>LR738714.1:339303370-339315955 GCA_902687465.1 Secale cereale
AAAACACCAAGCAAAAGGCTTAGCCTTCCACCCTGCCAGTATATAGATGATTTCATTATTTTAAGCATTTATATAGTGTGATATAACCCAACCAAACTTCAACATGAAGCAAGCATCTTCAATCTTCACCTGCAACTAACAATGCTATAAGAGGGGGCTGAGCAAGCCTACGTATAGCCAAGCAACGGTTTGCGTAGGTAGGGTGGTTAAACATGGCAATGGTTACAAGTAGGAGGCTGACAAGAAGAACATGGGCATCGAGGCAAAACTAAAGATCGAGACTACTAGCAAGAGGCAAAAATAGTAATGGTATCCGGGTTCGGTCATCTTGCCTGAGATTCCACAGAGGGAGAAGAACGGATCCAAGAAGAAGACGGAGCAACAGTCGAGAGGATCCTCACAACTCCGGAACGAAACCGAAGCTAACAAGAGAAGCAAACCGGAAAGAAAGAAACAACACGGTAAACACACAAACATAAACAAGGCATACGATGCACAAGCAAGCATGATGCATGTCCGGTTTAAATATGCATGGCATGGCAAAGTGCACAAACAGATCTACAAGTTAAGTGGAGATCAATATGCAACGGGTTGCATATTGACGAAACACCACATTTAATTATTTAGTTGACTCTCATTTAATTACAAGACAAGATTAATTGTTTTTAACATGGCAAGAGGTGAGGCATAAAGAAACTATACTATTAAGGCAATTTAAATGAGGCCGGAAATAACAACAACATATCCGGAAAATCCCCATGAGCATGTTTAATAATTATAAGCAAACAACAATTAAACATTTTAGTGTTGTTAACATGATGCGGATGACATGATCAAGTTTATGCAAGTTTTATTAAAAGGTTGACTTAAAAGAGACATGAAGTGTTTGTCACCGTGGTGGAAAGAAAAGGGGTGCCACGGCAACGATCCGAAATGAGGCAATGGCATCATATCGGTACCGGTAACTCGGTGAGGGACCGGTGCAAAACAAAAGGTGGAGTGAACGAGTTGAACAAGATGATGGGGTGATCCCGTAGCCGGGTTCCCACGAGTCGGTGGCGAGGCAACCGAGGAACATGACAAAAGGTGGAACGGGCACGGAGCACACACGGGAAACAAATCACACCACAACAAGCATGCACGGGTCACGTCTCGGGGTTATACCTTCGAAGCGTGCGTTTCGGGGCGGTTCGAGACGTAGAGGAAGGAGTCGTTCACGTCGGAGAGGAAGTAGCCGTTCCGTAGAGGGAAGTAGTCGTTCTCGCAACTCGTAGAGGAAGTAGTGGTTCACGTCATCGTGTCGTGGTACTTGGCGAATTCCTCGTTTCCGGGCGACGGTAGTGGTACTCGCGGTCGACGGTAGACGTTCGGGCGACGGTAGGGGTACTTGGTGCGTCTCCGAGACGGTAGTTGTTCACGTTTCCGTAGCCGTTCGGTCGTCGTGGTACTTGCGACGTCGGGGTACTTGGCGATTCCGGCGACGGTAGTGGTAGTAGTGGTACTTGTTGAGTCGGTCGTCGTGTAGGCGTTCATGTAGTCGTACTCGAGCTCGTAGCCGTTCAACGTCACGTGTAGAGGTACTTGAGGGTTCTCGAACTCGCGTCGTAGTTGTACAAGGTCCAAAAGTAGAAACACTTACTGCTCCAAGGTTACTTGAGAAAACAAACATGAACAGTAACAGAAACAACAAAACAAAAAAAAAACAAAAAAAAGGAAAAGGGTTGCACGGAGGAGGCAGCAGCCGCTGCTGTCGAGGAGACAAGGGCCGGGCGATGCGGCTGCGCGGCTGCCTGAAGACGCCGCACGGGACGGCGCTGGAAGGAAGGCGTCGGGGGGCCGCGGCCTTGCTGCGAGGAAGGGCGCTGGAGGACGGCCGGCGCTCGCACTGGAGGACGGAGGGAGGCCATCCGCTCGGGCCTGCGGCGACCTGGAGGAGAGCGCGGCGGGGTCGGGCTCCTGGCCTTGGCGCTGGAGACGCGGAAGGATGCTGCGAGCGTCCTGCATCGGGGCGACGCCGGGCTCCTGGCTGGAGCCTGGCCCGGGCGCTCGGGATGGAGTGCGGGCTCCAGGCGAGAGGAGGGCTGAAGAGGGGAAGCCGCGGGGCTCTCGCGCGATGAGGAGAAGGGAGGCCTCGGCCGGTGCTGCACGGGACGAGAGGGAGGCGGTCAGCGCTTGGGAAGTCGCGGCTGGAGGCGTCGCTCGCGGGCGATGGAGGGCGGAGCCTGGCTCCTGGCGCTCGACGGAGGAACGAACGGGGCGAGGAGGCGGGGACGTCGGGCGATGGGGCTCCTTGCCTCGCGACGGGAAGAGGCCCGGGCTGCGGGGCCTCCTGGCGAAGGGGAAGAGGCCTCAGGGCCTGGGGCTCCTGGCGCTGGAGTAGATCGGGCGCGAGAGGCAGCTCGGGGCGAAGGGAAGAAAAAACGGGATCCTGTTTCGTTCGAGAGAGAGAGAGGAGATCGAGGGAAAAGGAGAGAGTGGCGGCGCCGCACGAGGGGGAGAGGGAGCGAGGAGAGGCTGCGGGAGGTGAGCGCTAGGGTTCGGTGCGGCCGGAGTGGGCTGAAGCGGTTGGGCCTAGAGGGAGGAGGAGGCCCAAAGGAGGGAGAGGAGGCCCAGACTGCACCTTTTGAATAAAACTGCTGTTGCTTTTTAACAAAAACAGAAAAACAAAAGAGGGAAAAGAAGCAAAGAGGAGTTAGGAAAAGACTTAGGGCAAGGGGTAAAAATCCTTGGACTCACAAAAATGTCAGGGATTTAATAAAATAGAGGAGGGTTTTTTGGAGGAACCTCGAGCAACGAGAAAAGAATAAAGGGAAGGTTTAGTTGGAGAACTTGAGGTGAAAAAGGCATGAAGAAAAAAAAATGCAAGTGTGTTACGATGAATTCCAACGCATGGAATAATTATTAATATAGCTCCATACTTATTAGGAGGCTTTTATATGTTATAAAGAGAAGACATCTTCCCTCGATTTAAATGGACCGAAGGTCCACACGATTTATTTAGGTTGAGATGCAAAAATAAAATGACATGATGGCATGATGACATGATGCAATGCAAAAAAATAAATAACACAAGCACAATGCAACCCACGGGAGGACCCGGAACATCTGGAATCTTCTGGAAGCTTCTGGAATCTTCTGGGACGTCGGTCTCGGGCGTCACAAAGGGAAAAGGGGGTAATGACCCGGGAGGACAGTAGTATAACCCGGCCAATCAGCACAGTGGCAATAAACGCAAGGCTGATGCTTTCGTAGCTAATACGGGGGCACGGAATTTTAACCAGCGACGCAAGGGGAGGCCACCTCCAAGATACAATATCGATGAGGTGATGAATCGGCCGTGTCCAAAGCGCGGGTCGGATGAAGAACCGACCACCCATGCGTGGAAAGATTGCAGCATTATGTGATCTTACAAAGAGTTTATCCAGAACGGTCATGGACCAAACGGCGGCTTGGGATCCGGTTTTCAAGGTCCGGGTCATGGTGGCGGCGGCTCTAGCTCCGGCTTTCGGGGCCAAAGCAGTCAAGGTGGCAACAATCAGCGAAACAACTAAGGGAACCAGCAGCAGTCCGGTTATTAGAGTCACCCGAAGCAGCTGAGCAATGGACAATACCACGTGTTCACCACATGTCTGTGCAAACGAGACCAGAAGCTCCATAAGAAGGCGGTGAATACTGTTGATCCGGCAGTGCCCCATTACTTAAGATGGTCTGAGCAGCCCATTATGTGGAGCCGCGAAGATCACCCGCCCCGAGTTGATAATCCGGGTCCGCTAGCCCTAGCGGTGGCCCCTCGGGTCGGAGGGTACAAGTTCACCAAGGTACTCAGGGATGGAGGTAGCAACATCAACATTCTATATTACAATACCTTCCGTCGTATGGGGTTAACTGATAAGAAGCTTAAGCCGTCGAACATTGTTTTTCATGGAGTTGTGCCTGGTAAGTCGGCGTATCCAGTTGGTAATATTGATTTGGAAGTAACCTTTGGAGATGAACATGATGCCAGGACAAAAACTTTGACGTTTGAAGTTGTGAGGATCCACGGCTCGTACCATGCTTTATTTGGCAGGTCGGCTTATGCTAAGTTTATGGCAAGGCCATGTTGCGTTTATTTGCAGCTCAAGATGCCGGGTCACAAGGGAAATATCACAGTGCATTGGAGTCGCACCATAGCTTTGGAATGTGAAGAAGGCGATGCAGCTTACGCAGAGTCGGTTTGTGCCACAGAGGAGCTCAAGTTTTACAAAGATAATGTTGACCCGGCAGATATGACATCTTTAAAGAAGCCAACTACAGAGCATGACCCATTGCTGAAGTTTAAGTCGGCAGATGACACCAAGATGGTTGACTTCATTCCTGGCGACTCATCTAAGAACTTCAGTATCAACGCAAATCTGGATCCGAAATAGGAAAGCGCGCTCATCGAGTTCATCCATGAGAACCGGGACATCTTTGCATGGAAGCCTTTAGACATGCCGGGTGTACCGAGAGAACTCGCTGAGCACACTCTTAATATTGATCCTAAGTATAAGCCGGTCAAACAGTTTCTTCATCGTTCTAATGAAGAAAGACGGAAGGCCATTGGTGAAGAGGTGGCCCGGCTCTTGGCGGCTGGGTTCATCATAGAAGTTTTTCATCCTGAGTGGTTGGCTAACCCGGTTTTGGTGCTTAAAAATAATGGCACGTGGCGCATGTGTGTGAACTACACAGACTTAAACAAGGCTTGTCCAGCTGACCCGTTCGCCCTCCCTCGTATTGATTAGATCATTGATGCTACAGCGGGTTGTGAGCGCTTGAGTTTTTTGGATGCATATTCTGGATATCACCAGATCAAAATGGCGGTTAAGGATCATGAGAAGATGGCTTTCATCACTCCGTTTGGAGCCTTCTGCTATGTATCTATGCCTTTTGGGCTTAAGAGTGCCCAGGCGACTTACCAGAGGTGCGTACAGAACTGCGTGCACGGGCAGATTGGGCGGAATGTTCATGCTTATGTCGATGATATCGTGGTCAAATCCAGAAAGAAGGAGACTCTGATTGATGACTTGAAGGAAACGTTTCACAATCTCCGGGTGTATAAGATGATGCTTAACCCGGCCAAGTGTGTTTTTGGTGTTCCAGCAGGCAAGCTTTTGGGTTTTCTGGTCTCTGAGCGAGGCATCAAGGCTAACCCGGAAAATATCAAGGCCATCACCTCCTTGGCAAGGCCAAAATGTATCAATGATGTCCAGCGCATGGCAGGACGGATAGTAGCATTGAGCCAGTTCATAAGCCGCTTAGGTGAGAAGGCTATCCCTCTATACCAGATGATGAAGAAGACAAATAATTTTGTCTAGAGTGAAGCCGCTGATGAAGCGTTCGAGGCACTCAAGAAGCAATTGGCTGAGCCACCGGTTCTTGCAGCCCCCATTGACAATGAGCCGTTGTTGTTATATGTTGCTACAAATAGCAGGGCTGTCAGTGTGGCCATTGTGGTGGAAAGAAAGGAGGCTGGTAAAGAGCACCTGGTTCAAAGGCCAGTTTACTACATCAGTGAGGTTTTCATCGAGTCTAAACACAGATATCCACATTGGCAGAAGCTGGTTTACGGAGTCTTTATGGCAAGCCGGAAACTCAAGCAGTACTTCCTGGGTCATCCCATTACGATGGTGAGCTCTGCTCCCTTGGGGGGCATTATCCAGAATAGGGAAGCTACATGACAAGTGGCCAAGTGGGACATTGAGCTTGGGCCTCATGATTTAAAATATATGCCTCTAACAACCATCAAATCGCAGGCACTGGTGGATTTTATCAACGACTGGACAGAACTGCAGACGCCTGAAGAAAAGCTGGATAATACATATTGGACAGTTCACTTTGACGGGTCCAGACAATTGGAGGGCTCGGGAGCTGGAGTTGTTTAACTTTCCCACGAGGTGATAAACTTTCTTATGTCCTCCGGTTAATGTTTCCATGTAGTAATAATGCAGCTGAGTATGAGGCCCTGCTCCATGGCCTTCGGATGGCTAAAGAGATGAATTTAAGCTGGGACAGATGTTTCGGCGACTCAGATTTGGTAGCTCAGCAGGTTTCTGGCACCTGGGACTCCAAGGATCCGCTCATGCCGGCTTATCAACGAGAGGTTGATGCTATTGCGGGTCACTTTAAGGGTTATCAAGTTGAGCATATTGATCGAAGGAAGAACGAGGCAGCTGACGCCTTGAGTCGGTTAGGATCTCCGCGTAAGCCAGTACCCCCCAATACCTTTTTGGACGTTTTGCTTAACCCGTCTATCAAGTTGCCTATAGAGGAGGACCTTGCTATCCCTGACCCGCAGGCACGGTTGGTGGCGGCTCTTCATGTCATACCAGATTGGACAGTTCCATATTTGGCTTATATGACCCGGGGTGAGTTACCTGAGGATGAAATCCTAGCCAGACAGATAACCCGGCGGTCTAAGTCGATGACGATTGTCAACGGAGAATTGCACCACCGTGGTGTTACAGGCGTGTTTCAACGATGTGTATTGCCTGAGGAAGGCTGTGAGATCCTGCGAGAGATCCATGAGGGAGATTGTGGTCATCATGTCGGTTCTAAATCTCTGGTAGCCAAAGCTTTTCATCATGGATTCTATTGGTTAACGGCTCATGCTGATGCTGAAGACTTGGTCAGTAGATGTGATGGTTGTCAGAAATTTTCACGGCGTGCTCATGTTCCGGCTCAAAAGTTGAGGATGATTCTCATAACCTGGCCATTTGCAACCTGGGGGATTGATATGGTAGGACCTTTTAAAAGATCCAAAGATAAGAAAACCCACCTGTTGGTGGCAGTGGACAAATCCACCAAGTGGATCGAGGCAGGGCCAGTCGGCGAATTGTGATGCGAAAACAACGGTGCAATTCATCAAGAAGGTGATTTTCCAGTTTGGTTTCCCCCATAGTATCATAACAGACAATGGCACTAATTTGTCTAAGGGCGCTATGAAGGAGTTTTGTCAGCGTGAGCATATCCGGCTTGATGTATCTTCTGTGGCTCATCCCCAGTCCAATAGTCAAGCAGAGTGGGCCAATCAAGAGATTTTATGAGGGATCAAGCCCCGGCTCATGGTTCCTCTGAAGAGAACGCCGGGTTGTTGGGTGGAGGAGTTTCCTTCTGTGTTATGGAGCATTAATACAACACCAACAGTTCTACAGGATACGCGCCCTTCTTCATGGTCTACGGAGCAGAGGCAGTTCTTCCTAGCGATATCCATCATGACTCGCCCCGAGTGGCGGCTTACGTGGAAGCTGATAATGAGACGGCACGTCAGGATGTGTTGGATCAATTGGATGAAGAGCGTGATCTCGCAGCGGCTCGTTCGGCGATTTATCAACAAGATTTACAACGATATCATAGCCGGCGGGTCAAGACCAGAACCTTTCAAGAAGGCGACTTAGTTCTCCGGCTCATCCAAGATCAGACTAACATGCATAAACTTTCGCCGCCTTGGGAAGGACCTTTTGTCGTCAGCAAGAATCTGCACAACGGGTAATACTACTTGATCGATATTCGAGATCACAAGGACTCACACACATCGGAGGAAGAAACTAATCGGCCGTGGAATATCGCTCACCTCCGGCCTTACTATTCTTAAGCCTCCGGTTCTCATGATGTAATTCGATGATGTAAATATCAGTACAATATAATGAAGCCGGCATCCCCGCCAATTCGGGGCCTCTGCCATTTTTTCAAAGTTGAGACTTTATTGTCATCATACATATTTTCTCAAGAAGCTTAGTACCCAAATAAAAGGAATCATGAAGAATTGGATGCATAGCACAGCTCCAACATAAGCTAATGATGAGAATAATCAGTAAGTATGTCACTTGGGGGCTTCCTGTTCAAACATAGGCGTATTCGACCAAAGAGAACACAGCATTACTACCCATTTTGATCGGGTTATGTTCAAACATATGCGTATTCGACCAAAGAGACATAACCTGTGGGTCATCCTACATGTGCCCAGCTGCTTCAACTCCATCAGGTCATCCTGATTGACCCGGCGAACTCTTGGCAATCAGTCTTAATGGCGTATTTGACTAAGACCTGAGCTTGCTAAGGTTCAAACGCCGGCTGTCACTACGAGAGCATGGTGCTACAGATAGTCAGGATAGATCCAGGCTCAAAATGCCGCCTTCCTTGAAACTTGGATAACTCGGCCTGTGATGCAAGATGCAACTCTCACCCCGCGTACTCTAGGCAAGTCTATCTTTAAAAACAAAGACCTGCACTTGTCTAGATTCAAATGTCGATTGGGTACTATGAGAGCCGGCTCATAGCACGCACGTACCTTCCAGGGGCCACCAAGGCTAGTTTCATTGAAGAAGAACCTTTGGCTTGGCGGCCTGCAAAAGCCTCGAGTATTTTTTCGCTTGTCTTTTCTATTTTCTCTTTGCTTTCTTGTAAGTTTTTGTTTTGATTTATGTTCTTTGCAAGATCGGCCTAGCTACCTCCCTTCATGGCTCATATTTGAAGCCTCTCCTGGTCTCTACAACCCAATCTAATGCATGGCTCTAGGCCTCCAGAAGAATAACAATCTTATTTCTGGCACTATACCTTTACAAGGTCATATGGAAGCTGATTAAGCCGGCAGTACAAATCATATCTTCGGGTATGAGTATGTTTTAACAATTAAACCGGCCCTGGTTCTGGACACCTGTCCCCAGTGGCGCTGGTTAGGCACAATGACCTGCCCGGCGGTAAACCGCCAGGGCTTTTGTTTCTATTTACATGCAGGATACAGTTTCTATTGATCTGCGCACACCAATACCATCATAAGAATAAAGTAAGGATTTCAACATTCGGCGATCCACAGAGTCATCAAAAGGCAAGAAGTGTGCACGATGGCACAATAGTTGATACGATAAGCCGGCAAGAAATGTGTTTTGCTATCCTATTACAAGTTGTTGTGAGCCAGACAAAGGTTCAAATGTTTTTATCCTAAGCACATGGGCTGCCCGGTGGTTCATTCTCCTTGGCCTTGCTGCTTTGATGATTCCGTGTCATCCTTCGCCGGTTCTTCCTCCTCCTCTGTTTGAAAATTCTGCGCCAACCAATCCAAGCCAGCCAGAGCTTCAAATTTAGCCGCCCCGTCAATAGGATCAGAGGGATCAATTTCACGGGCAAAGGTATGCTTACTAATTGGAGGAATTAGATCCATCACTTTATAAGACAGAGTTGACATCTTCTGGTTCTCCGTACCATAAGCCGGCTGATATTTAGACAAGTCCGTTTCATTCGCGATCAAACTGGCTAGTGGGCGGATTTCCTTGACACAGGCAGCGAAGTCTTTGTGGTCAAAAGCTGAGTCGTCTTCTTTCAAACTTGGATAACCCGTAGCCAAGTCACATGGATCCAGCTCTGGAAGCCATGCCTTAGCCTGGCTCAAGGCCGTTACAGCACTGGCTCTCGCAGATGACCGCTTGATTTCGTCTATTCTTGCAGGCAGAACGGAAAGTCTTTGTAAGATATCCACAAACAATGTTGGTGCTTGGCTGGACGGAGAGACAACAGCCAGGGAACTTGTGCTCCAGTATACAGTTGTTCCACAAGTGTCGTGGTGGGCGCACGGCAGATGCCAAGGGATGGCTAAAGATAGGAGGCGGCTCGAGGGCACTGGTGGACTCCAGAAGCGGGGTTGGCATGAGCGAGCGCGGGACGCAATACATACCCAGGTTCAGGGCTCTCCGGGGAGATATTACCCTTAATCCTGCCGAGGTGGTTGATGTTTTACCAGTACAGGGTTGCTCCTTGAGCTGTATCGGGGAAGGAGGAAGACAAGCTTAGGCTGCTTCTCCTGAGGTGGGTGTCTATCCCGTTCTCTAGTTCTCGTCTCTGTCTCCCCGTGCATGAGGGCTCTGGGGGGGTTTTATATAGGCCAACCCCCCAGGGATACAATGGTGTTGGACCGGATTGTCATCGTCCGGGAAGCCGGTGCTGGGTCCCGCCGGGTACAGGACTCGCCGGGTTTTCCGGGCGCGAGGCCCGCCAGGCATGGGGGGCACTGTGTGCGGTCTTGTCGGTCGGCCAGGATTGGCCGAGCTGGGTCGGGTACAGCGTGCTCCGTCATGTTACCGTTTGCCGGCGTTATGGGATGTGATGATTACACTGTTGCCACGCCCGGGCCGACTAGGGGTATGGGCGAGGCTCTGTTGCCTAGGTCATCGGTAGATGCGTCGCGTCCCATCATACGGTTGAGATGGGACGGGAGCTGACCCGTGGCCGGTTTGGGAAACACGCCACGGGCCGGCCTTGCTTGTTGAGGAAGTCTTGGCGGATTGCGGGCCTTGGCCGGATTGGAGGGTCTTGCCGAATTGCGGGCCTTGGCCGGACTGGAGGGTCTTTCCGGATTGGAGAGTCTTGCTGGACCGCGGACCTTGGCCGGACTGAGCGACTCGGCCAAGTCCGAGGTGGACTGCGGGGCGATGCTGGCCCCGTTGTTTTCGAAAAGGATCTGGCTTCCTTCGCCCGCCTGGGGTTCATCCCCCTGACTGTAGTCCCCGAAGCTGTGAAGGTCCGCCGTCTTCGGCTAATCGGGCCTTCATAGTGTCCTTCTTGAAGGCGGGCTCGGGGCCGAGCCCGAGAACGCCCATTGTGTGCCGGCTTCTGGAAGCCGGATCGCGTCGTCTCGGCGACGGCGGGAATCGAGCAGTCTGCCAAATCTTGGATGATCTTTCGGGTTCCGTGCGGGCGCCACGTGGTGCCCGGAAGCCGGGGAGACCTAACAGGCCACGCGCGCAACGGGACGGGGCGATGGGCCGTGGGCCTGCGGCCGCGCAGCTTCTGGCCGACAGGTGTGTGGATTTATTGCGGCGTCCGTGAACCGGTCGCCCTTCCTCGGGCAGTTATTGTGCACGTACGTGCGCACGCATTTATTGCTGGAAGTGGGAGAGGTGGGCGTAGTCGATCCCACTCCCCCACGCTCGAGTCGCGGGTTATAAATTGGGTCGAAGGACCGGCGGAGATCGTTCTCGCCCGTGCCCTCCTTTCTTCCTCTACATTCTCTGCTTCTTGCGACCGCCGCACACTGCACCGCCTGTCGTTCTTTGAGCAGAGTTCAGCCTTTCCTTCTCCTTTCTTCTCCGAGCTTCTCTTCGATGGCGCTGTCGTTAGGCTCGTGGATGGGCTCGACCGTCACCGAGGACGACATCGACTATCTTCGCACCGCCAAGCGCCTGCCGCCGGGGACGGAGGTCGCCGTTCGCTTGCCCAGAGACGAGCGGTCGTCGCGCCCCGAGGGCTCGGAGCGCGTGGTCTTTTTTACGCACTTCAAGTGCGGGTTTGGGCTGCCCGCGAGTGATTTCTTTCGCGAGTTCCTGGAGTTCTACGGGCTCCAGCCCCACCATCTCGGAGCCGGGGCCATCGTGCAGCTCGCTGGCTTCGTCACGCTCTGCGAGGCGTACCTCCGTGTCGAGCCCTACATTGACCTCTTCGCGTGCCTTTTCTCCCTGAAGCAGCAGGGGCCGAAGGCCAGGGAGATGTCGAAGTGAGGAGCCGCCATCATTTACAGGCAGCCGGGGGACGAACGCCCCAAGGTGCCGCTGGAGGATTTTGCCACGAAATGGAAGAATTCCTTCTTCTATGTCCGCAACCTGAGCGCGGACCGCATCAACCTGTCACCTTTCACCGACGTGCTGCCACAGGAGAAGCGGAACTGGTCCTACTACCCCAAGCGGACATCACAGGCGGTGCTCAATTTATCCGAGTGGGTGGTGGTGATGAAGGAGCGGGAAGGCCTCGAAGGCAAGGACCTCGTCACCGCCTTCATCGCACGGCGGGTGCTGCCGCTGCAGTGGCGCGCTGGTCTTATCGGTGAGATGAAGGGCCTCGACGACCCCGACCATATGTCCAAGCTGCGGCTGAGGGAGGAGCAGGTCGCTCGCCGAGTGAACGACATGTCCAAGGCCAACCTGCCGGATGACTGGCAATACGGAAAGGTTTCGTATAGCCATGCGAACTCGGCACCGGCGATGAGTCCCTTTTCTCTATACTTTGCCGCTGCTCACCTTCTTATCTGTCCGGACGCGACGCGGGAGGTACTTCTGAACGCCATCTGGCATCCTTACGACCGGGCAGGGACGCAGGTGGTGCGGGCCACCTTGGAGGAGCCCGAAGCCCACGGCGGAGGGGAGGGAGCTGTCGTCGAGGCGGGCGCAGGACGCCGAGCAGGTGCGCTTATCTCCTCTTCTTCACATTTTGTTTTCTGGGCGGCACCGGAGGCGCTGACGCGAGTTGCCGGTGTAGCGGCGTCGGGTGGACGGGGCGGAGGCGCTACCAGGGCCACGTCGTCCTGAGCGGTGGCGACGGCGACGGGAGGCCGAGGTGGCGGCGCGGCTGGAGCCGGGTCGTCTCAGGCGGCGCCAGCAGCGGGTCGGCCTCACAGGAAGAGCAGCGTAGCTCCACCGGCTCCATCCGTGAAGCGTGCCATAGGTGCGGTTGGGGGCGCGAGGGCGGCTGCCAAGAGGAGGCGCGTCACCCAAGCGTCGAGGCGCTCCGTGCCGGTGGTGCCGGGGTAAGTCTTTCTTCTTCTTTGGCTTTGAGCCGGGCTGCTCCGTTGAGCCCCCCCCCCCC
>LR738714.1:339316067-339398694 GCA_902687465.1 Secale cereale
GATTCGTCTTGGCTTCAGATCACCAATGTCGCTGGCGTTGGCAGCGGCGGATGCTGCTTCCCCCGATGGTGCTGGGTTCCGGACGAACCGGTCGAGCATCGTTGATCCAGGAGAGGAGGAGGGGCGGGCGGATCCGGATCTCGGTCTGGATCCGTCCGACGCAGAGGGTCGGGCCTGGCGAGACCGGGACCGAGCCGAGCCGCGTTGAGGGCGGCGTCGACCCGGGCCTAGACCACGGCCGCGGAGGCATGGGCGCGAGCCGGCGAGGAGCCGGCGTGGTCGGAGATGCCGGCCGGAACAACGGTGGTGACGACGGAGTTCGTACCGTCGTTGGAGGAGGGGCACGGTCAGGGCGGCCGTGCTGACGCGATGGACCTCAACCGGGAGGTCGTGGTCATCGAAGACGAGACCCCACCACGGGCCGATGCGGCCGAGCGGGCAGGGACTTGTGGAGGCGGCGGCGATGCCGCCTTGGGGGCGCTGACGATGGCGGGGCCGGAGAGGACGCCGACCGCGGGCGAGGCGACCGGAGGTGAGCACGCCTTGGTGCTTCAGCCCGAGGGTCGCCGGGCCGCTGGTGCCGTGGCGCAGAGCCGGCGAGGTCTTCTTCGGGCCGCCAACCCAGGAGGAGGCGGACATGGCCGTGATGACTCGGCGCCTGCGGGGGCGGATGGGCTGGATTGAGGCCTACGCCCAGGCCGAGCTAGAGCAAGCGCGGGAGCTGGAGGACGCCGTGCTCGTAAGTCTTCTAACCGTTGCTCATTTTCTTTTTTAGTGGGGCGCGTCAACGCACCCACTGGGTGTAGTCCCCGAGATTTGGGCCAACTGCGTAGCAGTTGGGCCGAATCTTTAAGTTGATGTCTTCTTTATTGATTTATGTTTCATTGCGCAGCAACTGGACTCCTACCGGGTCGGTGTCTTCAGCCGGCTTCTTGACGCGCACGAGCGGCTCAAGGAGCAGCTGGGCGCCAAGGAGGCGGAGCTCCACGCCGTGACGGGTACATTCCCTTTTCTTTTTTCCCTTTCTCTTTTCTTGTGAGTCTTCGGGGTGCTTTGTCTCTGAGTCGCCCTTCTGCAGCCGCGTTGGAGCGGTCGAGACAGGAGGTGATGGGAGCCCGGCAGGCGCTCGATGAAGCCGGCCAGCTGCAGAAGCAGCTGGAGGGCGACAAGAGCCGCCTTGAGGCCGAGGTGGAGCAGCTTCGGGCGGAGACCACCAAGGTCGCAGAGGCACAGCTGGCCCTTGCCGACGCGGACAAGCAGCGCGGCAAGCTGGCCGACGACAAGGGCCTGCTCCAGGCCGAGGTAGAGCGCCTGAAGGGACTCGTGGCCTCGGCCGAGGAAGCCAGGCAGGGGGAGGCTCGGCGCCGCGAGGGGGCCGAGAAGGCGATCACGGACAAGGACGTTGAGCTAAAGGCGGCGCTTGTCCGGGTCGCCCAGCTGGAGGAGGCGGTCCAGGACCGCGGCCGTACTCTTGACTGGGAGCGGCGCGGTATGTTGCTTGAGGCGCGGCACCTGGAAGAGTCCTTCTCCAGTGAGTGCTTTTCTTGAGTCTTTTGCCGGACTGAGGTTTCGGCTTCCTTTTTTCATTGCAAATCTCTTCTGACTCTTTTCTCTGACAGGGGTCTTCCCGGAGACCCAGGACTTGGCGGAGGAGGTTGTCCGCTTCTGGCGTGATCCAGGGGGCGTGGTTGGCTCTGGGACTGACCCGCGTGTGGCCTAGACCTTCCCAGAGATCATGGTCACCGCCGAGGCCCGTCTGCAAGACTTGGGCGTGCAGATGGCGCGGCTCTTCGAGGCCGGGGTAGCGATGACGGCGGCCCTTTGGCCGAGCTCCGCCGCGCCGACCAGCTTCTCGCGGCTTGCGCGGTGGCTTGAGGCGGGGCCGGATCGGCTGCATGACTAGCGCCTTTCCGCCACCCGAGCCGGTGCCGAGATGGAACTCCGTTTTGTGATGTCCTGGTATCCGGGCCTGTCGCTGAAGGCGCTGATGGGTCAGCGAGCCGACTCGGAGAGCCAGCTGCAGGCGCAGGCTGGCGATATTGCCGCCCGGGCCAGCTACATCGCCGGGTTCTCCTACTACGACGAGTTCCGGTCGGAGCAGACAGAAGACAGCACAGCCGTGCCTATTGACGACTTCAGCCTGCTTCTGGATGATCCGGATGGTAGCTCCGAGGAGACGGATATCTATCGCAACACGGGTGCTGACGATGAAGATATCGGCACCTCGGCGGGTCCGGCGGGTGCGGATGCGGACGCCTGAAGCTCCTGCTTTAATAATCTTTGTAGATATCTCTGTTAGGTAGCAGGTCCACCCCACCCACTGGGTGCACTGGGTGTAACGAATTCTGGCCTTGGGCCTTTTATGAATTTAAAGTTTGTATGAATGTCGTGGGTGTTTTTTGCTCTTGCTTATTCGTTCGTCGAGCCGTTTTCCTGTGCCTCTCCCCCCTCGGGCCTCTCCACCGCGAGTCTGACGGCCGAGGCTCCGGTCCGTGACAAGGGATTTGGCCTTTGGGAGAGGATGCGTAGTAGTTAGGCGTTTGAAATATTGAGCGCGAGCGAAACACCCACTGGGCCGGCTTGCGGTGATCCGGCGTGGCCGGATGACAGGCAGCCAGGCGTGTTGTGAATTTTGCGAGTGGCAAGGCCGGGTCGATCGATCTGGCGTTGTGTTGCGGTATTCATGGATGTTTGGCCTTTGCTTTTCGTTTGTCAAGCCATTTTCCCGTGCCTCTTCCCCCTCGGGCCTTCCCCCCGCGAGTCTGACGGCCGAGGCTCTAGTCCGTGACAAGGGGTTTGGCCTTTGGAAGAGGATGCGCAGTAGTTAGGCGTTCGAAACGTTGAGCGTGAGCGAAAACACCTACTGGTCCAGCTTGCGGTGATCCGGCGTGGCCGGATGACCGGCAGCCGGTCGTGTTGTGACTTGACTGTTCCTGGCGTGGCCGGGTTGGGTGACCCGGCGGTCCGTGGCTTAGTTCTCGTGACGTGTTCATGCTCTGGCATTTTCTTGCTCGCCGACCGACAGCCGAATCCGGATCTGTGGTTTAGGGCGGAGCCGAAGACCGTGGCGATCTCAACGCGGCAAGAGACGCTAAGCGAGGTGACGGGTGGGACCGAGCCGGCCAGCCCCCGAGTCCCCGGGTCGAGCAAGTCGAACCGGTGGCCGGGTTTGGACGAAGAGGTAAGTGAAGTATAATACGCTAGAGACACAAATAACTTGGTCGGAAAAAGGTGGCCCCGAGCATCGTTCGGGGACCCCATAGTTTTTAATTGAGCGCAAAAGGGCAGCGACACATACACGTACACGGCTAACTATAAAACGGACAGAGGAGTTCCGCGTTCCAGAGCTAAATTGTTTCTTCTCCGGCCGTGTCCCTCTTGCACTTGTTTGACTTGCGCGCGTCGATGAGGTAGTAGGCGTTGTGGTCGCACAGGGCCTTGCTGATGATGAAGGGGCCCTCCCATGGGGAGGACAGCTTGTGTTGGCCGGCTTGCTGCTGAACGAGTCGGGGGATAAGGTCTCCCTCGCGGAAAGCGAGGGGCTTGATCTTCTTGCTGTGGTAGTGCCTGAGGCCTTGCTGGTAGATGGCTGAGCGGCTGAGCGCTAGCAGACGTGCTTCTTCCAGTAGGTCGACGCCGTCTTCGCGGGCCTCCCTGGCTTCGGCCTCAGTGTACATCGTGACGCATGGTGAGTCGAACTCGACGTCGGTCAGGATGACGGCTTCAGCTCCATAGACGAGGAAGAACGGGGTGAATCCGGTCGACCTGTTCGGCGTTGTTTGGAGGCTCCAGAAGACGGCTGGCAGCTCATCTAGCCAGCTTCCGAGCGAGCGGACGAGTGGTTCGACGAGCCGCGGCTTGATGCCGGATAGGATGAGGCCGTTTGCTTGCTCGACCTGGCCGTTGGACTATGGGTGGGCAACGGACGCCAGGTCGAGGCGGATGCCGGAGACGGAGCAGTATTGCGCGAGCACGCTCTTGGCGAAGTTGGTGTCGTTGTCCGTGATGATGTTGTTCGGCATGTCGTAGCGCACCGCTATGTCCTTGATGAATCGGACGGCTGTTGGCCCATCCAGCTTCTTGATCGGTCTTGCCTCGATCCATTTGGTGAATTTCTCAATTGCCACCAGCAAATGCGCCATGCCGTCTCGGGCTGTTTTGAATGGTCCCACCATGTCGAGCCCCCAGACCGCAAAAGGCCAAGCGATCGGTATGGTCCGGAGCACTGATGTTGGTTGGTGGGTGCGCTTGCTGAAGCACTGGCATCCCTCGCATCTGAGGACGAGTGATTCGGCGTCATCGAGGGCCGTGGTCCAATAGAAACCATGGCGGAAAGCCTTGGCCACCAGGGCTTGCGACGTGGCGTGGTGCCCACACTCACCCTGGTGTATGTCGAGGAGGATGTCCACGCCCTTGTCCTATTCGACGCAGCGCTGGAAAACACCGGTGAGGCAGCGCTTGACGAGCTCGTTGTTGATGATGTTGTACGTGAACGCTCGGCGCTGCACTTGCCGTGCTTCGGTCTCATCGTCGGGTAGGGTCTCGCTCTCTAGGAACTCCTTGATGGGCAGGGCCCAAGATGGCACCGTCATCGCGGTGAGAACGGCCATTGTGGTTGCTTCAGTGGCGGCGGCGTCCGAGCTGGGTTCGGCCGGACTGAGGGTTGCCGTTGCCGGGCCGGACTGAGCAGTCCCCGGGCCAGACTGAGCAGTCCTTGGGCCAGACTGAGCAGTCCCGGGTTAGGTTGAGCAGTCCCTGGGCCAAGGTCCGCAGTTGCCGGGCCAGACTGAGCATTCCCCGGGCCGGGCTCCGCAGTTGTCGGGCCGGATTGAGAAGTCCCCGAGCCGGGCTCCGTAGTTGCCGGGCCAGACTGGGCAGTCCCCGGGCCGGGCTCCGCAGTTGCCGGGCCGGACTGAGCAGTCCATGGTTCGTCTGGGATGTGGATGGACTCTGAGTCCGGAGACGGCTTGACGGACGGCTTTCGTAGGTGCTCGAGGGAAACGCCAGACGGAATGGATTGTCGAGATGAGGCGATCTTGGCGAGTGTGTCGGCCGCCTCATTTTCTGCTCGCGGGACATGGAGGAACTCGCAACCAGCGAAGAAGCCGGACAGCTTCTGCATGAGGAAGCGGTAGCTTGCCATGTTGGGGTCGCGCGCGTCCCACTCGCCGGAGCACTGCTGCACGACCAGGTCCGAATCGTCGTAGCACAGGATTCGCTGGATTCCGAGTTCCTTGGCCAGCCGGAGGCCGTGCACAAGGGCTTCGTACTCGGCGACGTTGTTGGGGCGGCGAAGTGGATCTGGAGTGCATACTTGAGTCGGTCACCCTTTGGGGATGATAGCACGATGCCGGCTCCCAGGCCGAGGCGCATTTTGGAGCTGTCCAAGTGCATGCGCCAGTGCGTCGAGTCTGGAGGCGGTGGTAAGTACTGGGTCTGTCCAGTCGACGAGGAAATCGGCCAGAGCTTGAGACTTGATCGTGGTGCGGGGCTCGTAGAGGATGGTGTGGCCGGCTAGCTCGAGCGCCCACTTGGCGACCCGGCCAGAGGCGTCACGGCAAGGTTGTCAGAATCGCGATTTTGAATTGGATCGGAGCCCTGATGGTAGGATCGCAAATCGTGGAATCTTCACTATCAGGATCGTAGAAACGTGCATTCTACGAACTGAAGTCGTAGAATCAGAGGGGTTAGTTTCGATCGTAAAGTCATAGAATCATACAACAGAATCGCGATTCTGGCAACCTTGCGTCACGGCACCCAATGATCTCGCCGAGGGGGGTCGTACTGACCACGGCGATCTCGTGCTCTTGAAAATACTGCTTCAGCTTCTTGGCGGTGAAGTACACGCCGTAGCACATCTTTTGGTAGTGCGGGTAGTTCTGCTTTGAGGCGGAGAGCACTACACTCAGGTAGTAGACGGGGCATTGGACGGCTTGGATCTTGCCCTTCTCTGGTCGCTCGACCACGAGCACCGTGCTGACCGAGCGCGAGGTTGCGGTTATGTAGAGCAACAGCGGTTCCTTCTCGGCTGGGGCGGCCAGGACGGGTGCGGTGGAGAGCATGCGCTTGAGGTCCCGAAAAGCCTGGTCCGCTTGGTCGTTCCATTCGAATGGCGTCGTCTTCTTCATCAGCTGGTATAGGGGCAAGGCCCTCTCGCCCAGCCGACTGAGGAACCGGCTGACCGAGGCCAAGTAGCCGGTGAACTTCTGGACATCACGCAGCCGAGCCAGCTTGCGCATGTGCTCGATGGCCTTGATTTTCTCCAGGTTTGCCTCAATGCCGCGCTCCGAGACGAGGAAGCCGAGTAGCTTTCCGGCCGGGATGCCGAAAACGCATTTCTCTGGGTTGAGCTTGACCTTGTACTCGCGCAGGTTAGCGAAGGTTTTCTTCAGGTCGTCGAGGAGCGTGAGGTGCTTCTTGCTCTTCACCATGATGTCGTCCACGTAAACATGGATATTGCGGCCGAGCTGCGACAGCAAGCATTTCTGCATGCACCGCTGGAAGGTGGCTCCGGCGTTCTTCGGGCCGAACGACATGGTGATGTAGCAATATGCCCCAAAGGGCGTGATGAAGGACGTCTTCAGGGCATCAGCCGGGTCCAGCTTGATCTGGTGGTAGCCGGAGTAGGCGTTCAGGAAGGACAGGAGCTCGCACCCGGCGGTGGAGTCGATGATTTGGTCGATTTGCGGGAGGGCGAATGGATCCTTGGGGCAGGCCTTGTTCAGGCTGGTGTAGTCGATACACATGCGCCAGGTGTTATTTTTCTTCAGGACAAGGATTGGGTTGGCTAGCCACTCGGGGTGAAATACTTCCATGATGAAGCCGGCCGCCAAGAGCTTGGCGATCTCTTCACCGATGGTCCTTCTCTTCTCTTCGGAGAAACGTCGTAGGGGTTGGCGGACAGGCTTGGCGTCCTTGCGGACGTGAAGTTTTTGCTCGGCGTACTTCCTCGGGATACTTGGCATGTCCTTTGGGGACCATGCAAAGATATACAGATTCTCACGGAGGAAGTCGACGAGCTCACCTTCCTATTTTTTGCCGAGGCGAGCACCCGCGACGACGTACTTGCTGCAGCTGGGATCTTTTGGGTTCAGCTTCACCTTCTTGGTTTCCTCGGAGGGTTTGAACGAGGCTTCGTTTGCCGGCTCCTCGGCCGGGACTGGCGTGGCTGCTGCCTCACCAGCAAGGGCAACGATCCGGTCGAGCTGGCCCGCTCCTCGGCGATGACCATCGACTCGTCCAGCTTGGATCCGTCTCGGGCGCACTCCAGAGATTTGCGGTAGTCGCCAGCGATGGTGATGAGGCCCTTTGGACCCGGCAGCTTCATATTCAAGTAGGCTTAGTGGGGGACCGCCATGAATTTGGCGAGTGCGGGCCGGCCGAGCAGCGCGTGATACGCACTGGACAGGTCCACCACCTTGAACTAGATTGGCTCGCGTCGGAAATGGCTGTTGTCGCCGAATAGGACGTCGAGCCAGATCCGTCCGATCAGGGAGCAGGAGTGCCCAGGCACAATGTCGTGGAAAATGGTCTTGGTTGGCTCCAGGTCCTTGGCTTCGAGGCCGAGCTTGGTCAGGGTGTCCCGGTAGAGAATGTTCATGTTGTTGTCGCCGTCGATGAGGACTCGGGAGAACTTGCAGGTGCGCCGAGGTGCGACGATGGTGGGATTGAGGACGAGGGCGTATCCACCTGGACTCGGCATGACGGCCGGGTGGTCCTCCCGTGTCCACGTGATCGGCTGCTCCGACCAGTGCATGTATTCAGGCCTGGCCGAGGTGACTGTGTTCACTTCCTGCCGGATGGAGCGCTCGCTGTGCTTGTCGTCGCTGAGGCTGGTGAAGACAACGTAAGCCGCGTTCGGGTCCGGGTAGGCATCGTTGCGCATGGCGCCGCCAGCCGGAGGTGGTGGGGGAGGCGGAGGCTGTCGCCCCGCTCCTGGAGCCGGGGCTGGAGGCGGCGGGATGTCGCCCCTCATGATGCGCTTGGTGATGGCGCATTGTCGGAGCGTGTGCGTGGACGGCATCGCGCCGCTGTGGTGTTTGCATGGAGCATCGAGCATCTCCTCGAAGCTCATGGCGGGTTGCCATGCCGTCTTGTCGGTCTGTCGGCGCTTGGCGATCGGCTCGGTTGCGGGCGCCTGCTCGGTGGTCGCCACGAGCCGGTTATCGTGTCGCTGGGTCTACTGTTCGGCCTTGCACTTGCGCTGCTGCTGGTTATGCTGATGATGTCGGGTTCCCTCGCCAGTCGGCTTCAGAGGGGGAACCGGCTTGATCTTGCCGGCTTCGTCCAAGGCCACCTGGATCTTCATGGCGGAGTCGGTGTACGCGTACTTCTCCGCCGTTCCTATGAGCGCGGGCATGGTGGTCGGCTCGGAGCGTAGCAGCTTTTGCTTGAGGAGGGTTCCATCCCGGCACCCGTTGACAAAGTATTGGATTGCCTGGACCTCGTGGACGCCTTCACAGCTGTTGCGGAGCTCGGTCCATCATGCTAGGTACTCCCGGTCGATTTTCGTCGGCCCCTGCACGCACATGGCGAGTTGGATGGGACGGCCGGGTCGTCGGTAGGTCCTGGTGAAGTTGCGGACGAAGGCGTCCTCAAAATCGACCCACGTGTTGATGCTGCCCACCGGAGGCTGTTCAGCCACGTGCGGGCCGATCCCTGGAGCATGAGTGGTGCGTAGCGGACGGCCACGCGGTGGTTGCCGATGGCGGTGGTGTAGTCGGTGAGCCAGTCCTCTGGCTTCAAGGTGCCATTGTACTTAGGCGTGTCGCGGGGAAGCGTGAACCCTTTGGCAAAGGGCTCACTACGGATGCGCGAACCGAATCACGCCGGGCCGACCGCACCGGCCTCCACCAGCTCCTGGGAGCGGGCGAGCCGGTCGAGGCGGTGGCGAGCGTCTGCGGTGTCGATGGCGCGCGGGCCCAGCCGGCCGGTGACAACGCCACGGGGAACGGGATCGACCGCAGTCTGCTGCCGGGTCGGCTGAGGAGCCGGGTTGAGTCGGCGCTGGGCTTCGGAAGGCGACTCGTCGCCTAAGCCGCCAGCGGTTGTTGGGGCGGGATTGCGCCGGGTCTGGGTGCGGCCAGAGTGCGCCTCGCCTGGCGGGGAGGATGCCGAGTGCTGATCGTCGCCGGCTCCAACGACACGGGCCGAGCCAGACCCGGCTGGTTTAGCGAGCTAGATGAGGCGCACCTGCTGCGCGTTGGCCGCCGCGAGGAGGTCGCTCACCCTCTTGAGGCGCTCCCGCAGTTCTTCGCCTGCGAGCTGCTCCATGCCGACTGCGGCCGCCTGAGCAGCGTGCATGTTCTTTACCGGAGTTTCGTAGATGGGAGGGAGGGCACCAAGGGCGCGTCCGACCGCGCCGCCCCAGGTCCGCACGTCCGCGACCGGGCTCGGCTCGGCGGCGCCTGGCGTGAAACCATAGGCGGCGTCGCGCTCCATCTGAGCAGACGCGAGGCGGCGCTCCGTCGTGGCGAGCGACTGGGTGAGGTCCAGCAGGTGCTGGCGGTCCCGGTCGAGGCGGGTTCGTGCCTCAGCGATGTTGGAGGCATCGATGTCGGTGCCGATGGGCACGCGGAGGCGCTGGATAGCGGCGCACAGCGGGTCGGGCTGGGCGACCCGTTCCGCCGCGGCCTCAGCCTCGGCGGCCTTCCTCGCCGCGCTTGACGAAGAGGTGGTGCCGGTGTCGGTGACAAAAACCTTTACGCATAGGTCCATCGCTTCGTCGGGGGTGCTGCCGTGGGAGTGACGGGGGAGTCGGAGAAGTCAGGTACCTCGCTGGGGTACTCATCGGCCGCTAGCGCATCGGAGATGCATAGTGCGGCGAAGGAGGCGGCAAGGGCGTCAGTGACGTCGTCCGCCAGCGCGACGAGCTCATCGGAGTAGGAGCAGGGCCCCGTCTCAAGCATGTTCCCGGCCAGGACCTCGAGCTGCCGCACGGTGGGCGCCAACTGTCGTGGTGGGCGCACAACAGATGCCAAGGGATGGCTTAAGATAGGAGGCGGCTCGAGGGCACTGGTGGACTCCAGAAGCAGGGTTGGCATGAGCGAGTGCGGGACGCAAGACATACCCAGGTTCAGGGCTCTCCGGGGAGATAATACCCTTAATCCTGCCGAGGTGGTTGATGTTTTACTAGTACAGGGTTGCTCCTTGAGCTGTATCGGGGAAGGAGGAAGACAAGCTTAGGCTGCTTCTCCTGATGTGGGTGTCTATCATGTTATCTAGTTCTCGTCTCTGTCTCCCCGTGCATGAGGGCTCTAGGGGGTTTTATATAGGCCAACCCCCCAGGGATACAATGGTAATGTTACATGGCCGTGGGGCCAGATTGTCATCGTGCGGGAAGCCGGTGTTGGGTCCCGCCGGGTACAGGACTCGCCGGGTTCCTCGGGCGCGGGGACCGCCAGGCATGGGAGGCACTGTGTGCCGTCTTGTCGGTCGGCCAGGATTGGCCGAGCTCGGTCAGGTACGGCATGCTCCGTCATGTCACCGCCTGTCGGCGTCATGGGCTGTGATGATTACACTGTTGCCATGCCCCGGTCGACTAGGGGTATGGGCGAGGCACTATTGCCTAGGTCATCGGTAGATGCGTCGCATCCCATCGTACGGTTGTGATGGGACGAGAGCTGACCCATGGCCGGATTGGGGAACACGCCACGGGCCGGTCTGGCTTGTTGAAAAAGTCTTGGCGTATTGTGGGCCTTGGCCAGACTGGAGGGTCTTGCCAGATTGCGGGCCTTGGGCGGACTGGAGAGTCTTGCTGGACCGCAGACCTTGGTCGGACTGAGCGACCCAGCCAAGTCCGAGGCGGACTGCGGGGCGATGCTGGCCCCGTTGTTTTTGAAAAGGATCCGGCTTCCTTCGCCCGCCTGGGGTTCATCCCCCTGACAACAAGGAGGGTAGACGGCTTTTAGCTTCACAATTGGATCTCTGCCAAGAATACTTGCTTCTTTTACCTACATGACCATTAAGTTGATCAGTAACGGGTTAAGTTCTCTCAATATTTTATTTTAAAAGTTGTAACATGGTGGCTTACCAAAGATGGTTGCAGTCATTTCTCAGACACAATGTTTTAAGCCGGTGAGCTCAGTTGTCACCGCCTCAAGAGACGCTTCAGCTTGTTCGGCTCGCTACTCTAAGGCAGCCTTTTCCTTAGCCCATGCAGATTCCACGGACTTCGGTTTAGCTTTCAAATCGTTTGCTTCAGACAGGCTAAATTGAAACTTTGATTCAGCTTTCTGAGTTTCCAATTCTTGGTGCTTAAGCCGCTCCCTGGCATCCTTCAATTGTGTTTGTAATTCAGCGGTGGTTTCTTGAACAGGCAAAGTGAGCATAAGATGGATTGATTACCGGTTTAGCAACGATTGAAGTCCCAAGCCATTTGCAAGCAACAACACTTGGCACTTGGGGGCTAATGGCGGCTGAAGTTGTTCTTTTCTGAGCTGGATTCATATTCTTAAAGTCTCAAGCACTTTGCAAGCAAGAGTACCTGACCCTTGGGGGCTAATGGAGGCTGAAGTTGTTCTTTTCTGAGCCGGATTCATATTCTTAAAGTCTCAAGCACTTTGCAAGCAAGAGTACCTGACCCTTGGGGGCTAATGGAGGCTGAAATTGTTCTTTTCTGAGTCGGATTAATGTTATTAAAGTCTCAAGTACTTTGCAAGCAAGAGTACTCGACCCTTGGGGGCTAATGGATGTGGAATTTTTTCTGAATTTTATAGTTCATGAACATCAAAGTCCCAAGCACTTTGGAAGCAACAGCACTTGGCACTTGGCGGCTAATGTACATCGCTTATGTATTATCTGCTAATTATATTAGCCCGGCGGCAACATGGTTATTACCGTCGGCTCATGGATGGTGCGCAGACAAATTCTAGGCAATAATAATAAAGGCCCGGCTCATTCAACCTGATTAAGCCGGGCCTTGGGGGCTACACATGCAATGTTCTTCAAGGATGGATTTTTCGTTAAGTGCTATGCCGATTTAAAAGGTGGCAATTGTTCTAAAGTCTAGAGTATATTCAGTTTTATCATATCCACTAGACTTGGGGGCTGGAAGGACAGTTAGAAATTGGTCAAGAATGGTACCTCAAATTTCTGGTGCATCTGCTTCACCATATCAATTTCAAGATCGTGATTGTTGTGGACCTGACTAAGAAAACCATAAAAGACTTCGCCAGTACCCAGTTGTGCATACTGAAATGTGTCAAACCTCACTCGTCGCTTTTCAACAAGTTCTTGCTTGGTGGCGTGTTTGGCTAACATAGTTGGGTTGCCTAGCTCTCTGAAACTAGTACCACTAAATGTAACGTCTTCAGGCCGGTCTTCTGTCGTCTTAGATGGGGCAGGCGGTTCAGCAGGGGCAGAATCAACTGGGGCAGGATCAGTGGTGGC
This sequence comes from Secale cereale, assembly GCA_902687465.1. Taxonomy (NCBI): domain Eukaryota; kingdom Viridiplantae; phylum Streptophyta; class Magnoliopsida; order Poales; family Poaceae; genus Secale; species Secale cereale. The sequence goes on from LR738714.1 coordinate 339,328,458, forward strand.
ATCAGGTATCTCAGGAGGAGCGTCAGGGGTGGCTTCTTTAGTTGGCCTATGAACATCTGTTACCGATGCCTGCAGCGCCAGCTCAATAACCTTGGGGTCAACTACCGGCTTATTTGCCCTGGCTCTCTTGACAGATTTGGCTTGACCTGTGCACGAATTAAAGTAAGTCGCGGCAAGGTTATAAAGATTTAATGATAAGTTGAACAAGGAATAAGTCATTTACCCAGGAGCGGTCTTGAAAGCCGGAAGTTGACTCTAAGATTAGTCGCCGGAGGATGAACGAGAAGTTTCCTATTAATTTGAATCGGACGAGTTCAGTGGTTGTTGTATAAGACCCGTTAGCGGATAATGAGAGTTTATGAATGGAAATACCTCATTCCGGCGTTTTCGTCGAGGCGGAGTGTTGGGTAAGCCGGAGGATAATTCCTCTTCTCCGGAGTTTCGAGTCCGACGCCGACTCTCGTGTTGTTGTTGCTTCAAAAGAAAGTGAGGATCTAAATGAGATGAAGGGTCTGAAAATCTTACTTTCCGGATAACACGTCGAACTTTTTTTCTTGGCAAGGATTCTGAGCCGGAGGAAATAGAAATTACCTCTTCATCTATGGCCTGACTGGCCTCCGTGTCATCCTGGCAATAATCAGTGTCAATAAGATAGTTGAAGTAAGAACCTAAAGAGTCAAGGACTACCTCTGACTCAGTGTCGTAGTTTAGTTCAAACAGTTTGAAAGCACTGGTTTTCTTCTTGGTATTCTTAATAGCTTTTTTGGCCGCTTTCTTGGCGGCTCTAGTTCTCTTGGCAGCTTCATGGTCATAAGATTTCTTCCAGAAGGCCGACTTAGCATGTGAGAAATGGCAAATTCAAGATTCGCAAGGGAACTGTAATTATAAAATGGCAACAGTTAAGGTTAAGATTTACCTCCGGTGCCGGGTTAGATTTGCATAAAGGCAACAGGCCCACTTTGCTGCAGTCAGACAAGGATTCATTTAAAACAGTGTTTGTCATATCTGCGATGACATTCTCCTCTAGATCTTCAGAGCTATGGCGCAATGGGTCATTCTTTTCTCCAGTATATTCACACATTAAACCCGACCTGTGGCTTAAAGGAATAATTCGCCAAGCGAGCCAGCACCGGGCTAAGTCCATTCCAGTTAAACCATTTCCCAGAAGGGCCTTCACCTTTGAAAGAGGAGGGGCAATTGACTTGCGTTCTGCAGCAGTGAGCTTTTCAGCAAGAGGGTGATTGGTGTCTAAACGTTGAACACGGAGACCCGACAGAGGATGCTCGTCCACCGGAGAAGTATCTTTATAATAAAACCAAGTTTTGTTCCAATCTTTCGGGTGACTCGACAGACGGGCATAACGAAAAATAGAGTCTCTCCTTCTTTGGATGGAGATAGCCCCAAGCTCCAAGCTAGGGCCATTGGTAAATTCATCCTGGCGGTTTAAGTAAAAGAACTCCCTAAAAAGCAAGATGTTGTGTTCCTCTTGCAGATATACTTCACAAAAAACCTGAAAGTTGCAGATCTTTGACACGGAATTGGGTCCGATGTCTTGGGGATGGAGCTGGAAGAAGTGCAGAACATCTCTGAAGAATTTAGAGCCGAGCGGTGAGAAACCCCGGTTCATGTGGTCAGTAAAAACAATCACTTCATCATCCGTGGGTGTCGGCCTCTCTTCGCCCGGGTTAGGAGCACGATAAGGCATAACTGGAGCATTTGGCAGATATCCGACTCTAACAAAGTCGGCCAGTGTGGCTTCAGTAACAATTGAAGGGACCCAGTTGCACGTGGTGATTGTCTTTGGTGTCATTGTGAATAAGCAGACCTAAAGAAAGAAAGATTATTGCCGGTTTAGAATCAGTTTGTTAACACCGGAAACAAATTATTACTACAAGTTCAGCATGGCGGCTTAAATGGGGCCTAATAGCATAAGAATAATCATAAGTCGAAAATTAAGCCGCCATGACAGATGCGAGTGTTCATAAAAGCAAATTTCACTAAGTCTGGGGAAAAACCGTTTTCACAGGTTGCGGCGGTAATTTTGGATCTACAGCTTTTCGAAAATCAAGATTAAAATGACGAACAAGCAAAACGTAAGATCAATATGATACAGTTCTTGGAGATGAATCTATTTTTTGCAGAGATGAGATATTACAGTATTGACTAAAGGGATACTATCAACATCAGCATATGAAGGGACATCAAGTTTAGAAGAAAAACCATAGTTACAGAGGAAGAATAAGATGAACTCTGGCGAACTTCACGGGAACCCTAATGGATCTAGGAGGAGAATAACAAGAATGCACCTGAGCGAGTAAGGCGGCGGCGGCACGCGGAAGAGACCTGGTCGCGTTGGGTTGACGCGGTGGCTGCTGTTGAAGACGAAGTAGAGGGCGTCGGCGCCGGTGGAGCTCGATTGCAGAGACGTCGTGAAGAAGGAGACGAAGAGAAAGAGACGAAGGAGAGAATGGAAGGGAACCTTTAGCCCTATTTATAAGCTAAGTGGATAAAGGTCAGGCACAAGAATCGAGGAGGTGGAAAAATAGGTAAGTAACTGTGCAGGCGCCTCGATTCTCAGAATCCCAATAAATGCGGAAGATTTGTTAAAGATCTGGACCGTTTGCAAGTAAGTGACATCATGGCGGGTTACCGTTATTTCAAAAACTGACGTCATGGCGGATCACTATCGTTTCAAAAGCGAAGGTTACGGCGGTTTACAGTCCCTCACAAGAAGATGAAGAAAGATTGACATGAACAAGTTCAAGATCAACCTGGGGCCTAATGTTGGGGATATAAATATGTCATATGACCCACCCAGGAGGGGCCGGGTTACCCAATGGCGATTCATGGGCCCAACCCAGAAGCACATTAAAGACGGCGGTTTAGTTAAGGGCCCGAGGCCTGCGGCGTCTTAAAGCCTGTAAGTATCAACCGCCATATATGTGACTTGTGTTGTAAAGCATGTAATAAGAGTCACCGGGCCGGACACGATTGTATGATCCGGCCGGGACTCCGTAGGCCGCAGGGCGTCAACCCGTGTATATAAGGGGACGACCCGGCAGCGGCTTAGGGCAAGAAACAACAAATCGAGGGCTAGGCAAGCGCATCTGCACCCTAGCAATCGACACCCCAGAAATTCCACCTCAAACTGGATTAGGTTTTACCCTCACCGCAAGGGGCTGAACCAGTATAAACTCCCTGTGTCCTTTGTCTTATTCTTAACCCCTTTAAGCTAACCACGTCGCTATGGCAATGCAATCAAGTCCTTACCTTAGGACATATGTCGTGACACTTCCACGACAAAACTCATCTACGTACTGAGCCACAGTACGATTTCCTTGGCGCAAGTTGCGAAACTCACGCTTCTTCATGCTCATAGCTCCAATTGAGACATGGGAGGTGCGAAAAGCTTGTTGGAACTTATCCCAAGTGACATTGGCTATAGGAAAAGTGGTTGTGTAATTCTCCCACCATGAGGCTGTTGGTCCATCCAATTGATGTGCGGCAAAACACACCTTCTCAGCATCTGTGCAACATGCGGTGGTCAACTCCCTTCCAATCTTGCATAGCCAGTCATCAGCAACTATTGGCTCAACGCTACTGGAAAACACCGGCGGCTGCAACCTTAGAAAGCGGGCTAGGTAGTCCACTGGTGGTGGTGGTGGTGGAGGGTTGTTGTTCTTGTTGTTGTTATTCTGATTGTTCTGGTTCTGGACAAGAAGTTGCATCAAAGTGTTCTGCTACTGGATCAACTGAGAGAGCTCAGGGGGAAACTCAAATCCGGGCTCACGTCTCGGAGGCATCTGATGGGTTTAGAGAGAAGAGATTAGAATAGAAATGGGGTCTAGGGGGAAATTCACTACCCAAGTGCACATGAGACAAACACAATCATATCACACCAATCAGTTTCAAGCAAGGGCATACAAAAGAGCTAAACTAATGTTACAAAAGTGCTTGGACTTCTACTATATGGGTGGGAAACTACTATCCATATGGTGGTCATCTAGAAATTTTGATCGGTGGAAGACTCCATGATATCTGCTCCAGCTTCGTCTTCATATTCATCATCACTACCATCAGGGTCTGAGTCAGTGTCGTCGATGATGATATAGTCCTCAGAACGAATCTCCTTGGGTTCGTCTTCTTCTCCTCCTAGTACGGGGTCACCCATGAATACTCCTAGCTTCCTTGTCAAGTCTTCATTCTTCTCCACAAGTATTGTGATTTCCTCCTCATATTCGTCACGTGAAAACTTGAGTTCCTCTTCTAGCTTTGTGTTCCTAGTTAATGCCTTCTTCAAGTCTATCATGCCTGCGCACATCTGATGCTCCTGTCGACGAATGTGCTGGTTTCACTCTTGGATGAAAGCTGCAATGGACATGTCCTTCCTGGTACTGATCATGTCCCATTGCTCATCTTGCCGCACGCATATCTGGTAGATAGCGTCCTTCAGCTCTTGTTTGTAGGCTTCTCCATTTCGTCCCATTGCAATGTGGGCGGCCGTACTCTTACCTAGGCTCCAGGTTGGTGCATCAAAAGAAAACTCTATGGGCTTAGTGACTGGCATGAAAGTCCTCCCGGGAATTTGAACGTGAATAATCCATCACTCCTCTTATGGTAAAGTGGCAGTGTAGGTCCCGGTGAAGCTTGGTATTCCGATGTTCAGGTACCTAGTGACTTCCTTCAAGTGTCGTCCAAAAGGTGTGTCTTCATCCAGTTGGGTGAACTTGTTCCTTGAGTCCACCATCCTAAAGAGTAGAAAATGGAGAGGAGTCAGAAATGAGTAGAGAAGAGTGACCTAAGTCTCATCTCACTGGTCGTATCCTACATTCAGCGTGTGCTCTGATACCATCTTCTAGCGACCACGATCCGCATGGACCAAAGTCTCTGTGTTCTGTGTCATCCCTGGATCGGTAATGCTGACACACACAGTACTTGAAGGATTTATAACAGAGTGGCAATCACACACTTATTACATTGAATGTCTCCAAAGAGAACTTATTACAAAATATATGGCATAAGGCCATCTAACACGATAACATCAGAAGGCTTGGAAGATAAGTGAGTCCATCAACTCCAACGGCATAGCTGAGTGCATGACAAACGACCTAGCGCACCTTACTCTTCTTCTGAAAAGTCTGCAACATGATATGTTGCAGCTCGAAACGAGTCAGCACATGGAATATGCTCGCAAGATAACACAATAGAGCAAGTAACAGAATAAAGGCTAACACTACATGCATATCTGGCTGGTGGAGGCTCTAAGGTTAAAATGTTTTTGCATAAAGCCAATTTTTCCTACAACAAAAGATTAAATTTTTATTTTAACTATCATGGTAGTTGAAACATCATTGAGAAGGTTCCTCCAACTCAATCCCAATTAAAACCATCTTAATTAACCCACAAAACTAGTTTAAAAGTGATGAGATCAATCCAATAATTCAAGTACCAGATACTCGAGATGTCCATAACCAGGGACACGGCTAATCATAATTAGTTTGTACACTCTGCAGAGGTTTGCACACTTTTCCCCACAAGACTCGATCTCCTCCGTTGGATTTCTCGCACTGCATGGTGTTTGAGAAACGGATGACCGAGACACAGTCTTTCAGAAGCATTTACTCTTTACCCCGGGTGGACCGGTACACATACTTTCCCCTACATCTGCTAGTCCACCACTGAAAGAGCTCACACAACATACTCAACTATGCCAGAGCCCATAATGGCATTATGGGTGCACACGGAAGTTTCTAGCATGAATAGTCTTATGATCCCTTTGAGCCTGGGTGGCATTCCATTGCATAATCACACGGTTCCTCCGGGGTTTCCTAGGACAACACTGGATTCTCCAGGTGCCCTGCAACCAATCCACCCAGATGTGTATTAAATTTTTCACCTTAAGTTGAACCTTTAACTAACAATCTCACATCTGTCATGGATACTCTCAAACCCAATCCACGTCTACGAGCATAGCATGGCAACCTAAGCATAATGTAGAAGTAACTCCCCGTGACGCCCCGAGACCGACGCTCCAGAAGACTTCCAGCTATTCCGGGTTTCGCCGTGTTATTTTATTTTATTTTGTTTGTTGCATTTCATCTTGTCATCATGTGCATTTCATCAGCATGTTTTCAAAACTTGCATCCGTTCGTAGTTGCCCCATCCTCTCCGTTGTCCATCCTGAGCCCAGACACACTCGCAGCGCCCATGGCACATCTAGATATTTATTTTATGAGTGACTGAGAAATGTTCTCTGAATGCAATGAAAGTTGGCGTGTGGTCTTATTATAGTGTAGACAGACCGTCTGTCAAATTTCGTCGCATTCGGAGTTTGTTTGATATCCCAACCATTAAACATATAGCGGCACTATAGCCAGTAAAGCGTCGGACGTTTCGGTGTTCCGAAATAATCGCTGGGCCCCCTCTCTCTCCCTCTCTTCTCAGCCCAATCACTCTACACAGCCCACATTTACCCCTCGACTGCACGCCCAAAACTTCCCCGGACCCGAACTGGGCTGTCGTCACCGCCTGGTCTGAATCATCCCTGAACATCCCTAAAACATCTCCGTTTTCTTATTTGGGCTCCCTACCTATTTATTTCTCAACCCTCTGATCCCGATCAGATGTCCTAGATTTTCCCTATTTCACTATATATAGACCAAACCTACCCAAATCAGACCAAACCCTATTTTCTAGGGATCCTCCCTATCAAATCGCCGCTGCCACCCCTCTCGAGATCCTCCTCCTATCTCCTCCCACCTTGGGATCCATCCCCACCCAACCAGCGAATCCCTAGCTAATCCCTTCGATCCAGACCACCAAACACCACCCGTAGCTACCTCCCTCGTCGTTGGACCCCGCCCTCGTGGCCACCGGCGAGCTTCAGCCAAGGCCAAGCAGCCCCGCGCCTGTGGCCTCTCGCTCCTGCAGTCGACGCCCGAGGCCTCCTCCCCGAGACCCACCTCCATCCCGAGCGCCTCCTCCTGCTCGACCTCGCCGCCTCGCCGCTGCCCTTCTCCGACGACTGAATCCCGCCGGAGTGCCGCCCTAACCCTGCCTTCCCTCACGCCTCCTCCTCCCCGTTCCTTTTCCCCTCTCTCTCTCTCTCTCATGCCTCTCCCTCTCTCACAGGGAACCACGTGAGGACATGGAGAAACTGCAGCACCGATGCCTCCTCAAGGGCCGCCTCGTCCTTATTCTGCGACGCTCTTCTCCTCCGGCAACCGGCCGCGCCGGTACGCCATGGCCACTTCGAACCAGGGAGGTCCTCCGAGCCAGGCCAACTCGTCCAGATCCACGGGCTCCTGCCGGCATCCGAGGAAGCTGCGCCGCCAGGCCTCTCCACCTCGCCACTTCCAGTCACCTGAAGCAGTCATGCCCTGCATCGCCGCTTATGTCTGCTTCTTCTACATCTAGGAGGACATGGAACCAGCCCGCGTTGACCAACCCTTCCCTCAACGACCTCTGCTCGCACGCACGCACGTGGGCCGAAGCCTCGCCAAGGCCCAGCGCACTCCACTTCGCCTCCAGTCGGCCCAAGTGTTGTGATGAGAGCCCAGTCCGCCTCAGTTTGGCCTGTTCCTATTTTTTTCCTTCTGCTGAATGTTTTTTTTTGCGAATTATCCGTAGAATTACATTTTTGCAGAAAAGTCCCTCTAGATCATGCATATAATAACTTCACAACCGGGCATTATATGTATAAACTTTCTATATGAAAAATTCTTAGAATTTTGTGTAGATTAATAATATGCCACTTTCACCCCTGTTTAAAATGTTTAAAGTGCTGTTTCTTTAAATTTGCTCAAATGTCATGTTAAAATGGTTTATTTCATAACTAAATAACTGTAGCTCCAAATTTAATAAACTTTATATGTAAATGGGGTGGAAAATTGTGTAGATTAACATGGTGCACTTTGTTTTGCTGTTTAACAACATTAAAATATGGTAATAGGCAGAACAGTACCATATTCAAAATATGCACATGGGGATTTTCCAGAATTCTTGTTTATTGTTTTCGGCCCTATTTAAAATGCATAGATAGCTAGTTTACTTGTGCTTCACCTCTTGCCTTGTTAATCAACATTTAATATTGTTATCTACATAAACGAGAGCGAACTAAATGTTTGAATGTGGCGTTTCATCAATATGCAACCCGTTGCATATTGAGCTCCACTTAAATTGTAGTGTTGTTTGTTGCACTTTGCCATGCCATGCATAATTAAGCCGGACATTCATCATACTTGGATGTAAATCATATGCCATGTTTATGCTTGTGTGTTTACCGTGTCGTTTGCTTCTTTCCGGTATGCTTCTCTCGTTAGCTTCGGTTTCGTTCCAGAGTTGTGAGGATTCGTTCGGCTACGACCTTTTGTCTTCTTCATGGGCTCGTTCTTCTTCCTTGCGGGATCCCAGGCAAGATGACCATTCCTCGATATCACCTCTATCTTTGCTTATGCTAGTTGTCTCATTCTTTAACTATGCCTCGATGCCTATTCCTGTTTGTCAGCCTCCTATTGTTGCCATGAAACACTCTAACCGCCTTCCTAGCAAATCGTTGATTGGCTAAGTACGCTTTTGCGCAGCCCCTCGTATAGCATTGCTAGTTGCAGGTGAAGTTTGAAGATTTGCTCCATGATGAACTTGTTATTGGGATATCACTATATATATTAATCAATGCACATATATATTGGCAATGGGTGGAAGGCTTGGCCTTCTGCTTGGTGTTTCGTTCCACTCATGCCACCTTAGAACCCGATAAACCGGTGTTATGTTCCTTGATTTTGCGTTCCTAACACGGTTAGGGTTTATGGGCCCCCCTCGATAATTCGCATTGCTTAAAGCTTTTCCAGCAAGGCCCAACTTTGGTTTTATTTTGCCTCATAATAAAAAAACTTAATTAATTAATTGCATAGGGGGCATGTCCCCGGGTTCTTATTTCTACATAACAGGGGGGCCAGTGCTGATGGTGTTGGTCCCAAATGGGGTTTATGCGGGGCCACCACGGGGAAACTCAAGGTTTGGCTCCCATAGGATCGCCCATCCGGTCGTGGCCTGAGACGAGATACGTGTGGCTACTATCAGGGTGTTGGCACGCCGGGAGGTCTTGCTGGATTAGTTTTACCTTTGTCGAAATATCTTGAGCACGGGATTCCGAGAATACTCGGGTCTTCCCACTTTCGAGTTGCGATTCCGCAGATCGTGAGCTTGTGATGGGCTAAGTAGGGACACCCCTGCAGGGTTTTGAACTTTCGAAAGCCGTGCTCGTGGTTATGTGGCAGATGGGAATTTGTTAATATCCGGTTGTAGATAACTTGTCACCATATCCTTAAGAGTACACTATCTGTGTGAGTACCGTGATGGTCTCTTTCCGAAGGGCTTCGGGAAGTGAACACGGTGGGGTTATGCATGACCGTGAGTAGCTAGGATCACTTATTGATCATCTTTGGTGACCGTTGGCACTTTTCTCTTCTCGCTCTGAATTCATAAGCTAGTTGCTTAGTGCTTGCTGCAGACATATATTACCTCTCCACACCTAAAGGCTTTGTTAGTTTTGATACCCGGGAACGGGATTGCTGAGTCCTTGTGGCTCATAGTTACTACACACACCAGATGCAGGTACAACTGAGTACGACACAGGAGTTGGACAAGAACTTCACGGGGAGTTCGATGAAGAGCGTAGCCGTATGTATGTGACGTGTTTCGACAATCAGTAGTGATTCCTACTAGGGGCGATCAGGCCTTTTGTTTATGGTATCTTTCTCGTTAGATTTCGTCCGTAGTCGGACTCTGTGTTATTTGGATGATGTATGTTATTGTATTCATTGTGTGACGTGGCGAGTGTAAGACAACTATCTTTTACAATTTCAACCCTGAATTCTACATGAGATGTGCAAAGATACCATACTTGAGATCATTCTAGTAGGCGCTTATGTCTTCAAGTCGTGCCTCGGCACGTGGGAGACATAGTCGCATACTGGGCATTACACTCCCAGGGTTTGATAATAATGCAGGTAATAGGTTCTACCTCAATCTACTTCCCAAACCCACATGTTAAGAGATCCTACTCATGCAATGTGTGAGGGTGGAACTAATGCATAAAAACTGGGTGATAAAGGGTATGATCAAAGTGTTACTTGCCTTGCTGACGATTCACAAAACCTAGGGACTCGTAGTAGCATGCTTCGCACTCAGGGAATTCTATCGCAAGCAAACAATAGCATACATAAACAACCAAGCAAAGATGCCCGGGTAAAACTCAAATAAGAAGATCTAACCAGAAAGTTCAACTGAAAAACTCCGGTTTGCAAAAAGTATCAAATCAAACGGAGCAACGAAACTCAAACTACGAAAGAAACAAGATCCGTTTACTAAATTTTACTAAAGTCCAATTTTACAGTACCAAAACCTTGTTCAAGTTGGTTAAACAGAAAGAGGGCTTCGAGACGAAGATCTAGGCACTTGTTTCGCCTGATTCTGACTAACGAGCGAAAAGTTACACTAAGGGCCTGTTCGGTAGTCCTCCAGGGCTGCTAAATCCTCAACTCCGTCGCTGGCAGCCAGCAGCCAGCTTCTCTCGTCAACTCCCGGAGCTAGCATTCTGTTCGGTGCGCTAGCTTCTTGCTAAAATCGATCCAACAGGACGGAAGCCCACAAACAACGAATCTGGCCCATGCATAGCCCGTCTATCTCTGCATCTCCTGGTCAACGAAGCACATCACAGATGCCCACGAGCGGGCTGAGGGATAAGCGATGCAAGTGCAAGTCGGGTCGGGTTGGGGTAACCATGGTTGCCGAAGCGACCTCCTATGGATCCGGCGAGGCCACCGGGACAATCTTTTATCTTTTCCCGTCGAGGAGGACATCAAGGTCGTCGGGAGTCAGGGATGCGAGTGGCGGCCATTGCTCCCGCACTGCTCCAGCTCCTAGCGAATTGGAACGGCGGCGGCGGAGGACAATAGAGACGGCGGGCAGCGAGCGGGGAGGGCGGTGGCCGGCTACTTGTACGGTCGATGGGCTCGGCGGCCTCCTCGCTGGCTCCCTTGGGTTGGTGTGAGGAACGACAGAAAAAGAACATGGGGGATAGAACGGTCGTGCGGGATGAGGATGAGCTCGAATCGGTACGCCTGATGTTCACTTGGCGGTGGCAATCGCTTGTTATTTCAGTCAAACTCCAGCTCCTTCGATTTCTGGGAGCTCGATTATTCCAACTCCACGACTCCGATGATTTTGCACTACGCTCATAGCCAGCTTCTCACTCCCATAGCCAGGTTTTGAACCGTTCGGCTGGGATCCTGTTCTGGAGTTGGGGAGTTGAGAAGCTGGAGAGCTTCCGAACACGCCCTAAAACAAAGATCAGGGTGGAAATCGCGATCGACAATAATCACGGAAAAACCCTAAAAAAGAAAACGCGACGAACAGGCTAACGAACGAACGTTCGGTAAAAGAAACTAACGAACGAAAATGTTCGTTAACATATCTAAAGGAACGAACGTTTGTAAATTAGACCTGAACGAAAAAAGCCGGGGAAAACCGATCTAAACCAGAAAAAAATGATCTAGGGTTTTTATTAGAACTCGCGGTTTTTACCTAAAATCGAAAAAAAATGGCGGCGGCGGCGGCTCCGGCTCCGGCTCCGGCGGCGGGCGGCCCGATGGGCCGGCGGCTCGGTGGCGGGGCGGGGCGGCGGCGGGAGCAGTGGCGAGGCGGCGGCAGCGTGGGCGGCGGCGCGGCGGCAAGGCGGCGGCGGCGAATCGGTGGCGACGGCGCTAGGGTTAGGGCGAGGCGCTGCTCGGGGCGACGGGCGGCTGGGCCTTGGCCTTTAAAGGGCCAACCGGGCGAGGTGTCCGGGTCGGACACGGCCCGTTTGGTCGGTTCACTTTTTTTTAAGTCATGACATAGAAAAATAGACAAAATAAATACTAAACTTAGTCGAAAATTTCCGAAATAAATTTTTACCGTCCTCTAATAATATTTAGGACCAAGTGAAAAAAAAAATCCGGACCTAAATGCAATTTTGGGAAACGCATATTTTTCCTATTCAAATAAAATTGCAAATAAAATAAAATAAAATAAAATAATTGATTTTAATATTTTTCCTCCAATATTTCTTTTGTTTTGGAGAAGTTATATTATCACCGCTCATATATTTTATTATGAAATATTTTCGGAGAGAACAAAAATTAAAACCAAAATGATCCTCGTACCGGTATTTGAGAAAACTCAAATAAGAAAATGGTAAAATGCCCAACTCTCTCCGTGGGTCCTTGAGTTGCTTATAATTTCGAGGATAGCAACACACAGATGCAAATAAAAAATATGATATGCAAGATGACCTATGTATAATATTCCAAATTGAAAATTTGGGATGTTACAAACCTACCCCCCTTAAGATGAATCTCGCCCTCGAGATTTGGGTTGGCTAGAAAATAGGTGTGGGTGGTCCTTGCATAGATCATCCTCTCGTTCCCAGGTGGCTTCATCTTCGATATGGTGGCTCCAGTGAACTTTGCAAAACTTGATAACCTTGTTGTGGGTGACTCTGCTTGCAAACTCGAGGATCTTGACTAGTTTCTCCTCGTAAGTTAGATCACTATCCAGCTGAATTGCTTCCAGGGGCACTGTGTCTCTCAGAGGAATATCGGCCATCTCAGTATGGCACTTCTTAAGCTAGGAAATGTGAAATACGTCATGAACTCCTGACAATCCTTCGCATAACTCTAACTTGTAAGCAACCTCTCCCATGCATTCCAAAACACGGTATGGCCCTACAAATCTCGGGGCTAACTTTCCCTTAACACCGAAACGCTTAACACCTCACAGAGGTGATACTCTCAGGTACGCTCTATCTCCGATTTCATAGACTACTTCCTTGCATTTCGAGTCTGCATAACTCTTCTACCTGGACTGAGCTACCTTCAATCTATCTCGAATCAGCTTAACCTTCTCTTCTGACTCTTTGATCAGATCTGGTCCGAATAACTGACGGTCTCCGACTTCACCCCACATCAACGGCGTTCGGCATCTCCTCCCATACAATGCTTCGAACGGTGCCATCTTCAAGCTGGCCTGGTAACTGTTGTTGTATGAAAACTCTGCGTAGGGAAAGTTGTCATCGCAACTAGATCCATAATCTAGCGCACAAGCTCTCAACATGTCCTCCAGAATCTGATTGACTCCCTCGGTTTGTCCATCAGTCTGCGGGTTGAAGGCCGTACTGAACTCTAGCCTGGTTCCCAAAGTCTGGTGTAGCTGATGCCAAAACTTTGAAGTAAATTGTGTTCCTCTATTTGATATGATGGTCCTTGGAACTCCGTGCAGACATACGATCCTGGTCATGTATATCTTGGCTAACTTTGCACTGGTATAGGTGGTTTTCACGGGGATAAAGTGGGCTACTTTGGTCAAGCGATCCACTACTACCCAGATTGAGTCATATCCCGATCGGGTCCTGGGTAATCCGGTGATAAAGTCCATGCCAATCTTATCACACTTCCATTCGGGTATCGGCATAGGCTGCAGTAATCATGTTGGCTTCTGATGTTCTGCCTTCACTCTCTGACATACATCACATACGGCTACATACTCGGTAATGTCTTTCTTCATTCCCGTCCACTAGAAACGTTCCTTCAAATCCAAATACATCTTAGTGTTTCCGGGGTGTATTGAGTATGGTGAATCATGTGCCTCCTGTAGTATCGACTTCCTGATCTCGGCATTGTTGGGCACATAGACTCGGTCCTTGAACCATAAGGTGTCGTGTTCGTCCTCACGAAAACCCTTGGCTTTTCCTTCACTCATCTTCTCCTTTATCTCGGCAATTTCTTTGCCATCCTTATGAGCTTCTCGTATCTTTCCCAATAAAGTTGACTGAACCTCAAAGGCTGCAACAAAACCTCTAGGGACTATCTCCAAACGTAGCTCCCTGAGATCTTCGGCTAACTTCAGTGGCAATCCTTCGTTAACTAGGGTATTGACATAACTCTTCTGGCTCAAAGCGTCTGCAACGACATTGGCCTTGCCTGGATGATAGTGCAGCTTCACATCATAATCATTTATGAGCTCCAACCATCTCCTCTGCCTGAGGTTCAGCTCCTTCTGGGTGAAAATGTACTTCAGAGTCTTGTGATCCGTGTACACATCACAACGGTTTCTGATAAGGAAATGTCTCCAGGTTTTGAGCGCATGCACTACCACTGCTAGCTCCAAATCGTGCATAGCATAATTCAACTCGTGCGGTCTAAGTTGACGGGATGCATAAGAAACAACTCTTCCGTCCTGCATGAGTACTCCTCCAAGTCCTAAGCATGAAGCATCGCAATACACTTGGAAATCATTGCGTATATCTGGCAAGATCAGCACTGGGGTTGTCTTCAAACGTTTCTTTAACTCCTGGAAACTTTCTTCGCACTTCTCAGTCCAATGGAACTTTGTGTCCTTCTTCAACAATGCCGTCATAGGCTTTGCAATCTTGGAGAAATTCTATATGAATCTCTGGTAATATCCCGCGAGTCCAAGAAAACTGCGGATTTCTCCAACTGAGGTGGGTGCCAACCACTCAGTGACTACCTGCACCTTGATAGGGTCCACTGCTATACCTTCTCCTGATATAACATGTCCTAAGAACCCAACTTCCTTCAACCAAAACTCACATTTGCTGAACTTGGCATATAACTGGTGTTCTATGAGCTTCTCAAGAACCAAACGCAAATGTTCCTCGTGTTCCTCTTTGTTCTTCAAATACACCAAAATATCATCGATGAATACCACAACAAACTTATCCAAGAACTCCATGAATACCTTATTCATCATACTCATGAAATAGGCAGGGGCGTTAGTCAATCCAAATGACATGACCGTATACTCATATAGCTCGTACCTTGTGGTGAAGGCTGTCTTAGGTATATCTTTTTCTCGGATCTTCAACTGGTGGTATCCTGATCGTAGATCGATTTTGGAGAATACTTTAGCTCCTTGAAGTTGGTCGAACAAATCATTGATCATCGGCAGGGGGTACTTATTCTTAATCATCACTTCGTTCAATGCCCGATAATCAACGACCATCCTTAAAGATCCATCCTCCTTCTCGACCAAGAGCATTGGGCTCCCCAAGGTGATGAACTTCGTCGAATGAATCCTTTCTCCAATAACTCCTTAATCTGCTTCTTGATCTCCTCCAGATCATTCGCTGGCATCCGGTATGGTCTCTTCGATATTGGTCCGGTTCCTGGCAATAGCTCTATCAAAAACTCAATGTCCCGATCTGGCGGCATGCTTGGTAGCTCCTCTGGAAATACATCCAGGTAATCCTTCACTACAAGCACTTCCTCTTGAACAACTCCCGAGAGAGAGTTTACTTGCGTCCTCCTAGGCGCATGCCTAGATACATACTTGATCCTTTTTCCCTCCGGGGTGGTAAGTAAAATCGACTTACTGGCACAATCGATGTTCCCTCCATACATCGATAGCCAATCCATACCTAGTATCACATCCAATCCTTGTGACTCCAAAACTATCAGGTCTAAGGGGAAAACATGGCCTCCAATGGTCAATGGCAACTGAAAACATCCTTGACTTGCCATATACTCCGCTCCTGGTGAGCTTAGTAACATAGGTGTCTTAAGTACTATGGTGGGCAACTTATATCTATCCACGAATCCCCTTGAAATATATGAATGTGATGCACCCGTATCAAAAAGAACTATTGCGGTAAATGACTTAACCAAAAACTTACCGACAACAGCATCAGGGTACTCTTCAACTCCTCCACGTTCACGTGGTTCACTTGTCCCCTGTTGAAAGGGTTGGGCTTCTTCCCAGCGCTTCCATTGTCGTTCCCATTCTTCGCTTCAGGGCACTCCGTGGCATAGTGTCCATTCTTCCCGCACTTGAAACGGGTAATGTGACCTAGATCCCTCTTGGCGGGTGTGGCTGGAGTTGAGCGGTTCGGATTATTGCTTGCTCCATTCCCATTCCCATTCTTGGGGCCATTGTGATTATGAGAGCTCCCTCCATTATGGGTGTGTCTTCCATGGTTATGGGTATACCCTCCCGAGTTTGGGGTGAAACGGGGCTTCTGCTGGGCTCCAGAATTGTTCTTTCCTTGTCCATACTTCCTCTTGCTGCTCTCAATCTACTGATGCTTCCCTTCAATCATAAGAGCCTTATCTACCAACTCCTCGTAGTTGTTGAATGTTGCCACCATCAATTGTATGCTCATCTCGTCATTCAGCCCTTCCATAAACTTCTCCTGCTTTGCGGCATCTGTGGCCACATCATCAGGGGCATAGCAAGATAGAGTACTAAACTCATCTACGTACTGAGCCATAGTACGATTTCCTTGGCGCAAGTTGCGAAACTCACGCTTCTTCATGCTCATAGCTCCAGTTGAGACATGGGTGGTGCGAAAAGCTTGTTGGAACTGATCCCAAGTGGCATTGGCTATAGGAAAAGTGGCTGTGTAATTCTCCCGCCATGAGGCTGTTGGTCCATCCAATTGATGTGCGGCAAAACACACCTTCTCAGCATCTGTGCAACCTGCGGTAGTCAACTCCCTTCCAATCTTGCTAGCCAGTCATCAGTAACTATTGGCTCAACGCTTATGGAAAAGACCGGCGGCTGCAACCTTAGAAAGCGGGCTAGGTTGTCCACTTGTGGTGGTGGCGGAGGGTTGTTGTTGTTGTTGTTGTTGTTGTTGTTGTTGTTGTTGTTGTTGTTGTTGTTGTTGTTGTTGTTGTTGTTGTTGTTGTTGTTGTTGTTGTTGTTGTTGTTGTTGTTGTTGTTGTTGTTCTGATTGTTCTGGTTCTGGACAAGAAGTTGCATCAAAGTATTCTGGTGCTGGATCAACTAAGTGAGCTCAGGGGAAAGCTCAAATCCGGGCTCACGTCTCGGAGGCATCTGATGGGTTTAGAGGGAAGAGATTAGAATAGAAATGAGGTCTAGGGGGAAATTCACTACCCAAATGCACATGAGACAAACACAATCATATCACACCAATCAATTTCAGGCAAGGGCATACAAAAGATCTAAACTAACGTTACAAAAGTGCTCGGACTTCTACTATATGGGGGGAAAACCACTATTCATATGGTGGTCATCTAGAAATTTTGATCAGTGGAAGAATCCATGATATCTGCTCCAGCTTCGTCTTCATAGTCATCATCACTACCATCAGGGTCTGAGTCAGTGTCGTCGATGATGATATAGTCCTCAGAACGAATCTCCTTGGGTTTGTCTTCTACTCCTCCTGGCGCGGGGTCGCCCATGAATACTCCTAGCTTCCTTGTCAGGTCGTCATTCTTCTCCACAAGTATTGTGTTTTCCTCCTCATATTCGTCATGTGAAAACTTGAGTTCCTCTTCTAGCTCCGTGTTCCTGGTTAACGCCTTCTTCAAGTCTATCATGCCTGCGGACATCTGATGCTCCTGTCGACGAATGTGCTGGTTTAACTCTTGGATGAAAGCTGCAATGGACATGTCCTTCCTGGTACTGATCATCTCCCATTGCTCATCTCGGCACCCGCATATCTGGTAGATAGTGTCCTTCAGCTCTTGTTTGAAGACTTCTCCAATTCGTCCCATTGCAATGTGGGCGGCCATACTCTTACCTAGGCTCCAGGTTGGTGCATCAAAAGAAAATTCTATGGGCTCAGTGACTGGCATGAAAGTCCTCCCGGGAATTTGAACGTGAATAATCCATCGCTCCTCTTCTGGTAAAGTGGCGGTGTAGGTTCCGGTGAAGCTTGGTATTCCGATGTTCAGGTACCTAGTGACTTCCTTCAAGTGTCGTCCAAAGGGTGTGTCTTCATCCGGTTGGGTGAACTTGTTCCTTGAGTCCACCATCCTAAAGAGTATAAAATGGAGAGGAGTCAGAAATGAGTAGAGAAGAGTTACCTAAGGCTCATCTTAGTGGGCGTGTCCTACATTCAGCGTGTGCTCTGATACCATCTTGTAGCGACCACGATCCTAATGGACCGAAGTCTCTATGTTCTGTGTCATCCCTGGATCGATAATGCTGACACACACAATACTTGAAGGATTTATAATAGAGTGGCAATCACACACTTATTACATCGAATGTCTCCAAAGAGAACTTATTACAAAATATATGGCATAAGGCCATCTAACACGATAACAGCGGAAGGCCTGGAAGATAAGTGAGTCCATCAACTCCAACGGCATAGTCGAGTGCATGACAAACGACCTAGCGCACCTTACTCTTCTTCTGAAAAGTCTGTAACATGATATGTTGGAGCCCGAAAAGTGTCAGCACATGGATTATGCTGGCAAGATAACACAGTAGAGCAAGTAACAGAATAAAGGCTAACACTACATGCATATATGGCTGGTGGAGGCTCTAAGGTTAAAATGTTTTTGCATAAAGCCATTTTTTTCCTACAACAAAAGATTAAATTTTATTTTAACTATCATGGTAGTTGAAACATCATTGAGAAGGTTCCTCCAACTCAATCCCAATTATTACCATCTTAATTAACCCACAAAATTAGTTTAAAAGTGATGAGATCAATCCAATAATTCAAGTACGAGATACTCAAGATGTCCATAACCGGGGACACGGCTAATCATGATTAGTTTGTACACTCTGTAGAGGTTTGCGCATTTTCCCCACAAGACTCGATCTCCTCCGTTGGATTTCTCGCACTGCATGGTGTTTGAGAAACGGATGACCGAGACACAGTCTTTCAGAAGCATTTACTCTTTACCCCGGGTGGACCGGTACACCTACTTTCCCCTACATCTGCTAGTCCACCACTGAAAGAGCTCACACAACATACTCAACTATGCCAGAGCCCATAATGGGATTGTGGCTGCACACGGAAGTTTCTAGCATGAATAGTCTTATGATCCCTTTGAGCCTGAGTGGCATTCCATAGGAAAATCACACGGTTCCTCCGGGATTTCCTAGGACAACACTGGATTCTCCAGGTGCCCTGCAACCAATCCACCCAGATGTGTATTAAAGTTGCCACCTTAAGTTGAATCATTAATTATCAATCTCACATTTGTCATGGATACTCTCAAACTCAATCCACGTCGACGAGCATAGCATGGCAACCTAAGCATAACGTAGAAGTAACTCCCAGGGTTTGATAATAATGCAGGTAATAGGTTCTACCTCAATCTACTTCCCAGACCCACATGTTAAGAGATCCTACTCATGCAATGTGTGAGGGTTGAACTAATGCATAAAAACTGGGTGATAAAGGTATGATCAAAGTGTTACTTGCCTTGCTGACGATTCGCAAAACCTAGGGACTCGTAGTAGCACGCTTCGCACTCCGGGAATTCTATCGCAAGCAAACAATAGCATACATAAGCAACCAAGCAAAGAAGTACGGGTAAAACTCAAATAAGAAGATCTAACCAGAAAGTTCAACTGAAGGACTTCAGTTTGCAAAAAGAATCAAATCAAACGGAGCAACGAAACTCAAACTACAAAAGAAACACGATCCGTTTACTAAATTGTACCGAAGTCAAATTTTATAGTACCAAAACCTTGTTCGAGTTGGTTAAACAGAAAGAGAGCTTCGAGACGAAGATATGGACGCTTGTTTCGCCTGATTCCGACTAACGAGCAAAAAGTTATACTAAAACGAAGATCAGGGCAGAAATCGCGATCGAAAATAATCGCGGAAAAACCCTGAAAAAGAAAACGCAACGAACAGGCTAACGAACGAACGTTCGCTAAAAGAAACTAATGAACGAAAATGTTCGTTAACAGATCTAAACGAACGAACATTCGCAAATTAGATCTGAATGGAAAAACCAGGGAAAACCGATCTAAACCTTAAAAAAACGATCTAGGGTTTTTATTAGAACTCGCGATTTTTACCTAAAACCGAAAAAAAAGCGACGGCTGCGGGCGGCGCGGTGGGGCGGCGGCTCGGCGGCGGCACTAGGGTTAGGGCGAGGCGGGGCTGAGGCGGCTGGAGGCGACGGGCGGCTGGGCCTCGGCCTTTAAAGGGCCGGCCGGGCGAGGTGTCCGGGTCGGAATGGCCCGTTAGGTCGGTTCATTTTTTTTAAGTCCTGACGCAGAAAAACAGACAAAATAAATAGTAAACGAAGACAAAAAATTCTGAAATAAATTTTTACCGTCCTCTAATAATATTTAGGACCAAGTGAACATTTTTCCCGGACCTAAATGCAATTCTGAAAAACGCGTATTTTTCCTATTCAAATAAAATTGCAAATAAATCCAAATAAAATAAAATAATTGATTTTTATAATTTTCCTCCAATATTTCTTTTGTTTTGGAGAAGTCATATTATCTTCGCTCATAGATTTTATTATGAAATATTTTCTGAGAGAAAAACAATTAAAACCAAAATGATCATCGTATCGATATTTGAGAAAACTCAAATATAAAAACGGTAAAATCCCCAACTCTCTCCGTGGATCCTTGAGTTGCTTAGAATTTCGAGGATCACAACACACAGATGCAAATAAAAATATGATATGCAAGATGACATGTATAACAATCCAAATTGAAAATTTGGGATGTTACAAAACATAATGTCCTTCGAACACTAGCCCTCTACAATGCGGGATCCCTCTAGGACATCATTGAAATACCGCTCCGGCGTGCAGTGCTCTTTGCCTATGGGCGGTCCCTCGGTTGCGAGCTTGACGGCGTCCATCTTCGCCCACTGCACCTTGACGCGGGCGAAGGCCATCCGTACGCCTTCGCTGCAGGCCGACCGCTTCACGGCATCAAGTCGAGGGCAGGCACTGATCAGCTGCCTCACAAGCCCGAAGTAGCTGCTAGGTATGGGCTCAGTAGGCCACAAATGGATTATAAAATCCCTCATGGCCAATCCGGCCACCCTATGCAGTTCGGACAACTGCTTCAGTTGGTCGTTGAGGGGTACAG
Organism: Secale cereale; assembly: GCA_902687465.1. Lineage (NCBI taxonomy): Eukaryota > Viridiplantae > Streptophyta > Magnoliopsida > Poales > Poaceae > Secale > Secale cereale. The sequence goes on from LR738714.1 coordinate 339,349,344, forward strand.
GATGCTCACGCGCAAGATACTGCGACCAGAACAATTTTTCTGTTGACTCCCCTCTTCGGCTCGGAAGAACTCCGCAGCATCAGCAACACTCCGGGGCAGGTCCGCAAACGCTCCTAGGGAACTCCAAATCTGGGTTAGTAAAACGTATTTCTTCCTCACAAATTTGCTCTGCATATTAAAGGCCTTACTAGCCGCAATTTTCCTCGCCTCCTGGATCTCTCGGCAAGCGTTTTGAGCTTCAGTCTGGGCCTCCTGAGCATTTTGGAGAGCCTTAGCAAGTTCGGATTTTTGATCCGACAATTTGCACTCTAAGGACTCACATTTGCTGATAGCATCCTTGAGCTCTTGTTGGACTTCTTCCACCCTTGACTCATGCTTTAGGCGGGCGGCTCGTTCCTCTTCTGCCTTTTTTTTGGCCTCGGCCAGGGCGCTCCTGAGGGTCTCGACCTCAGAAGCATCAGTTGTGAGCAGAGTTATAGCACTCACTCGGATGACAAATTATGATAGATATTATTTCAGATACATATTTGGTATTTCATACCTTGTCGTTCATCCAACTTTCGCCTCAGCTCAGACACTTCAGCGGCATGGGAAGCTGACGCCTGAATCGCAGCCTATTTTATTCAAATAGATATATATGTTAATCTCCTGTACGATTACTTAGATCCTCTGCTCGGCCTTTCTTCCTGAACACCGAACAGAGTCTCAGGGGCTACTATCTATACATAGACACCTTTTTCTCATATAGCCAAAAGGTATTATATTACATACCTCAAAGCCTCTTGGAAGGCTAGTATAAGCCTCATTCAATCCGCTCTTGGCGGACTGAATTCTTTCAACCACCATGCCCATAAGGGTATGATGTTCTTCTACAATGACGACACTTTGAAGTGCTTCCGTCAATGTGTCCGGTGCCTCCGGATTGACAGAGGTCAACGGCGAAACTTGTACACTCCTTTTTTTTGAAAGGTGGCCGCTCGCCTAATTCCGGAGTCACATGGGTCTCCCCGAATATTGTCCGGCTATGGGATGAATTGGGAATGGCCCCTGTCGCCAATCTCCATCAGGGTCGACGCCCTCGGGTTTCCCACAATAGTGGTATTACCCTCTGGTGCCGCCTCGATGGCTTCTCGCGCCTTCCTGACCCAGAACGGTCCTTCAGGACAGCACTTCGGCATTGCCTATGGCTTTGGGGGAGGAGGCCGGTGGAGGCGACTCGCTTATCCATCACGTTTGGATCCAGCGAATTCCCCAAAGACGAGGATCGCTGGGGGCGAACGCGAGCCGGACTGCAGCACATAATATAGTACATCAATCACAAGGCAGAAAGGTATATAAGTGCAAATACCTTCAGGGGCACTTATGATTCAGCCAGGGGCTTCGACCTGGGGCGCCACTCATCGCCGCCTGATTCGGAGTCATCTGTGAGGGAGATCCTCCTTTACTTGGACGTCTCCGCCTCCAGATCTGCGGACGCCCCCCTTTTCTTCTTTTCCCCCTTAGGGGAGGAATTACTCTCTTCTTCCTCCCCTCCGTCTTCATCGGGGGAGGAGTGAGTCTCAGTGTCCTCGAACACTACGTCCGAAGCACCTTTACGGCGGAGGCCGCTTTTGGCTCCTGGCCCTTCTTCTTGGCCTTCTTTTCTTGTGCCTTATATGGCGCCGGAACCAGCATCCTCGTTAGTAGAGGGATGGCTGGGTCTTCGGGTAGCGGAGCCAGACAGCGAATCCTCTCCGCTTTCTTTGTCCACCCCTATTGGAAGAATGGAAAGCTTAGTATGCCCCTTGGATTTACCAATAGTAAAATTATCATGAAAACTTACGAGAGATGCTGCATGAGTACAATCGAGGCTGAGGTCTTCGGTCGTCTTCGGCCACTTCTTTTGGGTCTTGAACAACAGTTTCCACATATCTTCGTGCTTCGTGCCAAAGAATCGTTGCAGTGTCCGGGGACCGGCCTGGTCGAACTCCCACATGCGCTGAGTCCAGTCCTAGCAAGGTAGAATCCGGCGGAAAAGTATTATCTGGATCACGCTAGTGAGACTGCTATCTTTGTCTACCATTTTCTTGATGCGCTTCTGTAGCATCGTCACTTCATCGGATGACACCCAGTCTAGGCCCTTATTGAGCCAGTATGTCAGTCGTAGGGGAGGCCCGGACTTAAATTCGGGGGAAGCGTCCCATGTGGAGTCACGGGGTTCCATGACGTAGAACCACTCCTGCTGCCACCCCTTCATGGTCTCCACGAAGGTGCCTTTGGGCCAAGTGACGTTGGGGAGTTTGCTCACCATAGCGCTGCCGCACTCCGCGTGTTGTCCGTCCACCACTTTTGGCTTCACATTGAAAACCTTGAGCCAAAGGCCAAAGTGGGGAGGGATGTGGAGGAATGCCTCACACACGATGATGAACGCCGAGATATTGAGAAAAGAATTCGGGGCTAGACCATGGAAATCTAGCCTGTAGTAAAACATAAGGTCGCGGACAAAGGGGTGAAAGGGAAACCCTAGTCCGCGAAGGAAATGAGGAATAAATACTACCCTCTCGTGGGGCTCCAGAGTTGGAACGATCTGCTTCTTGGTTGGAAGCCAATGGGCGATTACCTCGGCTAAATACCCTACTTCTCGGAGCTCCTTGATGTTCTCCTCTGTGACGGAGGAGGGCATCCACTTGCCCTGTGATCCAGATCCAGACATGGCTAGAATGTTTTATGGGGACGGAGGGAATCGAAGCTTGGGCACTGGTGCTCGAGGACGGATGGGCTGAGGAAGAAGAAAGGTGTGGGATGAAAAGGTGGATTATTATCCCCTTATATGGTCCGAGAATATAGAGCGTCCCTCCCACGAGCCTTAAAACTCGCCTATTCCCGAGGGGTCATGCGGGCGGCACGGTTGGATTACCCAAGCCCATATTGATGAAAATCCCGTGATAAGGGGACACGATCTCTGCTTTGACAAGACGTGTCACCGAAGGTTGCGTCTCGAAAAGCGAAACAAAAAGTTGAAAAACGATTCGAAATGATGGAAAGGCCAGATTTGATGTCTCGTCAGCAAAAGTTGTCAGTAAAGGCATATTATGTTTTTTAACTAAGTGTAGTACCCTTGTGGTAGTGGGTTGTAATTGTGTAATCAGAGCAGGACATAGCTAAAAGTTGATCAGCTATTTTGAAGTATTCAGAGGAGGAACCCTCCTTGCAATGCCGAAGACAATCTGTGCGCTGGACACATCGTCATTGAAGCCTGGTTTAGGGGCTACTGAGGGAGTCCTGAACTACGGGGTCCTCGAGTGTCCGGCCTACGTAACGCGGGCCGGACTAATGGGCCATGAAGGTACAAGATGGAAGACTCTCCCCCATGTCCGGATGGGACTCTCCTTGGCGTGCGGATATGAAAATTCCTTTCTCTGTAAACAGACTCTGTACAACCCTAACCGCCTCCGGTGTCTATATAAATCGGAGGGTTTAGTCCGTAGAGGCATTCATAATCGTACAGGGTAGACATCTAGGGTTTAGCCACTATGATCTCGAGGTAGATCAACTCTTGTAACCCCTATACTCATCAAAGTCAATCAAGCAGGAAGTAGGGTATTACCTCCAAGAGGGCCCGAACCTGGGTAAACAAAGTGTCCCCTGCCTCCTATTACCTTCGATCCTTAGACGCACAGTTCGGGACCCCCTACCCGAGATCTACCGGTTTTGACACCGACACTCTCCTCGTTACCGTGCACTTCCAAGACACTAACGGTTTGGATATTTGATCCGAGTACTTTTTGCACTAACCACCACATGGGAATAAGTACGAGCACTCTGCGTTGTATGCATCAGCCGAAGTTCATTAGACGTCAGGGAATGACCAGCACGCACCGGGTTGGACCACGTAAGCACCTCCTTTATAAAGGAGGCTCCCAGGTCTGCTCACCGGCCGCCCACGCAACGTTAAGGAGCGCAAATGGCGATGGGGCCAAGACCCCTGCGCGCTTAGGATTTAGACCGACATGTTGGCCTCTCTGATGAGCCTACGTAGTGTTGCGGCGTGTTGATCCGCCGAGGGCAGGCATGACCTGATGGTGTGTTTGGTCGGAGTTGATCGAGCGTGTTGGGTAAGTTGGTGCACCCCTACAGGGAAGACTGATCTATTCGAATAGCCATGTCCACGGTTATGGACGCTCGGAGTTGTATCTCGATCGATACAACTAGAACTGGATGCTGAGGTATGAAATGGATGTGTGGCTCCGGGATTGCTTTCTCGCAGGGAGTCGAGGAAGGATCTTTGGGCATTAATGCTATAACATGCTTGATAAGTATAATATGCTATTTTGTACTCTCTTCTACTGCTGCTAGATTGTGGTTTCCAGAAGATGCTTGAAGATGCTAGTCTTCGATAGGCTAGGTCTTCCCCTCTATTCTGGCATTCTGCAGTTCAGTCCACATATACATCTCATTCCTTTGATATTGATGCATACTTAGTCTAGATCTGATGCTTGGGAGTACTTTGGATGAGTACTCACAGTTGCTTTTCTACCCCTTTTCCCCCTTCTTTCTTCTTTCCGGTTGTTGCAACCAGATGGCGGATCCCAGGAGCCAGATGCCACTGCCGACGTCTACTACTACCTTGACGATGCCTACTACTACGTGGAGATCACCCATGACTAGGAGTAGTTAGGAGGCTCCTAGTCAGGAGGCCTTGCCTTTTCGATCGATATTGCTTTTATGCTAACCTTCTTAAGGCAAATTTGATTAAATTATGTATGTACTCAGATATTGTTTCTTCCGCTGACTATTGTGAATTCGAGCCTATGTATTCGAGCCCTCGAGGCCCTTGGCTTGTAATATAAAGCTTGTATTATTTTATTTGTGTCTAGAGTTGTGTTGTGATATCTTCCCATGAGTCCCTAATCTTGGTCATACACATTTGTGTGCATGATTAGTGTACGGTCAAATCAGGGGCGTCATATTTGGGTTCTCATAGGAGCATGCCTTTATCTCAAACAAGAGGTCGTGCCTTGGTAGTCAGTGTCTTGGTTGATGATGAAGCCGATAGACGCAGTCACCTGTTTCTGGAGCTTGCCAAAGATGTTGCGGGTGTACTAAGCAGCATCTTGGCGCTCAATGTTATACCTGCAACATCACAAGAAATAGGTCACAAACCACAACACACAGAACTTCGTCCCAACAACAACTATTTTTTGTCTCTTTTTCGGTAAAGCTCAAAAGTGTGTGTACCGAGAGTATAGTGGCGTATCTATTGTTTCATCGGTGAATCCAGCATTGTCTTCACGATTAAGCATAGTTTCTTGGCACATTTCATATTGTTGGACAAACCTCGAAACGGAATCAGCCGGACGAATCAGTGTCTTGAAATATGAATTAAGCCCCTCAGACCCGCCCATTGTGCTCGTGAACGGGAAGAATTTTCTCTTGAAGTATGCTGGAACCCACATGTGCCTTGTCCGCCACATGTTCTTCAGGTGTCTGTTCTCAGCCACTTCAAAACAATGCAACGTATGCTGACATGTTTCCTCAAACTCCTCAACAGTTTCTGATTGATTGATACAAGTGTAGAACACACATATGCAAATGCCTCATCTCTACTCAACACCTTCCCAACTTAGAACGCGCATTGCTAGACACATGAAACTTTCAACACCTATGGCATGTGTTTGGCAACACCTCCTTAATAGTTGTTGCCAACCCTTGGTCCTGGCCAGTCATGATATTGGTAGGATGGCCATTATCCATCATAACCATCCACTGCTGGAACACCCAATTAAATGTTTCAATAGTTTCATCCGGCAACAAGGCACATCCGAGTGCAATGGTCTGGAGGTGGTTGTTGACCCCAACGATAGGAGCAAATGGCATGTTGTATCTGTTAGTGCAGAAGATTGTATCAAAGAACACGCAATCTTTATATTTCAGGTACAATGCCCTTTTCTCCCATCAACCCAAAATAATGCGGTCACGGAGTTTGTTGCAGGATCCTTTTGCTTCACACAGAAAAGCTCTGGATTTTTAGCCTTCCTCCTCTCAAAGTACTTTGACTGCCATATCCATGTCTCGGAATGTTAGCCCTCTAATCCGGAGCTTTGCACGTTCATTCGAAACATCTCTCTTCACATACGAGAGTATCCTGATGTCACCTCCATGGACCCTACCAAGGATACCCATGCAATCTGTATTTGATAGGTTCACATCATGCAACATGAACAATAGTTGGTAATCCTCGGCAGGTATACTGCGGTGCAAGCGATAGTACCTAACATGCTCCGGCTGTTCCATCATGGATGTGTATGCTCCGCAACAAAACAAGTCAGTGTCCATCTCTCCACTCTAAGCCCAACAATAATGTGCGCCTTACAATCATGACGGAGCAGCCTGTTCTTTTCGACGTTTTCTTGTTACATCCATTCCTTCACTAGGTTGCCTACTAGTGTTGTTATTTTCTGTTGCAATGCTCTCTAAGGTGCTACTTGCTTCCGTTTTACTGGGCTTTCTAGCATGCACACAGCCAAAGATCCTCTTGATCAGTATTGCATCCTATTTCTTCTAGCTTCTCTTCTGGTTGAATTTTGAGGAAGATATATGTGTCACGAACCCCAACTTGAAGGCATGGTCGTTGTAGAATTTCTGAGCATCCTCAAGTGTGTCGAACACCATGCCAACATAGGGTGGCAGTGGCTGTGATGAAACATCTCCATCATTTGAATCATCTTGCATTGCATCATCATCATGCAACAACCCTTCTGAATCTTCACCACCACCAACAGAAAAATTGCCTTGGACATAACTGTCTTCCCTTCAGTTTCAGCTTCCTGCAACAAAGTATTTGTGAAACAGTCATTTTTTATCTCTTCATGGAATCGACAACTTTTTTAACTTGTTTCAGAAATTCAGATACACAAGATATCAAATCAACAGAAACTCTACATTTTATCTTGTCATTTACCCAGGGGGTCAATGATCATGCAACATGGCCTACATTTTGAGAGGAATTCAGAAACACTTAGATTACTCTCTGTGGATTTTCTACAACAACATACACAATCAAATCACACCAGTGGCATTTTTCACATCAGTGTTTTTTCAGCTTTTTTCATCAATTATGTTTGATCAACAATGAGCACCAAAACATGGGAGAATGCAACTAAAAATAGACGTGGCTCATGCTTCAGAGATACATCAAGCTCATGTTTTAGAGAATAGTAGGATGTTTCAGAGACAGCTCTGTTTTTTACACATGTTTTCATATTTTTTCAGAGTGAAATAAAGATCATGTTTCCGAAAACTAACCGAGGCTCCCCGATGCTATCTGGTCGAAGTAGTTTTAGGAAACACCACCGCGGGATTGTGAACCAAGAGGAAACTCCAGTACGTGGCGGAAGCCCTCGGGCGGCGCTCAGAGTTGAGAACGATGGCCTCGCCTAATCTTGAAGCAAGGCTCCTCGGTGAGCTCGATTTGCGTCAGATCCGACCATCTAACGCGCAATATGGGTTGCAGAAACTTCAGTTTAGCTCCTGCATGCCGGCGGCGGGCTGGTTTTGCTGTGGGTTGGCGACGACACCGCGTGGGGCGCATTTCTGCTGGGCCGGGGTAAGATTGTCTTGTTTCTGCAACAAAGCGTTTGTTGCGGGAAATAACCGGCAGGCATGCGGGACGCGGACACTAGATCGAGCGGCTATCAGCTCGGGCACCCAACGGTCGTCGAGGCGACTGATAAAATATAAACATCGGTCGGTGGACGCGTAGCAGCTCCCTTAAATAAAGTCGAAAGTTATCAAACGTCAAAAAAGTCAAAAGTTATCAGAAAAAAATTGCACAAAGAAAAAAAGGAAATTGTTCAAAATCAACCGGCTGATTTCTCTACTTCGTAAACCGCCTCTCACGCTTGATACGTGCTCCCGTGAGGCCCACCCGCCACTCTCCCACCTTGCCTTATCTTTTCTAGAGCCGTTCTCATCGCTCGTTGTTTTCCTTCTTTTCCCCTCATCTCTCTTTGCAACCTACCCCGCTCTTCCCCGGCACTGCTGCTACGCATCCGCCATGGACGCAGTTGCCGCGCTGCGAGCTGGTGTGAGCCATGGCCGCTAGCCATGCCCTCTAATCTTGCCCACACTTGCTGCTCCCCAGCTGCAATCTATGGGAGAGGGGGGATTTCCGCCATTGCTGCAGAATGGAGGAGATCTGCACAACACCGAGCTCCGTCGGGCAACGACGATGCTCCACCGTGGCCGGTGTTATAACACGCTGGTGCTACCGAGAGAGGAGTGCTACAACCGGTGGATCTCATCGGCGGCGGGGTTGCTCCCACACGGCGCATGCAGTCTGGCATCTTCCCAGGTCTCGGCGGCGGACGACAGAGTTGCAAGCGGCTGAGTGCAAGAGGTGCGCCGGCAGCGGAGCTGCAGTGGAGCACATCGGTGTGGCGGCGGAGCTGCGGTGCAGCGGCGTGGTGCTGCTCGGGGTGTGGCGGAGCTAAAGTGAACCGGCATTGTGCTGCGCACCAAAGCGGCGGAGCTACAATGCAACATGCCGGAGCTGCGACGGGCCACTTGCGGTGCGTTGGAGCATCATATGCCCATGTCGCGGGCTGCAATTAAGCATGGCCGGAGCTGCGACGGGTCGCCGACGCTGCGTTGGAGCACCTCATGTCGGTGTCGCGGCTGCAATGAAGCATGTCAGGAGCTGCGACGGGTCGCCGGCGCTGGGTTAGAGCACCGCATGTCAGTATCGCGGCTTCAATGAAGCATGGACGAAGCTGCGAAGGGTCGCCGGTGTTGCGTTGGAGCACCGCGGCGCCGGTGTCGACGGCTGCAATGGCGCTTCATGTGATGCCATTGCTGTCGTACACCCAGCCCCGCCGATGAGGCGATGCGGTTCCTGCTTGCGAAACGCGGCGCTGCTTGTTGTTTCACTGTGTATCCAACGGCTCTGAGGGAAGAATCGGACGTCTACCAAACACGCCCATTGAATGGACCTGATACGCAAGAAGAATCAAAGACCTCGAAATCATCTAGCGAGGTCGTCGGGCTAATCGAAGTTGGGCACCACCGTTTATCACTAAATGGACTCCACCAACAACCAATTCGCCGGCGCCGCCGCTGGCGTGTCATCGGCTAACACGGCACCGCTGCCGGCCATGCTCGCTGACTCCCTTATCGGCGCCGGAGTTGGAGGAGGAGATGGGGACCCCAGCGCCGCTCTCCAACGGTTGGCGGCCCTCGGCGATCGCATGGCTGCTGTCCGGTGCCTCCTCGTCGCCTCCATTTCAGGGGAATCGCAGCCCCTCTCCTCCTCGGATATTCAGTCCGTGTCTTCCGAGATCTCATCTGCCGCTCACCTCGTCGTCCTCAACGCCGCCTCCCTCCTTTCTTCCTCCCTCCCTTTTCCCGTCCCATCTGCCCCTCCCGCTCCTATCCAAGAGCTTCCGGCCGCGGCCTCCACCGTCGATGTGCTTCCCCAAGAAGCTACCAAGGGCTACGATGTCGTGGAGCTCGATGCCGACGAGCTGCTCGCGGAGCATGTCCACTTCTGCAATATCTGCGGCAAGGGCTTCCGCCGCGACGCCAACCTCAGGATGCACATGCGTGCGCACGGCGACCGATTCAAGACCCTGGACGCGCTCTCCCGGCCCGGTCAGGCAAAGCCAGCTGATGGCCGAGATGTGCGCTTTTCCTGTCCTTTCATGGGGTGCAACCGGAACCGTGCGCACCGCCGCTTCCGGCCGCTCAAGTCAGCGGTGTGCGCGCGCAACCACTTCCGCCGCAGCCACTGCCCCAAACTCTACGCGTGTGAGCGCTGCGGTGGCAAGAAGCGTTTTGCTGTTCTTGCCGATCTCCGCGGCCACCTCCGCCACTGCGGTGAGGAGGCACAGTGGCGCTGCTCCTGCGGCACCACCTTCTCCCGCAAGGACAAGCTGTTCGGCCATCTCGCCCTCTTTGAAGGCCATATGCCAGCCATGTCCCCTCAGAACAAGGATGCAGTGACAGCGACTACAGAGGCACCCCTTGATATAATGGATGAAGGAGGAATCGAAGACTGGGAAGATGGCGGTGAAGGTGGTTTTGATCGGGAGTTCTTCAAGGAGTGGATGGAGGAGCTCAAAGATGATGGTGTACCTGCTGGTGGCACGATCTGGCCTGGACGGGCAGCAGCTGGGCAATAGCAATGCTGGGGTAAGAGCTTTATCTTCCTGCCTTCTTTTTGGGTAAAATTGCTTGGGTCTGTCTAGGGCACATCTTATCACACATCTAAGCACTCAATCAATCTAGAAAGAAAAGGAAAAAGGACAAAAGAAAATGCTTGCACAAATCTTTGTCCTATGTCATTGATTTTATATGGAGATTCGCGCAGACATGTTTTCTGTCTTTTTTCTTTTCTTTCCTAGTTTGATTGAGTCATTTAGATGTGCAATTACTAGGGCACATCTATCTGAAATAAACTGGTGCAAGAAGATATAAATATACTAATATGTCCTCCAAGTTAACAATTACGCAAACAATGTAAACCTAAACTTGGATTTTGTGGTTGAACTCAAGTACCTAGTTCTTGTATGGCATGCAACTTTAGTATTACTAATGTGTAATTTCTGGTGACTTGAGATTTGAGAAAAAAATCAGGCAACTGACAGTTAGAAAAAAGTAATTTCATTTGGGGTGAGTTTAAGGGAAGTATAATACGAGTCTCTGTCCATATGCACCCCTTCTTGATTTTCTGAACTTTACATATTTTAAATTTTCTCAAAATATTCATGTTACCACAAAGTATTCACTTATATCCATGTACCCCCTCCGTTCCCAAATATTTGTCTTTCTAGAGATTTCAACAAGTGACTACATGCGAAGCAAAACGAGTGAATCTAGACTCTAAAATATGTCTACATACATCCGTATGTTGTAGTCCATTTTAAATGTCTAGAAAGACAATTTTTTAGGAACGGAGGGAGTATAAAATTTAGAGAAAAATATGATTATATGAGTGCTGTGTAAATAGCAACATGTGCTGAGATTAGCTGCATATCAGGCTCCTGGTTCACGGCACCAAATTATACAAGCACTTTGATTGCAAGGGGGAAAAAAGCTTTTTTTAGCTGGCTAATTCCTCTGGTTTTCTGTTGTACCAAGTTTGTCTTGAAATACTTCATTGGTTTATTTACTCTGGTTGTTGTTGACTTCTTGTATGCCCTGGGTCACATTTTATTATTAGCACAAGCAAATATGCTCGTGTGTTGCAACGGGACAACAAAATATCACCTGGCGCTAGTCCGGTAAACATGGCTAATGACCTCCATAGACCCACGTCCTCTATAGATGGGGTTGCACCTGTGTCGCCGCTTAACCTTTTTTCCACCCTTATCGATGATGGTTGCGTTGTTCCATGATTGCAATATGTCCGAACATGGTCAATCCTAAGGCAATGAGATCGGCCACCGCACAACACACCTGTCAACTGTCATTGAACCTAACCTGCGCAAGGTAGTGGCTAAAAACTTAAAAAATAATCTTGTTGAGTTGGACGTGAGGGCCGCCCTGGTCCATATACCATCCCTCATAAGGATTGACTATAATCGGGAGCGAGAAAACAACACCAAAAACTACCATGAAATTTCTCAAGGTAACACATGCATCTTGTATTTAAGTGAACCCAGGCCACAATAGCACCATCTTGTGCCGACCACTTCACACCTGCCAAATTAAGTCCATCTGTGCATCATATAGTGAGAGAAAGAATTTGAATGAAGTGGAAATGTCACCTTAAATACCACATCATTGCCTCGGCCATGTGTGAACTGAATATTATGTCTGAAATACTCAAAAATCTTAAAATATCAGTGCATTAACAACTGCAAGAAGTAAAAATTCATATCATTATAGCTGCAACATTATCTCTATTCTCTGTTCTCTATAAGCAGCAGGAGCGCACACACAATCGAAAATTGCCTCATGACAAATAGTAGCTAGTAATTTCAGTGCGCAAGCATCGCCACATGTCCTCGGCATAGCGGTTCCTTTGCCCAACACTTTCATGCACGCACAATTGGGGAGCCACAACGCCTCCTACTTTGACTCTCTGTCACCACGGCGCCCAGCCCCTCGCACGGGATGTCCAAGGCGCCGGTCGCCTCCTCTGAGCATCACCCAGCTTCACTCCCAGCCCGTGCTACACAGCCTGTTGGTGCCCGCCCAGCCCCACAACTACACGGCCAGAGGTCCATGTTGGCTCGCACCTTCCTCTGAGCTGTTGCGGGCAGGACATGTTCCTCTTCCTCGTGTCCTGCAGCGGCGAGCTCCGAGATCAACGCATCCGACGAACGCTGGGGAACCTGTGTTGGCCTGGTCCCGTTCTCACCCCAGGGCCGGCTCGCGTGGCCGTATGGGCAGGAGAGTCATTGGTGTCCTTCACCTGTTGCCATGGTCGAATGCACACCCTGCTGCTCCGGCTGGGGCTCCTCTCTTCCTCTACTTGGACGCCCGGCCTTGGCGTCGCCTTGCCTGGGCCTACCTCGTCAGGGGTTTCCCGGCGAGCCGGCCTCAGCGGCGACATGCTTATCTTTGTCCGGTGTATATATCGGCTCATCGTTTATATCGTCTCATCCTCCTTGCAAGCAGGGGAACGTTGTGTGGGTTTCTTATTTTCCGGCAATTCGTGCACGTATATAAATTGGTGGAATTTGGTGTAAAGGAGTGAGGTGGGATTATTAATATGGCAATGAATGCTACCTTTTAACACACACATAGGCCAGCCCAGTTGGCTGCAGCCATCAGGATGATAGGGGAGGTCGTGAGTTCGATCCCCCACAGAATCCTCTACTTTTAACTAGACATCAGTGTGCGCTGGAGGCTAGCAAAGGAAAAAAAGCGAATCGTTTTCTTTCACTTACGGGTGGAATTGGGGACAGTTTTTATCAACTCGGAGGGCAATTAGGATGACGGAAGAAAAAAAATCGGAGAAACTCACCTTCCTTCATTATTATTAGGTATAGATATGCAGTTCAATCCAACTATTTATAATTTTCTCTGTATTTTTATGCTTTTTCAGAAGTGTTCATGTTCATGTTCATGTCTTAGGCTTGGCCAGGTGAGTGGCACTTAGGCACTCCATGGGATTTAGTGCAGTTCTCACTTTATATTCTACGGGAGACCTTTGTCCCTTTGATGCAATGTGGCTACATGGTTGCTGTGAAATTGTATTGGGGTTTCTGCCCACGGGTAGCTCCCCAGTTGCTCTGACTTATGGTTAATCTAATCAATAGCTTACATTTTGTCTATTGTGCTAATATATGAATGACTAGCGACCAGTGGTTACTGTGTGGAATTGTGGACATACTAATTCCTATAGAAACAATAACTGATAGTTGAACATGACACTTGGCTTGAACTCATTAGGATAGAAGAGTTTTGTTCTGCTAACCACTAGCAAGTTTCCCGAGCTAGATTTGGTTGTCATTTTGTTTCTTAACTCTTTTGGACAAATGTGATTTCTCCACCCGGCTGTTCCACTTATTGAACTATGGTTGGCTCGTTCGTGCTCCCTCAACGCCACTATCAGAACATGTACTTGTTCTCTAGTTGTCCGCTATACTAACTTAACTAACATTCAGTTCACTGTTTACTTGTGGAAAATAACCTTTTTGTGATTTTGCCGCTACTCTTTGTTCCATTACTCTACATTCACTCCAGTCCGGATGCTTGTTAATGCCATGTTTCTCTGGCTTGGCTTTGTTCAGTTGTGCCTGTTCATGAATTTATGCAGATATTCAATTTCTTGTTCTTATCATTAGGAGTTACAATTGCATATTTCCTGAAATGGCACTCATATGGTTACATTGTCCATGCTCCATTAGGAGTTAAGTTGTTGCTGTAAATACATAAAGATACAGGGTATAGCTAACTGTTATAATGTTTGAAATTACAGTATATTATGATCTGATTGTCAACCTGCAATGCTGTCTTTTAGGTGTATGGTTACAGCCGCAAGGGGCATTGGCTGCCAAAGTGTCTGAAAGAGCGGTGGGGGGATGCTTCTGAAGAACAAGGCAGAGGTTTCTAACAAGAGCAGTTGGGGCATATGCCCTTGTTTGTATGGCACAGTAGTCTGGAACCACTTTGCCAATCTCCTCGTCGCTCCCTTGTTATTCTGTACCCTATTGTCCTGTTGGCAGAAGTACAACCCAGATGTTGGTTATTCGCTTGCGAGGTTGCAATGCTCTCTTTCTATATCAACTGGTACAAATAATATCCGGAAAAAGGGTGGATTCGGAGGCACCGAATAATTAAGGTGCCGGTTGTTAAGAGCATCTCCAACAAGCGCCCAAAAAAAGCTTTGCGCGTTATAAAGTTGTTTTTTTGGCGCCAAACAGCTTCAACAGAAGCTGTAAAATTGTGCGCGCGCTAAAAAAAATTGGGCACGCGCTGAAAAACGCCATCGCGCGCACTATATTTTGAGCGCCGGATTGGGCGCGCTTCACAATTTGCACCGCGTGTTTTTTGACGTTTGCTAAAGCAATGTTGGTCCCAGCGCACTAAAAGTGCTATAGTGGCGCGCTATAAATTTTATTGGGCGCGATTTTTTTTGCGCCTGTTGAAGATGCTCTAAACTTGGAACAACGCATATTCACCGCCCGTTGAAGATGCTCTAAACTTGGAACAACGCATATTCACCGGAGCCTGACCTTGGTAGTTGATCGATCCTCAATTCCTCATTGATTTTCTCCCTTTTGGAGGGTATCCATTTGCAGTGCTCTCTGCAAACTCTTTTTGTGAAATGTTGTTGGCACGACACAACCGCAACGGCAACAGCACCACAGTTCTGACCTGGGCCAGATTTCTGCCCCGTTTTCAGATGTTGGATTCCTTCATTGTATTAGGCGAACATGCACGTCCCCTAGGCAGGATCATCTTCGAAAAAAGGCAGGGCCTATACCTCGGTGATAAATATTCTACTAGGCTAGATCATGGATGGCGCGCGTTGCCGCGCCCGTCTATAGAAAGCTACATAAATATTTGTGAAAATCAAGTGGTACAAATATGAGAATTTTTAAAAATTACAATGCCTCAATATAGACAGGACATATTTGATCAAAATTTTAGTCCCGATCGAAGGTTGTATGTAATTGCATAACTTGACACATACATATTCGGGGAGAAACAAAGATGATTAACATTGAGGATTAAAATAGCATACATATATCTAGAGATGGCAATGCCATGACATACTTGTGTCCCTCATTAGTGCCATGGAACCCTCGACACATACATATTCGGGTAGAAAGAAAGATGATTAACATTGAGGATTAAAATAGCATACATATATATCTAGAGATGGCAATGCCATGACATACTTGTGTCCCTCATTAGTGCCATGGAACCCGCACGGGGTGGGGGAGGGTCTTCCGGCATGGTTGGAGGCTTGGAGCGACATTATTACATGACAAATATAGATGACACCAATCACATGAACATCAATGCATAACTGATCAGAAGTTCAAGGGTTTCACTAAAAACAATGAAGTTCATCTGAAGAGCAAGAAACACAAAGAAGTTCATCTAAAGAGCAAGAAACGAAGTTACAAATGGTTGTACCTTGTTAGCATACATTCATCTAAGTAGGCATCACTATGAGGCTATTATGACTTGTCATGTCCAAAACTTCTGTATTGATCAAGGGAAGCAAATATATACTCCACCTAAGGCTAGTTATGATACTTTGTGCAACCAATAATCACCTTTTGCTTTTGCCCACCAGATCTAAAGCTTGAATATCTTTTTTCAAACGTTTTCATTAATGGATTTAACTCACTCAGTATATGTTGTTCTAGATAGACATATATCTTCTCTCTAATATGCTACCGGACGGGATTTTCAGACTCTTAAGTGTAAAGTATATTTACTGGAACATTGGATTTTACATTAATTCAGAATTTTGCAAGGGAAAAGATTGGTACAGTAATAAACATTCTGATTTAAAATAGAAAATAAATGGATAGCTATACATGATGTTAGCCTTATGGCAGCGATATGCTTTTTCACACGTGGCACGAAGCTAGATAATTTTCCACCTTTGCTCCGTGAGCTTTGTAAGTGAAAAAGATACAACCTAGAACAACATGTGCACATGCACAACAATAGTTATTCCATCATTGACAATATAAATGTGAGACAACGCCAAGAAGTTTGTATTTCAATTGACCTCATAATTTATTGTATTTGTCAACATTTGGACCATCACTTGAAAGGGGACCCAAACAGAAAATATATAGAAACCGAAGTTAAGCATATGTTCTCACCAGCAGGAAGGAAGAGGCAAAAACAAGGACTGATATGGTACATCAGTTCCTGAGATGAGAGAGTGAAAACAAGGATTCGTTCTACCTGTTCGTGCCAGAGAAAAAAGAATCAATGCATTCAGTGCAAGTCCGTTCCAACACACAGCACAAGAGAGAGAGAGAGAGAGAGAGAGAGAGATGATAGTGTCGTATAGGCATAACATATATATTCTCAACAAGAACATGAGGCAAGAAAATGGTTCTCCGTTCCATGGATATGCGAAAATAGAGGTTATAGGAGACCGAGAAATTTTACCTACTACCTGCAACAAAAAAGAACATCAATATCATAGAGAGGTCATGTTCTTAAATTTACATGACATTTGCCACCAAAAAATGGAAGTGTTAATCTAGTGAACTTCAATCAGTTTGCCACCAAAAAAATTCAAGGAAAATACCGAGACGGAGACGTCACAGGCTCCACGGGAGGTCATTGCATCTAGCCGCATCATGTGCCTTGTGAACCACCTAATATGTGCCATAAACTGAAACACATACATGATCTTACACAAAAATTGCTTGCTAAAATTGACATTCAAAGTGTCAAAGGATCCGAATAATTACCTCCCGACCCAATTACATTAACCAGAGCATTTGTTCACGTGTGCTATCTCCAAGGATTGAACATGAACTGACCGGTTTCCTTCCATCTGCACATAAGGTGGAGGTGTACATGCATTTGGATGATATAAAAAATCTGATTTGAATTTACCGCATGTTATATTTCTAACGGCAAGCGGGCAATACTCGAGGATACATCATGGACGATATGGGCGGAGCCTCTGCTACATGAGAACAATAGCGTGTTTTTCGTCAGATGAAAATTACCGCAAACCAATATACCAGAATATAAAGTGCAAAATAACTTTGAAGAAATCAAACTGAGTTGCACCATGACTGGAGAAGTGCTTGTGTGGTGCGAAGGGAAAACCTGCATCGAGGTTGAAGATGCTCCTGTCATCGAGATCGAGGAGATCCGCGAGGAGGAGGACTCGTGCTTCCCCCGCTTCCTCTCGGCTGCTTCATCCGCACGGCGCAGGAAGATATGTGACGACCTGCCGGATCGCGAGGAACAACATCAAATCCATGATGTGCCCAGGGCATTGTGGTGCTGGGTGCGCGATGCGGCCATCTTTGCCTGCAAGAGGAGTGGCTACAACTCCACCATCAGCCTCGGCTGCCATTAATAGGTGTAGAACGTCTGCCTTAGTCCCCGACTGAATGATGGTGGATGAACTACAATCGCTCGTGATGCAGTGCCGCCACCCTTTGCATCACTAACCCGCATCGTTGGGTGAGGGCCTGATCTCTAGGGGATATGTCGAGACGATGACACCACATGTTATGAGCCAGAGGTTCCAGGGGATGACGGTGGGGGCGGCGGCGACACGCCCAATTCTTCACGAGAGGATAGTGATGGCTGTAGGGTGGGGAATGGAGCGGAAGCAATTGTGTTAGCTCCCCCGCAAAAAAAAGCAATTGTGTTAGATGGATCTCGTAGATGGGACTTTTACCACAAGCATGAGATGCGCCGGACAGCCCAATGAACCAGCGTGCTTCAATTCGGCTTCTGGAGTAGCGTCCGCTAGGACAGCCGGCCCATGAAGCTGAAAACATAACCTGCTAGCAATTAACGATCATCAAACGACCATAAACGATCCAAATGTCAAATTCAATGGCTCACGAATGAGGATGCGTGAGAAGGTTCGAAAAGTGCCCAGTTTTACTATCCTTAACTAGATCATTAATGGCGTGCGTTGTCGCGCCCGTTAATTTTGGCACTATAATATTATGGATTGATGCAAATACATTGACAGAGTAATATGCACATAAAGTTAACATTTTATTTTGAAGTGATTTGTTTCATTGAGCCCGATGAGGTCAAAAGGTAAACAAAACTAAACATGAAATACATGCCAAAGTAAAATGTTCACGCAATTTCTCTTTTTTTTCTTTTGAGATGAGGGGTACTCCAAACAGTAGTGAGTAGAAACCCACAAGAGTATATTTTGTTCATAGTAACAAAACATTGTGAAAAACATTTCTATTCTTACGTCTATTTATTCACATGATGATATACTTACTAAGAATGATCGGAGCCTACCTCTGGAGCACCGGTCTAATACCTATAATACTGCAGCAAATGAAAGTCTTTCAGATTACAAAGAAGGCTGACTATAATAATAACAGTTTAACAGAAAAAGAAAAATGGTAAAAATTGCAACCCTGTCATTTTGTTTACCATAGACAACATATTGGATTGTTATTGTAGCTCTAAGATTGGACATACACGATCCGAGCTTCAGAATCATGTTGAATATAATGTTTAATATTGCAACTGGGAAGCCTTACCAAAATGCTTTTGGGCATCCTGAAGAAATGTTATCAAATTGACTTGTATAAATCCGATGTAAAATTTAGATTACAGGTTTGCACAAAATTATGCCAAGTGCAGCAGACACGTCCCTCTCGTAAGTAGATAAAAATTAAAGATTGCGTACAAGTGATCATGGGTTGCAAGTGCAGAAAAAAAAACATTGGAGTTGAGGAGAGCACATAAGAAAAAAGTTGAAAGATGAATGCACATAAGAAAAGGATGAAAGAACCCTCTAGTCTATTTTTTTCTTATTTCATGAAGGCATAGCAAAAGCTGCAAACAAATCAAATGTTTAATTATCCAGATAGGGCAATTAATCTAGCAAGTGCAATATTTTGAATTATCATCTAAATCATTATTGACTGACTATTCTTGTCAACTGAATATAGCATGAAACATTCAGCAAATGCACTGCATAGAAGCGCATCTGCGCATGTGTGCATGCAACTAACCAAAAGAGAAAATATGTAGCATAAATTAGTTATCACGTTTGCATATCCCTACTCCTAGGTGCAAAGTTACCAATAGAGAGGCACTTTATGGGACCCAATTAGAATCAGCACATGAATTCCTTTTCTTTTGCTTCGGTCAGTTTCACATCCTGAAAAATGTATTCATGATCAAGAATTTCATCCCTGCAGTTACCCCAAAAACTGCAATATCACATACAAACATGGATGCAGGAGTTACACAGAGTAATTAGACTGTTGAAAAAACAAATGTAAATACATCGATGCTCCAAGTAAATTAAGGGTCAACCTAGTGTAATTTTCATTTAAGAACAATATAGCATTGACATTGTTATATACTTGTATGCGGATTTTCTCGGGATCTCACTTGCTTCCTTATTTTGTACAACCGCACGCTCTCCTCCATACTAATCATATGTTGGCTACGTCAGTAGCACCTGTACATATCTTCATTTCGCTAGGAGATCCGTTGGAAGAGAAAAGTGAAGACTCTGTTTCTCTCCTTTGTTGCATATACATACATACACATATTCAATTGACAAAGCATGGTTTACTTTTTATTTTATACTTACACGCATGATCCTAAATCCGAAAAAATGGAAATGGCCTAGCCAAGCTACGACCTTTGAAGATATACCTCATTCTGGCAGTTGGTGTGGAGTGTGATGGCCAAGAACAACAGGACCGGCCTGCACCAGAATACCAAACATGATTCCCATCCATCAAGATTATTTTCACACTATTAGCATGTAATCAAACCCTAAAGAGGTAAAAAGTTGTGAAAGAAATCGAGAAGTACTACCACACCAACGTGCAGCACTTAGTCTAGCAGGTAGGCTGCCGGTATGCCCACAGCGTAGGACGTGCGGGACCCTGATCAAACAATACATCACATGTTTGTTACATGATTAGTGAAC
Organism: Secale cereale; assembly: GCA_902687465.1. NCBI lineage: Eukaryota > Viridiplantae > Streptophyta > Magnoliopsida > Poales > Poaceae > Secale > Secale cereale. The sequence goes on from LR738714.1 coordinate 339,369,424, forward strand.
CGTATAAGAGAAAATTATGACTTTCACTATTGCTGCAGCTGAGCAAGCATTGATGCTCCACCAATTTTCGTACTCACAAGTAAAACGATTTGTTCGCGTGCTTACAGTAGTCAAGTCCGCGCTATTCTTTCTCTCCTTACTACTCGTATTGCTTGTAACTGAACAATTGTTGCTATTGCTTCCTATCAGATTGTCAAGTATTCTTGTCTAATGGAGACAGTAAGCAAAGGCACATGATTTCAGGTTTGCATGCACAAAAGCATACCAATCAACAAATACAATTGAAGAGAGACAACACAATAACTATGGGGAAGTCGTAGATGCAGTAGCCAGATTGACAACAAAATTCTAATTCAATGCCATCTAACCATACCGAATTTCATAGAGTAACAGTCTGATTGATCCGAAACTACAAAATTACATCGGCTTGTTGCTACTGTTGGTTGATATCAAGAGATCCAAAATCTGTGCTCCTCATTTACATTTGACAAAAATTAGATGTGCACGAGGAAAACATCAGCACCGAGGAGGATGAATGATACTCTGTAGCAAATGAAAACTAAGCCAGCGGCACCTAACTCCAATTCTTCAACCTAGAACACCTGCATCAATTTGTATGAGAAAGAACAACACTAATAAAGAATCTTAAAGATGAAGCAACAACCTAAGCATAAACCATGGCTTCTTCGCAGGTGGATCGCCTGCATCAACTCGATCGACCGGCCCCCGATTCACCCGCATCCTGCATGTCCGCTCGATCCTCTCGCGTGCCTCGGCTCCCCTCGCGCACCTCGACTGGAGCGCGCTGCGCTGGATCACCTCGCGCGAATCGGCTCCCTCGCGCGCCCCATGCGATCGAGGAAGAGAAGATTCGCCGCCGAGCAAGCGAGAGGAGGGGAGAGGTTCCTTGCGGTGCGGCGGCGTTGTGTGGGGTGGGGGAGCGTTTCGCCCGGGTCCTGTTGGAGACGAAGAAATGCGAGAGGGCAGAGCGAGGCTAAAACACATGGGCTTTACGTGGTAACGGTCCCAATCAACCACAGGCCTCGGTTTTTTCTTCTGGAATAGCCTCCGGACGATCGGCCAAGTTCGCGACCAGAAGTTGATCCACGGTCATAAATCTCTAAAATACGATATCCGACGGCTGAAATTGCTGGTGGTGTAAGAGTGCTCGTTTTAGGTGCACTTACAACATCTTTAATAGATGGTTCAAATTTTGACAGTCCAAAATCGGATATGTAAAATTTGGACCGCCAAAAGTGCATTTTGAAGCTTCGAAAAAATACCAACTCCAACAAATGGTCCAAATTCATGGTCCAAAAGAGCAACTTCAATAGATGGTCCAAAACCGACCAACAGTCGCGCGGCTGCTGTACAGCCGCACATATTGCATAAAACATGTTTTAAAACAACATAAAAAAATTCATGTCCACAATATCAAATTATTACATATTTCTTTAGATCCAGGAGATGAAATGCAACACAAATACAACATAGTTTTGCACAATACAACATAGTTTTGAACAAACAAATAATGAATTTATGCGGATATTTCGCCATGCCATTTCCAATGCTCTTGCTTCAAATCTTTCTGGAGTTGGTGATGCACATCGGTGTCTCTAATCTCGTTGTACACCTTCATGAAACGTCTGATGCGCTCCTCTTTGCGCATGGGGTTAACACGAATGCCGAGTTGTAATCTAAATTTTTTCCACGCTCGTTCTCAATGATCATGTTATGCATGATCACGCAAGCGGTCATGATGTACCAAAGGATCTTTTGATCTCAGAATCTAGATGGTCCTCGCACAATAGCAAATTGGGATTGCAAAATCCCAAATGCCCTCTTAACATCTTTTCTAGCCGCCGCTTGTGCATTATGAAAGACAAGTTCTTTCTTACCTTCAGGTTTTGCAACCGTCTTGACGAATGTACTCCACCTCGGGTAGGTCCCATCTGCAAGATAGTACCCATAGTTGCAGGTGCGGCCATTTGCTTCGAAGGTCACCGGTGGTGCTTCTCCATTTGCTAAGTTGGCAAAGAGAGGTGACCGGTCGAGCACGTTGATGTCATTGCAAGAACCGGGCATACCAAAATATGCATGCCAAATCCATGTTTCATGATCATCAACTGCCTCAAGAATGATAGTGGCATCCTTCCCACGACCCTTGAATTGTCCATGCCATGCTTTTGGACAGTTCTTCCATTTCCAATGCATGCAATCCACAGACCCGAGCATACCTGGAAACCCTCGACCTTTGTTCATCTCCAAAAGCCACTGAGTGTCCTGAGCATTGGGTGCTCTCAAGTAGTGTGGACCGAACACTTCTACCATAGTCATTGCAAATTGCTTGACATAGAAGATATAAGTGCTCTCTGCCATCACCAAGTTGTCATCAATGTAATCTGCCGGAACACCATATGCCATCATGCGTAAAGCGGCAGTGACCTTCTGCTCAATGCTATGGCCGAGCAACCCGGCACAGTTCCTTCTCTGCTCGAAGACTGGATTATGCTGCTTCACGGAATTGCAAATGCGGAAGAACAAGTCTTTCGACATTCTGAAACGGCGTCGAAAGTAATTCTCCGAAAAAACAGGTGATGATGCAAAGTAGTTGCGCACCAACCATTTGTGCGCATCAATCCGTTCTCTCCGAATGAACGCACGACCATAAACGGAACCACCGTGCTTCGGTTTCTTCCTCTTATGCATGGCCACTAGCATAGTGATCTCCTCTTCTTCATGCAAATCAAATTCCTCATCCGAATCATCCATAAAAAAGGAGTCAACCAAGCTCATCTACAATGCACACAACCACCGTCAAACATACTATCCAATCCCAAGTTAAATCATCAAGTTTTGTCATTTTTTACCTTGGGGAATTCCGTCGAACACCTTGTGCGCGCGGTGGAAGAAGATGTCCGCCGTTTGGATTGTCTGCTGCGGTCGGCTCCGGACGGCGGTGGTGATAAGAAATGAGCTTGGAGGCCGGCCAAGAGGAGCTCGGCGGGCGGCGAAGAATAGTTCGGCAGCCGGGCGAAGGGCTTGGTGTGGTGGTCATGCAGCCGGTGCAACGGTCGTGGACAGGCTCACGGCCGACGGGGAGGAGGTCGGCGGTAGCTTAAGACCCGGCGGAGGCCTACCGCGGCAGCCGGACTGCCGGAGGTGCCGAATCCCGCGTCGTCTGCCTCCTGATTCGGCGGCGTCCGGGCGACTGCGAGCTGGCTATCGGCGAGGGAGGCGACGTGGGCGATGGTGGCAGAGGGCGGCGTTGGGGATGTGGGCTGGTGGCGGCGCCGACGACGAGGTTTTGGGCGGTCGCGGCGACGGATTCCGGCCGGCTGGTCTTCGAGCGGGCGGACGGGCGCGGGCAAGAAAGGAAAGGAAGTGACGGTTGGGCGTTCGCGGGCGGCGGCTGATTTTGGACTAGATGCATCTCGTGATGTAAATTTGCATCGCGAGGTGTTGTATTTTACATCACGAGGAGGCCGCGGTCCATTTTTTGCATATGGACCGTCTGTTGGAGCAGCGTTTTTGCCTCAGACGGGGTACTTTTACATTTTGATAGAGGCAAAGGTGTCCCGTATTTCGATGAGATGGTGGCTATCGTTTTGGAGGAAGTTGACTTTGACGATCCGACTACGAACGTGCGAGGACGTCGCACCTTAGCAATCGCTAAACCAACTCCGAGAGGGTATTGACCACGCCGGAGCATGATCGACCTGACCACGAAGGTCTGTTTCCTGCAAGCAAATGAAGGACAAGCAAGAAACTGAGATTGAAAATCTGGATATTGCGAATATAAGAGGAAAGCTTTATTGGTCAAGGTGGAGTTCTGTGACGCCTTTGCCTGGTTGTTGAACACAAACGAAGTACGCAAAGTTGCAGCTATGAAGAACTTTAATCTAAACAAAACCCAAAGTCTAAATGACGCCCTAAAGGCTGTATATATGGAGAAAGAGAGGAGGAATTTCGCGGTCCCTTGGAGAAGGGGTCCGAAACCAACCCTAACTCTGTTTTCCCCACACATACGGACTCTAAAAACAACCTATACTTTACTATTTCAAAATTACATGGTCCTGGCCCAATAATAAGGTGACGCAGCACCAATAATAGCCTCTGGACAAAATCTTTGAAGTGGCATCTTGTATATTTCGTCCAAGGCTTCTTGCACTCATTATGGTGGCTTCAAAGTTCTGAAATCATCACTTGTAACTCCGTTCTTGCTCCCCTTGCGCATGCCATCATCTCCATGCTTGATCTTGCTCCAATGTTCATCCTTCTTGTCCAAGCTAGGCCCTTCATTTGTAAGCAAGACAAATGTATCCAACTTAGGCAGCATCATATTCTCATGAACATTAGAATCATTACCAAGAAACGAAAGTACCTGGTAACTTAATTGGCGTGCGTGAGCTCTAGTAATTGGTCATGTATATGTATGAGTTGGGGATGTGGGTGCAACTCTGTTAGTGATGTCCTCATCCTCCTCCCCTTCTTGAATTGAAGTCATCCTCAACGGAAGCTCATCTTCCTCACCCAAGTAAGGCTTCAAATCTGCAATGTTAAATGTGGGACTAACCCCGAAATCTGCAGGCAGCTCAAGTTTATATGCATTATCATTTTTTTAACACCTCAAAAGGACCATTAGCACGTGGCATTAGCTTTGACTTGCGCAAATTAGGAAACATATCCTTTCGCAAATGCAACCAAACAAGATCTCCAGGCACAAAGACAACACGTTTTCTACCCTTATCTCCAACAAGTTTATATTTAGCATTCATGCGCTCAATATTTTCCTTAGTTAACTCATGCATTTTTAAGATCAATTCAGCATGTTGTTTAGCATCAAAATTAACCTTCTCCGAAGATGGAAGAGGCAACAAATCAATAGGTGCATGAGGTAGGAAACCATAGACAATTTCAAAAGGGCACATCTTAGGAGTAGAATGCAACGAACGATTATAAGCAAATTCAATATGAGGCAAGCATTCTTCCCACATTTTCTTGTTATTCTTCAAAACAGCCCTAAGCATGGTATACAAAGTTCTATTGACTACTTCAGTTTGTCCATCAGTTTGGGGGTGACAAGTAGTACTAAAAAGCAGTTTAGTCCCCAACTTAGCCCATAAACATCTCCAAAAGTGTCTGAGAAATTTAGTATCACGATTTGAAACAATAGTATCTGGAACACCATGCAAGCGAATAATTTCATGAAAGAACAAATCAGCAACATTAGCAGCATCATCGCTTTTATGACATGGTATAAAATGTGCCATTTTCGAGAACCTATCGATGACAACAAATATGCTATCCCTCCCCTTCTTTGTTCGAGGTAAACCCAAAACAAAGTCCATAGATATATCTTCCCAAGGAACACTAGGGACAGACAAAGGCATATATAAACCATGAGGGTTGAGTCGTGACTTAGCTTTTTGACATGGAGTGCAGCGAGCAACAAAACGCTCAACATCCCGTATCATCTTTGGCCAAAAGAAATGTGTAGCAAGTATGTCCTTCGTCTTCTTCATGCCAAAGTGTCGCATTAATCCTCCTCCATGCGCCTCCTGCAACAACAAAAGACAAACGGAGCTAGCTGGAATGCATAGCTTATTAGCACGAAACACAAATCCGTCATTAACGATGAACTTGTTCCAAGTTCTTCCTTCTTTACAATTCTGCAATACATCTTTAAATTCAGCATCATGCACATATTGATCTTTGATGGTCTCCAAACCAAATATTTTAAAGTCAAGTTGTGAAAGCATAGTATAACGACGAGACAATGCATCAACAATAACATTTTCTTTCGCCTTCTTGTGTTTAATAACATAAGGGAAAGTCTCTATGAATTCAACCCATTTAGCATGTCTTCAGTTTTGCTTGACTTTTAATGTGCTTCAAAGATTCATGATCAGAATGTATAACAAATTCTTTGGGCCATAAATAATATTGCCATGTTTCCAAAGTCCGAACAATAGCATATAATTCCTTATCATAAGTAGAATAATTTAGACTAGGCCCACTCAATTTTTCAGAAAAGTATGCAACAGGTTTACCATCTTGCACCTCCTAACCCAATTCCACTAGCATCACATTCAAGGTCAAAAGTCTTCTTAAAATCAGGAAGTTGGAGTTAAGGAGCATGTGTTAACTTATCTTTCAATACCGTGAATGCTTCTTCCTGTGCAGTAACCCAAACAAAAGGCACATCCTTCTTTGTAAGCTCAATGAGAGGTGCAGCAATGGTGCTGAAATCTCTCACAAAACGCATATAGAATCCAGCGAGGCCAAGGAAACTCCTCACGTGTGTGACCGTTTTGGGTTGCGGTCAACTCCCAATAGCTTAAATCTTGGCTTTATCAACCTCAATTCCCTGTGGAGTAACAACATAGCCAAGAAAAGATACTCGGTCGGTGCAAAAGGTGCACTTTCCAAGGTTACCAAACAAACGTGCATCACGTAGAGCAATAAAAACAACACGTAAATGTTCCAAATGTTCCTCCAAAGATCTGCTATAAATTAATATATCATCAAAGTATACTACCACAAATCGTCCAATGAAAGCACGTAAAACTTCATTCATTAATCTCATGAAAGTACTAGGTGCATTAGTTAACCTAAAAGGCATGACTAACCACTCATATAATCCAAACTTAGTTTTAAATGCTGTTTTCCATTCATCTCCCAATTTCATACAAATTTGATGGCATCCACTACGCAAATCTACTTTGGAGAATATTATAGAGCCACTCAATTCATCAAGCATATCATCTAGCCTAGGAATAGGATGACGATAACGAATAGTAATATTATTAATGCCTCTACAATCAACACACATACGCGATGTACCATCCTTTTTGGCACTAGAATAATCGGAACAACACAAGGACTAAGGGATTCGCGTATATAACCTTTGTCAAGTAGCTCCTGTACTTGACGCATAATCTCCTTCGTCTCCTCTGGATTGGAACGGTATGGTGCGCGGTTGGGTAGCGATGCACTGGGAATTAAGTCAATCTGATGCTCAATCCCTCGAATAGGTGGTAATCCCGGTGGCACGTCTTGTGGAAAGACGTCCGCGAACTCCTGCAAAATCTTAGTGACAGCAGGAGGCAAAGAGGAAGGCACGTCCTCGAATGAAAATAATGCCTCTTTGCACACAAAAGCATAGCAAACAAATTTGCTGAAATGTAGATCACCAATATCAGATTTGGTGGCAAGTAAACATCCACTTTTTAATTTAATTTCAGATGCAACATGAGATGATGGTGTGTTATTAGGATTCATTTGTTGCGCAAATTCTTTTGCCACAATCTGATTTTCACTCTTATTTTGCTCCTATTTTGCTTTATTAGCTCTAGTAATATCATCTTTCAAAATGGAATCAGGAGACATAGGAAGCAAACTAATACGTTTATTCTTATGAACAAGAGTATATTGATTGTTTATACCATGGTGTACATAATTTTTATCAAATTTCCATGGTCTACCAAGTAATAAGGAACATGCTTGCATGGGTACCACATCACAATCAAGAATCAACATAATCAACATATATGGAGATACTAAAATGCACATGAATAGTACGTGTTACCTTAACCTTGCCATTGTTGTTGAACCATTGGATGTAGTAAGGATGTGGATGTGGTCTTGTGGTGAGAGATAGCTTCTCCACCATCTCCATGCTAGCCAAGTTGTTGCAGCTCCCTCCATCTATGATGACGCGAACGGAACGTTCCTTCACAACTCCCTTTGTATGGAACAAATTATGCCTCTGATTTTGCTCCGCTTGTGTGACCTGCACACTCAAAACACGTTGAGCAACTAAACATCCATACATGTCAGCGTCTTCAGGAGCCATGTATCGCAGCTCATTTTCAGAATCATCTCCACCGTGTTCTTCACGTGTAATAAGAGCCAAAATCTCCTCATCATAGTCACTAGCGGACTCATAACCACCATCCTCAGTAGCAATCATGACACGCTGAGATGGGCATTTGCTCGCATAGTGACCACGACCAGTGCAACAACGACATATAACATCATGTGTTGGCCCTGTGGATGCCATGGATGAAGAAGAGCTCTGCGCAGGACTGGAAGGTGTACTCCTAGTTGATGGTGGTGGTGCATGTTTGCTTTTATCACGGCTAGAAGTGACGGCTGAAGTAGGCGGTGGTGCAGCCGGACGTGTCGAAGTAGATGATGCACGCGGTGTCCATGATGAAGGTCGACCTGCAAAAAAATTAGTTCGCGCCAAGGCCTGTCGATCCTGCACTTCACGTTCAGCTTTGCAAGCAAGATGGAATAAACGAGTGATATTATTATACTCCTTATACTCTAGAATTGTATGAATCTCTCTATTTAAGCCACCCATAAAACGTGCAAGCATATCCTCATTATCCTCAACAATACCACATCTAATCAGGCCAGTTTGTAATTCCTGATAATATTCCTCTACATAAGTTTTTCCTTGTCTTAAACGCTGCAATTTCTGAAGTAATTCACGTTGATAATATGATGGAACCCAACGAGTACGCATAGCAGTTTTCAAAGCATCCCAAGTAGTTGGAATATTATTCGGATATAATCTACAATATTCAGACCACCACACACAAGCAAAACTAGTGAAAGCACAAAGATCAGCAGCAACACGTCTCTCCTCGGGATATTTTAAACATGTAAAACGTTGTTCAGTTTCTAACTCCCAAGTAAGATATATATCAGGAACATATCTACCCTCAAATGGTGGAATATTCAATTGTAGTTTAGGGAGATGGTCATGATCTTGTACCTGAGGGTGTGGTGCAACCCTACCATTGCGATTATTTGCATATGGACGACCTGGTGGTTGTGGTGCTGGTTGTTGTACGTAGTTCTGATTTTGATCAACCTCATCCTCGTAATCTCCCGCGTAATCGTCCTCCTCCTCAGCAGCAGCAGGAGCCACAGAAGTATCAACAACAGCACCAACAGTTTGGCCAGGCTGAAGAGCGACACAGCTCACTTTGCGGAGGGCTGTTTCGCGACGTGAAGGTGGTTGTTGTTGTTGTTGTTGTTGTTGTTGCAATGGTGCAGCAGGTGGAGGTAGACGCGCAAGCACTTCAGTGAATTTGGCGTCTAACTTGGTGTCAATTGACTTCTCAATGCCATCCATCCTTGGTAGTGTGTCGCCAAAAACTGGTCATCACATCTTCTATGTGTTGACCCATCATTTGCTGAAATTTATCATGCAACTCGTTGTTCGTCATGTTCTCCCAGTCAGTCTCATCGACTTGTGATCCTGCCATGGTTAGCAGCAATAGAAACACACAAAAATATGATCTTACAGACTACTAGAAAATGGTGGTGGTGGGGCGTCACAAATCCGTCAAGCAAATCTCAAATTCTTACCAGTTCTCAGTTCTTACCCAGCAGCAGGTGGTGATCGGCAACCGTGGTAGTCAAAACTCTCAAAGCTTGGATAAAGCGATTACCAGGAAGAGTCAAACGCACGATGTAGATGTATGTGGAGCTGGGAAGGCTTATAATATGGTAGCAAAAAGGGTCAGCAATAATTAATTCAGAGATGCAAAGTTGAATAAATGCTCAACGACGGTACTGTGCTAGTCCTAGGCTAGACCGTACTAGAGACCCGAGCCTAGAACACTAACAAAATCACGGCGCTGCATGTAAACAAGGGGAAAGCACCCTCGGAATTTTTTTCTCTTTTTTTACGCTCCTTTTTTTTTGCCGAAAATCACTATAATGGCGAGTGTCTCAAAACTCTTCCCAAGTCAAACTAAGATGATAGGCACGAAATTTTTTTGACGATTTTTTTTTTCGGAATCAAGGCAGCGACGACAAAAAAGTGCGGTAAAAAACAGTATGATGGCACGTGTCTCAAAAGGCTCATAAAAACCTAAAAATAGGCTAGGGAAAAGATATTTTCACCTACCGAAATTTTGGCCTAAAAACTGCCTGGGGGTCTCCAGACTTTTTTTTTGAGACCTACGCAGGCAAGGAAACACGAATCTGAAACTAGATGGATATCGAGAACAAACCTAATACGAAAAGAACTCGGATTTGTGGTGGATATATGGTGGTAGGATATGGCAGCGGTTGTAGGTTATGACAGTAGTGGTGGTATGTGGCAGCGGTGGTGGTATGTGGTAGTAGTGGTGGGATATGGCAGCGGTGGTGATATGGCAGCAGCGATGAATATGGTGCGGCGGCGGTATGACAAACTGTGAACAGAACTCGAAATTCTAAGGAACTAGATGCTAAGACCAGCAACTCGACACGACGATGCAACCGCAAATTCAACTAAGCAAACACGGGAAAGATTATGCAATGGCTCAGACTGGTTCAGATATGATGAACTAACCCTAATTTTTTTGGCTTTTTCGTGGACTGTAGGTATGAAGAACAAACTCGATCTAATCTACGAAAAACTGTAAAATCTCACCGAGCAACCTGGAAATCTTATACCACTTGATAGAGGCAAAGATATCCCGTCTTTCGATGAGATGGTGGCTATCATTTTGGAGGAAGTTGACTTTGACGATCCGACTACAAACATGCGAGGACGTCGCGCCTTAGCAGTCGCCAAACCAACTCCGAGAGGTTATTGACCACGCCGGAGCACGATCAACCTGACCACGAAGGTCTGTTTCCTGCAGGCAAACGAAGGACAAGCAAGAAACTGAGATTGAAAATATGGATATTGCGAATATAAGAGGAAAGCTTTATTGATCAAGGTGGGGTTTTGTGACGCCTTTGTCTGGTCGTTGAACACAAACGAAGTACGCGAAGTTGCAGCTATGGCGAACTTTAATCTAAACAAAACCCAAAGTCTAAACGACGCCCCAAGGGCTGTCTATATGGAGAAAGAGAGGGGGAATTTTGTGGCCCCTTGGAGAAGGGGTCCGAAACCAACCCTAACTCTGTTTTCCCCACACATACGGACTCTAAAAACAACCTATACTTTACTATTTCGCAATTACATGGGCCCGGCCCAATAATTAGGTGACACAACACCAATAATAGCCTCTGGACGAAATCTATGAAGTAGCATCTTGTATATTTCGTCCAAGGCTTCTCGCACTCATTATGGTGGCTTCAAAGTCCTGAAATCATCACTTGTAACTCCGGTCTTGCTCCCCTTACGCATGCCATCATCTCCATGCTTGATCTTGCTTCAATGTTCATCCTTCTTGTCCAAGCTAGGCCCTTCATTTGTAAGCAAGACAAATGTATCCAACTTAGGCAGCAGCATATTCTCATGAACATTAGAATCATTACCAAGAAACAAAAGTACATGGTAATTTAATTGGCGTGCGCGAGCTCTAGTAATTGGTCCTGTATATGTATCAGTTGGGGCTGTGGGTGTAACTCTGTTAGTGATGTCCTCATCACATTTGGACCATATATTGAAGATGCTCTTATAGTTTCCTAAATGTGTTTGGTAGACTACACCAAACCCAACTAGTAGTTCCGTTGGATGCGACTTTTGGCATTTGATTGAAGCAAACATTGTTGGGCCAATGACATGGTTATGGTGCTTGAGGAACCCTCGAGTTGGCAATTATTTCAAGCCAGGTGCGCGCAATGCAACTCGAGCACATCCGATGGCTATGGTGGTGCGAGCATGTATGTGGAGTTTGCACATATTCCCTTGCACTCGCCCCCTCTATCCCCTTTACATGATTCCTTCAAATTTATGCAAAAATAAGCTCAATATGGAAAAGATATGCATCGATTTGTGCTTTCATTCAGATGATGGGTTACTAATTTTATGGATTGTAAATCTTTATTTTCATGCTAATATTGAAGGTTTTCTTGGATGAAATTTCAGTAAAATCTCCGCACCCCATCGACCGCTTCAAATTTTCTTTGACCATAGCTTCATCTTGATATTTCACACAACTTCCGTGTTGCACGTTTTCCATTTTGAAGGTCATAGACGAGCATATCTATATCTCCTACTGGATCACACAAACATTCTCATGTGTGCATGTTATGAACCGATCAATTTTGGAAAAATTTCACATCAGTCGATCATTTGAAATTTCCTTTGGCCATTGCCACTAGTTTGATCTCGCCGTTTCACGCAACTTTCGCGTTGTACATTTTATATTTCGACGGTCATAGACGAGTAGATCTACGTCTTCCTACTGGACCACACAAACATGTTCATGTGTGCATGTTATGAACCGGTGAATTTTGGCAAAATCTTTGCACCGGTCTATCATTTGAAATTTTCATTGACCACTAGCTTCATCTTGCCGTCTCACATGACTTTCGTGTTGTACATTTTCGGTTTGGGTAGTCATAGATGAGTAGATCTAAGTCTTCCTCACCCGCAAAAAAAGTAACAAAGTCTTCCTACTAAACTTCATCAACATGTTCATGTATGCATGTTATGAACCGATGGATTTTGACAAAGTCTTCGCATCCGATCAACCATTTGAAATTTCCTTTGACTACTAGCTTCATCTCACTATTTCACACGACTTTCGTGTTGTACATTTTCTATTTCGAGGGTCATAAACGAGTAGATCTACATCTCCCTATTGAAAGTACAAACAAGTCACACCTGGTGGCCTCAAAATAATTCACACCTAATTGATATCGCGATCATCGGACAAGCCTCTGATGGCTGCCGCACCTTCTATTCTTCCATGAGCACCTCTTTCCTTCTCTTCTTCCTTCAGCAGTCCGCTCCCACATGACGTAATTCAACACGTGAATAAGAGGTGAGATTAATCATCTGTGCGCACATCACCAAATAGCAGCACACCCATCTAGGGGGCAAATAATTCTACCAAACAGCGGTGCGAGTGTTTCTCAGACGGGATGGGGCTCAGTCAGGCTGGGAGGATGTAGGAGAACAAAATGAGTTTGTCACATCCCTAGTCAGTGTATGCATTAGGACTAGCTAGAATGTGCATCATGTTTACTTTTTGCAGAAACCTGAAATGGGGATGACAGAAACCCCAGCACCCCTCTTCTAACAACTAGGGTTTAATAAAATCTTTTCCAATGTACCCAAAATGCCCTTCAAAAATGTTCATCATCTTTGCCTTGGTCCTAAACCTTTGACAAAAATGGTGCACAATTTTCTAGGACATCCAAAGGTCACTGGATTAATTCATATTGTATTTGCATTTGGGCATTTAAATGCTATAAAATATTTTAGGTGCCCAAATAATCATAAACTAAAATGTTCCATGTTGTTCATATTATATAAAGTGGGCATGAGTAGTTTTATGATTTATAAAAAATGCTATAGCATTTTTATTAATTCAACAAAGTTGAAGAAGAAACAAAACAGAAAACAAAATAGAAAAGAGAGAGAAGGGCACAACCCACTTACCTGGACCAGCCGGCCCACCTGGCGGCCCAGCACTGTGCTCGCCCAAGCCAGCCAGCCGCTTCGGCAGCCAGGCAGGCAGGTGACACCGGCGCATGGCCACGCGCCAGCGCGGCAGCTGCTTGCCGCCTGGCCGCCGCCTCGCCGCCTCGGGACGCCTGGACGACCTCCACATCGTCGCCCAGACCACCACGACACCCCAGTTTCCCCCTGCCTCTCTCCCTCGCCCTCTCCTCGCCATGGCCGCAGCGCCCGCAAGCTCGCCGCCGTAACCACCGTAGCCATCGAGCTCTCCTCGCAGCCCCTCCGTGTCTGGAAGCTCCGCCACCGTCTCCTACGTCTCCCCGACGAGCCACGCATCGCCGGAAGCCCCAACACGCCGTCTCCGTCGACCTCTCCCCCGTTCGGCCGCCGGGATCGCCGACGACCTCACCGTCGCAGCAGACCGTCCCCGACCTCGCCGTCTGCTCCGTCGCAACCGCCGTGAGCTTGGCCACCTCCCCATCCTCTCTGTTTCCCCGCTCGAGCCCTGCAACGTCTGCACATAGCTCACCTGCACGCGCCGCCACGGAGCTCGTCGCCGATGAGGCTCCGGCCACCCAACGGCCGCGCCACCCTGTCCATCAGCTCCACCGCACCCCCAGGAGCCTAAAGCACCTCTCCACGAGCCTCGCCGTGCTTCCTAGCGACTAGCCCGAGCTCACCCGAGCTCTGGCAGCCGCCAAGGTCGTCGCCAGCGCCTTTTCCGGTGACCCCGAGGCCAACCACCACCACCACTAGATGTGGCACACTCCCCGCATCACATAGACGTGCTCCACCGTCGATTTGGTCGCCGGAGCACAAATCCCGCACCGCACCGCCGCGTCTGGCCTCGCCGACGGCTAAATGCCGGCCTGTTTGACCCTCTTTGACCATGGGTGGGCCCAGTTTGACCCCCTGGGGTCAATGACAGGTGGGGCCCAGGCGGCTAATTAAGTTAGGATTAGCACTAATTTTAATTAGTTAAGTTAATGACACTGACATGCGGGACCCAATGTCAGGTTTGACCTGGACCAGGTCTGTTGACCTGCTGACGTCAGCATGATGTCATGCTGACGCAGTAAAGGCTTTTCTAGGATTATTTGATTTAAAACAATTCAGGAAATTCCAGAAAATGCTTTAAACTTCTAAAAATCATATAAATTCAATAGTAGCTCAGATGGAAAAGATTTATATATGAAAGTTGATCAGAAAAATCCAATCTTTCCAATGGTACTGGTTTCATGCATGTTTAAGCAAGTTAACCTTGTTGTTCACATCAAAACATGATAATAAACTTTAATAAATAATAGTTTGGGTATAAGTTTGAATCTTTGATTCAAATGAGCTCAAACCTTTCTGTTTATAGTTGCATTAGCCCAAAAGGCCAAAACACATTCATCTTTCCATGTCATGAGCATGCATCATATTGTTGCATTTGTTTGTATATTGATTGTATCGTCGGTGTTCTCCATGGTAGGTCCTGCTCCCGAGGATACATCCGCGTATCCAACTGAAGAACAATACCCGACAACCAATCTTTCAGGCAAGCAACCCATTAATCATTCCGATACAAACCCATCTTCTCGCTCCTGCTCTCTTTTACTGCATTAAGGCAATAGCGTGTGAACTGCTACTCGCTGTGGTAGTTGAACCCTATTCCTTTTGCATGACCTGTCATTGCCACAGTAAATAGTTGAAACCCACTAGCATGTGTAGGAGTTGATTGAGCCATGTGATGTGTGTTCTACCATGCTATTTGTTTATGTTGCCTGCTATGATTAGAGTTGTGTCAGGTCTGGTTCATCTGGGTGATGGATCAGAGTGAAATGATCATGTCCAGTAAAGAGAGTGAAGTGTGGAACATGTTTGGTAAAGGTATCGAAGAAAGGCCATGTAGGAGTACATGGTGGGTTGTTTCATTGGAGCCGTCCATAGGACCTGAGATCTGTATGTGTGATTCAAGTTTCAGATACTACCACACATTGGGATCCTTAATTGACTCTCTTGACTTATTACCTGCCCTTGTCCTCTGTCCAGGAGTTGCAACTAGTTTTTGGTGTTTGTAGATTACTGGTGGTCGTGCACAGCGCTGACCCTCGGGGTGGGCTGTGATGTGTCAGGCACGTGGCATGGTGTACCGGTCGCCCGTTTGGTGACTCGGGAACCCTGTACACATCATTTGGGGCCGTGAGCGACACCCCGTCCGGATCTCCCCACGGATGGAACCCAAATAGGCGATAAACCTAGACTAGGGACTTGTGTGGTTAGCCAGGTCATGGCCGACACCCTCGCTGGGCTTCCGCTTGAAGGTTGCCGAGTACATGTCGAGTAAACGGCGATAAGTGGTGGAAGCGTGTGTGAATAAGTACACCCCTGCAGGGTTACCAATCTATTCGAATAGCCATTGTTCACGGTTATGGACCACTTGGTTGCTTATACAGTTCATAGACAAGTTGATGGTTACTTCTAAAAGTCTCAAGACAAGTGTGAGTGCCCTGGATGGCCCTTCTGTAGGATGACAGAAGAGGATCCACGGTAGTGTATTGTTGTGGTGAGTAGAGGACTCGTGTGCGTAGTCTCATCTTGCAATCTGCTGAGAGTTGTAGTATAGGTTAGCCAAGAGTCAAAGTTGGCTTGCTGCTATGAACTCCACTACCCTTGTTGATAATGATGCATGTACGATAGGTTCTGTTGTAAGCCTTGCTGAGTACCTTTGTACTCATGTTTGGTGAATAACTGTTGCAGAGGAGAACCCTGCCCCTTCCGATGGGTTCTACATAGATGTTGACGTCGACGAGTAGCTTGCTACCCAGACGGTGATCCTGAGCTTGTGAAGGGCCATGTAGATAGTCAGGCTACACCAAGCCTGTTTTATTTCCAAGTTGTATGTACTCAGACATGTTAGCTTCCGCTTGTGTTTGTATGCTTGTATGACTTGAGTGTTGGGTCATGTGACCCCTATCTGTATGGATATGTTATGTATGGCTCTTCGGAGCCTCTTAAATAAAGTACTTTGAGTCATAGAGTTCTGTTGTGATGCAATGTTGTATTTGCACATATTGAGCATATTGTGTGTATGTTTGAAATGCTTGGTATGTGTGGGATCCGACACCTAGTTGTTTACCTTTGGTAGCCTATCTTACAGGGAAATGCCTCCTAGTGCTTCCACTGAGCCTTGGTAGCTTGCTACTGCTCCAGAACACATAGGCTGGCCGGCATGTGTCCTTCTTCGTTCCTGTGTCTGTCCCTTAGGGGAAATGTCACGCGTTGTACCTTTAAGTCCATGTAGCTTGGTACGACTTGGGTGCATACGTTGATGACCGACACGTTCGTTGCTGGGTCATGGATGCATGTCTCTGTAACTTAGTGCCACTTTTGGTTTATAACTAGCCATGTCGGCCCGGGTTCTCTGTCATATGGATTCTAGAGACACTATCATATACGTGTGCCAAAATGCGCAAACGGTCCCGGGCCAGGTAAGGTGGCACCCGTGGGGATACCGTGCGTGAGGCCGCAAAGTGATATGATGTGTTACAAGCTAGATCGGTGTGACTTAGGGTCGGGATCCTGACAGCGTTGGCATCAGAGCCGGACTGCCTGTAGGTTCTTCAAGCCAAACTGGTCGATGTTTAGTCTAGAAAATTCTTAGTTATATGTAGGGGAATTGATTGTGGAAGGGAACGTAAGGCTCCTTTTTTACTTCTTTACCTTATGCCCTTCTGATCTGAGTCAGCCTATTCTTTCTACGGGGGTTTAGGACTAGGCCTCTCATCTTTACTAGGTTCACGAGTTACTAATCCGTAGACTCTTAGGATTGTTGGTTTCAAGCCTCGGTTCAGTTTCTACCCTTCCAGTATGTTGATTTGTTGGACCGGAACCTTGATATGATGTTGTTGAGTGGCTATGCTATCATTTGTATGATGTCTCAAAATCTTTTTTTGAGCATTTATAGTTGTTATGCTGCCCGATTTCTTATAGAAATTCTAATGCCTTTGCATTATTTCGTGTTTCAGATGTCTGACCGCACACCTCACCAGGTGGTTCGTTTGACCCGGTGCATTAATGTGCCAGGTCACACGGCCATGTTGGTCCATGTGTTGACTGAGACCGGCTACCATTAGTATCCTGAGTACACTGTGGAGGAGCAGTACCGGGATTTCAACCAGAGTCACTATTTCCACACAGTCCGGATATACCCTTCGTATCCCGGAGCTACCGACCCCATCCATTGGTCTTATGGACTCGGGGATACCATCGAGATGGCAGTGCAGGATGCCACTTACTCGATGATGACCATCATCCGGGCTAGGCATGCCCTGTTGCTGAACACTGAGTTCCGCTACATGCCAGCCTCACTTCCTGGAGAGGAAGGCTACTACACTGGTCTGTATACTGATGCCGCTCATGAGGAGCCACTGCTTCAGACTACTACTCAGATGCTGGAGGATAGGGACCGTGAGGTCTCTGCCCTCCGGATGGAGCTTTATAACACTCGAGCTGCCCACTGGACTACCTTGACATGGCTTGCACCTTCCGTGCAGGCCGGATATCTGGATATGCGGGATTTGTACCCCGTGCGGACTCGTCTGCCCGATCGTATGGATTGGCGTGACGTTGGGGTATTACACCTCCACGTGGGCGCCGGTTACCACCAGCAGCAGGATCGAGACCGCATCCATGTCCCTATGGTCCACAACCTTCGAGTGCTCGAGAGTTTCCAGATCCACATGTTCCACTTCCAGGCTACGGGGGTAATCTTTATGAAGATTACTGCGGAAATGTCTGAGTTAGACCGTGGCAGTAGTAGTATCGTAGTAGTTGTATTTCCACAGTCCTGCGCGTCTTGTGGAATATGACTTAGTGTGTTCTGAGTTCCGGAGGCGTAGATAAATAATGTATAGGAGCTTGGAGTGCCTCTGATGAGATGTATTGTCTTTCACCGCAGTTGTACCTTAGCCTTAGCTTGTACTAAACTATGTATGGTGTGTATGACCAATGGTGTATATATGGCAGTTTCTATATTACCATGTCGTACAGATGAACATCTCTGGATTCCGTGTCATCCATTACATTCTGCACTCCTATGTAAAAGTTTTGCCATCCTTGTCTAAACCGTTGTTTTGTTTTCCTAGGATGGTCAACACTCGCAGCACTCCTGCTGCTCAGGAGCAGGGTGAGGCCAGTGGGGCTAGAGATGGGAATCTGCCCCAACCACCCTCCTTGGCTGAAGTAATGCTTGAGGAAGAAAGGAACAAGAGAGAGACCAACCGTCTGCTGGAACGCGTAGAGCAGAATACTGCCTTTCGCCAGAGGAATGACGTGGTGTCAATTAATGACTTTATCAAGATGTGCCCACCGAAGTTCCATCATTCCGCTAAACCTGTTGATGCGGATGACTGGCTTCGCAGTATCACCCACAAGCTACACTCTGCCCGTGTGGCCGAAGCTGACAAGGTTACTTACGCCGCCTACCATCTTGAGGGCCCTGCTAGCCTCTGGTGGGAAAACTTTGAGGCTATGCGTCCTGCTGGCCAAATCACTACTTGGGCAGAGTTCAGCGAGGCATTCCGTGAACATCACATTCCGGAAGGTCTCATGAATCGCAAGCGGGAGGAATTCTGCAATTTCACCCAGGGCCGACTAACCGTGGATGGCTATAGTCGCGAGTTTGGCAACTTGGCACGCTATTCTCCGGAGGAAGTGTCCATCGACGCCAAGAAGCAAGCAAGGTTCCGCAAGGGACTCAGCCCTGAACTTCACCGAGATCTACGTCTGCACGAGTGCACCTCCTTCCAGAAGTTAGTGAACAAAGCCATCAATGCTGAGACGGGCCAGACTGATTTTGAAGCCACACGCAAGCATCCTCGTGACTTTGGTTCCTCATCTGGCTCTGGCTCTCACAAGCGCCGTGTGTGGGTTCCTAACACTGCCCTGCCACCCAGGTTCACTCCGAGGCCATCCTATGAGGCGCCTCGCCCAAACCAGCAGTATGCACCGCCCAAGACTTATGGAGGACCACCTGCCAACTTTGCTCCACGCACTGGCACTGTGACATGCTTCAAGTGCGGAGAACCAGGGCACTACATGCGTGAGTGTCCTCAGAACCAGCCAGGAAGGTCCGTTGGCCGTGGTAAGCCAACAGGCAAGGTGAACTATGTCAAGCCAATCCCCACTGCTCGTGGTCATGTCAACTATGTCTCTGTTGAGGAAGCTTATGAGGATCCTAACATCGTCCTTGGTATGCTTCTTGTTAACCGCCATCCGGCATCTGTTCTTTTCGATACTGGAGCATCTCATTCGTTCATATCTGAGAGCTATGCTCGAATGCACAACATGACTTTTTGTGACATGCCCACTTCCATGGTAATCCAAACTCCTGGCTCGAAATGGCAAACCTCTAGGGTAAGCCATGGGAATGAAATTCTTGTCGATAGACTTGTCTTCCTCACTTCTCTAATAGCTCTCAAGTCCTCGGACATAAACATCATCTTGGGTATGGACTGGATGACAGCTCATTATGCCAAGATTGATTGCTACACTAGGACTGTTCAACTTACACACCCATCCGGCAAGACAGTCAATGTTTTGTCCCGAATGGCTAAGCGTCAGCTCTACTCCCTTAATGCCAACCCTCTACCAGAACTCGAGGATATCCCGGTAGTCCGTGAATTTCCGGATGTCTTCCTAGAAGAACTGCCAGGTGTTCCACCTGACAGAGATGTCGAGTTCGTGATAGATCTTGTTCCAGGAACTGGCCCAATCTCCAGGAGACCCTATAAGATGGCACCCTTAGAACTAGTTGAGCTTAAGAAACAACTCGATGAGTCCTTGAAAAAGGGTTTCATCCCTCCTAGTTCTTCCCCTTGGGCTTGTCCCGTCCTCTTCATCAAGAAGAAGGATGCAATGGAATGGATGGTTGTAGATTATCGACCTGTCAATCTGGTCACCATAAAGAACAAGTATCCGCTCCCCAGGATCAACGACCTGTATGATCAGCTCGCTGGATCCTCAGTCTTTTCCAAGATGGATTTGAGGTTGGGCTACCATCGAATCAAAATCAAGGATGGGGACATTACCAAGACGACCTTTGTTACTCGTTATGGCCAATACGAGTACACCGTCATGTCCTTCGGGTTAACCAATGCCCCAGCCACCTTCTCCCGGCTAATGAATTCTATATTCATCGAGTACTTGGATAAATTCGTCGTGGTATACCTCAATGATATACTCATTTACTCCAAGAACAAGGAAGATCATGCCAAGCATCTGGTATTGAAGAAACTTCGAGAGCACCGCCTTTATGCCAAATTCTCCAAGTGTGAATTCTGGTTGCGAGAAGTGACCTATCTAGGCCATGTAATCTCCGGTAAGGGTATTGCTGTCAATCCCGAGCGAGTTCAGGCCGTCCTTGATTGGACTCCACCTGAATCGGTCAAGCAAGTTAGGGGTTTCCTTGGCTTAACGAGCTATTGCCGACGCTTCATCGAGAATTTCTCCAAAGTTGCTAAACCTCTAACTGAACTTCTCAAGAAAGATAAAAAAGTTCGAGTGGACCCCACAGTGTGAGTCCAGCTTTCAGGAACTGAAAAGATGCCTGACATCTGCACCCATACTGGTACCACCAGACTTTTCAAAGGACTTTATTATCTATTGCAACGCCTCGCGACAAGGGCTAGGTTGCATACTCATGCAAGATTGTCAAGTGATTGCATACGCATCTCGACAGTTGCGTCCACATGAGGATAAATATCCTACCCATGATCTAGAGCTTGTAGCCGTAGTCCACGCACTAAAAACATGGCGACATTACCTTCTTGGTAATCGCTGTGAAATCTTCACGGATCACCAAAGTTTGAAATACATCTTCACCCAACCGGATTTGAATCTCAGGCAAAGACGTTGGGTCGAGTTGCTCACAGATTACGACTTAGGAATCACCTACACCCCTCGGAAGGCCAATGCCATGGCTGACGCACTAAGTCATAAGTCTTATTGTAACAACCTGATGTTACAACAAGGGCAACCACTTCTCCACGAGGAATTTCGTAAGCTTAACCTTCACATTGTTCCTCGAGGATTCCTTTCCACCTTGGTGGCGAAACCTACCCTTATGGATCAAATCATAGCTACCCAGTGGTATGATAGAGGAATATCTCGGATCAAGGAGAACACTGCTAGCGGTGTTGCTAAAAGTTTCTCTATGGATGATTGAGGTGTTGTGTACTTCAAGAACCGCTTGGTGGTTCCCAAGAAACAACAACTACGACAGTTGATCCTTAAGGAGGCTCATGAATCTCCTCTCATGATTCATCCCGGTAGTACTAAAATGTATCAGGACCTACGCCAGAGGTTCTGGTGGACTAGGATGAGGAGAGAAATCGCTCAGTTCATTGCTAACTGCGACGTTTGCCGTTGAGTTAAAGCAGAGCATCAACGGTCTGCTGGCATTCTTCAACCTTTAGCTATTCCTGAATGGAAATGGGACAAGATCGGTATGGACTTCATTATCGAGTTTCCCAGGACCAGGAAAGGGAATAATGCTATCTTCATCGTTATCGACCGCCTCTCCAAAGTAGCCCATTTCCTGCCTGTTCGAGAGAGTATAACCGCTAGCCAGCTAGCAGACTTGTATATCTCTCGAATAGTATCTCTTCATGGTGTGCCATTGGAGATTAACTCAGACCGTGGAAGTCTTTTCACCTCTCGATTTTGGGAAAGTTTTGCAAAATTCTATGGGGACTTGTCTTTCTTTTAGCACCGCCTTTCATCCTCAGTCAAGTGGTCAAGTAGAACAAGTCAATCAAATTCTGGAAGATATGCTTCGAGCCTCTGTCATCTCTTTCGGTATGGATTGGGAGAAGTGTCTTCCATTCGCCGAATTCGCTTATAACAATAGTTATCAAGATAGCTTGGGCAAGGCTCCCTTCAAAGTTCTGTATGGACGAAGGTGTCGAACGCCTCTTAACTGGTCAGAAACCGGGGAAAGACAATTCTTTGGTCCGGATATGATCCAGGAAGCAGAAGAACAAGTTCGCATCATTCGTGAGAAATTGAAAACAGCCCAGTCTCGCCAGAAGAGCCAATATGATAGTCAAGGACTGACTAGACATTGTAATTCATGGTAAAAGAGACCCAATCATGGTCATACTCAATGCAAACTAATAGTAATACATGCAAATGACAGAGGTGCTCTCCTAATGGCGCTCTTTGATAGGAGGATGATGATTCTGCATAAAAGTAAATAGATAGGCCCTTCGTAGAGGGAAGCAGGGATTTGTAGAGGTGCCAGAGCTCGATTTTTAAATAGAGATGAATAACATTTTGAGCGGTATACTTTCACTGTCAACATAACAACCAAGAATCTTGATATCCCCCATGCTACGCACATTATGGGCGGTTCCCAAACAGAATGGTAAAGTTTATACTCTCCCAACCACCAACAAGCACACTCCACGGCTAGCCCGAAACAATGGGTACCGTCCAAACCAGCAACAACACTGGGGGTGTTTTTTTAATTATTTATGATTTTGAGGATGGGACTGGGCATCCCGATTACCAGCCATTTTCTCGTGGATGATGAGCGGAGTCCACTCATCGCGAGAATAACCCACCTAGCATGGAAGATATAGACAGCCCTAGTTGATACATGAGCTGTTCGAGCATACAAAACATAATTTCATTTAAAGGTTTAGAGTTTGGCACATACAAATTTACTTGGAACGACAGGTAAATACCACATATAGGAAGGTATGGTGGACTCATTGGAATAACTTTGGGGTTTATGGAAGTGGATGCACAAGCAGTATTCCCGCTTAGTACAGGTGAAGGCTATAAAGA
Source organism: Secale cereale (assembly GCA_902687465.1). NCBI lineage: Eukaryota > Viridiplantae > Streptophyta > Magnoliopsida > Poales > Poaceae > Secale > Secale cereale. Next base: position 339,392,630 of record LR738714.1, read on the forward strand.
GACTGGGAAGCGACCAGCTAGAGAGCAACAACGGTCATGAACATGCATTAAAATTAATCAACAATGAATGCAAGCATGAGTAGGATATAAATCACCATGAACATAAATATCGTGGAGGCTATGTTGATTTGTTTCAACTACATGTGTGAACATGTGCCAAGTCAGATCACTTAAATCATTCAAAGGAGGATACCACCCCATCATACCACATCACAACCATTTTAATATCATGTTGGCATGCAAGATAGACCATTATAAACTCTCAGCTAATTAAGCATGGCATAAGCAGCTATGATCTCTAATTTTCATTGCAAGCATGTTTCATTCATAACAAGCTGAATCAGGAATGATGAATTATCATATTTACAAAAACAAGAGAGGTCGAGTTCATACCAGCTTTTCTCATCTCAATTAGTTCATCATATATCATCATTATTGCCTTTCACTTACACGACCGAACGGTGTGGATAATAATAATAGTGCACGTGCATTGGACTAAGCTGGAATCTGCAGACATTTAATACAAGAGAGAAGACAAGGTAATATGGCTCAAGGTTAAATCAACAATAAAGCATATGAGAGCCACTAAGCAATTTCATTCATGGTCTTCTACTCTTGACCCCCAAAGAAAAGAAAAGAAACTATTTACACGGGAAAGCTCCCAACAAGCAAAAAAAGGACGGGAAATCTTTTTGGGTTTTCTTTTAGTTACTACAACAAGGAAAGTAAACTAGCTAGAAGCTACAACTAATATTTTTTTCTTAAGGTTTTTTCTAACACATGAGAAAAAGACTAAGAAAAAGAAATAAAATTAAGCATGGATGGTACAATGAAAGAGTGTAAGCACTGACGACTAGAATAAGTGTGAACATGAATGTAAAGTCGGTGAGAAACACGTACTCACCCAAGCTTAGGCTTTTGGCCTAAGTTGTACTATGGCCACGGATTGAAGCTACTCCCTCCAGTGTGCTGAGATGTATCCTCTGGGTGCCACTGGTTGGCGTGCTCATCCAGCTCCCACCCATAAACAAACTGACGGTAAGGATCAAGTGGTGGCTCAGGCTCAGGCTCTGAAGCTTGTGTGTGGCCTTAGTACTTGTAGAATGCATCTGATGTAATGAGCTATATGCATATGGATAGATCAAACAAAGATGGTGTAGGCAAGGTAACAATTTCACATTGTATTTCTTCAAACCTTAATTTATAATTAAGCAACCTATTCTTGTCTTTAACAATAAAGTCATGAGCTACCATGCTCTTGTAGTCTAGATAAATAGGGGCAATCAATTTTTCTTCCTTCTCATGATGCCTAATAGCCAATAGGTATTCTAAAATGTTCAGCAAGGCGAGAAGCAAAGATGCCTCCAAAGACGAGCCCCTTCGAGCGGTTCAGACTCAGTCGTTTAGCAACGATGGCGCCCAAGCTAAAAGTTGTGTCTTGAAACAAAGCATGGCGTAAGATGACAATATCAGGGGCACTAAGATTCCCACTGTTCCCGCGACCAATTTAACATCTACTAGCAAATAAAGCAAAGTAGCGCAGAACAGGGAAGTGTATACTAGTGATTCTTGCCCCTGAGACTTGTCTAGTTTCCCCTACAACTATCATGTCAATAAACCCTTCAATGTCTTCACGACGTGGTTCATCAAGTCTACCTCCAAAGGGTATTTTACATACTTCACAAAATTCTAAGAGTGATATCTCCTTAATCTCATCATATAAACGAAACTCCACTGTAGGTGGTGTTTTCTTAGCATGAAAATGAAAACTTTGCGTGAAAATATTGGTGAGTAAGAGATACTGTTCACGCTGGTCGTGGAGGAAGTCGGTGAGGCCTGCATTATTTGCTAACCAATAAAAGTCTTCGTAAATCCCGACAGACATCATGAAATCATTACAAGGCCATTCACACGGCCGAACTTCCGCCATGCGAGGAAGATTATATTTGGGCTTCTTATTTTCTTCTTTCTTCTTCTCCTCTGAGTTCTTGCTGGAGGAGCCCCTCAACAATCTCTTTATCATTTTCCTTTTCTAAAAATTTCTGAAATTTCTAGTAACTTAAAATAAAGGTTAACCAAACTCAACAAGATTGATAGCAACAACTCCTACTAGTGCCTAGAGACTATATCATTCATTTGAACTACTTGGGACCAAGAAAATTTGACATGCAAGCTCAAGAACAAGGTCACCACATCAGCAAAAAATTGCAATAAATAAAGCAGTAGAACAAAAACTAATTGGACCAATGGAGGAGTCACATACCAAGGAACAATCTCCCCAAACAGTTTGGTGAATAGTGCTTTGAGCAAGGAGATCGAAAATGGCAGCAAGATGAGCTAGGACTCGGGTTTGAGCTGGTTGGTGATATTTTTGGGAGGAAGAAGAAGAGTGTGGGTGCAGAAATAAGTGGAGGGGGGCCATGTGGGGCCCACGAGGCAGGGGGGTGCACCCTGGAAGGGGGGCGCGCCCTGGACCCTCGTGGCCAGGTGCTGGCTCCCCTCGCTGTGTGTTATGTGCCATATTTTCTCAAATATTTTAGAAAAAAATCATATTTCATTTTCATGGCATTTGGAGAACTTTTAGTTTTGGGGTATTTTTTATTGCACGAATATGTCTGGAAACAGACAGAAAATACTATTTTTGCTTTATTTATTCTAATTAACAGAAAGTAAAAGGAGGGTACAGAAGGTGGTGCTATCTAGATTTACTTATCCCATGCTCATCAAAAGGAATCCATTAACAAGGTTGATCAGCTCTTGTTAATAAACTCTTTCCGAATAACAGGAAACCGGAGAATTTTTGAATAACACTAGGTTACCTCAATGGGGATATGTATGTCCCCAACAATAATTATGTCATATGTCTTCTTGATAGTAGTAAGAGGAAATTCAAAACCTCCAATAGTGATAGTTGAAAATTTTCCAATATAATTGATACTGTGGACCTGAGGTTGTTTCCTCAGAAAGCGTTCCGTATGCTCATTACCATTGACATGAAAAGTGACATTGCCTTTATTGCAATCAATAACAGCCCCTGCAGTATTCAAAAAGGGTCTACCAAGGATAATAGACATACTATCGTCCTCGGGAATATCAAGTATAACAAAGTCCGTTAGAATAGTAACATTTGCAACTAGAACAGGCACATCCTCACAAATACCGACAGGTATAGCAGTTGATTTATCAGCCATTTGCAAAGATATTTCAGTAGGTGTCAACTTACTCAAGTCAAGTCTACGATATAAAGAGAGAGGCATAACATTAACACCGACTCCAAGATCACATAAAGAAGTTTTAATATAGTTTCGTTTTATGGAGCAAGGTATAGTAGGTACTCCTGGATCTCCTAGTTTCTTAGGTATTCCACCCTTGAAAGTGTAATTGGCAAGCATGGTGGAAATTTCTACTTCAGGTATCTTTCTTTTATTGGTAATAATATCCTTCATATACTTAGCATAATGATTTGTTTTAAGCACATTAGTCCAACGCATACGCGAAAATATAGGTCTAATCATTTCAGCAAAGCGCTCAAAATCCTCGTCATCCATTTTCTTGGATGGTTTCGGAGGAAAAGGCATGGGTTTCTGTACCCATGGTTCTCTTTCCCTACCGTGCTTCCTAGCAACAAAGTCTCTCTTATCATAACGTTGATTCTTTGATTGTGGGTTATCAAGATCAACAGCAGGTTCAATCTCTACATCATTATCATTGCTAGGTTGAGCATCATCATGAACATCATCATTTATATTATCACTAGGTTCATGTTCATTACCAGATTGTGTCTCGGCATCAGAAACAAATATATCATTGGGATTCTCAGGTGTGTCAGCTACAGGTTCACTAGAAGCATGCAAAGTCCTATCATTTTTCTTTTTCTTCTTCTTAGAAGAACTAGGTGCATCTAAATTAGCTCTCTGAGAATCTTGCTCAATCCTCTTAGGGTGGCCTTCAGGATACAAGGGTTCCTGAGTCATTTTATCACCTCTAGTAGCGACTCTAACTACATAGTCATTATTCTTACTATTTAATTCATTGAGCAAATCATTCTGAGCCTTAAGTGCTTGTTCTACTTGAGTGGTAACCATGGAAGCATGTTTACTAATGAGTTTCAGTTCACCTTTAGCTCTAGACAGATAATCACTCAAGTGTTCAATCATATAAGCATTGTGTTGTAATTGTCTACCAACATAAGCATTGAAGTTTTCTTGTTTCACAATAAAATTATCAAACTCATCTAAGCATTGGCTAGCAGACTTATAACGAGGAATATCACCTTCATCAAATCTATAAAGAGAATTTACCTTACTACCCATGTCGGGTTATCATGACCATGTATTTCTTCAATAGGTGGTAAATTCTTAACATCTTCAACTTTAATACCTTTTTCTTTCATAGATTTCTTTACCTCTTGCATATCTTCAGGACTGGGAAATAGAACACTTCTTTTATTCGGAGTTGACTTAGGGGCTGGTTCAGGAAGTGTCCAATTATTTTCATTGGACAGCATATTATTCAATTGTAATTCAGCTTGATCAACTGTTCTTTCCATGAAAACACAACCAGCACAACTATCCAGGTGGTCTCTGGAAGCATCCGTTAGTCCATTATAAAAGACATCAAGTATATCATGCATCTCAAGAGGATGATCAAGCAAAGCATTAAGTAATTGGAGAAGCCTCCCCCAAGCTTATGGGAGACTCTCTTCTTCAATTTGCACAAAGTTATAAATTCCCCGTAAGGCAGCTTGTTTCTTATGAGCGGGAAAATATTTAGTAGAGAAGTAATACATCATATCTTGGGGACTACACACGCAACCAGGATCAAGAGAATTAAACCAAGTCTTAGCACCACCCTTTAACGAGAAAGGAAAGAACTTAAGGATATAGTAATAGCGAATCTTTTCATCGTTGGTAAACAGGGTGGCTATATCATTCAACTAGGTAAGATGTGCCACAACAGTTTCAGATTCATAGCCATGGAAAGGATCAGATTCAACCAAAGTAATTAACTCAGGATCAACAGAGAATTCATAATCCTTATCAGTAACACAGATAGGTGAGGTGACAAAAGCTGGGTCATGTTTCATTCTAGCATTCAAGGACTTTTCTTTCAGCTTAGCTAATAATTTCTTAAGATCATATCTATCGTTGCAAGCAAGAAAGTCTCTAGCAGTTTCTTCATCCATAACATAACCCTCAGGAACAACATGCAATTCATATCTATTGGGAGAAGCTTCATCACTTTCATAAATATCACCAGTTTCAATATTTGCATTCTCCCTAACTCTAGCAATTTGTTCATCTAGAAATTCACCTAGTGGCACAGTATCAGGCATAGAAGTAGTTTCATCATACATAGCAGAAGTGGCATCATCAAGAACATACGACATATCAGATTCAATAGCATGAGTAGGTGTCGCAAATTTACCCATAACAGAAGGAGAATCAAGTGTAGAGCTAGATGGCAGTTCCTTACCTCCCCTCGTAGTTGAGGGTAAGATCTTGGTTTTTGAGTCCTTCAAATTCTTCATAATGATCAACAAATATAAATCCCAAGTGACTTAAAGAATAGAGCTATGCTCCCCGGCAACGGCGCCAGAAAATAGTCTTGATAACCCACAAGTGTAGGGGATCGCAACCATTTCCGAGGGTAAAGTATTCAACCCAAATTTGTTGATTCCACACAAGGGGAGCCAAAGAATACTCTTAAGTATTAGCGGCTGAGTTGTCAATTCAACCACACCTGGAAACTTAGTATCTGCAGCAAGATAGTTTAGTAGCAAAGTAATATGATAGTGGCGGTAGCAGCAATAAAAGTAGCAGTAGTGTTTTTGTAGTTTTTGTAATAGTAGCAGCAGAAAAGTAAATAAGCAACAAACAATATGGGAAAAGCTCGTAGCATTGGATCGGTGATGGGAAATTATGTCAGATGCAATTCATCATGTAGAAGTTATAACCTAGGGTGACACAGAACTAGATCCAGTTGATCAATGTAATGTAGGCATGTATTCCGAATATAGTCATACATGCTTATGGAAAGAACTTGCATGACATCTTTTGTCCTAC
>LR738714.1:339398756-339492080 GCA_902687465.1 Secale cereale
CCCCCCCCCCCCCCGTGGCAGCGGGGTCCTATTGGAAACTAAGGGATATTAAGGCCTCCTTTTAATAGAGTACCGTGCCAAAGCATTAACACATAGTGAATACATGAACTCCTCAAACTATGGTCATCACCAGGAGTGGTCCTGATTATTGTCACTTCAGGGTTGCCGGATCATAACACATAGTAGGTGACTATAGACTTGCAAGATAGGATCAAGAAAACACATATATTCATGAAAACATAATAGGTTCAGATCTGAAATCATGGCACTCGGGCCTTAGTGACAAGCATTAAGCGTAGCAAAGTCATAGCAACATCAATCTCAGAACATAGTGGATACTAGGGATCAAACCCTGACAAAATTAACTCGATTACATGATAGATCCCATCCAACCCATCACCGTCTAGCAAGCCTACGATGGAATTACTCACGCACGGCGGTGAGCATCATGGAAGTGGTGATGGAGGAAGGTTGATGATGACGATGGCGACAATCTCCACTCTCTGGAGCCCCGAACAGACTCCAGATCAGCCCTCCCGAGAGAGATTAGGGCTTGGCGGCGACTCCGTCTCGTAAAACACGATAACTCTTTCTCCCTGATTTTTTTCTCCCCGAAAGTGAATATATAGGATCTGGGGATACGTCGATGGAGCACCAGGGGGCCCACGAGGCAGGGCGCGCGCCCTAGGGGGGGTGGCACCCTCGTGGACATGGTGTGGGCCCCCTGGTGTGGATCTTCTTGTAGGTATATTTTATATTTTTCAAAATAATTCTCCTTGGATTTTCAGGTCATTCCGAGAACTTTTTATTTCTGCACAAAAACAACACCATGGCAATTCTGCTGAAAACAACATCAGTCCGGGTTAGTTCCATTCAAATCATGCAAGTTAGAGTCCAAAACAAGGGCAAAGTGTTTGGAAAAGTAGATACATTGGAGACGTATCAATGAGGGACGTCGAGGTGTTGCTGTGGACGATGTCGTCGGGGAAGAGGCTCCGGCTGGGTGGCGGACGGAGGAGGGTGTGGGGCTTCGCGGGTTTTGCCGGCCTCGGTGTACGAATGGGTGGGCGGATGGGATGGGAGTGGGGAACCATGGCTTGGGGACGCGCTTGCCCGAAATGTGGGGTAAGTTACGAAAGTACTCCCATCGATTTGAGGCGGTTCTTTCGGTTCAGGGGTATCACGGGCATTTCACGTGTCGGGATTTCACAGGAGGTGGGAGTTTTCGTGCATGTTGAAATTTTGGAATAATAAGGCGCGGGTTGAGATGGAGGGAGTTGTCGGAGCACAACGAGACAAAGATATATCTTAAATATTTCAGGCTAACAAGGCACGGGTTGAAGAGGCGGGAGTTTCGCAGCACAATAGACAGAGACGCTAGCTTGAAATTTCGGCATAACAAGGTGCGGCTTGAAATTTCGAGAGAACAAGCTTAACGTGTACCCAAAAAAAGACAATTTAGACTAGTATGATATACTACATACAATGTGTTTAACACGCACAACACACACACAGACACCATTTACACTAGTAAGGTACACGTGCATTGCACGCATGAGATTTGGCAACCAAATTATGAATAAATACCACATTATAGCATGTAAGCTTTGAGTCATATATGCATGATGTAGATGTTCATTTAATTCTTATAGTTCATTTCATTCAAAATCATCTAGTTTTTATAAGAAAGCTAATCTATTTTAAGATTCATGGAATTGTGGGTTGTAAGGCATAAAGTAAAAACAAATCATGTAGAAAAACATTTGGGCAATTATGATACGGAAGATTCTAGAACAAAGAAGAAGTGCTTGTGTTTTGGGGTTTGTGAATTATGCTTAAGTTCAACCATAGAGTCTTCTAGATTGTACATGTGGCAAAATCTGGTGGAATCTAGATGATATCCAACGGCCACCAGTGCTCAAATTTGCCAGCTCTGCACCATCGGATTGGCCTCATCCAACGACCATCTTTCAAAGTTAAAGTTATCCGCACACTATATAAAAAATATAAAATTTAATATATATATATATATATATATATATATATATATATATATATATATATATATATATATATAGGGGTATAGATATAGATATGTGATGCGAAAGCCACCCATCATCTCCAATTAGAATAGTGTGTCCATGCACGGATGCAATATGGACAAATGATGTCTGCCATCGGTATATCAGATTCAAACCAATCTGACCTTGTTCAATGCGTATACATTGCAACATGCTCGTTTCCAAACCACACCGCGCAGATCTCCATTATATTCATGCATGCATGGGTTTCAAACATCATGATCTCTTATTCAAATATTTGAATTCAACTTTACATTGATTATGACCTCACCTAGTCTTTTACACCCACACATTGATCTTCTCTTGATAATTGTACCACTAACTTTCTCTCGTGCATGCATGCACACACACTACCAGTCGGCATTATCCATCGCACACATGCATTCTTTTTCTTCAGGTCGGTCTCCCATGAAGGCACACACACACACACACATCCCCCTCTCCATCATATTAGGCATTCTTTATATCTCACGTGCATGCGCAACGATCGATGTTCCTCTATGTGTGTGTGTGTGTGTATAGCTAGGTCTTTCATAGTTTTCCACATAAACCGATCAATCTATATATCTAGTGAGGTATCACCTTCTTTCCCACGTCCACATCGATCAATCTATACCTATTTATATAGGATTACATATATAGCTAATACACCCACATTAATTATATATCCAACGCCCCCTATCATCATCCATGCCTTCCGCTTCATCTCTCAGACGCGCGCACAATGGCGAAGACAGGGGCAGCAAGGGCCCTGCCCCCCTAACATCACTATATATCAAGGCTAATATGAATGTGATCATTAGACAATTGCTAGTAAAAATGGTTTAAGTTGATGAATTGTCCCTCCTCGTAAAGGATTAGCAATGCTTGGCCCCCTAGCTCATGGGACATTTTTCATGGCTCCGCCACTGCGCGCAACAACGCACGTTCTCGCCCCCCCCCTCTCTAAATATCGATCTCGCAGTTGTGCACTCCTTCATAGTCTCCCTCCACTCGGCCCCTCGCACCATCTTCTAGCCCCCACCGGATTTTGCCACATGTACAATCTAGCAGACTCCATGGTTGAACTTAAGCATAATGCACAAATCTCAAAACAACAGTGGTTCTCCTTTGTTCTAGAATCTTCCATATCATAACTGCCCAAACTTTTTTCTAGTTGAACTGCCATTATTTGTTTTTACTTTATGCTTTACAACGCACAATTCCATGAATCATAAAATAGATTAAGGGCTTCTTTGATTCAAAGGATTCTCTAAGGAATTTTGGAGGATTCTAATCCTTAGGAATTTTTCCTATCTTGGTTGTTTGATTCGTAGGATTGTAAACCATAGGAATTTTTCCATATGATTCATTTGCACTAGATTTCATAGGAAACATCCCATCCACTCAAACCTCTTTGAAAGAATTTTGTGTTTTTTCTATGCACAATCAAACACTCGTACCATCCTGTAGGATTCAAGACGACATTCCACTCTAATCTCATGTTCTTCCTATTCCCGCATTTTGGAAATCCTACGAATCAAAGAGGCCCTAGGTTTTTTGTAAAAACTAATTGATTTTGAATGATATGAACTATAAGAATTAAACGAAGGTCTACATCAGGCATATATGACTCAGAGCTTACATGCTACTGTGTGGTATTTATTCATAATTTGGTTGCAAAATCTGACACGTGCAATGCACGTGTGCTACTTCTCGAGCTTGCGTTGTATTCCCTCGAAGAGGAAAGGGAGATGCAGCACAGTAGCGTAAGTATTTCCCTCAGTTTTTGAGAACCAAGGTATCAATCCAGTAGGAGACCACGCGCGAGTCCCTCGCACCTGCACAAACAAATAAGAACTTCGCAGCAAACGCGATAAGGGGTTGTCAATCCCTTTACGGTCACTTACGAAAGTGAGATCTCATAGATATGATAGTTTGATTTTTTTGGTATTTTTGGATATAAGAACAGAAAGTAAAAACGGAAACGTAAAGTAGATTGTAGATTGATATGTTGAGAATAGACCCGAGAGCCATAGGTTTGATTAGTGGCTTCTCTCATGATAGCAGAATTCTACGGTGGGTGAACAAATTACTGTCGAGCAATTGATAGAAAAGCGAATAATTATGAGAATATCTAGGCATGATCATTATATATAGGCATCACGTCCGAGACAAGTAGACCGAAACGATTCTGCATCTACTACTATTACTCCACACATGGACCGCTATCCAGCATGCATCTAGAGTATTAAGTCCATAAGAACAGAGTAACACCTTAAGCAAGATGACATGATGTAGAGGGATAAACTCAAGCAATATCATATAAACCCCATCTTTTCATCCTCGATGGCAACAATACAATACGTGCCTTGCTGCCCCTACTGTCACTGGGAAAGGACACCACAAGATTGAACCCAAAGCCAAGCACTTCTCCCATTGCAAGATTTATAGATCTAGTAGGCCAAACCAAACCAATAATTCGAAGAGACTTGCAAGGATATTATAATCATACATAAAAGAATTCAGAAAAGAACCAAATATTTCTCATAGATAATCTTGATCATAAACCCACAATTCATCGGATCTCGACAAACACACCGCAAAAAGAGATTACATCGAATAGATCTCCTCGAAGACCGAGGAGAACTTGGTATTGAGATCCAAAGAGAGAGAAGAAGCCATCTAGGTACTAACTATGGACCCGAAGGTCTGTGGTAAACTATTCACAACTCATGGTGAGGCAATGGTGTTGATGTAGAAGCACTCCGTGGTAGATCCCCCCTCCGGCGGAGCTCCGGAACAGGCCCCAAGATGGGATCTCATGGGAACAGAAGGTTGCGGTGGTGGAATTAGGGTTTTCTCTCTGTGTGTGATGTTTTTGGGGTACATAGGTATATATAGGAAGAAGGAGGGCACCGGGGGATCAACGTGGGGCCCACGAGGCAGGGGGCGTGCCCTGTAGGGGGGCGCGCCCCCACCCTCGTGGACGCCACGTGTGCCCTATTCCGTGGTTCTCAAGTCTCCCGTGAAGATATCGCTCCAAAAATATCTCTCCCGAAGGTTTCATTCCGTTTGGACTCCGTTTGATATTCCTTTTCTGTAAAACCCTGAAATAGGCAAAAAAGAACAATCTGGACTGGGCCTTTGGGTTAATAGGTTTGTAATGCCCAGGATGCGACTATGTCTCCCACGTGTCGTGGCATGACTTAGAGACATAAGCGCATTCTGGAATGATCGCAAGCGTGGTATCTTTGCACAACTCATGTAAAAAATTCAGGGATGAAAGTGTAAAAGATAGTTGGCTTACACTCACCCCATCACACAATGAATACAATAACATACATTCATCCAAATAACATAGGGTCCGACTACGGACGAAATCTAAACAAGAAAAGATACCACAACACATGATCGCCCCTAGTAGGAACCACTACTGATCGTCGGGATACGATACATAGTAACGACCACGCTCTTCATCAAACTCCCAGTGAAGTTCTGATCCATCTCCTGCATCGTACTCGGCTGTACCTGGATCTGGTGTGTGTTGTAATCTGTGAGCCACAAGGACTCAGTAATCCCATTCCCGGGTATCAAAACTAACAAAACCTTAGGTGTGGAGAGGTAATAAAGTGTTTGTAGCAAGCACTAAGCAACTAGCTTACGAATTCAGAGCGAGATGAGAAAGTGCTAATGATTGCCAAGTTGATCAAGAAGTGATCCTAGCTACTCACGTTCATGCATAACCCCATCGTGTTCACTTCCCGAACCCATTCGGAAAGATACCATCACAGTTACTCACACAGGTAGCGTATTCTTAAGGATATGGTGTCAAGTTATCTACAACCGGATATTAACAAATTCCCATCTGCCATATAATCGCCGGCACGACTTTCGAAAGTTTGAACCCTGCAGGGGTGTCCCAACTTAGCCCATCACAAGCTCACGATCTGCGGGATCGAAACTCCAAAGTGGGAAGACCCGAGTATTCTTGGAACCCCATGCTCAAGATATTTCGACAAAGGTAAAACTAATCCAGCAAGACCTCCCAGCGTGCCGACACCCTGATAGTAGCCACGCGTATCTCGTCTTAGGCCACGACCTGATTGGATAGCCTACAGGAAAATACCAGCCCTCGGGTTTCCCAAAGGTGGCCCTGCAGTCCGCCCAGTTGGACCAACACTCATGAGGAGCACTGTGTTAGGCCCAAGATGCGATTCTATCCCGATCATGTGACACTTACGTGATTGGAGCACAACCGCATTTCGGGCGCTTAACAAGATGGATATCATTACATCGTACCATTACATACATACATGGGGGATACAACAATACATACAATTCACATGAATACAACAACATCAATACAAGGCATCCGACTACGGATGCAAACATGAAAAACACAACGACATCCATCTGCTATCCCAGGCCGCCGACCCAAAACCTAACCCAAGACTGAAGAAGAAGAAGAAGAAAGATCTCCAACACAACGGACATCACTCTCGCATCAAGTCATCGAAAACCTACACCTGCAATTGTTGTTGAGTATCTGTGAGCCACGAGGACTCAGCAATCCCATAACCATGGGTAACAGGACTAGCAAAGATTAATGGGTAGGAAGAGTTTAAGTGGCGAGGTTGCAGTAGCAGCTAAGCACATGTATGGTGGCTAACTTATGTGTACAAGAATAAGATGAGCATCTACACAAACGGTCGCAACTAGTAGTGATCGCTAAAGATCCTGAACTACCAACGAGTCAAACATAACCCCACCGTGTTCTCTTCTCAGTGAAAAGAGACAGTCACGGTTACTCACACGGTTGTGTGTTTTATTTCGGATCCGCTGTCAAGTTTTCTACAATCGGACATTAACAAATTCCAATCTGCCACATAACCGCGGGCACGGCTTTCGAAAGATCATAACCCTGCTGGGGTGTCCCAACTTAGCCCATCACAAGCTCTCACGATCAGCAGGGATAATAATAATATTACCCCTTATCTTAGGGAAGGCCCGATAAGACTTGGAATTCCCGGTGCACAAGACATTTCGACAATGGTAAAACAAGTCTAGCAAGACCTCCCGGCGTGCCGACACCCTAATGGTAGCCGCGCGCATCTCGTCTCAGGCCACGTCCGGATGAGCACTACGTACAACAACCGAAGACCCCAGATAACTGGGTGGCACCGCAAGTGGCTCTAGTTTGGGACCAACACCATTAGCACTGGCCCCCCATGTTATGTAGAAGAATCCTCGAGGGTGCGCCCCCCTATGCAAAATTAATTAATTAATTAAGTTATTATTATGTTGCAAATTAAAACCAATGTTGGGCCATACTAGAGGAGTTTTATTCAAAGACGAACTATCAAGGGGTCCCCATATACCCAACCGTGTAAGGAATGCAAAATCAAGGAACATAACGCCGGTTTATCGGCTCCTAAGGCGGCATGAGTGGAACAAAACACCGAGCAAAAGGCCAAGCCTTCCACCCATTGCCAAGTATATAGGTGTGTTAATAATAACAATAGATATTGTGATATTCCAACAACAAGTTCCAACATGGAACGATCTTCATCTTCACCTGCAACTAACAACGCTATAAGAGGGGCTGAGCAAGCGGGTAACATAGCCAAACAATGGTTTTGCTGGGAAGGTGTCAAAGGTTAGAGGTTTCATGGCAACAAGGAGAGGCTGACAATAAAAGATGGGTAGCGCGACATATAGCGATAGCATCGAGACATCTAGCATAGCAATGATAGTAAAGGTATCCAATGTAATGGTCATCTTGCCTGAGATTCCGCAAGAAAGAAGAATGAGTCCATAAGAAGACAAAGAAGAAGCCTTGAAGACGAACCACGTGAAGTCGAACGAATCCTCACGAACGCAACGGAAAAGAACTAGCGAGAAGAAAGCACACAACAAGGTAAACACTGCACTCAAGAACATGACAAGAATCTCAACCAAGTATGATGCAATACATGGCAAGGAATGAAGCACACAAGAACAACACAGACCAACAAGTTTAAATGAGGCCGGAATCAACATATAGCAATTCCGGTAAGTCCTCATATGCACATCTTGAAATTGGTCCAGATCTGAACAAACCTTAAGTTCAAGTTGTTAAACATCAGGTTAACATGCACCATGATGATCTACACGAAATTCTAGTCAAGTTTCATATAAAGTTTGTTTAATTCGGAGCTACGACCTAGAAGATGTGAGCAAAACAAGTCAAGCATGTCAAATATGCAAGATGCATCCAAACAACAAGCAAACACACTCCAAGCATGAAAACAACATGATATTAAGCTTCTACATGCAAAATCACACAAGTTTCATATAGAGCACGCTCAAAACGGAGCAACGGTTCAACACATACACACGAAACAAGATATAACAACAAGCTATCCAAATTCAGCAACATATCAACTTTGGAGCAAGGTATATATATGCTACAGCACCCAAACATGATAACAAGAGGCATGGATGTGAAATAGACATTATACTTAACAAACATGAACTTAGAGCACACCCAAAAACTTGCTGGAACATAATTAAACAAGCATGGCAAGTTGCAATAAATTTATCCAGACTTAGCCAAAATCTGGGAAGGCAAAAACATCTTCACGATGCTGCCTTCGGAGGCACAAAACAACAAGCACATCAACTCTACTAAGTATATAAGATCATGGACATGTAATAGACATAGCATACATCAAACAACTCCATTGGATCATCTCCATAGGAGGCATGGATCAATAACAACAAGCTTCACCAAATTGATCATGCTGATAAAAATCCGACAGGTAAATTTATAGCAACTTGAGAGCAAGAAATAAATAAGCTACATCAGGCCATATGAGCAAATAAGGGCATGGATGGATAGAGCATAACATGCACAACAAGACATGATCATTTAACATACTAAAACATGCATGGATTTGAGTGACGCATCAGGTTTAACAGTTTCAGACTTAGCATTTTTTCCACTAAGTATAACACAACAACATTGGCATGGCAAGTTTACAAGCTTGTTTAGGTCACCTCAAGGCATATCATGGAAAGTGGATTTCACCACAGCAAAGATGGCATGATTGTGCTTCTAAAACATATTGACATGTGGCATGAAGACAATCACACCAAAAGCAATGAACAAGTCAAATCAGCATCTCACAACAAGTTTCAGCACTTAACAGCCACATGTACTTTTGCAACAGAGATTAACATGGCAGTATGACACCTAACATGAATGCTACAGCAACCAACATGTAGAGAACTTCACAATGAACATTTTGACATATCATATGCTCCATTTGGACCGACATGCACAAAGTTATCACATCTCAAACATTCTAACAAAATTATGGTTAACAACAGTTTTAAACACGTAGCACTCTTGCAACGATGATTAGAGCATCAAGATGAACTCAAACAAGCATGCCACAATGGAACAAAATGAAGAGCATATCATAACGAACATCTTGATATATTATATGCTCAAAACGGATAAACATGCACAAAGTTACAACCACTCAAAGATGCACACATATTTACAAATTTTAAGGACTTGGCAGTTTTTATAGACAAGAAAAAAAAACAAAAGAGCGTCAGATAGCAAAACGCGCATAGGGGCGAGGGTTAGGGCTCACCATATGGGCCTGGCCTAATAGGAGGAGGGAGAGGCAGGCCGAGGCGATGGAGGAGCTGGACCGCGAGAGGCGAGATGGGCCTTGGAGCTGGTGGACCGGAGGGAGGAAGGTGGGCCGAGGGCCACGCGGGGGCGCGGTCGGGCCCAGGCGGCGGTGGAGTCGCCCTCCTCCTCCGCCTGACAGGAGGCAGCGGCGGCGGCGGTCGAACCGTCCCGGATCTCGCCGGATTCGGGAACGGCGGCGGCGGTGAGGTGAGCCCCCAGCGGAGCTGGTGGCCGACGGCGGCGGTTGGCGACGGGGTAGGAGCAGGCGGCGGGGAGAACGCTGGGGCGGCCCGGTGGCTGTGGCGCCGGTCGCCGGCGACAAGGTGGCGAGTAGACGAGGCGGCGGGGATCCGGCGGCCGGCGAGGGGGACGCGGCGGCGGTGAGGTGATCCGGCGAGGTCGGGCGGCTGCGAGCCGCGGCGGCGCATGACTCGGGCCTGGGCGGGTCCCAGATGGGCTTGGCGGGCCGGAGCGGCGAAGTGGGCGCGGTGCCACGTGGCACTCTCTGGTTGGCTCGGGGTGGCGGCGCGGACGTGCCCGGCGGCGGGCGGACATGTCCGGCGGGCGAGAGAGAGGAATTTTTAGGGTTTGGACCGTGATTTGGAAGGGGAGGCACATATTTATAGGTAGAGGGAGCTAGGAGTGTCCAAATGAGGAGCGGTTTTCGGCCACGGGATCACGATCCAACGACCGAGAGCATGGAGGGGGTTAGGATGGGCTAGCGGGCTGTTTTGAAGGGGTGTTGGACCAAAAGAGAAAAGGCTTCCGGTGTTAACACGGTTAACCGTTGGGCTATCAAACGAACTCCGAATGTGACAAAACTTGACATGCGATCTACCTATGCTATAATAAGACCACACGCCAAGTTTCAACCCATTCCGAGAACGTTTTCCGGCCACTCATAAAATAAATATTCGGAGGTGCCGCGGGCGCGTGCAAGTGTGTCTGGGCTCAGAACGGACAACGGAGAGGATGAAGCGAACCCGAACGGATGAAGTTTTGAAAACATGATGATGCAACACACATGATGACATGGCAAAATGCAACATGCAAGCAGATGACATGGCAACATCGACGAATAACTGGCTGGCACCTGGCGCATCGGTCTCGGGGTGTCACACACTGGCCCGAGGGGTTGATTAAGAACTCGGGTTTATAACTCCCTATGCAAGTTTTTAGTTGTTAGGCAAATGTAGTACCAATGTTGGGCCTTGCTAGAACAATTTTAAGCAGAGCGAATTATCAAGGGGGGACCATAAACCCCGACCGTGTTAGGAACGCAAAATCAAGGAACATAACACCGGTTTATCGGGTCCTAAGGTGGCATGAGTGGAACAAAACACCAAGCAGAAGGCCGAGCCTTCCACCCATTGCCAATATATATGTCGAAGGATGCAGTCGATTTAGGAAGGCTGGAGGCGAAGGAGAAGGGGATATAAGCAGGAAGGAAGGGATGCGATAACTCCTCTGCAGAAGAGACGTCCTGTAATGCCCAGGATGGGACTATACCTCCTACGTGTCGAGGCACGACTTAAAGGTATAAGCCCATTCTGGAATGATCCCAAGTTTGGTATCTTTGCACGACTCATGTAAAAATAGGGATGAAATTGCAAAAGGATAGTTGGCTTACACTCGCCACTTCACACAATACATTACATAAGCATAACATCATCCAAAACATCACAACCCGACTACGGGCGAAGATCCAAAAGAAAGATACCAAAAACATAAAGCCACAGGTCCGAATCGCCCCTAGTAGAAACCACTACTGATCGTCGAAACACGTCACAAGCATACGGCCACGCTCTTCATCGAGCTCCCAGTGAAGTACTGATCCATCTCCTGCATCATTCTCGGCTGAACCTGCATCTGGTGTTGTAGTATCTGTGAGCCACGAGGACTCAGCAATCCCATAACCATGGGTATCAAGACTAGCAAAGCTTTATGGGTAGGAAGAGGTAAAGTGGTGAGGTTGCAGCAGCGGCTAAGCATAATATGGTGGCTAACTTACGAGTACAAGAATAAGATGAGCATCTACGCAAACGGTCGCAAACTAGTAATGATCGCTAAAGATCCTTAACTACCTACGAGTCAAACATAACCCCACCGTGTTCTCTTCTCAAAGTGAAAAGAGACAGTCACGGTTACTCACACAGTTGTGTGTTTTATCTCGGATCCTCTGTCAAGTTTTCTACAACCGGACATTAACAAATTCCAATCTGCCACATAACCGCGGGCACGGCTTTCGAAAGATCATAACCCTGCAGGGGTGTCCCAACTTAGCCCATCACAAGCTCTCACGATTAGCTGAAGTGATAAATATAATATCATCACCCCTTATCTTAGGGAATCAGGCTCGGCATCCCGGTGCACAAGACATTTCGACAACGGTAAAACAAGTCCAGCAAGACCTCCCGGCATGCCGACACCCTGATGGTAGCCGCGCGCATCTCGTCTCAGGCCACGACCGGATGAGCACTACGTACAACAACCGAAGACCCCAGTTAACCGGGTGGCACCGCAAGTGGCTCTAGTTTGGGACCAACACCATCAGCACTGGCCCCCCTGCTATGTAGAAAAGAATCTCCAAGGAGCGTCCCCCTTATGCATTTTAATTAATTAATTAAGTTATTATGAGGCAAATTAAAACCAATGTTGGGCCTTGCTGGAGGAGTTTTATTCAAAGTCAAAGTGTCAAGGGGTCCCCATATACCCATCGTGTAAGGAACGCAAAATCAAGGAACATAATGCCGGTTTATCGACGCCTAAGGTGGCATGAGTGAAACAAAACACCGAGCAAAAGGCCAAGCCTTCCACCCATGCCCAGTATATAGGTGTGTTAATAATAATAATAGATATTGTGATATTCCAACAACAAGTTCCCTCCTGGAACGATCTTCATCTTCACCTGCAACTAACAACGCTATAAGAAGGGCTGAGCAAGCGGGTAACATAGCCAAACAATGGTTTTTGCTAGGAAGGTTTAAAAGGTTAGAGGTTTCATGGCAACAAGGAGAGGCTGACATAAAAGATGGGTAACGCGACATGTAACGATAGCATCGAGACGACTAAGCATGGCAATGGTAGTAAAGGTATCCAAGGGTATGGTCATCTTGCCTGAGATCCCCCAAGGAAGAAGAACGGATCCACACACCTCCGGAACGAACCCGAATCTAACGAGGAAGCAAACCGGAAAGAAACAAGCAACACGGTAACACACCACACGAGACATGACAATATGCTCAATCAAGTATGATGCAACACAAGTCTACATATGATGCACAACAAGTCTATACAGGAAGCATAACATGGCAAGGTAGGAAGCACAGAAAACAACACAAGTCTATATGATGCAATACATGGCAAGGTATGATGCATGACAAGTCTATACAGGAAGCACATCAAGTCTATACAGGAAACATAACTTGGCAAGGTAGGAAGCACAGCAAAACAACACACGTTTACATATGATGCAATACATGGCAAGGTATGATGCATGACAAGTCTATACAGGAAGCACAACAAGTCTATACAGGAAGCATAACATGGCAAGATAGGAAGCACAGCAAAACAACGAAAGTTTATATATGATGCAATACATGGCAAGGTATGATGCATGACAAGTCTATACAGGAAGCATAACATGGCAAGGTAGGAAGCACAGAAAAACAACACAAGCAACATGTTTAAATGAGGCCGGAAACTACAACAACAATTCCGGAAAAATCCCCATATGCATGTTTAGCAATTTTAAGCAAACAACAATTCACACATTTTAATATTGTTAACATGATGCAGATGACATGATCAAGTTTTATGCAATTTTTAGTAAAAGTTAACATGAAGAGATATGAAGATGATTAGGAGTATTAGTCACCGTGGTGGAAAGAAAGGGTGCCACGGCGACGAATCCGAAAATGATGCCACGCAACATATCTTTTCCGGTAACTCGTTGAGAGACCGGTGCAAAAGAAAGGTGGCGTGAGCGAGTCGAACAAGATGAAAGGTGGGGTGATCCCGTCACCCGGTTCCCACTTGACAACGACATGGCAAAGGAGGGTCACAACGGACACGAAGCAAACATTCGATACATCTCATACAACACAACAAGCATTCGTCCACGGGTCATCGTCTCGGGGTTATACCTTCGGAACGTGCGTTTCGGGGCGGTTCGAGATCATAGAGGAAGTAGTGGTACTCGCGGGTCGTGGTACACGTTCGTAGAGGGAAGTAGTCGTTCCGTTCGTAGTCGTGGTACTTGCCGCGTTCCGGATCGAAGGGGTACTTGGCGCATCCATGGGTCTTCGAGGTCGACGGTAGAGGACGTAGTCGTTCTCGTTTCATCTTGGAGAGGTACTTGTCGCGTCGTAGTGGTACTTGTCGTCTTGGCGATTCCACGACGGCGGTAGACAAATTTGGAGGGGTAACGGTAGTCGTTCATGATCGTCTTGTCATTTGACGCCATCTTGGTCTTGGCGACGGTAGTGGTACATGGCGACGGTAGTAGGCATTCACGATGCTTGTGACCCACGGTTCCTCGTACGCGCCCGTAGATGTACAAGTCGTCGTAGCCGTTCGTAGACGACGTGGTTGAACTTTACGAACCCGAAGGTGTACTCGGCGATCTTGGGGTCC
Organism: Secale cereale; assembly: GCA_902687465.1. Classification (NCBI taxonomy): domain Eukaryota; kingdom Viridiplantae; phylum Streptophyta; class Magnoliopsida; order Poales; family Poaceae; genus Secale; species Secale cereale. The sequence continues at coordinate 339,413,142 of LR738714.1, forward strand.
CTCGTTCGATGAACTTGGCGTCATGGCAGCAAGGGCTGGATGAAGGCAAGGTCGACGGGGCACGGAAGCAAGCAAAAGAGGCGCAGGCATCATGGCAGCGCCATGACCGGCGGGAGCAGCAGCAACCCCGGCGGGGCCTAGCGTGCTGGACGCAGAGGCTGGGCTGGCTTGGGCGGAGGAACAACGAGGCGGCGTCCGCGTCGTCCTGGGTCGCCGACGGCTGGCGAGGTCCCCTGCGCAGAGGCGTGCGCGAACGGGACCCCTGGGGTCGAGGAGAGATGAGGCCCGACGCGGACAGCGACCGGAGCAGGCCCGAGGCGCGGGGAGGCGCTGGAGAGAAGAGGCCGCGAGGAGGAGAAGGAACGAAGCGCGGGCGCGGGGACGGGATTGAGCTGCGGGGGCGATGGGGACTGCAGCGCTCGGGAGGATGAGGGAGAGGCTCGGGCGACAAGGATGGAGGACGGAGAGATCGAGGGAGCGAGGGGATCGGGAGGAGGCAGGCGCTCGCTAGCTGCGGGCCGAGCGAGGGAGATAGGGAGAGATGGGGATCGGGAGGAGAAGGGGTGCGGCGCAGAGGGAACGAGGGAGGAGCGAGGGGTGAGGGAGAGGTCGGGCTAGGGTTGCGAGGGAGGCTGGGCCTTGAGGCCTAGCTGCGGCTGGGATGGTTGGCCTGTCTGGGCCAGGCCCAAGAGGTCGGCTGGGATCTCTCTCTTTCTTCTTCTACCATTTCCCAATTACAGAAAATAGCAATTGAAGAAAATGAGAAGAAAGGAAGGGTTAGAAACAGAATTTGGACATGGTTTAATTTTCTTGGACTCATAAAAATGAGCGTAGTCTGAGAAAAATAGAAGTGGTAAGACCGAGATATAATTCAAACATATTTGAATTTAATTCAAATGGGTTTGAACTAAGACTTGATTTCAGAAGTGTCCAAAAATGTTGAGGTTTTTGGAGGAACCTCGATAAAACAGATAAGAATTATAGACAAGGTTTTGATGGCAAGGAATTGCGAAAGAGAAGGCATGGGGAAAATATGCAAGTGTGTTGGGTTAATTCCAAACAAATGGAATATTTATTTACAATAGCTCCATAATATTAGGAGGATATGTTATAAAGAGAAGTCACTCTTCCCTCGATTTAAATAGATCAAAAGATCTATGCCATTTATTTAGTTAAGTTGGAAAGATTAAAGACATGAAGGCATGATGACATGATGCAATGCAAAAATAAATAACACAAGCACAAATGAAACACACGGGAGAACCCGGAACATCTGGAATCTTCTGGGACGTCGGTCTTCGGGCGTCACAACTCCCCCACACTAACGGAGGATCTCGACCCGAGATCCTAGAGATGGCACCGGGTGAAACGGAAAAAGGAAGAGGTAAAACAAAGTTTCTTCTTTGCCAAACGAGTGAAACCTCGAACCTTGAGAGGTTGAAAAATCTTGGAAGAAAGAATACAACGGAGATGAACGAAGTTAAGAGCACTCCGGTAAAAAGGAGGAACAAGGGACATTATGAGAACCTTGTAGGTTGAAGGACATGAAACAAGAGCTTACGAACCAAAATAATATGAAACTACAATGGTATAGCCAAGGAATAAGAATGGCCTAATTCGGACAGCACTCCGACTGAAAATGTAAGGAATTGAACATGAACTTGCCAAGTTGGGATGATACTTGATGAAACAACAACACACAGCCTTCGGAACATTGAAAGAATGGCACAAGGGGTAAGAAGGATTCAGACAGCACTCCGGTTGAAAAGAGAGGCAAAACATGAAAAAATGAGAGAACTTGGAAAGAGGACATAATACTCCGGTTAAATGGACAAGCAAGGAAAGAACATCATCTCGATAAAACGAGATGAGGGTTTGGAGAGAGCAACATCACAATGCCTCCGGAATGAAAGAATATCATATAAATCAATGAAAGAATTGAACGGAGAAGAAAAAGACAACTTCTCCGACAAATGAATATGAAGAGCATCTTTACCAAGAAGGGTTGAACGGAGTTGTTGGAAAATCAACAACGAAAAGAATAAACTCGTTGTGGGCTTATGGAAAACATCTCAAAACTATGAGGTGACAACCAGCCACTTACGAAAACATTTAATTGGATTGAGATCAACGAAGATATGAAAATAACTTTCACCGGGAGGATAAATGAAGAACTTGGGTCATTTATAAGCACCATAATTAGCAACAATCCTTAGGGAAAGCTTTTAGGTGAAATACAACCCAAGATAACTCCAACAAATAATTGAAGGGTTAAAAACATCTCCTGAACAAGGAAAATGATGGTTTTAAATATCTCATTCTTGATAACTCATGAATCATAATTCATGAAGGAATTGTCAAGAATGACATAACACCATCTGAAAAGATAAGGTAGAAAGGATTGCAATTGGAATGCATGATGAAGAATGCTTGAGCTCCAACAAGAATCTTGATGAAGACTGCGAGGATGAATTAAATGATGATGAACCACCATGAAGAACTCCTGTAATGAAAGCATGAGAAGTGAAAGATGAAAATAATAAGATTCAAGGCCTGCGATGAATTAGATGGAGGTTTGAAATGATATAAGTGAAATAACTTGGAGCTCCGGAAAACAAGATGAACAACTTAGGACCGAGAATATGATATGATGAACAAGCTCCGAAGGAAGGGATTAATCACTTAGGGGAAATAAGGATAAGATTTACAGTATGCTTATCCTTCACCAAATTAAATTGATGGCAAGCAACGGATTTGGCATACTACTTATTCTTGTTGAAAAGGATTGGAGAGAGATATAGCCAAACTTGAGAATAATCTTGAACGACTCACCGGTAGGATTATGAAAAGAACAAATGAATTAATACGATAACAACGGAAGAGTAATCTTGAAAGAACCACCGTAAGAATATGGAGACGAACGAAGAGACATCAATGAAGAATATTTGGAGGACAAAGTTGAAAACTGAGAACAAAGAAATATTCTGAATCGATGGCCTTCGGAGGATCACAAAGAAAAGAATTCATGAAATGCTTTGGATGGTATAAAAGAATTCCTCACAATCTGAACAATAATGAGGATGGCATGAAGCTAGAACCACGAATCTTCAAGCGAACGGACCAAGATTTAAGAGGAACTCTTCTTCGGTCTTCAACTCTGAGAAGACGATGAGATACACCACTGTGAATTGTTGACACACTCCGGAATGAAGAATGAAAAAGGTTGAACCAACGATGAAAAGAATTTGAAAGCGATCTTGGAGAAGGCATGTGACTGATGGGAATCATTCTTATGTCATGCTTTGAAAAGAATTTGAGTATAACTCCAGAAAAAATTAGAAGAGTCAGGTAAGATCCTGGAAAAAGACCCGTGGGTTAGGGCCCACTAAAGAAATCACCGTTGAAAAAGATTGCTGAAGAGATATTGCACCGGTTGAATTAAATGGCTTGAATAAGATGATAATCCTCAAAATAGCTTGAACGGATTAAGAATGGAAACACGAATCTTCTGAGATACCTTGTACACCCGGATATGGATAGTAGAGTAGAATGAATAAGAGAGCCTTCGGATAATAAATTTCAACATGGGAAAACATGTGAAACAACAAGGAAGAGATATGATCATGACCGAAGCTTGAATTTAATCCACCGAAGAAGAAACGAGAACGAAGAATGATGAACTTGAAGCTCTTGAGCATCTTCACGATAAACCGGATAAGAACATTGAAGGAAAAGAATGAAGAAATATGACATGAATAAAATGGATACTTCATTTAGAATTTCTGACTCCGAGAAGAAGAAGGGTGGGAGGGTGGGGAAAATAAAGACAACTTGGGATGAATGAAACAAACAAATCGTCAGATTTGTCAACGGCGTCCGTATGGAATAACTTGAAGAGAAGGCACACCGGTTGAAAAGGACTAACATGAAAATCTCGATGGTCAAGAAGAATTTGTACTCCCATAGAATTATGAGAACACCGATTAGGAAAGGTATGGAATCAACATTTGACATCGAAGCAACTCGAATACCAGAATCAAAACAAAAACAAAGGATAGATATGTTGCAACATAATCTTCACAATATCATTCGAACAGAGAATTGAACGAATGAATTCCGTAGGTACATCAACTTGTCGAGAAGCTATTTGGGAGAACAAAAGGTAAATAAAAGCAACAAGGAGCAGATAGAACAAATACAAGATAGAAGCTTCGTCCCACATGTTCGTGCTGAAAGCTCATGGAACGTGTTACAAAAGGGTTTTGCAATCCCCGGATCAGCATAGCCAAGGACCCTTTAAGATGCAACTCCCGATCGGAACAAACACCCATAAACCACTTCACTCAATGTAGAACCCCGAACTCCATATCGTGCATTCGTTGGAAGAATGCCTACGAGCTACTAGATGAACCCACCTATTAATTTCCGAAAGTTTCCAGTTATGCAATCAGGTGTTGGGGATACAGGGGAAGCATCGCGCACTCAACTCTAATCCTACATCCAGCTGTATCCATCCTTCAACACATAACCAGTTATTTCCGGAAACCGTTTACCTCGGACCTTCGAAACGCATCTACTATAAAAGCTATGGCAATACTCCCGAACTACCTCCCCAGTACTGGGTGATGTCGGGGTTATCTTGCCACTAACCGCATAGGAGAGTTTTCGATGTCGGCCGTCTTAAGTATTCCAGAACTGCTGCGATATATTTGTGACGACAACACCTCGGAGCTCAACTCCCCGGGACACTGACACAACCTCTAATGATAGGAGGCATCGAGAACAATGTTCTCGTCACAAAGACATCAGAACAATCCAAACAATACTCGCGTGATCCTAAAAAAAATTTGGTGAATTTTTGAGAGTAGAAGAGACAAAAGTAATCGTCAGGAGTCCTCACCAGAGTGAAAAGGGATGAGGAGCAAACAGAAATCCTACTCTCCGATATATATAGGACTCAAAACATTTTTAAGTGTGTGTCTAGACTCAACCGTCAATGATTCGATCAATCAGTGGGGGCTCCTAGGTCGGAGAAGGCTCTGATACCAACTTGTAATGCCCATGATGGGACTATACCTCCTACGTGTCGAGGCACGACTTAAAGGTATAAGCCCATTCTGGAATGATCTCAAGTTTGGTATCTTTGCACGACTCATGTAAAAATAAGGATGAAATTGCAAAAGGATAGTTGGCTTACACTCGTCACTTCACACAATACATTACATAAGCAAAACATCATCCAAAACATCACAACCCGACTACGGGCGAAGATCCAAAAGAAAGATACCAAAAACATAAAGCCACAGGTCTGAATCGCCCCTAGTAGAAACCACTACTGATCGTCGAAATACGTCACAAGCATACGGCCACGCTCTTCATCGAGCTCCCAGTGAAGTACTGATCCATCTCCTGCATCATTCTCGGCTGAACCTGCATCTGGTGTTGTAGTATCCGTGAGCCACGAGGACTCAGCAATCCCATAACCATGGGTATCAAGACTAGCAAAGCTTTATGGGTAGGAAGAGGTAAAGTGGTGAGGTTGCAGCAGCGGCTAAGCATAATATGGTGGCTAACTTACGAGTACAAGAATAAGATGAGCATCTACGCAAATGGTCGCAAACTAGTAATGATCGTTAAAGATCCTGAACTACCTACAATTCAAACATAACCCCACCGTGTTCTCTTCTCAAAGTGAAAAGAGACAGTCACGGTTACTCACACAGTTGTGTGTTTCATCTCGGATCCTCTGTCAAGTTTTCTACAACCGAACATTAACAAATTCCAATCTGCCACTTAACCGCGGGCACGGCTTTCGAAAGATCATAACCCTGCAGGGGTGTCCCAACTTAGCCCATCACAAGCTCTCACGATTAGCTGAAGTGATAAATATAATATCATCACCCCTTATCTTAGGGAAAATCCGATCAGGCTCGGCATCCCGGTGCACAAGACATTTCGACAATGGTAAAACAAGTCCAGCAAGACCTCCCGGCGTGCCGACACCCTGATGGTAGCCGCGTGCATCTCATCTCAGGCCACGACCGGATGAGCACTACGTACAGCAACCGAAGACCCCAATTAACTGGGTGGCACCGCAAGTGGCTCTAGTTTGGGACCAACACCATCAGCACTGGCCCCCCTGCTATGTAGAAAAGAATCTCCAAGGAGCGTCCCCCTTATGCAATTTAATTAATTAATTAAGTTATTATGAGGCAAATTAAAACCAATGTTGGGCCTTGCTGGAGGAGTTTTATTCAAAGTCGAAGTGTCAAGGGGTCCCCATATACCCATCGTGTAAGGAACGCAAAATCAAGGAACATAATGCCGGTTTATCAGCGCCTAAGGTGGCATGAGTGAAACAAAACACCGAGCAAAAGGCCAAGCCTTCCACCCATGCCCAGTATATAGGTGTGTTAATAATAATAATAGATATTGTGATATTCCAACAACAATTTCCCTCCTGGAACGATCTTCATCTTCACCTGCAACTAACAACACTATAAGAAGGGCTGAGCAAGCGGGTAACATAGCCAAACAATGGTTTTTGCTAGGAATGTTTAAAAGGTTAGAGGTTTCATGGCAACAAGGAGATGCTGACATAAAAGATGGGTAGCGCGACATGTAACGATAGCATCGAGACGACTACGCATGGAAATGGTAGTAAAGGTATTCAAGGGTATGGTCATCTTGCCTGAGATCCCGCAAGGAAGAAGAACGGATCCACACAACTCCGGAACAAACCCGAAGCTAAAGAGGAAGCAAACCGGAAAGAAACAAGCAACACGGTAAACACACCACACGAGACATGACAATATGCTCAATCAAGTATGATGCAACACAAATCTACATATGATGCACAACAAGTCTATACAGGAAGCATAACATGGCAAGGTAGGAAGCAGAGAAAACAACACAAGTCTATATGATGCAATACATGGCAAGGTATGATGCATGACATGTCTATACAGGAAGCACAGCAAGTCTATACTGGAAGCATAACATGGCAAGGTAGGAAGCACAACAAAACAACACAAGTTTATATATGATGCAATACATGGCAAGGTATGATGCATGACAAGTCTATACAGGAAGCACAACAAGTCTATACATGAAGCATAACATGGCAAGGTAGGAAGCACAGCAAAACAACACAAGTTTATATATGATGCAATACATGGCAAGGTATGATGCATGACAAGTCTATACAGGAAGCATAACATGGCAAGGTAGGAAGCACAGAAAAACAACACAAGCAACATGTTTAAATGAGGCCGGAAACTACACAACAATTCCGGAAAAATCCCCATATGCATGTTTAGCAATTTTAAGCAAACAACAATTCACACATTTTAATGTTGTTAACATGATGCGGATGACATGATCAAGTTTTATGCAATTTTTAGTAAAAGTTAACATGAAGAAATATGAAGATGATTAGGAGTATTAGTCACTGTGGTGGAAAGAAAGGGTGCCACGGCGACGAATCCGAAAATGATGCCACGCAACATATTGGTTCCGGTAACTCGTTGAGAGACCGGTGCAAAAGAAAGGTGGCGTGAGCGAGTCGAACAAGATGAAAGGTGGGGTGATCCCGTCACCCGGTTCCCACTTGACAACGAGAGGGCAAACGAGGGTCACAACGGACATGAAGCAAACATCCGATACATCTCATACAACACAACAAGCATTCTTCCACGGGTCATCGTCTCGGGGTTATACCTTCGGAACGTGCGTTTCGGGGCGGTTCGAGATCGTAGAGGAAGTAGTGGTACTCGCGGGTCGTGGTACACGTTCGTAGAGGGAAGTAGTCGTTCCGTTCGTAGTCGTGGTACTTGTCGCGTTCCGGATCGAAGGGGTACTTGGCGCATCCATGGGTCTCCAAGGTCGACGGTAGAGGACGTAGTCGTTCTCGTCTCATCTCGGAGAGGTACTTGAGGCGTCGTAGTGGTACTTGTCGTCTTGGCGATTCCACGGCGGCGGTAGACGAACTTGGAGGGGTAACGGTAGTCATTCACGATCGTCTTGTCATTTGGCGCCATCTTGGTCTTGGCGACGTAGTGGTACACGGCGACGGTAGTAGTCGTTCACGATGCTTGTGACCCACGGTTCGTCGTACGCGCCCGTAGATGTACAAGTCATCGTAGCCGTTCGTAGACGACGTGGTTGAACTTCATGAACCCGAAGGTGTACTCGGCAGTCTTGGGGTCCCTCGTTCGATGAACTTGGCGTCATGGCAGCAAGGGCTGGACGAAGGCAAGGTCGACGGGGCACGGAAGCAAGCAAAAGAGGCGCAGGCATCATGGCAGCGCCATGACCGGCGGGAGCAGCAGCAACCCCGGCGGGTCCTGGCGTGCTGGACGTAGAGGCTGGGCCGGCTTGGGCGGAGGAAGAACGAGGCAACGTCCGCGTCGTCCTGGGTCGCCGGCGGCTGGCGAGGTCCCCTGCACGGAGGCGGAGATGCGCGAACGGGACCCCTAGGGTCGAGGAGAGATGAGGCCCGACGCGGGCAGCGGCCGGAGCAGGCCTGAGGCGCGGGGAGGCGCTGGAGAGAAGAGGCCGCGAGGAGGAGAAGGAACGAGGCGCGGGCGCGGGGACGGGATCGAGCTGCGGGGGCAATGGGGACTGCAGCGCTCGGGAGGACGAGGGAGAGGCTCGGGCGACGAGGACGGAGGAAGGAGAGATCGAGGGAGCGAGGGGATCGGGAGGAGGCAGGCGCTCGCTAGCTGCGGGCCGAGCGAGGAAGATAGGGAGAGATGGGGATCGGGAGGAGAAGGGGTGCAGCGCAGAGGGAACGAGGGAGGAGCGAGGGGTGAGGGAGAGGTCGGGCTAGGGTTGCGAGGGAGGCTGGGCCTTGAGACCTAGCTGCGGCTGGGATGGTTGGCCTGTCTGGGCCAGGCCCAAGAGGCCGGCTGGGATCTCTCTCTTTCTTCTTCTACCATTTCCCAATTACAGAAAATAGCAATTGAAGAAAATGAGAAGAAAGGAAGGGTTAGAAACAGAATTTGGACATGGGTTTAATTTTCTCGGACTCATAAAAATGAGCGTAGTCTGAGAAAAATAGAAGTGGCAAGATCGAGATATAATTCAAACATATTTGAATTTAATTCAAATGGGTTTGAACTAAGACTTGATTTCAGAAGTGTCCAAAAATTTTGAGGTTTTTGGAGGAACCTCGATAAAACGGATAAGAATTATAGACAAGGTTTTGATGGCAAGGAATTGCGAAAGAGAAGGCATGGGGAAAATATGCAAGTGTGTTGGGTTAATTCCAAACAAATGGAATATTTATTTATAATAGCTCCATAATATTAGGAGGATATGTTATAAAGAGAAGTCACTGTTCCCTCGATTTAAATAGATCAAAAGATCTATGCCATTTTTTAGTTAAGTTGGAAAAATTAAAGACATGAAGGCATGATGACATGATGCAATGCAAAAATAAATAACACAAGCATAAATGAAACACACGGGAGAACTCGGAACATCTGGAATCTTTTGGGACGTCGGTCTTCGGGCGTCACACGTCCCCCCTTTTGTCAAGCTACACGGTTGCCGAGACTGCGTGGGGAGCGGAGTCGCCCACGTCCCATCCAACCGTCACGCGCCAGCCTGGCCCGCAGCCTTTTTTGGGGCCCGCGGCACTCCGTCCTCGGCTAAGGCTTCGCCTCAAAGCCAACTCCGCGCGCGCCTTGGGCCTGGGGGCTACTGTCGGCGTCCTGGGAACCAGGGTACCCAGACTTGCCTGTCTACGGGCCGCGATGCGCTCCTACCATGGCCTGGTACGGCCCAGCTAATCAAACAGCTGCCTAAGACCCTCGAGAGGGGGCTAGACCTCACGAGGAGAACGACGTCAAGACCTCCTCAGGAGTGGCCTCGGCTAGGTTGCTCCGGAGGGGCGGAGAATCCAAGGCCAAGCATGCCTCAGGAGGAGGCAGTGACATAAGCGGTGATGCACCACGCCAGCGGGTGCCAGCGCGCGCCAGCGGGACAGTTGCCATTTTGGTGCAAAGGAGACAACGCAGGCCCAGGTTCCCGAAGAGCGGGACAAAGGTTTCCCCTTCGGTGCAACAAGACCGAAGACCGCAAGGACGACAGGGAGGATGCCACCATCGACCCACCACCGCGTCACCGCCTGTTCCTTTTGCAGGCGAAGACCGCTTTTGTCAGGATAGGAACGTCCTTGTGTTCCCGCTCAAAATGGCCGTTGTGGGATTCCTTCCCGCCTAAACATTTCAGGGGAAGAGGACCCTGGCCGCCTAAGTAGCTAGGATCCCCACTATGAGGTGACAATAGGGAGCAGATCCAAAAACTCTGCCCTCATGCAAAGGAGCAAGAACTCTTGCCTCCTGACCCTCCTGAGCTCTCCTCCTGAGCTCAGGAACCACTGTACTAGTCCATATTCAAGCCCTCCCGAGGCCAATCCACCAAAGCAGGAAGTAGAGTTTTACACCACAAGGTGGCCTAACCTGGGTAAACTCTTGTGTGCTTTACTTGTTGTTCGCTTGAATCTCTTCACTGGACAAGGGCGAGACGCTAGGTAGACGTGAGTGGGAGAGATCTACGTTCACGCCCCTGTGTTCGAACTTCTTGGCTTTGCGGAGCCCGTAATCCGACAGTCTTGCTTTGCATAACAGGCAAGATTCTGGAACTTGACATTGTATTGATAGACGGACATGGTGCCTTGCTTCAGGTTGTGGAATTTCTCACGCATGCCTTCAATAACACTTGTTGGAATGTGATGAGAGCGGAAATCGCGGCAGAAATCAGTCCACAAGATCTCACGACCACCTATGGAGTCTTTGTACTGTTGCCACCATTCTGCAGCTTGATCTTTGAGTTGGAAGGCGGCAAACTTGACATAATCTTCAGTTCTGACGTTGCTGCATTCAAAGTGCTTCTTGATGTGTGTGATCCAATCTTCAGCATCTAGCGGGTCCACACAGTAACTGAAAGACTTTGGTTGGTTTGCCAAGAATTGGTTCAGTGTCGCAAAGTGAGGTTGATTGAACAGATTTCCTTGGCCTTGGTTCCCTTGATTGCCTTGATTTGCTTGATTGGCTTGGAAATTATGCATCATTTTCATGAGCATCTGAGTGTTCTGATTGGTTGCCTGCATAATCGCTCTCCATGCCTCAGACGGAGGAGGAGTGGAAGGAGGACGCTCTTCTTCACCCTCTGGGTTCTGGTTGGGAACTTCCTTAGGTGCCATCTTGAAGATGATGACAACGGTTAGCCATTGAAGCAAATAATAGATAAGCTGAATCAACGGCTAGATATTTGCAACATATAGTCTTCACAATGAACATTCGAAAAAAAATTGAACGAATGAATTTCATAGCTTAGTGATACATCAACTTGTCGAGAAGCCACTCGGGAGAACAAAACGATAGAATAAACCAACAAGGTACAGATGGAACAAATACATAATAGAGGTTTCGTCCCACATGTTCGTGCTGAATGCCCCATGGCACGTGTTACAAAGGTCCTTGCAATCCCTGGATCAGCATAGCCAAGGATCCTTTAAGATGCAACTCCCAATTGGAACAACGCCCATGAAACCTCTTCACTAGATGTTGAACCCCAAACCTCATCTCATGCACCCGTTGGAAGATTACCTACGAGCTACTTGAAACCCACCTATTTATTCCCGAAGCTTTCCGGTTATGCAATCTGGTGTTGGGGATACAAGGGAAGCACCACGCACTCAACTCTAAACCTACATCCAGCTGTATCCATCCGTCAACACATAACCAGTCATCTTCGGAAATTGTTTACCTCGGACCTTCGAAACGCATCCGGTATACTAGCTGTGGCAATACTCTCGAACTATCTCCCTAGTACTGGGTGACGTCGGGGTTATCTCACCACCAGACATGCATAGAAGAGTTTTCGATGTCGGCCGCCTCTTGTATTCTAGAACCGCTACGATACATTTGTGACGACAACACCTCAGAGCTCAACTCCCCGGGACACTGCCACAATCCCTAAATGACAGGAGGCATCGAGAACAATGTTCTCGTCACAAAGATATCGGAACAATCCAAACAATACCCGCGTGATCCTAAAAAAAATTTGGTGAAATTTTGAGAGTAGTGAAGATAGAACAACGTCAGGAGTCCTCACCAGAGCGATGAAGGGGATGAGGAGGAAAAGAAATCCTACTCTCCGATATATGACTCAGAACATTTTGTGTGTGTGCCTAGACTCAACCGTCAGCGGTTCGATCAATCAGGGGGCTCCTAGGTCGGAAAGGCTCTGATACCAACTTGTAATGCCCTGGATGCGACTATGTCTCCCATGTGTCGAGGCACGACTTAGAGACATAAGCGCATTCTGGAATGATCGCAAGCGTGGTATCTTTGCACAACTCATGTAAAAAATTCAGGGATGAAAGTGTAAAAGATAGTTGGCTTACACTCGCCACGTCACACAATGAATAGAATAACATACATTCATCCAAATAACACAGGGTCTCACTACAGACGAAATCCAAACGAGAAAAGATACCACAACACAGGATCGCCCCTAGTAGGAACCACTACTGATCGTCGGGATACGATACATAGTAACGACCACGCTCTTCATCAAACTCCCAGTGAAGTTCTGATCCATCTCCTGCATCGTACTTGGCTGTACCTGCATCTGGTGTGTGTTGTAATCTGTGAGCCACAAGGACTCAGCAATCCCATTCCCTGGTATCAAAACTAACAAAGCCTTAGGTGTGGAGAGGTAATAAAGTGTTTGCAGCAAGCACTAAGCAACTAGCTTACGAATTCAGAGCGTGATGAGAAAGTGCCAACGGTCACCAAGTTGATCAAGAAGTGATCCTAAGTACTCACGTTCATGCATAACCCCACCGTCTTCACTTCCCGAAGCCATTCGGAAAGAGATCATCATGGTTACTCACACAGGTAGTGTATTCTTAAGGATATGGTGTCAAGTTATCTACAACCGGATATTAACAAATTCCCATATGCCACATAACCGCGGGCACGGCTTTTGAAAGTTCAAACCCTGCAGGGGTGTCCCAACTTAGCCCATCACAAGCTCATGATCTGCGGAGTTGCAACTCCAAAGTGGGAAGACCCGAGTATTCTCGGAATCCCGTGCTCAAGATATTTCGACAAAGGTAAAACTAATCCAGCAAGACCTCCCAGCGTGCCGACACCCTGATAGTATCCGCGCGTATCTCGTCTCAGGCCACGACCGGATGGGACAGCCTACAGGAAAATACCAGCCCTCGGGTTTCCCCAAGGTGGCCCTTCAGTCCGCCCGGTTGGACCAACACTCACGAGGAGCACGAGCCCGGGGGGTTGATTAAGAACTCGGGTTTATAACTCCCTTTGCAAGTTTTTAGTTGTTAGGCAAATGTAGTACCAATGTTGGGTCTTGCTGGAAAAGCTTTAAGCAGAGCGAATTATCAAGGGGGGCCCATAAACCCCAACCGTGTTAGGAACGCAAAATCAAGGAACATAAGACCGGTTTATCGGGTCCTAAGGTGGCATGAGTGGAACAAAACACCAATCAGAAGGCCGAGCCTTCCACCCATTGCCAATATATATGTGCATTAATTTGATTAAGATATATATCGTGTTATCCCAATAAACAAGTCCGAACATGGAGCAATCTTCAAAACTTCACCTCCATCTAACAACGCTATAAGAGGGGCTGAGCAAAAGCGTACTTAGCCAATCAACGGTTTGCTAAGAAGGCGGTTAGAGTGTTTCATGGCAACAATAGGAGGCTGACAAGACAAGAATAGGCATCGAGGCATAGCTAAAGAGCGAGACAACTAGCATAGGCAAAGATAGATGTGATATCGGGGAACAGTCATCTTCCCTGGTAAGTCATCGGTGGGATGGTAAGACGGCTCCTCAAACTCAGTCTCGACAGGATCCTCGAACTCGGTATCGGCTCCCGGCTCTACCCAACACAAGAGCACAACAACGGTACAAGATCAATCACGGAGCAATGCACAATCAACATGATGCAACACATGACATAGGATGCAAGTATGATGTGCGTATGCATGAGGATGCTCTCGAACCTAAGGAGAAGATGATGGAAATGGCTTCATCTTGGGTAACCAAGCGAGCCACTGGATAGATGGGAGGATTTCGGTCGAAATAGATATAAAGATCATGGGAAACAGATGCACGATTTGCAAATGACAAGCAAAACACTATACGATGCAATCTGCCAAAAACAACAAGTAGCCCACTAAGTGACCATGTTTAAGTATTCTACAGCACTCCAACAAGCAAGCAAAAGGCATGGAAATAACATACATAACATTCTCTTCAAGAATAACCACATGGCTACTTCTACAACATACTGGAACATGTCACAAACAGTATGGCAAAAGTGCAAAAGTTTATCCAGACTTAGAGAAAATCTGGGCATGGCACTAACAACAACAAGTAGGCATGTTTGCAAGCTTGTACAACTCATCTCAATGCATAGCATGACATGTGTATGTAACCAACATCAAGAAGACATATTTGAGAAGCTACTCATGGCAAGAACATGGTCATAGGATGCATAGAACACTAGCTATTCACATGACAAAACTGACCTTGTTGATAACATACTGACAGAAATATTTTATAGCAACTTGAGAGCATGAAAACAACAAGCTACAACAAGGCATCATAGCAAACAAGAGCATGTATAGCTAGAGCATAACATATACATCAAGGAACACCCACTGGACAACTCTAACCATGCACAACAATGACGGTGGCATCATGGGAACATGGCATAAAAATTAACAGATTCACACTTAGCAGAAATTTATCATCACGATGGCATGTTAACAAGCTTGATGCACTCATCTCAAGACATATCATGGCATGAAAAAGAGTCTATCATGTAGAGCATATTCCAATGAGCAAAACTCATGTTGACACCTAGCTCATATGACACATGGATGAATATACACAAACAAGACAAAACATCATCTCATAACAAGTTCGGAAACTTATCAGCCACATGCACTTTTGCAACATGGTTAAACAGGGCATAATGCAACCCAACATACATGAAAATGCATCCATCATGAAGAGCATCATAAGACGAACATCTGGACATATCATACACTCCATTTGGACTAACATGCACAAATTTACTAGCTCACGAACATGCCAACAAATTTACACAGACAACAAGTGCTGAAATAGTTACATCACGAAGCACTCTTTCCACGAAGATTAGGACATCTAGATGAACACTAACATGCATGAAACTGATGCTAACATGTAGAGCACAACGAGACGAACATTTTGATATATCATATGCGCAAAACGGAGCACCGAGCACAAAGTTACCACATGAAGGAGGCAACAAATTTACACGGATCTGGGACTTAGTGGAATTTTACCTCCGTGAAAGTCAACGCGGGATGGATTCGTGCGGGGTGGAGAGATCCGGGCGGAGCAGGTTTGTTTGGATCGTGGGACGGGTGGATCTCATCCACCCGCCCAGATCTGGATCGGGACGGGCCCGGCGGCTCGTCGGAGCGAGACAGCCGAAGACGACGGAGGCGGCGGCCGCCGGGACGGCGACGCGGTGGCCGGCGCGGGGGCGAGGTGGCCGGCTCCGGCGGTGGCGGAGTGCGGAGCTTGAGGCGGCGGCGGCCCGGCCTGCCAGCGACGAGGGCGGTGGCCGGTGGGTGGGGCAGCGAAGGCGCGCGGAGTGGCGGCGGGGAAACGGGCCGCGGGGCCCAGCCTCGGGCCCGACGGGCCCGTGTGGTGCGGCGGCTGTGGACGGCGGCGCTGCGCCACGTGGTGCGCCATGAGTGGTCGGGAGCGGCGGCTGGACGAGTCCGGCGACGAACGCACACGTCTGACTGCGGGAGGAGGAAGAGATCTAGGGTTTTGCCCGGAATCAGGGGAAGGAATGCCTTTTTATAGGTAGAGGGAGCTAGGAGTGTCCAAATGGGGTGCGGTTTTCACCCACACGATCACGATCCAACGACCGAGAGGATGGAGGTGGTTTTGCTGGGCTAGTGGGCTATTATGGAGGGGTGTTGGGCTAAGATAGAAAGGGGTTTTCGACCCATGTGGTTAATCGTTGGAGTATCAAATGACCTCCAAACGAGACGAAACTTGACAGACAGTCTACTGGTGATATACCAAGACCACTTGACAAGTCTCAGCCCATTCCGAGGATGTTTTTAACCCACCCATTAAACAAAGGCTTGAGAGGTGCAACGGGCACGTGTGTGAGTGTCGGAACTTGAAACAGACAACGAAGAGAACGAAGACGATGCAACTACACACAGATGCAAGTGAGACTATGCCAATGCAATACACATAATGAAAATGACATGATGACATGCAACACACGCACAAGACAAAAACGAAGAAACCCGAAAATGAAGGAAGAGCCCAGAATAGAATTGATTAAGTCAACGAGGAATATATTGCCATAAATGGAATTGTTACATCTGGGGCGTTACAAACTCTCCTCTACTAGAAAAAGGTCTCGTCCCGAGATCTAGGATTGAAAGAAAGCGGGATACTCGGAACGGAGATGATCTTCTCGTTCCCATGTAGCTTCTTGGTCGGTATGGTGTGACCACTTCACTTTCAAGAATTTGATGGACCTGTTGCGGGTCTTGCGCTCAGTTTCTTCAAGGATAGCAACGGGGTGCTCACGATAAGACAAGTCTTGCTGAAGATCAATCTCTTCGAAAGGAATGGTGCATTCAGGCATCTTGAAGCACTTGCGGCATTGTGACACGTGAGACACATCGTGCACTTTTGCAAAGTTGGAGGGAAGCTCAAGTTGGTAGGCTAGATCGCCTCTCTTGCCAAGAATCTTGAAAGGACCAACGTATCTTGGAGAAAGCTTTCCCTTGATACCGAACCTCTGAGTGCCCTTCATGGGAGAAACACGGAGGTAGACATGATCTCCAATGTTGAAAGCCAAGTCATGATGCTTGCCGTCATAGTAGCTCTTCTGGCGCGATTGCGCGGCCTTGAGATTCTCACGTATGACTTTGCACATTTCTTCGGCCTCTGAGATCAAATCATTCCCAAGGAGTTGACGTTCACCAGTCTCGGACCAGTTGAGAGGGGTACGACACTTTCTGCCATAGAGAATTTCAAATGGAGCTTTGCCTGCACTTGCTTGGAAGCTATTCTTGTAGGAGAATTCGACAAATGGAAGGCAATCTTCCCATTTCATACCGAAGGAGATGACACAAGCTCTAAGCATATCTTCGAGAATTTGGTTCACTCTCTCGACTTGACCACTAGTCTGAGGGTGAAAAGCTGTGCTGAAGCAAATCTTGGTGCCCATGGCTGACTGAAAGGAATCCCAGAACTTGGAAGTGAACAAGCTTCCACTATCTGAGGAGATTACTTGAGGGATGCCATGCAAAGAGACAATTCTGGAGTTGTACAACTCTGCCAGTTGTGCTGCGTTGATGGATTCTTGACTGGAAGGAAATGAGCCACTTCAGTGAGCTTGTCAATCACCACAAAGATAGCATCATTTCCTCGCTTGGACTTGGGAAAGCCGGTGACAAAATCCATCTCAATGTGATCGAATTTCCACTCGGGAATAGGTAGAGGTTGAAGGAGTCCGACTGGATGTTGATGCTTTGCCTTCACTCTTCTGTAGACATCACACTCGTTCACGAATTGGGCAATCTCTCTTTTCATGCGAGTCCACCAATAGGATTGCTTGAGGTCATGGTACATCTTGGAGCTTCCTGGATGTATCGAGAGAAGTGAGTCATGTGCTTCATTCATTATGAGCTTCCTGAGATCAACTTTGGGAACCACAAGTCTGTCCTCAAAGAACAAAGTGTCTCTGTCATCAATGCGATAGCACTTGTACTTGGGAGTACCCTTAGCAATACCATGTTTCACTTTCTGCACCATAGCATCACTGAGTTGGGCCTCATGGATTTGATCTTCCAAGGTAGGAGCGACTTGAAGGTTAGCAAGAAGTCCTTGCGGAACAACGTGGAGGTTGAGCTTCCTGAATGACTCACAAAGTTCAGGCTGGAACGGTTTGAGGAGGAGACTGTTGCAATAAGCCTTTCTGCTCAAGGCATCTGCAATGACACTGGCCTTGCCAGGAGTATACTCAATGCTTGGATCATACTCTTGAATCATTTCAACCCAACGAGTCTGGCGGAGGTTAAGGTTTGGCTGGGTGAAGATGTACTTCAGGCTCTTGTGATCGGTGAAGATGTCCACTTTTTTGCCCAACACAACGTGTCTCCACGTGATCAAGGCATGAACAACTGCTGCTAGCTCAAGATCATGCGTGGGGTAATTCTTCTCATTTGGTTTAAGCTGACGCGAAGTGTATGCAACGATCTTCTTATCTTGCATGAGAACACCGCCAAGACCTTGCAATGAAGCATCACAAAAGACTTCATAAGGCTTGGACTCATCCGGAGGAGTAAGAACCGGAGCAGAAATGAGCTTCTCTTTGAGGGTGTTGAATGCCACATCACAATCAGGAGTCCATGAGTACTTGACATTCTTTTGCAACAGGTTGGACAAAGGCTTGGCAATCTTGGAGTAGTTCTCAACGAACCTTCTGCAATAGCTTGCAAGACCGAGGAAACTTCAGAGTTGCTTGACATTCTGAGGAGGTTCCCAGTTGACAATAGCTTCAACTTTCTCGGGGTTAACAGAAATGCCCTCGGCAGAGATAATATGGCCAAGGTAGAGGACTTTATCAAGCCAGAATTCACACTTGGAGAATTTTGCATAAAAGCGATGCTCACGGAGCCTGTCAAGGACCAAACGTAGGTGATTGGCATGATCTTCTTCATTCTTGGAGAATACCAAGATATCATCCAGATTGACAAGAACGAATTCATTTGTGTAGGGGTTGAATATGAAGTGCATCATCTGCAAGAAAGTGGATGGAGCATTTGCAAGCCCGAAAGACATGACCGTGTATTCATAAGAGCCATAACTCGTTCTGAAAGCGGTCTTGGGAATGTCTTCTTCACGGATACGAATCTGATGGTAACCCATCCGGAGATCGAGCTTCGAGAAAACCTTGGCTACTTTGAGCTGCTCGAACAATTCATTGATGTTGGGGAGCGGGTACTTATTCTTTTTTGTCTTCTTGTTTAATGGCCGGTAATCAACGCAAAGACGTTCCGTGCCATCCTTTTTCTTGACAAAAAGAACACCACATCCCCAAGGAGAAGTACTTGGTCTGATTAGACCCATTCATTCTTGCTCGTCGAGTTGTTTCTTCAGTTCCTTCAACTCATTAGGAGAAAGCTTGTACGGACGCCGACAGGCTGGCTCGGTACCAGGTTCAAGTTCAATGACGAATTCAACTGGACGGTTGGGAGGCATGCCTGGAAGCTCTTCAAGGAAAACATCCTCATATTCACAAACCACCGGAATCTGTGATATGACATTAATCTCGCCCTTGTCATTAAGAGAGAATAGCGTGATTGTGTTATCTCGAGCTGCGAAGATAATCACGTCTTCGGAAGGATGAGTTATCTTGACCTCCTTATTTGCACAATCAATATTTGCATCATGCTTGGAGAGCCAATCCATTCCAAGAATAAGATCAATGTCCGAGTTACCGAGAATAACCGGGGAAACCAGAAAACTATAGTCACCCATATGAATAGTTATATCCGGAGCCACTGAGTTGGAAGTCATGTGTTTGCCCGGAGAAATAATTGATAACTCCTTTGGTAAAGCCACTGTGCCCATGTTGTGCTTGGATGCAAATGGACATGACATGGAGGAAAGTGATGCACCAGAATCAAACAAGACTTTTGCAGGAATTGAGTTAACTAGAAGATTACCAATAATCACATCAGAAGAATTCTTTGCTTGAGCTGCATTCATGAGGTTCACTCTTGCATGCTTGGGATTGTGCTTGACAATAGCATTGCTGACTGGTGGAGGAGGCGGAAGGCGCCTCTGGTTGGGACACTTGTTGGAATAATGACCCTTCAGACCACATTTGTAGCAAGTGACCTCTGAAACTGGACGGGAAGGAGGAACACTTGGTCTTGGAGCTTGGTACTAAGACTTGGATTGGTTGCTTCGGTTGAGTGGGTGGGTGAATCCACGACCACTTGAGTGCTTGTTGTGACTGGGAGGATGGAGCACTGGAGGAGGCGGTAGCCAGAACTTCTGCTGCTTGGCAACCACTTGAGAGGAATAGGAGGAGTAAACAACATCTCTTATCCTCTTTTTGGAAGCTTCACACTTGAGCTGAGATGCCTCTTGCTTGAGAGCCATGTTGTAGAATTGATCAAATTCATCTGCCTCGAACAAAGTGAGTGCAAGTTGGAGTTCATCTTTCAGACCACCTCGGAACTGGTAGATTTTGCTCTTGGCATCAGGGATGTCTTTGTCGGCGTCCTGGGAACCAGGGTACCCAGACTTGCCTGTCTGCGGGCCGTGACGCGCTCCTACCACGGCCTGGTATGGCCCAGCTAATCGACCAGCTGCCCAAGACCCTCGCAAGGGGGCTAGACCTCATGAGGAGAACGACGTCAAGACCCCCTGAGGAGTGGCCTCGGCTAGGTTGCTCCGGAGGGGCGGAGAATCCAAGGCCAAACCTGCCTCAGGAGGAGGCAGTGACGTAAGCGGTGACGCCCCGCGCCAGCGGGTGCCAGCGCGCGCCAGTGGGACAGTTGCCATTTTGGTGCAAAGGAGACAACGCAGACCCAGGTTCCCGAGGAGCGGGATAAAGGTTTCCCCTTCGGTGCAACAAGACCGAAGACCGCAAGGACGACAGCGAGGATGTCACCACCGAGCCCACCAGCGCGTCACCGCCCGATCCTTTTGCAGGCGAAGACCACTTTTGTCAGGATAGGAATGCCCTTGTGTTCCCTCTCAAAATGGCCGTCGTGGGATTCCTTCCCGCCTAAATATTTCGGGGGAAGAGGACCCTGGCCGCCTATATAAGTAGTTAGGATCCCCACTATGAGGAGACAATGGGGAGCAGATCCAAAAACTCTGCCCTCACGCAAAGGAGCAAGAACTCTTGCCTCCTGACCCTCCTGAGCTCAGGAACCACTGTACTAGTCCATATTCAAGCCCTCCCGAGGCCAATCCACCAAAGCATGAAGTAGGGTTTTACACCACAAGGTGGCCTGAACCTGGGTAAACTCTTGTGTGACTTCCTTGTTGTTCGCTTGAATCTCTTCACTGGACGAGGGCGAGACGCTAGGTAGACGTGAGTGGGAGAGATCTTTGTTCACACCCCTGTGTTCGAACTTCTTGGGTTTGCGGAGCCCGTTATCCGACATTTGGCGGGCCAGGTAGGGGGCGTGTCGAGATCTCGCCTCTCCGACGACCTCGTCCAGCTCTTGTCGTCGACTTCACTCCACAGCCATGGTGGACACACGCCGAGCACGCACCGCCGGCCGCGCAGCGAATGTTGCTCAGGCGACGCCCACGGGCAACGGTGCGCCGACCCGTCCCAACTCGCCGGTCGCCAACGCCGCCACCGACCCGGCCGTCCACGAGCAGCAGGACTCATCGCTGCCGCTGTCCGTGCGGCGCGATGGCCGAACGGCGATGCCCTCACGCTCGCCGGCCGTGGCATCGTCCTCGCTGGTCCGCCGCGGGACGGTCTACAAGCAGCCTACGCTATTGATGGCGCGGGAGCTCCCGCGCTACCGCCCGGCGGATGACCTCTACGACGAGTGGCCCCACCGCATCACCGAGCTCGTCAACGCCGCCGGGGAGGCGCCTGCACCAACTCACTCCTCCTGTCCCCCATCGCCCATGGCGGGGAACGAAGGCCACGGAGTCCTGGCTCCACCTCCACTCTATGGCGTCATCCAGGAGGTCCGGCGCGAGGCTCCACGGCGTCAGCCGCCCCGCAGGGCCCATGCGCGCGACGAGGAGAGCTGGCAGGTGATCCCGCATCTCCAGGCAGGGGCTCGCGGCCCCCCTATCCCATAGCTCCAAGACCGCGCACCATAGGAGGTGGTGGCGCCAGATCCCCAAGAACTAGCACCGCAGTCGCAGGGGGCGCCTGCAATCATGAGCGTGGCTGGATGTCACGCCTTAGCTCGTGAGCTACGACACCTTGTCTGGCCTGGCAAGTTCAAGCCGGATCTGCCTCCGCGCTACGATGGCACCACCGACCCCATGGAGTTCCTCCAACTCTACGAGTTGAGCATCGAGGTGTCCAACGACACCGAGCAGGTCATGGCGAACTGGTTCCCCATGGCTCTCAAGGATGGCGCACGCTCCTGGCTCCTGAACCTCCCCGTGGGATCCATCTCCTCCTGGGGGGAGCTTTGTGAGCGCTTCGTCGCCAACTTCCAAGGCACCCATGACCGAGCCCTGGCGGCCGCGGATCTGCGCCGCGTGAGACAGCAGCCGAGAGAGACCCTGCAAAAGTACATCCAACACTTCAACACCATGCGCCTCCGGATCCCTAGGGTCTCGGACGAGGCCATCATCTCGGTGTTCTCCGACGGTGTCCGCGACGTCAGGATGAGGGAGGAGCTCTCCATCCACGAGGACCTGTGTACAACTCTCGAGATGTTCAAGCTCGTGGCAAAGTCCGCCAGGACGGAAGAAGGACGCCTCTCCCTCCACGAGCTGCCTCAGGCGGAGGCGGACGACAATAAGACCAAGGCCAAAGAAGCAAAGCGCAAGGGGCCCGCCGTGCTGGCTGCAGAGCCAGAAGTGAAGTGTGGCTGCGGCTACGACGACCCCCCAGAGACAACCATCCGTACTGCGTCTTCCACAATGTCCACAGCCACAACACTAACGACTGTCAGGAGCTCACGGCGATGCGCGGCGGGCGCACGACAACCGGGGCTCCGGCTGCGGAGGAGGCCGAGGTGGAGGACGTTGGGACGGCAGGTACTCGCGCCAAGGGTGGCGTGAACAGCCTCATGAAGACCAGTAGCAGGAGCAGCCTCGTGACGGCCCCTGGCGCGAACAGCCTCGTGAGGGTCGCCCTCAGCGCAACGGAGGTCTGCCTTCGCTGCCACCACCGCCAAGAAGGAACGACGACGATCGCCAGGGGAGATGGAGTAGGGGGCTTTCAGGAGCCGCGTGCGGTTGCATGCATCTTGGGAGGAGCCCATGCTCCGGCTTCCCATCGCATCTTCAAGCAGTTCGCTCGTGAGGTGAACGCGGCGCTTCCCAGGCCTGACGCCGCACGCTACCTCAGGTGGACCAAGCACGTCATCGCCTTCGACCCCAAGGAGCAGATCAAGTGCACCGCAGCCCCAGGCACTCTCCCGATGCTCTGCACCCCGACCATCAGCAACGTCCTCGTGACCAAGACCCTCATCGATGGCGGAGAAGGGATCAACATCATCTTTGTCCGGACTTTCGAGACACTCCAGGTCCCCTACGATCAGCTCCACCCGACCAAGCCATTCTACGGAGTCACGAATGGCTCCACACTCCCGATGGGGCAGGTCCGCCTCCCCGTCACCTTTGGTGACCGCGACAACTATCACACCGAGCTCATCGACTTCGACGTCGCCAACATCCTTCTCCCGTACAACGCCATCCTTGGGTATCCTGCCCTCGCCAAGTGTAACACTCCAAAATTTTAGATTGGTTTCTATCAAATTCTTTATTCTCTTGGAAGGAGGTTATTTAAATTTTTCTTAAAACCCCTCCTTCTCAAATCTTTTATGACAAAATATCTTGTGTCCTTCTCAACCTTGATCTTTGGTCTTGAGGGTTTTCACCTTGTGTTGGTTCAACACAAATAGTTTTTGGAAGGTTTTGACAAATTCCTTTTTATTAGAAAGCACTCCTATAAAATGATGGGCTTATCCTTTCCCATTCAAAATTTCTCTTTTGCCACGACACCTATTGAAAACTTTCTTCCAAAACCCACGTTTCCACTTTGGGTCAAGTCTAGCATCATAACCGGCAAGTTCAACCCCCCCCCCCTAGATTTTATTTCTAATTATTTTACCCTCAAATCATTTTCTGTCATTTATTTTGGACCTTAGTGCTTTACAAAGGAACTAGTAGATTCCCTTTGAATTTTTATTCCAAATAAACTCCCCTGGCTAGTCCTTAGTACCCTCAACCTAGATCCATCAAGATCTGCTGGTCCATAGTTCAAAATTTTCAAAATTTGCTTGCCGCAAGTTTGGACCAGATTTGCCATTTTTGGTGAAATTCATTCTTTTTCTCTTCCTAAAAATCTATGGAAATTCAGGCGGCCTGTAGATGCATCAAGACGTCACTCCACCAAGTCCCAGCTCCAGAAAAAATTTCCAAGTGCCAAAATCATTTCGTTGAACAGTTGGTGTGCACTGTTCCTGTCGAAATTCAGAGTTTCAGTGTTTGGTTTTTGCCGTCAGTGTCGTTTCCGTCAGGCAGCAGCGTCAATCTCGCCAGTGCACGCGTTGGCGCCTTGCTCACTGCTCCCCCTTCTTATCCAGTGTGCCGCATGGTTGCTTGGCCAGTTGTGAGCGTCGGTGGCGACGTGGCTCGCCAGCTCCGGCGTCTTCCGCGGTAGCAGAGCCACCTGTGGCAGCCAACAGGGGCCAGCCCTGCAGAACGGCACCGTCCGGCACCGCCCAAACCACCAGACGCCTTCGCGTGGCCGTCCCCTCCCCTATGCACGCTGCAGCACCGTCACCGTGGCCTGAGAGGCGCAGAGCACGCTCTCTGCCGCCGACGTGCCTGCGAAGCCGTTCCATAGAGAACGTGGAGTATCGCCCAAGTTTTGCCAAGTTTAGCCCCTGGATGGAACCAGTAGACCAACACGTTGATGGCCAGTCGCCTAAACCGCCTGATCGGCCATGGCCTTGCCGGAATCACTCGCCGGAGTTATCCCGTTTGCGGCAACCGTCTCGGGCCGGCAATAAATAGTGACCCCGAGCTCGCCTTCGACCCTGCGCCTCTCCTCCACCTCACCAGACCACGCCCAGCCACTAGAAGGACCTCAAGGGGGCCTTCTTCCCCAGCTCCGGCCGCCCCGATCCGCTTCGGGCTCCGGCAAGTTACCCTCTGGGGAGAGCACCTCCGCCTCCCAATTCGTGCCAGTAGCCTCCTAGTGCACCCAATCACCTAACCTGTGCTTCAATTTGGCCTCTGTAGCCCTCCCCGGAGAGATCCACCACCGCCCGAACCACCGTCCACCGGAGTGAAGGTTGCCGTCGACGTGGTGTTCGCCGATGTCCAACTCCACCACCCACAGACGCGGGAGAGCACCGCGAGTCCGTAGGTACCATCCCCTTCCCCTATCTCACCATGGATTGGCGCCGGCGACCACCGCGGTCCTCGGGCGCCGGCGTACTCTGCTTTCATTTTCGAATATTTAAACCTGACGGGTGGGACCCCCTCATCAGCCTCTCTTTTTCTATTTGAACCGTTTTCCTGGAAAACACCTTCGTGCAAAGTACGCTTTCCCTTTGGGTTGGCGTATTTCTTACTAAAACGTTTTCTGTTTTTATAAACAAACCCCTGGAAACTTTCTGTTTCATTACAGATAAGTCCCTGGGCTAAAACCTTAAAAAAACTAACAGAAGATGATTTTGAGTTGATTCTTTTTCTGTCATCTTTATTTTTGTGTCTAGTTTTTTATCATATTTATTTGAAAAATATTTGGAACAATTTTTATGAGCGCACGGTATTTATGTTAGTATCCGATTTATTTTATCCGTAGATACCGAAGGAGGTGGCGGAACCGCAAACTTCGCCGAGCTAGACTCCGACTGCTCCGAACCAGGCAAGCATGTTTGAACCTTTGATATGATGAGTGCTTTGCATGTTTGCTTGAGTAGTTTTCTCATGGCATGTTTATATAAGCATTTTGTGGGTGTTATATTACATGCAAGACAAGCTACGAGTGAGCTTCGAAAGTTGATGGTGAGCCAACCTGATCATGTGGTGATATGATAGGTTGTAAGCTGGTATTGTTGAAGCATGCCAGTCAACCGTTTAACTCCAGTGTTAACGTGGATCAAGTCATGTTCCCGTTCATCTCCTTTTTTTTGTGCCGCCACATGTCTTTTGCAAAGAATACGGTTTAGTCCATTGCAAACCTCTTTCCTTGTACGCACCAAATAGAGGGGCCGGGATGAGGGTTCCATGGCCCTGGATTAAAGCCCGTCATCCGGTCAGGGGGCATGGGTGTTTCCAGTTGGGACCGAGAGGGGGGCACCCCTTAGAGCGCGCGATATAAATTTGATCCCATGCTATTCGAGGTTGTAGCCTCCCCGCCTTAAAGTTTTTCATGAACGTTGCCTAGGGTGATTCCTGGCAGTGGGATGTGGAATGGGTGTGTACCGTTAGTTGTGTTTCTGCTAAAATACCGTAAACGGAACTAGTCCTTTGTGACTACCGAAATCCGTTGGCTGTGGTCAAAGAGTACAAACTCTGCAGAGCCAAAACCATTCGAGTAACCATGTCCGTGGTCAAGGATTTGATCGTCATATCAGTGTCAGTATCACCGTCAGTCTCAGCGTCCGTCAGTCTCTGTGTCAGTCTCAGTGATAGTTTCTGGTATATAAACATAGAGCTAAAAGTGGTAAACCCGGTCGAACGTTACTCCTGCGGATGGACTAACTGGTTCATTATGTACTGAGTATTTCCTTGAGATGATTTACCCTCATGAGCTACTTGGAATCAAAAGATGGATATAAGCCCTTTATGTGATGTCGCTAAGACGTCCGATTGTGGCATTGTTGTTATTTACTTTTGATATAAGCCCTTTATGTGATGTCGCTAAGACGTCCGACTGTGGCATTATTGTTAATTACTTTTGATATAAGCCCTTTATGTGATGTCGCTCAGACGTCCGACTGTGGCATTATTGTTATTTACTTTTGATATAAGCCCTTTATGTGATGTCGCTCAGACGTCCGACTGTGGCATTATTGCTATCTACTTTTGATATAAGCCCTTTATGTGATGTCGCTCAGACGTCCGACTGTGGCATTATTGTTATTTACTTTTGATATAAGCCCTTTATGTGATGTCGCTCAGACGTCCGACTGGGGCACGTACTGTCATTTACTTTTCAATATAAGCCCTTTATGTGGTGTCGCCCAGACGCCCGACTATGGCATGTTTATTCATTTACCTTTCGAGGCGTCGCTCCAGACACCCGATCGGCTTCAGTTACTTTATGAGGACTTCGAGAGGACTACCACCTGACTTCCTTTTTATTTAACATGCAATACAAATCTATTATCTGAGTGCGCATTACTAGTTTGCTCATGTGCATCATGTTTGCATTTGTTATATCTTATATCCGAACTGTCTTGCGAGTACATTCAAATTACTCACCTGGCTTGATGATTTGGCCAGATGTTGACGAAGGCGATATCATGGATGAAGAGTTCGATAGCGTGTCCGACGCCTAGAGGAGTCCCAGTTAGTCTCTTGCGATCCTGGAGTTGGTCACTTGTATCATATACGCTTCCGCTACCCAAATAAATTCATCGAGCCTCACTCCGGCGCTCGATGAGCTGTAAGATATTGGAGTCATGTCACCCACTACACTGTGACGTATCCACCACCACTTTTATTATGAGTCAGTAGTTGATACGTCCAAAACGTATCTATAATTTCTGCTTGCTCCATGCCTCTTTTGGGTGATATTGCTATGATATTTATACACTTCCATACACTTTTGATCATATTTGGACTAACCTATTAACTCAGTGCACCCCAATGCCAGTTTCTGTTTTCTGTTGTTTTTGTATTTCAGGTTTTCCCATTACGAGAACTGCCAGAAAAATCCCGGGAAAATTATATAAAAAATCAACGTTCCAGAAGCTTCCCAGCAGCCAAAGTACAGCCGGAGGGGGGCCACCAGGGCTCCAGGCGCCCTGGTGGCGCGGCCCCCCAGGCCGCGCCGGGGGGGGGGGGGGGGGGGCGCCTGGGCCCCCCGAGCCTCCGCTGATGCCCCCCCTTTGGCATATATTTATATCGTGTCCCAAAACCCTCGAGACGGGAACCCTTTTTCGCGATCTCATCTCTGTTCCGCCGCCGCCGCCGCTTCCAAGATCGGGAGAACCAGGAGAACTCTTCCCGGCACCCTGCCGGAGGGGAGGATCACCACCGGGAGCTTCTCCACCACCATGGACGCCTCCCGGATGAGTTGTGAGTAGTCTCCCTTGGACCATGGGTCCACGACCAGTAGCTATGTGATGTTCTCCTCCCGTTCTTGTGCTTCACTAATTAGTCCTCGTGAGCTGCCCTACATGATCGAGGCACATATGTAATCCTTATGCTGTTGCTATGTTGAGTTTGCTGGGATCTGATGGATTGTGAGATTATGTTTAGATTGTGTTTGAGTAATATATTTGATCTACCTCTTTTATATTTATGTTCGTAAGTAATTCTTGCATGTTCTCCGTTGTTATTTATTGCTTTGTCCAAGTAGTAGGTAGTGACTCCAAGAGGGAACGTTATGCTTGATTGTGGGTTCATGCCCCTCGATGACTAGTTTGAGTGACAGAAACATGAGTCTAGGGGATGTGCTGTTGCCACAAGGGGGAAAACAACGGTGCTTGTGCCCGCGGGTGCAAGGATTGTTTACTTTACGCAAAGTTCTTTTAATGCAGTTGTCTGTTGCTTTGAGTTTACACTATGGGTGGGACTCGCAACTTAATACCAGCGAGATGTTCTGGATAGATATCTCAAGGTGGATGATTAGTAGTAGATGCAGATGGATTTCGGTCTACTTGCCTTGGCGTACCGCCCATGCTTTGAACCTCTACCTTTCTTGTAACATAGTTAGCATTGGTTTGCGCACATAATTCTGTCAATTGCCCAGCTGTAATTCGTTTACCTCACATAACTGTTTTATCGTCTTTTGGGAGAGAGACATCACTAGTGAACATCATGGGACCCCGGTCCATATTACCATCATTGATTACATCCGCTATTTACTTTCAGCTTTTACTTACTATTGCAGCAATACCTATCACTATTATCACTTGCGTTTGATCCTTTGTAAACTACAAGGCCGGAGGGATTGACAACCTCTCTGTACTCGTTGGGAGCAAAGTTATTTGTATCTGTGTGCAGGTCCACGTTGATTGCTAATATCTGGCGCCGTTAGCAGTTGACACCTTCTTGTTGAAACTGGGAGTCTCAGGGAAATCGATCCTTGGTATCTTTGCCAAGGGAAAACTTCCGCTACACTGCATCTCAAACCTTCCACTTGGGGTAACCAACGAGGGGCGAGAAGTCATCAAGCAAAGTTTAATGGCGCCGTTGCCGGGGACTCCACTCTTCAAGATAGGGGAGTTGCACGCTATCTTTTACCTTTGCTTTTTAGTCTTGTTAGTTTAACTTTCAGTTTTTGCTTTAGTATCTTTTATCGAAAATCACAAAAATAGTTATCTTGCTTACTTGCTACTATGGGTTCCACCGAGAACACCAAGTTGTGTGACTTCACTAGTCACAACAACGATGACTTTATCTGCACACCTTCACTACACCTGCCACTTCAGCACCTGCGTATGAAATTAAACCTGCTTTACTGAACCTAGTTATGAAAGATCAATTCTCCGGTGCTGGAGATGATGCTGCTTTACACTTAAACAATTTTGTTGAACTCTGTGATATGCAAAAGTACCAAGAAATAGATGGTAATATTGTTAAGCTTAAGCTTTTTCCTTTCTCCTTGAGAGGAGGAGCTAAAATTTGGTTTCAGTCTTTGCCTAGAAATAGCATAGATTCTTGGGACAAGTGCAAAGATGCTTTTATTGGAAAATACTATCCACCTGCTAAAATTATCCAACTAAGAAGTAACATAATGAATTTTAAACAATTGGATAATGAACACGTTGCCCAAGCTTGGGAACGTATGAAATCTCTTATCAAGAACTGCCCTACTCATGGTCTGACTACTTGGATGGTTATCCAAACTTTTTATGCAGGCTTGAACTTTACCTCGTGGAACTTGTTAGATTCGGCCGCGGGAGGAACCTTTATGTCAACTACACTTGGTGCTGCCACAAAGCTTCTCCATGAGATGATGACCAACTATTCCCAATGGCACACCGAACGCGCTCCAACAGGTAGGAAGGTAAACTCTGTCGAGGAGATTTCCTCCCTAAATGAAAAAGTTGACTTGATCATGTCTCTACTTTCGAAGCAATCTTCTGTTGATCCTCGTGATGTTCCTTTAAATTCTTTGATTGCTCAAGAACAAGTAGATGTGAACTTTATCTCTAGAAACAATTTTAATAACAATGCTTATAGGAGTAACTTTGGTAGCAATCCTAGACCGTTCCCCTCTAATTATTATGGGAACAACAATGCTTATCCTAGCACCAAGAACTCCACTACTGAACTAGAGATTATGCTTAAAGATTTCATCACTACCCAAAAAGCCTTTAATAAGAGTGTAGGAGAAAAACTAAACAAACTAGATGATCTCTCTTTGAAGGTAGACAATTTAGCCAATGAGGTAGAATTGCTTAAAATTAGAACTTCTCCTCTTGAGGAGAGGAAGGTCACTCCTATGAATGCTATTCAAGTGCAAATTAATGAAAATGTTAGGATGTTGGCTAAACTTAAAGAGAGATGGGCTAGAGAAAGGGAGGAAGAAGATAGAATTAAGAACCTTCCTACCCACCACACTGTTGCTACTATCCAAGTTGTTGAGGATATCCAAACTCTTAGCACCCAATGCACTCCTGGTCCCAATGGACCTATTAATGGTGATGCTATGACTATAGAAACTACCAAACAAGTGAACCTAAAGGACACCACTACCACCTTACTTGATAGTAGTGACCTTGATTTTGATAATTGCACTCTTACCGAAGTTATTGATTTCCTTCACAAGATGTCTAGAGATCCCCGCACTAGCACGCTTAACCTTGCCTTCACAGAGCATATCACTAATGCTCTCATCAAAGCTAGGGAGGAGAAACTTAGAGTAGAAGCCTCCATACCTAGAAAGCTAGAAGATGGTTGGGATCCTATGATTAAAATTAAGTTGAATAACTTCTCTTGCTATGCTTTATGTGATGTTGGAGCTAGTACCTCGGTTATGCCCAAAAGAATATATGATATGCTTAAACTGAAACCTTTTGATTCTTGTTCTTTTGGTGTTCGTCTCGTTGATTCTTCCATAAAGAAACCTTTGGGGAGGATCGACGATGTTCTTATCATTGTCAATGACAACTACGTTCCCGTTGATTTTACTATTATGGACATTGAATGTGAACCTTCTTGTCCAATTATTTTGGGACGTCCTTTTCTACGCACCGTTGGTGCTATCATTGACATGAAAGAGGGAAATATAAAATTTCAATTTCCTCTCAAGAAAGGGATGGAACACTTCCCTCGAAAGAAGATTAAGTTACCTTTTGAGTCCATTGTACGGGCTAGCTATTCTTTTACTCTTGATAAAACTTGATCTCTTTTGCATTATGCCTAGCTTAAAGGCATAAAAGAAAGCGCTTTTGGGGGGCAGCCCATATGAATAAAATTTTATTTTGCTTTTGTTGTGTCTTGATGTTGTTACTACAGTAGCATCATCATTGTATCTTTGCTTTTCAACTTTGTGCCAAGTGTAGCCTCTGATTGCAAGAAAGTTCAAAAGTTGTGACGTGCTGTCCAGGAAACAGATTCTGTCCTTGGATAGAAAAATTCGTACAAAATCACTAGATCATCTTTTTGGTCTGAATTTTTTCGACATCGTGCTCTATACAATTGTCTTTCGTGCGTCTGTTTTGCGTTTTTTGATTAGAGTTGCAGAAGTGCCCCGAAAAAATCATTTACTACCTGTTGTTCTGTTTTTCACAGATTCTGTCCTGTTTTGCCTTTCCTTCATTTTGCAAACCTTGAGCTTGCTTTTTCTTTGCAAAAACCTTTTGGCAATCTTGAGAAACAGTAGATCTTCAAGAATATCCTTATTTCCAGCAAGGAGCAATTATTTTATTATGGGTACTAACCTCGCTAATCAGATTATGATGAGTTATGTATGAAGGGAGTTTTCAAGTGTGCGAGGGAAGATGATAAAAAGATTCAGGAGTGTCAAACGCTCAAGCTTGAGGATGCCCCCATGCACCCCCAGGAAATATTCAAGGAGACTCAAGCGTCTAAGCTTGGGGATGCCCCCGTGCATCCCCTTCTCCATCAACATTATCAGTTCGTCTTTCGTTCCACTATATTTTTATCACTTCATGTGTTATGTGCTATGCTTGGAGCGTCTTGCTTTTAGTTTTCCTTTTTAGTTTTCTTTAGCTTTTCATAACGAGTCGGAACTCAGCTTTCTTTATGTGGGAGAGAAACACGCTCCACTTCTACCTAGAACATAACATAGAATTTTCATGTATATCCTTGCTGTGTGTGTTCTTTGTCTTTCAATAGCTACTATCATGCTTACCTTTTTAAAGAGCTTTTGTTTAGTTGGTTGCTTGAACTCTCTTTATTTATCATGATTATCTTATTAAGAGAGTTTGCTTCTGTTGCATGGTTGATATGTCTATGATAAAAATGCTACGTGCATAATGGTGCTTAGTAGTTCATGTTTTCTTATGGTTAGTCTCAAATAGCTGGGGGGTTCCCAATGTGTTATTGGAGTACCAACATGATTTGTTTGCCTATGATGTGGTATGGTTTAGTAATATCTTCCTTCAAGAATTTATTTTGATTGACTTGGTGTATGCTCACGCATATTTAAGACTGTAAAGAAAGTCTGTCAAGCCTTGATGATCTTTTGTTTCTGAGTAGCAATATAACTACCATGCCTGATTCAATGTTGCTTTGTCGCTCTGCATGATTATGACCATCATTGCTCTCTTAGTTGGTCGCTCCCAGTCTTTTGCTAACCTTCGCCTGTACTAAGCGGACTGACTGCTTGTGCATCCATTCCTTTAAACCAGTTATGCCATATGAGTCCACCATACCTTCCTACATGGTATTTACCTGCCATTCCTAACGGAGACTTACATGTACCATCTCGAAATTATTCAAAAAGAAAAAAAAATGCATTCCTATTTTGTGCCTCTGTTTAAGTCCATGAGGAAGTAGTAGTTAATTCATGATCTTTTTAAGTTGGACAAGCTTCACCCCGGGATTGCATGTCTAATTTGCAAACCCATAACACGAGAAGGAACTGGCATTGAGTGCGCCCGGCTCAAAATTAATATAACAAACAAACCCTCCTTCACGCTTTGTTCATGAGAAATCAGAAAACTTTGGCAGTGATAAACAAAGGAGATTAAGAGGATGTGATCGTCCTCATTCGGGAGCCGTTCCTCGAAACCTGTCCATCTCAAGAAGTGATTGAGTTATCTGCTAGCATTCGTTGACGAAACATGCATGATCTAAAAAAATAATTATTACTTCTGTTTTTAAAACCAAGAGCTCTGGTACATGCTTTGTCTTTGTTTCCGACTACGGGTTTTCAACCTTGCCAACAAAAGCCATGGTTCGAGAGTCTCCACCTTCTTTTAAAGCACCAACTACTGAGAGCATGATTGTCATTCTGAGTGTAATGTGCATTGTCCCAAAGTAGCATTGTCTTTTGCATGATTGTGATATCGTTTATTCTGAAATCATTGTATCTAGTCATCACTTAAACCTTGAAGGTGCCCCTGTATTTATGTTTTGCTTCACTAAAGGGGGCAAGCGAGATATCACTTTATCATATTTGCACACCATGCTCACTACAAATCTATTTGATGTTTCAGTACCATATTGTAAAACTTTCAGTTCTTTGTGATTTTCTCATGAGGCAACTTAATTACAACAGATTCATTGTCTCAGTAAGCTTTTGTCATATGACTATGAAAAGTCCTATATGGTTAATAGCATGTCACCACATAAATTATTCCTGTTATCATTTACCTACTCGAGGACGAGCAGGAATTAAGCTTGGGGATGTTGATACATCCAAAACGTATCTATAATTTCTGCTTGCTCCATGCCTCTTTTGGGTGATATTGCTATGATATTTATACACTTCCATACACTTTTGATCATATTTGGACTAACCTATTAACTCAGTGCACCCGAGTGCCAGTTTCTGTATTCTGCTGTTTTTGTATTTCAGGTTTCCCATTACGAGAACTGCCAGAAAAATCCCGGAAAAATTATATAAAAAATCAGCGTTCCAGAAGATTCCCAGCAGCCAAAGTACAGCCGGAGGGGGGCCACCAGGGCTCCAGGCGCCCTGGTGGCGCGCCCCCCTGGCCGCGCCGGGGGGGCGCCTGGGCCCCCCGAGCCTCCGTTGATGCCCCCCTTTGGCATATATTTATATCGTGTCCTGAAACCCTCGAGACGGGAACCCTTTTTCGCGATCTCATCTCTGTTCCGCCGCCGCCGCCGCTTCCAAGATCGGGAGCACCAGGAGAACTCTTCCCGGCACCCTGCCGGAAGGGAGGATCACCACCGGGAGTTTCTCCACCACCATGGACGCCACCCGGATGAGTTGTGAGTAGTCTCCCTTGGACCATGGGTCCATGACCAGTAGCTATGTGATGTTCTCCTCCCGTTCTTGTGCTTCACTAATTAGTCCTCGTGAGCTGCCCTACATGATCGAGGCACATATGTAATCCTTATGCTGTTGCTATGTTGAGTTTGCTGGGATCCGATGGATTGCGAGATTATGTTCAGATTGTGTTTGAGTAATATATTTGATCTACCTCTTTTATATTTATGTTCGTAAGTAATTCTTGCATGTTCTCCGTTGTTATTTATTGCTTTGGCCAAGTAGTAGGTAGTGACTCCAAGAGGGAACGTTATGCTTGATTGTGGGTTCATGCCCCTCGATGACTAGTTTGAGTGACAGAAACATGAGTCTAGGGGATGTGCTGTTGCCATAAGGGGGAAAACAACGGTGCTTGTGCCCGCGGGTGCAAGGATTGTTTACTTTACGCAAAGTTCTTTTAATGCAGTTGTCTGTTGCTTTGAGTTTACACTATGGGTGGGACTCGCAACTTAATACCAGCGAGATGTTCTGGATAGATATCTCAAGGTGGATGATTAGTAGTAGATGCAGATGGATTTCGGTCTACTTGCCTTGGCGTACCGCCCATGCTTTGAACCTCTACCTTTCTTGTAACATAGTTAGCATTGGTTTGCGCACATAATTCTGTCAATTGCCCAGCTGTAATTCGTTTACCTCACATAGTTGTTTTATCGTCTTTTGGGAGAGAGACATCACTAGTGAACATCATGGGACCCCGGTCCATATTACCATCATTGATCACATCCGCTATTTACTTTCAGCTTTTACTTACTATTGCAGCAATACCTATCACTATTATCACTTGCGTTTGATCCTTTGTAAACTACAAGGCCGGAGGGATTGACAACCTCTCTGTACTCGTTGGGAGCAAAGTTATTTGTATCTGTGTGCAGGTCCACGTTGATTGCTAATATCTGGCGCCGTTAGCAGTTGACACCTTCTTGTTGAAACTGGGAGTCTCAGAGAAATCGATCCTTGGTATCTTTGCCAAGGGAAAACTTCCGCTACACTGCATCTCAAACCTTCCACTTGGGGTAACCAACGAGGGGCGAGAAGCCATCAGTAGTTATGCCACCATACCTTTGTGTCATATCCGCCTTTATGTATAATATCGGTGTGCTGTAAAATTGTTGAGCAGCCTCAGCTCAACCTTGTATAATATTTAGTACTTTTGGAATTCAGTATCAAGGATTTGTCTACCAGTAAGAAGGATTCTTCTACACTGGTCCGATAAAAGGGTCGGTTTCTCAATAAATGTTTTATTGGAAAACCAGTCCTGACAACCTTGGTATCAGAGCCAGGCTGATCGTAGGAAGCCATTAGGTGCGATCGCTAATCGGTTATTAGCGTAATAAGTGCTATTTTAACATTTTGCAAATTGTAGCAATTTTCTGTTGGTCATCATAAATTTATGATTTGACTATTCGGAATTTTTGTCTACATTTGTAGATGGCTCGCAGCGACTGTGAGTCACGGGTGTTCGCCAATATACCTGAGGGGTTTATCAAGCTTTTCGTCTCCATCACCAAAGTCGCGATCGGGCCATCGACACGTCCAGAGTTCACACTCTACCAGCACAAGATCAGCGACAGCGTGTCGATGCACCAAGCCGCGGTGCAATTAAAGGGAGGGCGTTCTGAGTCACACCGCTTCCGATTTGTGGGCAGGGCCATGCCTACGGAGAGGCATGCCATGCAGATGGCTGCCCGTGAGGCGATAGCTCGTCTCCGGGATGCTCTTCCTTCAATGAAGACTCGTCACTACCGCTACCTCCCATGTCACGTGCCTTACACATGTCACTATGTGTTCGCTTGCCCAAGGGGAGAGCGCTATGAGGCTATCGAAATGTTGGTTGAGTACCTCAAGGCTCTTGAAGCAGCTTTTGATAACCTTGTGGACGACTTGGTGGCTGCTCGTATGGACTTAGTTCAGAGCTGTTCTGCCAACAGGAGGGAGCTCCTCCATACAGCACCACCACTGACTTACGTCTCGTCCTCAGCATCATATACACCTGCCATCTTAGCCACCGCTCGCCGCCTGCCTACCACTAAGGAGTTTGACCAAGTCATTGCTCCTACTCCAACCAGAGCTGCACCACCTGCCGCGCCCGCACCAACTCCTCAACCCAGTGCTTCGCGCCTGGAGCCTATTAATGAGGAGGTCGAGTCTCCATCACCACTGGGTCTTACCCTCGGCAGGCCGAGGGAAGTTTTCACCATCTCCGACTAAGTGCGCCTAGCCGCCGCGTGATGTGTCCGCTTGTATGATATGTTTATATGTATATAGGTTTGGTGAGAAGTAGTTTGTGTGCGCATCGTGTAGGAACTCGGAGAAGTGCACTAGCCTAGATAACATGTCAGGAATTTGTATGCACATCTGATGTCTACTACACGCTTCTATTCCTGTAGACAATATTGGGCCTCCAAGAGCAGAGGTTTGTAGGACAACAGCAAATTTCCCTTAAGTGAGTAACCCAAGGTTTATCGAACTCAGAGAAGTGGAGGTTGAACGTACCCCTTTCAAGCAACCCTGCAATCGAGATACAAGAAGTCTCTTGTGTCCCCAACACACCTAATACACTTGTCAGATGTATAGGTGCACTAGTTCGGCGAAGAGATGGTAAAATATGGATGATAGGAGTGGCAAAGCAAAGTAATATAAATCTGTAATAAAAAGTGCAGCAAGCAAACAAGTGGTAAACGTGAGCACAAATGGTATTGCAATGGTGGAAACAAGGCCTAGGCTTCATACTTTCACTAGTGGCAACTCCCAACAACATTGACATAATCGAATCACATGATATTTCCCATAAAACATGCAAGGGGGGCGCACTCGGAGGTCATTCCTTTGTGGTCAAGAGAGGACGAGAATTATGTAGGGCTACAAAAGCACACCTCAAAGTTCGTAGTTCTCAATCTATGGATTTCCCAATGTCACCGCGGCCATCCAAAGAGAATACCACAATCACCACAACATATCTCAAGGATAGTCAAAGACAAGCACCAAGAGACTCTCAATCTTCAATCAACACACAAAAGAGGAAATCACTCATGAAAATATTCTTCTAATCCATGTCCAATAGACCGCTGTCACCTTGGTCTCGGAGATTATACTAGATAAAGATAAGTGAGTACATCAATCCAATACATAGAGGAAGGGGAAATATCATGGGATCACCCTAGATTAACATAGCCTATGATCACAACGAAGATCACATCATGGGAGAGAGAATTGACCACATAGCTACTGGTAGAAACCTCAGCCCCGAGGAGGAACTACTCCCGCATCATGGAGGGAGGAAGCAACGTCGATGGAGATGAATCCGGGGGCACTTCCCCGTCCCGGCAGGATGCCGACACACGAATTCTGGTCCCCCGAAACTTGGTGGCGATGACGGCGGAGATCGGAATTGCTTCTGGAGAAAAGGGTTCTGGAATCAGGGTTTTCATGACGGGAGAAAAAATAGGAGTCCAGGTAGGGCACCAGAGGAGGTGGGAGCAGCCCAGGCGGCCCCCCGGCGCGGCCAGGGGTGGGGTCGCGCCATCAGGGCGCCTGGGGCCCCTCTGGCCCCCCTCTGGCCCCCCTTCTGGCGCACGGAAGCTTCTGGAGCGCTGATTTTTTATATATTTTTCCCGGAATTTTTCTGGCAATTTAAGTAATGGGAAAACCTGAAATACAAAAACAGCAGAAAACAGAAACTGGCACTAGGGTGCACTGAGTTAATAGGTTAGTCCAAATATGATCAAAAGTGTATGGAAGTGCATCAATATCATAGCAATATCACACAAAAGAAGCATGGAGCAAGCAGAAGTTATAAATACGTTTTGGACGTATCAACATCCTGAGTGATGTATTGTATAATTACGACTTGCGTGTAAGATATGTACTGAGCGGTCCTTCTCCATGCGCAATCTAATATTTTCTTGAAAAATCTTTGGAGTTCTTAAATTTTTCGCATTTGCAAAACTATTTATTTATTTTTGCCACTCCGTTTTTCTCATGAGTTCTGCAAAAACACCCTAGAGTGGAAAATGACTCGTCCCTGGACTAGTTCGATGCCAAGTCCGCCGGAAGAAAATTATGGTACCCAGACAAGTAACAATTTCACGCAGGGGCAGTCAAGTTAGCAAGGCAGTGAAACAACATTTTCTCAAGTATGCCGCCTTTATGAGCAAAGCCAGCAGGAGAACTAAGAAATGATGAACCATGTTATCAATATGGGAAATCACCATAAACCATATCAGCAGCATTCAAAATTGTCTGAACTACAAAAGTCACGTCCTCCAACATTCTCTCACACTTACAGACCTTTGGAGGCCGATGGTTGGCTTCGAGACATTGAAAGGAAGCTAATTATTGCACAATGTTCGGACCGTGAGAAGGTACTTTATGCACCGCACTACCTCACCGGAGCAGCTGCATCATGGTGGGAAAATTTTCTACACATGCACCCCAATGAAAATAATATCACCTGAGAAGAATTTAAAGAAGGTTTTCGTGGGGCGCACATTCCCATAAGCATTATGAAGATCAAGAAAAGGGAGTTTGATGACCTCAAGCAGAGAAGCATGACAGTGACTGAGTACAATAGTCAATTTACTCAATTATCTCGTTATGCCAACGAAGAGCGTATGACTGAAAATAAAAAGATGGAAAAATTCCTGGACGGTCTGGCACCAGCACTTAAATGCCAGCTGGGCGTACACACCTTTCCTGATTTCAAAACACTTGTGGACAAAGCTATTACATTGGAAAATGAGCGCCGCAGCTTGGATGACATTCGCAAGTGGAAAAGGGATAAGACTACACATACTCGCAACAACCGGAACAAGACTGATTTTCAGAAAAATGGAGCGAACAAATCCATGACCAATGACCCACGCCCGAACAAAAATTTTCATGCAAGGGACAAGGATTTTACATATCACCCAGGTGTTACTTGCTACGCTTGTGGAGAAGAGGGACATTATGCCAAACAGTGCCCAAAACCAAGAAACTCGGCCCCCAAGCCGAACAACAGTGGAAACAATTCAGCACCCAAGCGTAACAACTTCAACCCCAATAACAACCACAAGAAAGGTCACTTGAACCATGTGACCAAGGAGGAAGCACAGGATGCCCCGGATATCGCACTCGGTACGTTCCCTGTCAACACAATACCCGCCACGGTTTTGTTTGATTCTGGAGCTTCTCATTCGTTCATTTCAAAGAACTTTGCTTTGCAACATGATTTTTCGATGCTTCCCCTGGGAAAATCCATGACCATCAAGTCCCCCGAGATTAAGCAAATCACTCAAAGTTACTGCCAAGGTGTGATTATTGAGATTGAGGGACTAAAGTTTTAGGCAAACCTCATTGTATTGGAAAATAAGGGACTGGATGTTATCCTAGGAATGGACTGGTTAACCACCAACAAGGGATTTATCGACTGCTTCAATCGGACTGAATTCTTACTCACCATCACGGGAAGTCGATAAAAGTTGCAGCTCAAGAAAGACCAGTATCACGGCAACTAAGATTGAACAAGGTGGACACTTCAGAGTTAAGCAAAGTTCCAGTAGTGTGTGAGTTCCCGGACGTATTTCCCGAAGAACTGCCAGGCATGCCACCAGACCGGGAAATAGAGTTCATCATTGAGCTAGCACCTGGAACCACCCCCATTTACAAGAAACCCTATAGAATTGCACCCTCCGAATTGGTAGAATTAAAGAAGCAAATAAAAGAATTGCCGGACAAAGGATTTATACGGGCCAGCTCCTCACCTTGGGGTTCACCAGTATTATTTGCCAAGAAAAAGGATGGGACACTGAGATTATGTATAGACTATCGAGCACTCAACATGGTCACCATCAAAAACAAATACCTAATGCCACGGATAAATGATTTATTTGGCCAGCTCGCACAAGCCAAGGTTTTCTCAAAAATTGATTTAAGGTCGGGGTATCAGCAATTAAAGGTACGGACAGAAGATATCCCTAAGACAGCATTCACCTCCAGATACGGATTATATGAATTTGCAGTAATGTCGTTTGGACTTACAAACACCCCCGCTTATTTTGTCCACCTCATGAACAAAGTGTTTATGAAATTTATGGACAAATTTGTTGTGGTGTTTATTGATGATATCCTGGTATACTCCAAGACGCCAGAAGAACATGCTGAACATCTCCGAATTTACTGGGAGAATTAAGGAAACATCAACTATACGCCAAATTCAGCAAGTGTGAGTTTTGGTTAAGACATGTTGGTTTTCTAGGCCACATATTGACCCAAGAAGGTGTTGCCATGGACCCAGAAAAAGTCAAGGCCATACTTGGCTGGAAACCACCGGCCAACGTAACAGATGTACGAAGTTTCCTGGGAATGGCTGGATATTACCGAAGGTTTATTGAGGGTTCTCCACCATAGCAAAACCAATGACACAGTTACTCAAGAAGGATAAGAAATTTGTGTGGACTGAAACTTGTGAGAAAAGTTTCCAAGAACTCAAAAGGAAATTGACAACAGCACCAGTATTGGTTGTACCAGACATACACAAAAGTTTTGAAGTATATTGTGACGCATCCCGAAAGGGCCTCGGATGTGTGCTAATGCAAGAAGGCAAAGTAGTCGCATACGCCTCCAGGCAACTACGAAAGCATGAAGAAAATTATCCTACTCATGACCTAGAATTGGCAGCATTCATTCATGCGCTCAAGGAGTGGAGGCACTTTTTACTTGGAAATCGTTGTGAAATATATACGGACCATAAAAGCCTCAAATATATTTTCACGCAACCAGAACCCAATTTACGACAACGGCGCTGGTTGGAATTAGTGAAATATTATGATGTTGGCATTCACTACCATCCAGGAAAAGCGAATGTAGTGGCAGATGCTCTTAGTCGAAACCCCAGCTCGGGCAACAACAGTCTACAAAACTTGAGACCTGAATTTCAGCAGGAGTTCGCCAAACTCAACTTGGTGATGGTCACCGAAGGCAAAGTGTCAAATTTGGATATACAGCCCACCCTAATGGAGCAGATTAAGAAGGCTCGGCATGGACACCGCAGCATCGAAGGCATAAAAAGAAAAGTGAGTCTGGGCAAGGCCTCAGAATTCGTCATAGGCGATGAGGGAGTATTATGGTTCGGGGACAGGCTTTGCGTACCCAGTATAAAGGACCTCAAACAGCAAATTCTAGCAGAAGGCCACACCGCTCCAATTCAATTCACCCCGGAGGGACCAAAATGTACAAGGACATTCAGGAATTTTTTTGGTGGCACGGTATGAAAAGAGATATAGCCACATTCACTGCATGTTGTGATTCATGTCAACGCATTATAGCCGAGCACCAAAAACCAACACGACTATTACAGTCGAACAAGATACCTGAGTGGAAATGGGACGAAATTGGAATGGATTTTATCGTCGGACTACCTCGGTCGCAACACGGAAATGATGCCATATGGGTCATCACAGATAGGTTAACTAAGGTGGCACATTTCATCCCGGTAAAGACAACCCACACCACTCAAAAGCTTGCCAAACTTTATCTCTCCCGTATAGTTTGCCTGCATGGAGTTCCAAAGACTATAATATCCGATAGGGGCACTCAATTCGTCTCTAAATTTTGGGATCATTTACAACAGGCCCTGGGAACTCAACTAGTATTCAGTACAACATACCACCCCCAGACTGGAGGGCAAATTGAACGTGTGAACCAAATTTTAGAGGACATGCTAAGAGCATGTGTTCTCACCTACGGAACCAGTTGGGAAGAAAGCTTGCCGTATGCCAAGTTCGCATACAACAACAGTTACCAAGCCAGTCTACAAATGGCACCTTTTGAAGCCTTGTACGGGCAAAGATGTCGTACCCCATTAAATTGGTCAGAAACAGGAGACAGTCGTATCTTCGGCCCAGACATGCTCAAGGAAGTTGAGGAGAAGGTTAGACTAATCAGGGATCGACTCAAGACAGCCCAGAGCCGACAAAAGAGTTATTACGATCAAAAACATCGTGAAGTCAGCTTTGAACCCGGTGAAAATGTGTATCTATGTG
Source organism: Secale cereale (assembly GCA_902687465.1). Lineage (NCBI taxonomy): Eukaryota > Viridiplantae > Streptophyta > Magnoliopsida > Poales > Poaceae > Secale > Secale cereale. Next base: position 339,455,588 of record LR738714.1, read on the forward strand.
TATCTCCTATGAGGGGCATGCAACGATTCAAAGTTAAAGGAAAGCTAGCACCACGATTTATTGGACCCTTCGGTGTAGTTGCATGAAGAGGCACAGTAGCCTACCAGCTAGACCTACCCAAAGAACTCTCAGACGTCCACGACGTGTTCCACGTCTCACAGTTGAGGAAGTGTGTAAGCAACCCAGAGAAGCATGTACCTCATGAGAGCATTGACGTGCAACCAGATCTCACCTACAGGGAACGTCCAATAAAAATATTGGAGGAGTCTGTAAGGAGGACCCGTTAGAAAACAATTAAGTTTCTCAAGGTTCGGTGGAGCAATCACACCGAGGATGAAGCAACATGGGAAAGAGAGAATTTTCTTCAGACAGAGTACCCACACCTATTTGAGGATCAGCTGAAATCTCGGGGACGAGATTTTTCCTAAGGGGGTAGGTGTTGTAACACTCCAAATATTTTAGATTGGGTTTTATCAAATTCTTTATTCTCTTGGAAGGAGGTTATTTAAATTTTTCTTAAAACCCCTCCTTCTCAAATCTTTTATGACAAAATATCTTGTGTCGTTCTCAACCTTGATATTTGGTCTTGAGGATTTTCATCTTGTGTTGGTTCAACACAAATAGTTTTTGGAAGGTTTTGACAAATTCCTTTTTATTAAAAAGTACTTCTATAAAATTATGGGCTTATCCTTTCCCATTCAAAATTTCTCTTTTGCCATGACACCTATTGAAAACTTTCTTCCAAAACCCACCTTTCCACTTTGGGTCAAGTCTAACATCATAACCAGCAAGTTCAACTCCCCCTAGATTTTATTTCTAATTATTTTACCCTCAAATCATTTTCTGTCATTTATTTTGGACCTTAGTGCTTTACAAAGGAACTACTAGATTCCCTTTGAATTTTTATTCCAAATAAACTCCCCTGGCTAGTCCTTAGTACCCTCAACCTAGATCCATCAAGATCTGCTGGTCCACAGTTCAAAATTTCCAAAATTTGCTTGCTGCAAGTTTGGACCAGATTTGCCATTTTTGGTGAAATTCATTCTTTTTCTCTTCCTAAAAATCTGTGAAAATTCAGGCAGCCTCTAGATGCATCAAGACCTCACTCCACCAAGTCCCAGCTCCAGAAAATTTTTCCAAGAGCCAAAATCATTTCGTCAACCAGTTGGTGTGCACTGTTCCTGTTGAAATTCAGAGTTTGAATGTTTAGTTTCTGCCGTCAGTGTCGTTTCCGTCAGCCAGCAGCGTCAATCTCGCCAGTGCACGCGTTGTCGCCTTGCTCACTGCCCCCCTTCTTATCCAGTGCGCCGCATAGTTGCTTGGCCGGTTGCGAGCGTCGGTGGCGACGTGGCTCGCCAGCTCCGGCGTCTTCCGCGGTGGCAGAGCCACCCGTGGCGGCCAACAGGGGCCAGCCCTGCAGAACGGCGCCGTCCGGCACCGCCCAAACCACCAGACGCCTCCGCATGGTCGTCCCCTCCCATTTGCACGCTACAGCACTGTCACCGTGGCCTGAGAGGCTGTAATGCCCAGTATGAGATTATACCTCCTACGTGTCGAGGCACGACTTAAAGGTATAAGCTCATATTAGAATGATCTCAAGTATGGTATCTTTGCACGACTCATGTAAAAGAGGGATGAAATTGCAAAAGATTAGTTGGCTTACACTCGCCACATCACACAATACATTACATAAGCAATCATCATCCAAATAACATCACAGTCCGACTACGGACGAAGATCCAAATGAAAGATACCATAAATAAAGCCACAAGGTCCGAATCGCCCCTAGTAGAAGCCACTACTGATCCTCTGGGTAAGACACGTAGTATTGCCCACGTTCTTCATCGAACTCCAGTACAACTTTGTGCCATCGCCTGTGTAGTTCACCATGGTACCTGCATCTGGTGTTGTGTAGAATCTGTGAGCCACGGAGGACTCAGCAATCCCGTTCCCGGGTAGCAAAACTATCTAAGCCTCGGGTGTGGAACAAGGCTGAAGAACAAAGGTTGCAGCAACACTAGCACTAGCTTACGTGTTTAGAGCGAGAAGAGAAGTGCCACGGACGTCAAAGTGATCACGAAGTGATCCTATCTAAGCACGTCAAACATAACCCCACCGTGTTCACTTCCCGAACCTCTTCGGAAAATGACTGTCACGGTTACTCACGCTGGTAGTGTATTCTGAACATAGTGTCAAGTTTTCTACAACCGGATAGTAACAAATTCCCATCCGCCACATAACCGTGGGCACGTCTTTCGAAAGATCAAACCCTGCAGGGGTGTCCCAACTTAGCCCATCACAAGCTCACGATCTGCGAAGTCGCAACTCCAAGGTAGGAAGGCCCGAGTATTCTCGAAATCCCGTGCTCAAGATATTCCGACCAAGGTAAAACTAATCCAGCAAGACCTCCCGGCATGCCGACACGCTGACAGTAGCCGCGTGTATCTAGTCTCAGGCTGTGGGGACCCCGACAAGAGTCGAGATCACCGAATGCACGTGTACAGTGATCCCAGAGATCAATGCTCACTGAACACACAGAAGCTGTATAACAAGAGTCTTACATCCATACATACTGTCTTACACAAATTATGGCCATTATGGCCAAGTCTTACATAGATAAAGCCTCAAGGGTTGAATAGCAATTAACTCGAATAGCGGAAGTCTTCGAAGATAAGTAGAACCCATGCCATCTGCCTTAACCCTACAGGCATTCTGACTGGGATAGCGTCCTAGTTCGCATGTTCGTCTCCATAGAATTCTTCTTCATATTCTTGCTTCTCCATGCCTGGCCAATTAAATAACCAGTGGCAAGCCAATGAGTACTTTGAATGTACTCGCAAGCAACCCATGATTTGGTTCAAGGTAACAATGCAATTGTACAACAATGAGCAATCTAGCTACGAGCTAGAATAAATATTCTACCATCAAGTATATGCATCAATAAATTCTCGTAACCTTGAGGGCAGGTTACCGATATCAACATGAATAGGATTCCACTCAACGAGTCAAGTCACCACCTTGACTCATCACACACACATACTTTCACTGATATAGTAAAATTCTGGACATAGTTTAAGTAGCACCACCTAACTGTCCATGACCGTGGACACGACTATTCGAATAGTTTTACACTCTGCAGAGGTTGCGCACTTTACCCACAAGATCCGGGAAGCTTTCGTGTCACCCACGATACCGCAGTATCTCAAGTACTCGGGGGAAGCACCCGGTCATTATCTTTCCCTAGACGACACTAACATAGGGTCCACTCGTTGGTGCACAACCCTCGAGTACAAACAATAGATCATGGGACTTGCCCTATTTTCAATGTCACGCGTACAAGAAGGGACCAACGGTGTGTCAAGTGCCCTATGAAAACAGTCATGGTCGCCTATCCGAGCACGACCCCGTCCCGGGAAAGACCTCAAGTCTTCCCGTCACTAGTAATGTGGGCACCATACTAGTATCGGCCTAAGTAATCAATAATGCCCCGTCCCATAAGGGGTAGAGTGGTTGCACATGTTTGGTTGGGACGGTAGTCACACATAAATCTAATCCATCATTTCACCCATGCACAAGATCTTTATTGGCACATCACTTCTTCCACAAGTGATGACCTAACTCAACATCACCCTCGGGCATTAGGGGCACCCGATGGTTTTTTTTTTTTGAAAAGAATGCAACCACGAAGGTTTCATGGCACACATGCATCACTAAGCATCACTACTAATCATTTGCATTGCATCTAGCACATATCAAGATCATGAGTAAAGCATGCATCATGTGGTGGTTCTCAACTAGGTCACCACTGTCACTCTTATCATCATGCATTCGAAAATAAATGGGTTCCGAGGAACACAAGGTATCATGGTCAAAGGGCTGCTTGCCTGGATTGGCTTGGTCTTCAAAGTCTTCAAATCCTTCCCCTCCTTCTTGCTGAGGAACACAAGGGTATCATGGTCAAAGGGTTGCTTGCCTGGATCATGAGTAGGGGTCATGCCACTTTTTAATGCAAATATTTGAGTGACAAATGAATGCGTGGCTCCAGAATCAAACAAGACAGTTGCAGGTGCTGAGTTGACAAGGAACGTACCCAGCACGACGTCCGGGTCTTCCTGGGCTTCTTAAGTAGTGACGTGATTCACACGCCCCTTCCCATGGTTAGGCGGGTTGCGAGGAGTTAGGTTCCTTGGTCGTATCCCGTGGCCTTGTCCTGGGTTCTGCGCATTGGGGCGCGGGGCATCAGGCTTCTTGTTGGGGCACACCCTTGAGATGTGTCCTGATTGACCACATCCAAAGCAAGTGACTTGGTTTGGATTATTGATCTTGTTGCCACCACTGTTATTGGGGTTGAATGCTGGCCTTGGGTTGGCATACTGCTGAGGCTGATAGTTGGTGCGAGGTGCAGGAGCTCTTGGCTGCTGGTAGGTTGGCTTGACCGGGGCTGACTGCCACGGGCGAGGCTTCTGGTTGCTGGAACTTCCCTTGCTGACCATCTTGCGCTTGCGAGTGTCTTCCAGAGCACGCGGCTTGTCTTCAAGCATGAGTGCTTTGTTCACCAGGTCAGGGAAGGTTGGGCAGTCGCACACGACAAGCGAGTATTGCAGAGTCTGATTGAGGCCTTCCATGAAGCGCTCCCTTTTTGCAGCATCAGTGCTGACATCTTCAGGAGTATACCTTGACAGAACACTGAACTTCTGCATGTACTCCTTGACAGTGCCACTTCCTTGCTTCAGGGCTCGAAACTCATGCTTTTTGATAGCCATGATTCCGGAAGAAATGTGGGCTTTGCGGAATTCTGCCTTGAAGTTGTCCCAAGTGATGTCTTGCCCAGCATGCATGACCTTGAATCCATCCCACCAAGCTCTAGCAGTCCCCCCGAGGCAGTGGGCTGCATAAGCCACCTTCTCGCGGTCTTCGGTGCATCCGACTAGTTCCAGCAAGTCCTCAATGGTGCGGACCCAGTCGTCTGCATCCAGGGGTTCAGTAGTCTCGATGAAAGTTGGCGGTGCATGCTTCTTGAACTCTGCCAACGTGGAACGTCCATTGCCATTCCCCACCGGCTGGCGGTTGTTGGTGACAGCTTGAGCAATCAACTGAAGGGCTGCGGTGTTGGCTTGGCGTTCCTCTCGGAAAGCTTGGAGAAGCTGAGCCATGTCCATGTTCGGAGGAGGTGGTGGTGGTGGAGCTTGGTCGTTGGTTTGGTCGTGGCCTGCCTCTGATTGAGCGGATGCTCCGGCTTCAGGCTGCTGGGTAGAGGTACCAGTACGAGTTACAACAGGCATCCTGTTGGAGCGGTAAAAGGTCTCATGATTTGGAAGAGGGAAAGCAACAAAGATGGGTGCCTAGTAAGGGGGTGGGTGTGACACTAATCAAATCATGCAAGGGCCGAAAGGGCCAAACACATTCATTAAAATTCAAATGGGTGATGCAGTCGTTTACATATTCCCGAATGGAGAATACGACATACATCCAAACACAACAAAAGCAAACACTAGATGGCTTCGTATGAACCATACAAGGACTCGACTACGCATAGGGGTTACACGACCTATCCTACCGTAAAGGTCACGAACTGGCATATCCGAGTTGCGAATAATGCCTAAGCGGTGGAATGCTCGGTCGCGTATTCTGGCTCTTCTGGGTCTTCCTCCTTGTCTTCATCTGTCTGGGCCCCCTTGTCACTTGAGGGTGTGGGGGAGTGGAGGAGTTGGATGCGACGGTGTTTTGTCGGTGGTGCAGGGAAAAGCTTGCGATATTCCCTTGCCGTCATACGGCGTCGCCGAGGTGGTTCTTCATCCTTGGAAGATACATCTCCTGAGGGCCTTCCGCCTCGGTACGCGATAGCGGACTGTCCGGGAGGCGCACCTTCCTTCTTGATCCTATCTGTCTTCTCTTGTGCTCGACGAAGAAGTGCCTTGGTCTTGTGAAGTTCTTCCCGGAGCTTCATTGATTCCGAGGACAAATCTTGTGCCAGGCTGTCGGCACATAGGCTGAAGTAGGTCTGGAATCAAAGTGGGAGTCCTTCCTTCAGTGGAGGGGCTAGTGCGCTGCTTTCATCTTCACCTTCCTTCCGGTAAGGCAAGAAGCGGGTTGTCATCTTGGCTGCCATCTCCGGAAGTAGCTCGCGGAGACGGGTTAGTGCCTTGAGTGTAGCAGCCTCGACAGCGAGAGGTAGTGTTGCCATCTGGGGTCCCTCGAAGAACCAACTTGTGGGAGGATCGTTTGCCTTCACGATCACTTCCACATGGTACTCCACCTCAGTGTCGCTAACCCAATGCTCAAGGTAGGTGAGGATGGGCGGTCGGTGGAACTGGCACTCCTGGAGGCTATCCTCGAGATGCAAGGGAAACCCAGTGGTCAGGTGCTCTTCGGGTACAGCGGCCATCTACAAAGGGTGAATACGAGAGGTTAATAAGCTGATAATATCTCAGGTTGGTAAGGTTTAGAAAAGAAGAGATGTTCAGAAGGTTCTCGAAAAGGGGTCTCATCTAACTAACGCCCATGCTAACTAAGGCTTCCTGCAGTCAGGATGGCTCTGATACCAGCTCTGTGGGGACCCCGACTTAAGAGTCGAGATCACCGAATGCACGTGTACAGTGATCCCAGAGATCAATGCTCACTGAACACACAGAAGCTGTATAACAAGAGTCTTACATCCATACATACCGTCTTACACAAATTATGGCCATTATGGCCAAGTCTTACATAGATAAAGCCTCAAGGGCTGAATAGCAATTAACTAGAATAGCGGAAGTCTTCGAAGATAAGTAGAACCCATGCCATCTGCCTTAACCCTACAGGCATTCTGACTGGGATAGCGTCCTAGTTCGCATGTTCGTCTCCATAGAATTCTTCTTCATATTCCTGCTCCTCCATGCCTGGCCAATTAAATAACCAGTGGCAAGCCAATGAGTACTTTGAATGTACTCGCAAGCAACCCATGATTTGGTTCAAGGTAACAATGCAATTGTACAACAATAAGCAATCTAGCTACGAGCTAGAATACATATTCTACCATCAAGTATATGCATCAATAAATTCTCGTAACCTTGAGGGCAGGTTACCGATATCAACATGAATAGGATTCCACTCAATGAGTCAAGTCACCACCTTGACTCATCACACACACATACTTTCACTGATATAGTAAAATTCTGGACATAGTTTAAGTAGCACCACCCAACTGTCCATGACCGTGGACACGTCTATTCGAATAGTTTTACACTCTGCAGAGGTTGTGCACTTTACCCACAAGATCCGGGAAGCTTTCGTGTCACCCACGATCCCGCAGTACCTCAAGTACTCGGGGGAAGCACCCAGTCATTATCTTTCTCTAGACGACACTAACATAGGGTCCACTCGTTGGTGCACAACCCTCGGGTACAAATAATAGATCATGGGACTTGCCCTATTTTCAATGTCACGCGTACACAAAGGTACCAGTGGTGTGTCCGGTGCCCTGTGAAAACAGTCATGGTCGCCTATCCGAGCACGACCCCGTCTAGGGAAAGACCTCAAGTCTTCCCGTCACTAGTAATGTGGGCACCATGCTAGTATCGGCCTAAGTAAACAATAATGCCTCGTCCCATAAGGGGTGGAGTGGTTGCACATGTTTGGTTGGGACGGTAGTCACACATAAATCTAATCCATCATTTCACCCATGCACAAGATCTTTATTGGCACATCACTTCTTCCACAAGTGATGACCTAACTCAACATCACCCTCGGGCATTAGGGGCACCCGATGGTTTTTTTTTTTGTGAAAAGAATGCAACCACGAAGGTTTCATGGCACACATGCATCACTAAGCATCACTACTAATCATTTGCATTGCATCTAGCACATAGCAAGATCATGAGTAAAGCATGCATCATGTGGTGGTTCTCAACTAGGTCACCACCGTCACTCTTATCATCATGCATTCAGAAATAAATGGGTTCCGAGGAACACATGGGTATCATGGTCAAAGGGATGCTTGCCTGGATTGGCTTGGTCTTCAAAGTCTTCAAATCCTTCCCCTCCTTCTTCTTCAGCAACCTCATCAAATACGATATCTAATCGTCGCAATAAACAACGGGAAAATAAGACCACAATAAAAACAGAAAAACCAAAGTGCTCAGAAAAATGTCAACTTATTTTTGTTATATACTAGAGGGAAAACTAAGATGGCAAAAATTCTTAGTTTGAGTTTTGGAGTGGCAGAATGAGGTACATGAATATTTGAACAGAAGTTTTAATGTTCAAATATGAATTTAAATTTGAACAGAATAGAAAAGGTCCATGGACATGTGTGAAAGTGACATCATTAAATAGGTTGGATTTTTACAAGTTTTTAGGAACTGGAATTAATTCATTTGGATATATATTTAATTCTGTGGAATTATTTAAAAATCCACAAAAAAGAAAAATGAAAAAGGGCCCTGTGCCACTGGGCCAGAATGGCCACAGTGCAGCAGGCTCAGGGCGAACAGCCCACCGCTCGGGCGTCAGCGCGCGTGCCAGGATTTTTAAACCTGACGGGCGGGGCCCGGCGTCAGTGAGTGGAGAGAGGGGCGAGGGCGAGGGGAGGCTGACAGGCGGGGCCCGCCTGTCATCCCTAACCCTCCGACAGAGAGCCGGCGAGCTCATCGGCGGCGTTTCGGGGCACGGCGGGGCGAGCTAAGGGCAGGAATGGATTCAGCGGAGTGTCGCCGATCTGGTGGAGGTGGTGCGGGTCGCCGGAGTGGCCTGGGTCGCCGACGGCGAGGTCACGCGGCGGAGGAGCTTCGGGCGGATGCTGCTCCGGTCGATTCCGGCAGCTGCACAGAGGGGAAAGAGGGGGAAACGCGTCAGGGTGATGCAGTGGTGCTAGATCGAGTGCGAGAAGAGGCTGGGGTGGCCTGTACCGAGCAGGCGACGGGGAGCCGCCGCGGCGGAGCTCGAGCTCGATCTCGAGCTCGGGCTGGTCTGGAGTGGGGCAAGTGGCTCTGGGGGTAGATTGAGAGAGGGAGAGTGCGCCTGGTGAGGAGAGGAGGGGCTCGGGGGGGGGGTCTATTTATAGGCGGACGGCGAGGTGTCGCGGACCTGTGCGCCGGCGACCTTTGCTCGTTGCCACAGGGCACGGGAGGCGCTTGGGGAGTGTCCGCGGGGTTGCTGGCCGAGGTCCAGGGTAGAGGAGAGGAAGAGAGGGAGCGGGGGAAGCTTCTGGTAGTGTGGGCGTATGAAGCCGACGACTGGAGCTCGCGGGCGGCCGACGCGCGTGCGAGGACGTCCATTGGAGGGAGAAGGAGGAGGGGGACAGCGCCGGGGGGCGTTGCGAACGTCGAGGCACATCGAACGGCGCGAGGGGAAGTACGAGGTGGCCGGGGGCGACGGATTGGGCGAGGCTACAGTGCGGGCGTGCACTGTAGCGCGCTCTGAAGCGTGCCTTCTGCATGCCACGGCATGCCGTTGGCTAGCTGGGCGTGTCCGCCGTGTCTGGGGGGTCCAACATGGAGTAAACAATCTGGCTGTGGCCTTGGATGCCTTGATTGTCCAGTGGGAGAGGAGGGAAGCAGAGAATTGGTAAGAACGGGGCTGTCCAGCAAGGTAAATTGGGGTTTTCACCCTTCAATCATTGAACTCTGGTCATGGGGAAGTTACTGGAGGTGGAAGGTGACTAGGTAAGGCTGTGGTAGAAAGTTGAGTCAAGGGTAAATAGTAAAAGAGGCCAAAATAGTGGTTTTGATAAAATGGCAGCAGGTGTTTGATCATGTTTTGGGCAAGCAAATGATCTCCACTGGTCATGACACTTAACAACATTAAATGGCATATGGAAATAGGGTGTTTCACCAAATTTGGGCTGGTTTGAAGAAACTTGTCAATGTAACTTTGGTGAACCCTAGAAATCAACAGAAATGGTTTCACCATGTTTAAGTCAAGCTATTCATCTCCCCTTGATGCACCACTTGGTGTAGTGCCATCATTTGGTGTTATGATCATGCCCACAAAGTTTGAAGCCCCGGGTAAAAAGTTGGTAATGTAAAGTTGTTCAAATTTGAATTTGAACAGAAATGGTTTTGGGGTACTCTGATCAAGTTGCCGTTCTCCAAAGCTTGTGCCATTTGGTCTAGATGCCTTATTAGACCATTCTAGCATGTGCACCAAGTTTGAGAGCATTTGGACAAGTTTGGCAATGTAAAGTTGCTCAAACTTCAGTTATGGACATAATGGTTTTGAGGGATTTTGATGATGTTTTCTTGCTTCCCAAGGCATGGGGCTTGGCAAGATCATCAAATATGTCATATATGACATGATAGAATTTCCCTGGAATTTTTAGAGAATATTTCCATTGTAAATATTTCAAAAGCTTGAAATATCCAGAAAGGGTTTCTGAGGGATTTGACCAATATTTTGAACATGACCAAGTGTTGAAACTCTTATATATGAACAATATATGTCCTATAAGTCTCCCTGAATTTTGGCAAACATTTTTGAAATAATTAAATAATTTTTCCCTATTAAAGACCATTTCTGGCCTTAAGAAAAAGCTTTTAAGTAAAATGGGAAAATAACTTTTAAAATTATACTTTTGTGGTTTATGGGAGTCCTATATCTACTAGGTTTCAAATATACTTTTTGAAATAATTTTCTCACCCTAAATCAAGCACTTGCAGTGCAAACCTCAATTCAGGGGTTTTTGGAATACTAATTTTTGAAAATACATTTTGGCCAAATTAATTTTATAAGAAAATACTATACTGCTATAAACACTTGGTATGATCATTGGGCAGAAGTTTTGGGTAAGGAGATGAATTCTACAAGAGGTAGTAGTAGACTTTAATGAGCACTTGAAAAACACAGGAAGAAAAACTCAATTCCAAATAAAAGCCAAATGATGCCAAAAATAAATAAATTTAGCTGGTCCAAATTTTCATGCTTTATTGATGCAAATGACATGTTACAAAATGCAGGGTGTGACAGACCTACCCCCCTTACAAGAATCTCGTCCCCGGGATTCCTAAACTAGGTCTTAAAAGAGATCGGGATATTCCGATCTAAGATAGTCTTCACGTTTCCAGGTTGCTTTTGCTTCCGTGTGGTTGCTCCACTGGACCTTGAAGTATTTGATGGTACGGCTTCGCGTCCGTCATTCTGCCTCATCCAGAATATGAATGGGCTTCTCACGGTAGGTCAAATCAGGCTGGAGATCAATGGCTTGGTGATCAACATCCTTGTAGAGACCAGGCTTGTTTGGAACTTGGAGACACTTCCTGAGTTGTGACACGTGGAATACATTGTGCATATTGGATAGCTCAGGTGGTAGTTCCAACTGGTAAGCCACTTCTCCTCGTCGTGCAGTGATCTCAAAGGGTCCAATGAACCTTGGTGCGAGCTTCCCCTTGACGTGGAAACGCTTGGTTCCCTTTAGAGGAGTTACCCGTAGGTACACATGGTCCCCGACATGGAAGCTCATATTCCGGCGGTGAGTGTCAGCATAGCTCTTCTGCCTTGACTTGACTGCCTTCAAACGCTCTCTGACTAGTTGGACTTGCTCTTCTGCTTCGTGGAGAATATCCGGTCCAAAGACTAGCCCTTCTCCAGTCTCTCACCAGTTGAGGGGTGTGCGACATCTGCGTCCGTACAACACCTCAAATGGTGCCATCTGAAGGCTTGACTGATAACTGTTGTTATAGGAGAACTCGGCGAAAGGGAGGCAATCTTCCCACTTGGCTCCATACGCCAAGACACAGGCTCGGAGCATGTCTTTGAGAATTTGATTTACTCGTTCTGTCTGACCTCCGGTCTGTGGGTGGAAAGCCGTGCTGAAAGACAACTTGGTTCCCAAGGCTTCTTGGAACTTCTTCCAGAACCTTGAGGTGAACTGGGTTCCTCGATCTGACACAATCTCCTTGGGAACACCATGAAGGCTCACGATTCTGTCGATGTAGAGAGCTGCCAGCCGGTAGCCATCATAAGTAGTCTTGACAGGAATGAAATGGGCTACCTTGGTCAAATGGTCGACTATGACCCAGATGGAGTCATGTCCTCTATTCGACCTTGGTAATCCAGTGATGAAATCCATTCCCACTTTATCCCACTTTCACTCAGGAACCTTGAGTGGTTGGAGCAATCCAGCGGGTCGCTGATATTCATCCTTGACCCTTTGGCACACATCACACTTTGCAACATAGGTTGCAATCTCTCTTTTCATCCCGTGCCACCAGAATCTTTCCTTCAAGTCTTGGTACATCTTGGTTCCTCCGGGGTGGATGGAATACGAAGTGTCGTGGGCTTCTTGCAGGATCAGGTTCTTCAGCTCCATCTTGTTTGGTACGCAGATGCGGCCTTTGTACCAAACAATCCCGTGCTAGTCTTCGGAGAATCCTGGAGCCTTGCCTAGCTTCATCATCTTCATGATGCCTTCAATGCTTGCGTGCCCATCTTGCGCCTTCTTGACTTCGTCCATCAGGGTTGGTTTGACTTCCAGACGATCTAGAAATCCCGGGGTGACCAATTCCAAACTGAATCGTTCCAGCTCTTCAAACAGGGCTGGTTGCCTTCTTTGAATTATGGCATTCAGGGAGCAAGCCTTTCTGCTTAAGGCATCGGCTACCACGTTAGCCTTCTCGGGGTGATATTAAACATTGAGGTCATAATCCTTGATGAGTTCCAACCATCTTCGTTGCCTCATGTTCAATTCCTTTTGGGTGAAAATGTACTTCAGACTTTTGTGGTCTGTGTATATCTCACACCGTTTCCCTAGGAGGTAATGTCGCCATGTCTTCAAGGCATGAACCACTGCTGCTAACTCAAGATCGTCAGTAGCGTAGTTCTCTTCATGAGGTCGTAGCTGCCTGGAGAAGTAAGCTATGACTCGGCCTTCTTGCATCAGAACGCTCCCCAATCCGGTTCGAGAGGCATCACAATATATCACGAACTCCTTGTGAATATCAGGTGTTGCCAGAACTGGGGCGGTGGTCAATCTCTTCTTGAGCTCTCTCTTCGCATTTTGGCGTTCACTCGAACTTCTTGTCCTTCTTGAGGAGCTGAGTCATTGGCCGGGCAATGCTAGAGAATCCTTCCACGAATTTGTGGTAATAACCCGCAAGTCCGAGGAAGCTTCTGACTTCCTTGACGGTCGTTGGAGATTGCCATTGGGTCACAACTTCGATCTGCGCGGGATCAACAAACAATCCTTCTTCGGTCAAGACATGACCTAAGAATCCAACTTTACGCAGCCAGAACTCACACTTGCTGAATTTGGCGTATAGTTGGTGCTCTCAAAGCTTGTCTAGGACCATCCTCAAATGTTGCTCGTGCTCTTCCTCCGTCTTCGAGAAGACAAGAATGTCATCGATGAAGACAACAACAAACTTGTCCAAATATTCCATGAAGACTTTATTCATGAGATACATGAAGTAAGATGGAGTATTAGTTAACCCAAAGGACATGACCGTGCACTCGTACAGGCCATATCTGGTTACAAATGCCGTCTTCGGAATATCTTGGGGTCTGATCTTCAGCTGGTAGTACCCAGATCTGAGGTCGATCTTGGAGAACACCTTGGCTCCGCTGAGTTGATCAAACAGATCTTCAATCTTGGGAAGTGGATACTTGTTCTTGATTGTAACCTCATTTAGGGAACGGTAGTCAATGCATAAGCGGATGGTACCGTCCTTTTTTGCTACAAACAGAATAGGTGACCCCCAAGGGGAGGCACTTGGGCGGATAAATCCCTTCCTCAGCTGCTCTTCCAGTTGCTTCTTCAACTCGGCTAATTCTTCCGTCCCCATTCTATAAGGCTTCTTATAGATGGGTCCTGCCCCGGGCATGAGCTCGATGATGAATTCAATGTCACGGTCAGGGGGCATTCCCGATAGCTCATCCGGAAAGACATCGGGATACTCACACACTACCGGTACTTGTTGCAGCCCAACTTCAGACAAACAGTTGACTTGAGCAGCTTGAGCGGAAGAGGAATGGGGAGCAAACTTAACTTCGACTCCTTGGTCATTGGTCACAGTGACAGTCCGATTGGCATAGTCTAACAAGCCTTGGTGCTTACTGAGCCAATCCATCCCTAGGATCACATCCAAGCCTTGCGATCTTAGGATGATAAGGTCTCCTAGGAAGTCTACACCGTTAATGATAACACTGACTCCTTTACAACCTATCTTGGCTCTCATCTCTGCTCCGGGGGTTTGTACCACCATGGGGTTATTCAGGGGTGTAGGGGTCATGCCACTTTTTAATGCAAATCTTTGAGTGACAAATGAATGCGTGGCTCCAGAATCAAACAAGACAGTTGCAGGTGCTGAGTTGACAAGGAACGTACCCAGCACGACGTCCGGGTCTTCCTCAGTAGTGACGTGATTCACACGCCCCTTCCCATGGTTAGGCGGGTTGCGAGGAGCTAGGTTCCTTGGTGGTATCCCGCGGCCTTGTCATGGGTTCTGCGCATTGGGGCGCGGGGCATCAGGCTTCTTGTTGGGGCACACCCTTGAGATGTGTCCTGATTGACCACATCCAAAGCAAGTGAGTTGGTTTGGATTATTGATCTTGTTGCCACCACTGTTATTGGGGTTGAATGCTGGCCTTGGGTTGGCATACTGCTGAGGCTGATAGTTGGTGCGAGGTGCAGGAGCTCTTGGCTGCTGGTAGGTTGGCTTGACCGGGGCTGACTGCCACGGGCGAGGCTTCTGGTTGCTGGAACTTCCCTTGCTGACCATCTTGCGCTTGCGAGTGTCTTCCAGAGCACGCGGCTTGTCTTCAAGCATGAGTGCTTTGTTCACCAGGTCAGGGAAGGTTGGGCAGTCGCACACGACAAGCGAGTATTGCAGAGTCTGATTGAGGCCTTCCATGAAGCGCTCCCTTTTTGCAGCATCAGTGCTGACATCTTCAGGAGTATACCTTGACAGAACACTGAACTTCTGCATGTACTCCTTGACAGTGCCACTTCCTTGCTTCAGGGCTCGAAACTCATGCTTTTTGATAGCCATGATTCCGGAAGGAATGTGGGCTTTGCGGAATTCTGCCTTGAAGTTGTCCCAAGTGATGTCTTGCCCAGCATGCATGACCTTGAATCCATCCCACCAAGCTCTAGCAGTCCCCCCGAGGCAGTGGGCTGCATAAGCCACCTTCTCGCGGTCTTCGGTGCATCCAACTAGTTCCAGCAAGTCCTCAATGGTGCAGACCCAGTCGTCTGCATCCAGGGGTTCAGTAGTCTCGATGAAAGTTGGCGGTGCATGCTTCTTAAACTCTGCCAACGTGGAACGTCCATTGCCATTCCCCACCGGCTGGCGGTTGTTGGTGACAGCTTGAGCAATCAACTGAAGGGCTGCGGTGTTGGCTTGGCGTTCCTCTCGGAAAGCTTGGAGAAGCTGAGCCATGTCCATATTCGGAGGAGGTGGTGGTGGTGGAGCTTGGTCGTTGGTTTGGTCGTGGCCTGCCTCTGATTGAGCGGATGCTCCGTCTTCAGGCTGCTGGGTAGAGGTACCAGTACGAGTTACAACAGGCATCCTGTTGGAGCGGTAAAAGGTCTCATGATTTGGAAGAGGGAAAGCAACAAAGATGGGTGCCTAGTAAGGGGGTGGGTGTGACACTAATCAAATCATGCAAGGGCCGAAAGGGCCAAACACATTCATTAAAATTCAAATGGGTGATGCAGTCGTTTACATATTTCCGAAGGGAGAATACGACATACATCCAAACACAACAAAAGCAAACACTAGATGGCTTCATATGAACCATACAAGGACTCGACTGCGCATAGGGGTTACACGACCTATCCTACCGTAAAGGTCACGAACTGGCATATCCGAGTTGCGAATAATGCCTAAGCGGCGGAATGCTCGGTCGCGTATTCTGGCTCTTCTGGGTCTTCCTCCTTGTCTTCATCTGTCTGGGCCCCCTTGTCACTTGAGGGTGTGGGGGAGTGGAGGAGTTGGATGCGACGGTGTTTTGTCGGTGGTGCAGGGAAAAGCTTGCGATATTCCCTTGCCGTCATACGGCGTCGCCGAGGTGGTTCTTCATCCTTGGAAGATACATCTCCTGAGGGCCTTCCGCCTCGGTACGCGATAGCGGACTATCCGGGAGGCGCACCTTCCTTCTTGATCCTATTTGTCTTCTCTTGTGCTCGACGAAGAAGTGTCTTGGTCTTGTGAAGTTCTTTCCGGAGCTTCATTGATTCCGAGGCCAAATCTTGTGCCAGGCTGTCGGCACATAGGCTGAAGTAGGTCTGGAATCGAAGTGGGAGTCCTACCTTCAGTGGAGGGGCTAGTGCGCTGCTTTCATCTTCACCTTCCTTCCGGTAAGGCAAGAAGCGGGTTGTCATCTTGGCTGCCATCTCCGGAAGTAGCTCGCGGAGATGGGTTAGTGCGTTGAGTGCAGCAGCCTCGACAGCGAGAGGTAGTGTTGCCATCTGGGGTCCCTCGAAGAACCAACTTATGGGAGGATCGTTTGCCTTCACGATCACTTCCACATGGTACTCCACCTCAGTGTCGCTAACCCAATGCTCAAGGTAGGTGAGGATGGGCGCTCGGTGGAACGGGCACTCCTGGAGGCTATCCTCGAGATGCAAGGGAAACCCAGTGGTCAGGTGCTCTTCAGGTACAGCGGCCATCTACAAAGGGTGAATAGGAGAGGTTAATAAGCTGATGATATCTCAGGTTGGTAAGGTTTAGAAAAGAAGAGAGGTTCAGAAGGTTCTCGAAAAGGGGTCTCATCTAACTAACGCCCATGCTAACTAAGGCTTCCTACAGTCAGGATGGCTCTGATACCAGCTCTATGGGGACCCCGACTTAAGAGTCGAGATCACCGAATGCACGTGTACAGTGATCCCAGAGATCAATGCTCACTGAACACACAGAAGCTGTATAACAAGAGTCTTACATCCATACATACCGTCTTACAAAAATTATGGCCATTATGGCCAAGTCTTACATAGATAACGCCTCAAGGGCTGAATAGCAATTAACTAGAATAGCAGAAGTCTTCGAAGATAAGTAGAACTCATGCCATCTGCCTTAACCCTACAGGCATTCTGACTGGGATAGCGTCCTAGTTCGCATGTTCGTCTCCATAGAATTCTTCTTCATATTCCTGCTCCTCCATGCCTGGCCAATTAAATAACCAGTGGCAAGCCAATGAGTACTTTGAATGTACTCACAAGCAACCCATGATTTGGTTCAAGGTAACAATGCAATTGTACAACAATAAGCAATCTAGCTACGAGCTAGAATAAATATTCTACCATCAAGTATATGCATCAATAAATTCTCGTAACCTTGAGGGCAGGTTACTGATATCAACATGAATAGGATTCCACTCAACGAGTCAAGTCACCACCTTGACTCATCACACACACATACTTTCACTGATATAGTAAAATTCTGGACATAGTTTAAGTAGCACCACCCAACTATCCATGACCGTGGACACGGCTATTCGAATAGTTTTACACTCTGCAGAGGTTGCGCACTTTACCCACAAGATCCGGGAAGCTTTCGTGTCACCCACGATCCCGCAGTACCTCAAGTACTCGGGGGAAGCACCCGGTCATTATCATTCCCTAGACGACACTAACATAGGGTCCACTCGTTGGTGCACAACCCTCGAGTACAAACAATAGATCATGGGACTTGCCCTATTTTCAATGCCACGCGTACACGAAGGGACCAACGGTGTGTCCCGTGCCCTGTGAAAACAGTCATGGTCGCCTATCCGAGCACGACCCCGTCCCGGGAAAGACCTCAAGTCTTCCCGTCACTAGTAATGTAGGCACCATGCTAGTATCGGCTTAAGTAATCAATAATGCCCCGTCCCATAAGGGGTAGAGTGGTTGCACATGTTTGGTTGGGACGGTAGTCACACATAAATCTAATCCATCATTTCACCCATGCACAAGATCTTTATTGGCACATCACTTCTTCCACAAGTGATGACCTAACTCAACATCACCCTCGGGCATTAGGGGCACCCGATGGTTTTTTTTGTTGAAAAGAATGCAACCACGAAGGTGTCATGGCACACATGCATCACTAAGCATCATTACTAATCATTTGCATTGCATCTAGCACATAGCAAGATCATGAGTAAAGCATGCATCATGTGGTGGTTCTCAACTAGGTCACCACCGTCACTCTTATCATCATGCATTCGAAAATAAATGGGTTCCGAGGAACACAAGGGTATCATGGTCAAAGGGCTGCTTGCCTGGATTGGCTTGGTCTTCAAAGTCTTCAAATCCTTCCCCTCCTTCTTCTTCAGCAACCTCGTCAAATACGGTATCTAATCGTCGCAATAAACAACGGGAAAATAAGACCACAATAAAAACAGAAAAACCAAAGTGCTCAGAAAAATGTCAACTTATTTTTGTTATATACTAGAGGGAAAACTAAGATGGCAAAAATTCTTAGTTTGAGTTTTGGAGTGACAGAATGAGGTACATGAATATTTGAACCGAAGTTTGAATGTTTAAATATGAATTTAAATTTGAACAGAACAGAAAAGGTCCATGGACATGTGTGAAAGTGACATCATTGAATAGGTTGGATTTTTACAAGTTTTTAGGATCTGGAATTCATTCATTTGGATATATATTTAATTCTGTGGAATTATTTAAAAATCCACAGAAAAGAAAAATGAAAAAGGGCCCTGTGCCACTTGGCCAGAATGGCCACAGTGCAGCAGGCCCA
This sequence comes from Secale cereale, assembly GCA_902687465.1. NCBI lineage: Eukaryota > Viridiplantae > Streptophyta > Magnoliopsida > Poales > Poaceae > Secale > Secale cereale. Next base: position 339,474,244 of record LR738714.1, read on the forward strand.
GGGCGAACAGCCCACCGCTCGGGCGCCAGCGCGCGCGCCAGGGTTTTCAAACCTGACGGGCGGGGCCCGACGTCAGTGAGTGGAGAGAGGGGCGAGGGCGAGGGGAGGCTGACAGGCGGGGCCCGCCTGTCATCCCTAACCCTCCGACAGAGAGCCGGCGAGCTCACCGGCGGCTTTTCGGGGCACGGCGGGGCGAGCTAAGGGCAGGAATGGATTCAGCGAGTGTCGCCGATCTGGTGGAGGTGGTGCGGGTCGCCGACGGCGAGGTCACGCGGCGGAGGAGCTTCGGGCGGATGCTGCTCCGGTCGAATCCGGCAGCTGCAGAGAGGGGAAAGAGGGGAAACGCGTCAGGGTGATGCAGTGGTGCTAGATCGAGTGCGAGAAGAGGCTGGGGTGGCCTGTACCGAGCAGGCGACGGGGAGCCGCCGCGGCGGAGCTCGAGCTCGATCTCGAGCTCGGGCTGGTCTGGAGTGGGGAGAGTGGCTCTGGGGGTAGATTGAGAGAGGGAGAGTGCGACTGGTGAGGAGAGGAGGGGCTCGGGGGGTCTATTTATAGGCAGACGGCGAGGTGCCGTGGACCTGTGCGCCGGCGAGCCTTTGCTCGTTGCCACAGGGCAGGGAGGCGCTGGGGGAGTGTCTGCGGGGTTGCTGGACGAGGTCCAGGGCAGAGGAGAGGAAGAGAGGGAGCGGGGGAAGCTTCTGGTGCTGCGGGCGTGTGAAGCCGACGACTGGAGCTCGCGGGCGGCCGGCGCGCGTGCGAGGACGTCCACTAGAGGGAGAAGGAGGAGGGGGACAGCGCCGGGGGGCGTTGTGAACGCCGAGGCACATCGAACGGCGCGAGGGGGAAGCACGAGGTGGTCGGGGGCGACGGATTGTGGAGGCTACAGTGCGGGCGTGCACTGTAGCGCGCTCTGGAGCGTGCCTTCTGCATGCCACGGCATGCCGTTGGCTAGCTGGGCGCGTCCGCCGTGTCTGGGGGGTCCAGCATGGAGTAAACAATCTGGCTGTGGCCTTGGATGCCTTGATTGTCCAGTGGGAGAGGAGGGAAGCAGAGAATTGGTAAGAACTGGGCTGTCCAGCAAGGTAAATTGGGGTTTTCACCCTTCAATCATTGAACTCTGGTCATGGGGAAGTTACTGGAGGTAGAAGGTGACTAGGTAAGGCTGTGGTAGAAAGTTGAGTCAAGGGTAAATAGTAAAAGAGGCCAAAACAGTGGTTTTGGTAAAATGGCAGCAGGTGTTTGATCATGTTTTGGGCAAGCAAATGATCTCCACTGGTCATGACACTTAACAGCATTAAATGGCATATGGAAATAGGGTGTTTCACCAAATTTGGGCTGGTTTGAAGAAACTTGTCAATGTAACTTTGGTGAACCATAGAAATCAACAAAAATGGTTTCACCATGTTTAAGTCAAGCTATTCATCTCCCCTTGATGCACCACTTGGTGTAGTGTCATCATTTGGTGTTATGATCATGCCCACAAAGTTTGAAGCCCCAGGTAAAAAGTTGGTAATGTAAAGTTGTTCAAATTTGAATTTGAACAGAAATGGTTTTGGGGTACTCTGATCAAGTTGCCATTCTCCAAAGCTTGTGCCATTTGGTCTAGATTCCTTATTAGACCATTCTAGCATGTGCACCAAGTTTGAGAGCATTTGGACAAGTTTGGCAATGTAAAGTTGCTCAAACTTCAGTTATGGTTTTGAGGGGTTTTGATGATGTTTTCTTGCTTCCCAAGGCATGGGGCTTCGCAAGATCATCAAATATGTCATATATGACATGATAGAATTTCCCTGAAATTTTTAGAGAATATTTCCTTTGTAAATATTTCAAAAGCTTGAAATATCCAGAAAGGGTTTCTGAGGGATTTGACCAATATTTTGAACATGACCAAGTGTTGAAACTTTTATATATGGACAATATATGTCCTATGAGTCTCCCTGAATTTTGGCAAACATTATTGAAATAATTAAATAATTTTTTCCTATTAAAGGCCATTTCTGCCTTAAGAAAAAGCTTTTAAGTAAAATAGGAAAATAACTTTTAAAATTATAATTTTGTGGTTTATGGGAGTCCTATATCTACTAGGTTGCAAATATACTTTTTGAAATAATTTTCTCACCCTAAATCAAGCACTTGCAGTGCAAACCTCAATTCAGGGGTTTTTGGAATACTAATTTTTGAAAATACATTTTGGCCAAATTAATTTTATAAGAAAATACTATACTGCTATAAACACTTGGTATGATCATTGGGCAGAAGTTTTGGGTAAGGAGATGAATTCTACAAGAGGTAGTAGTTGACTTTAATGAGCACTTGAAAAACACAGGAAGAAAAACTCAATTCCAAATAAAAGCCAAATGATGCCAAAAATAAATAAATTTAGCTGGTCCAAATTTTCATGCTTTATTGATGCAAATGACATGTTACAAAATGCAGGGTGTGACAGAACTACCCCCCTTACAAGAATCTCGTCCCCGAGATTCCTAAACTAGGTCTTAAAAGAGATCGGGATATTCGGATCTAAGATAGTCTTCACGTTCCCAGGTTGCTTCCGCTTCCGTGTGGTTGCTCCACTGGACCTTGAAGTACTTGATGGTACGGCTTCGCGTCCGTCATTCTGCCTCATCCAGAATGCGAATGGGCTTCTCACGGTAGGTCAAATCAGGCTCGAGATCAATGGCTTAGTGATCAACATCCTTGTAGAGACCAGGCTTGTTTGGAACTTGGAGACACTTCCTGAGTTGTGACACGTGGAATACGTTGTGCACATCGGATAGCTCAGGTGGTAGTTCCAACTGGTAAGCCACTTCTCCTCGTCGTGCAGTGATCTCAAAGGGTCCAATGAATCTTGGTGCGAGCTTCCCCTTGACGTGGAAACGCTTGGTTCCCTTTAGAGGAGTTACCCGTAGGTACACATGGTCCCCGACATGGAAGCTCATATTCCGGCGATGAGTGTCAGCATAGCTCTTCTGCCTTGACTTGGCTGCCTTCAAACACTCTCTGACTAGTTGGACTTGCTCTTCTGCTTCGCGGAGAATATCCGGTCCAAAGACTAGCCCTTCTCCGGTCTCTCACCAGTTGAGGGGTGTGCGACATCTGCGTCCGTACAACACCTCAAATGGTGCCATCTGAAGGCTTGACTGATAACTGCTGTTATAGGAGAACTCGGCGACAGGGAGGCAATCTTCCCACTTGGCTCCATACTCCAAGACACAGGCTCGGAGCATGTCTTCGACAATTTGATTTACTCGTTCTGTCTGACCTTCGGTCTGTGGGTGGAAAGCCGTGCTGAAAGACAACTTGGTTCCCAAGGCTTCTTGGAACTTCTTCCAGAACCTTGAGGTAAACTGGGTTCCTCGATCTGACACAATCTCCTTGGGAACACCATGAAGGCTCACGATTCTATCGATGTAGAGAGCTGCCAGCCGGTTGCCATCATAAGTAGTCTTGACAGGAATGAAATGGGCTACCTTGGTCAAATGGTCGACTATGACCCAGATGGAGTCATGTCCTCTATTCGACCTTGGTAATCCAGTGATGAAATCCATTCCGACTTTATCCCACTTCCACTCAGGAACCTTGAGTGGTTGGAGCAATCCAGCGGGTCGCTGATATTCAGCCTTGACCCTTTGGCACACATCACACTTTGCAACATAGGTTGCAATCTCTCTTTTCATCCCGTGCCACCAGAATCTTTCCTTCAAGTCTTGGTACATCTTGGTTCCTCCGGGGTGGATGGAATACGAAGTGTCGTGGGCTTCTTGCAGGATCAGGTTCTTCAGCTCCATCTTGTTTGGTACGCAGATGCGGCCTTTGTACCAAACAATCCCGTGCTCGTCTTCGGAGAATACTGGGGCCTTGCGTAGCTTCATCTTATTCTTGATGCCTTCAATGCTTGCGTGCCCATCTTGCGCCTTCTTGACTTCGTCCATCAGGGTTGGTTTGACTTCCAGACGATCTAGAAATCCCGAGGTGACCAATTCCAAACTGAATCGTTCCAGCTCTTCAAACAGGGCTGGCTGCCTTCTTTGAATTATGACATTCAGGGAGCAAGCCTTTCTACTTAAGGCATCGGCTACCACGTTAGCCTTCCCGGGGTGATATTGAACACTGAGGTCATAATCCTTGATGAGTTCCAACCATCTTCGTTGCCTCATGTTCAATTCCTTTTGGGTGAAAATGTACTTCAGACTTTTGTGGTCTGTGTATATCTCACACCGTTTCCCTAAGGGATAATGTCGCCATGTCTTCAAGGCATGAACCACTGCTGCTAACTCAAGATCGTGAGTAGCGTAGTTCTCTTCATGAGGTCGTAGCTGCCTGGAGAGGTAAGCTATGACTCGGCCTTCTTGCATCAGAACTCTCCCCAATCCGGTTCGAGAGGCATCACAATATATCACGAACTCCTTGTGAATATCAGGTGTTGCCAGAACTGGGGCGGTGGTCAATCTCTTCTTGAGCTCTTGGAAGCTCTCTTCGCATTTTGGTGTCCACTCGAACTTCTTGTCCTTCTTGAGGAGCCGAGTCATTGGCCGGGCAATGCTAGAGAATCCTTCCACGAATTTGTGGTAATAACCCGCAAGTCCGAGGAAGCTTCTGACTTCCTTGACGGTCGTTGCAGATTGCCATTGGGTCACAGCTTCGATCTTCGCGGGATCAACTGACAATCCTTCTTCGGTCAAGACATGACCTAAGAATCCAACTTTACGCAGCCAGAACTCACACTTGCTGAATTTGGCGTATAGTTGGTGCTCTCGAAGCTTGTCTAGGACCATCCTCAAATGTTGCTCGTGCTCTTCCTCCGTCTTCGAGAAGACAAGAATGTCATCGATGAAGACAACAACAAACTTGTCCAAATATTCCATGAAGACTTTAGAGATACATGAAGTAAGATGGAGTATTAGTTAACCCAAAGGACATGACCGTGCACTCGTACAGACCATATCTGGTTACAAATGCCGTCTTCGGAATATCTTGGGGTCTGATCTTCAGCTGGTAGTACCCAGATCTGAGGTCGATCTTGGAGAACACCTTGGCTCCGCTGAGTTGATCAAACAGATCTTCAATCTTGGGAAGTGGATACTTGTTCTTGATTGTAACCTCGTTGAGGGAACGGTAGTCAATGCATAAGCGGATGGTACCGTCCCTTTTTGCTACAAACAGAACAGGTGACCCCCAAGAGGAGGCACTTGGGCGGATAAATCCCTTCCTCAGCTGCTCTTCCAGTTGCTTCTTCAACTCGGCTAATTCTTCTGTCCCCATTCTATAAGGCTTCTTATAGATGGGTCCTGCCCCGGGCATGAGCTCGATGATGAACTCAATGTCACGGTCAGTGGGCATTCCCGGTACCTCATCCGGAAAGACATCGGGATACTCACACACTACCGGTACTTGTTGCAGCCCAACTTCAGACAAACAGTTGACTTGAGCAGCTTGAGCGGAAGAGGAATGGGGAGCAAACTTAACTTCGACTCCTTGGTCATTGGTCACAGTGACAGTCCGATTGGCATAGTCTAACAAGCCTTGGTGCTTACTGAGCCAATCCATCCCTAGGATCACATCCAAGCCTTGCGATCTTAGGATGATAAGGTCTCCTAGGAAGTCTACACCGTTAATGATAACACTGGATCCTTTACAACCTATCTTGGCTCTCATCTCTGCTCCGGGGGTTTGTACCACCATAGGGTTATTCAGGGGTGTAGGGGTCATGCCACTTTTTAATGCAAATCTTTGAGTGACAAATGAATGCGTGGCTCCAGAATCAAACAAGACAGTTGCAGGTGCTGAGTTGACAAGGAACGTATCCAGCACGACGTCCGGGTCTTCCTGGGCTTCTTCAGTAGTGACGTGATTCACACGCCCCTTCCCATGGTTAGGCGGGTTGCGAGGAGCTAGGTTCCTTGGTGGTATCCCGCGGCCTTGTCCTGGGTTCTGCGCATTGGGGCGCGGGGCATCAGGCTTCTTGTTGGGGCACACCCTTGAGATGTGTCCTGATAGACCACATCCAAAGCAAGTGACTTGGTTTGGATTATTGATCTTGTTGCCACCACTGTTATTGGGGTTGAATGCTGGCCTTGGGTTGGCATACTGCTGAGACTGATAGTTGGTGCGAGGTGCAGGAGCTCTTGGTTGCTGGTAGGTTGGCTTGACCGGGGCTGACTGCCACGGGCGAGGCTTCTGGTTGCTGGAACTTCCCTTGCTGACCATCTTGCGCTTGCGAGTGTCTTCCAGAGCACGCGGCTTGTCTTCAAGCATGAGTGCTTTGTTCACCAGGTCAGGGAAGGTTGGGCAGTCGCACACGACAAGCGAGTATTGCAGAGTCTGATTGAGGCCTTCCATGAAGCGCTCCCTTTTTGCAGCATCAGTGCTGACATCTTCAGGAGTATACCTTGACAGAACACTGAACTTCTGCATGTACTCCTTGACAGTGCCACTTCCTTGCTTCAGGGCTCGAAACTCATGCTTTTTGATAGCCATGATTCCGGAAGGAATGTGGGCTTTGCGGAATTCTGCCTTGAAGTTGTCCCAAGTGATGTCTTGCCCAGCATGCATGACCTTGAATCCATCCCACCAAGCTCTAGCAGTCCCCCCGAGGCAGTGGGCTGCATAAGCCACCTTCTCGCGGTCTTCGGTGCATCCAACTAGTTCCAGCAAGTCCTCAATGGTGCAGACCCAGTCGTCTGCATCCAGGGGTTCAGCAGTCTCGATGAAAGTTGGCGGTGCATGCTTCTTGAACTCTGCCAACGTGGAATGTCCATTGCCATTCCCCGCCGGCTGGCGGTTGTTGGTGACAGCTTGAGCAATCAACTGAAGGGCTGCGGTGTTGGCTTGGCGTTCCTCTCGGAAAGCTTGGAGAAGCTGAGCCATGTCCATGTTCGGAGGAGGTGGTGGTGGTGGAGCTTGGTCGTTGGTTTGGTTGTGGCCTGCCTCTGATTGAGCGGATGCTCCGGCTTCAGGCTGCTGGGTAGAGGTACCAGTACGAGTTACAACAGGCATCCTGTTGGAGCGGTAAAAGGTCTCATGATTTGGAAGAGGGAAAGCAACAAAGATGGGTGCCTAGTAAGGGGGTGGGTGTGACACTAATCAAATCATGCAAGGGCCGAAAGGGCCAAACACATTCATTAAAATTCAAATGGGTGATGCAGTCGTTTACATATTCCCGAAGGGAGAATACGGCATACATCCAAACACAACAAAAGCAAACACTAGATGGCTTCATATGAACCATACAAGGACTCGACTGCGCATAGGGGTTACACGACCTATCCTACCGTAAAGGTCACGAACTGGCATATCCGAGTTGCGAATAATGCCTAAGCGGCGGAATGCTCGGTCGCGTATTCTGGCTCTTCTGGGTCTTCCTCCTTGTCTTCATCTATCTGGGCCCCCTTGTCACTTGAGGGTGTGGGGGAGTGGAGGAGTTGGATGCGACGGTGTTTTGTCGGTGGTGCAGGGAAAAGCTTGCGATATTCCCTTGCCGTCATACGGCGTCGCCGAGGTGGTTCTTCATCCTTGGAAGATACATCTCCTGAGGGCCTTCCGCCTCGGTACGCGATAGCGGACTGTCCGGGAGGCGCACCTTCCTTCTTGATCCTATATGTCTTCTCTTGTGCTCGACGAAGAAGTGTCTTGGTCTTGTGAAGTTCTTCCCGGAGCTTCATTGATTCCGAGGCCAAATCTTGTGCCAGGCTGTCGGCACATAGGCTGAAGTAGGTCTGGAATCGAAGTGGGAGTCCTTCCTTAAGTGGAGGGGCTAGTGCGCTGCTTTCATCTTCACCTTCCTTCCGGTAAGGCAAGAAGCGGGTTGTCATCTTGGCTGCCATCTTCGAAAGTAGCTCCCGGAGACGGGTGAGTGCCTTGAGTGCAGCAGCCTCGACAGCGAGAGGTAGTGTTGCCATCTGGGGTCCCTCGAAGAACCAACTTGTGGGAGGATCGTTTGCCTTCACGATCACTTCCACATGATACTCCACCTCAGTGTCGCTAACCCAATGCTCAAGGTAGGTAAGGATGGGCGCTCGGTGGAACTGGCACTCCTGGAGGCTATCCTCGAGATGCAAGGAAAATCCAGTGGTCAGGTGCTCCTCAGGTACAGCGGCCATCTACAAAGGGTGAATAGGAGAGGTTAATAAGCTGATGATATCTCAGGTTGGTAAGGTTTAGAAAAGAAGAGAGGTTTAGAAGGTTCTCGAAAAGGGGTCTCATCTAACTAACGCCCATGCTAACTAAGGCTTCCTACAATCAGGATGGCTCTGATACCAGCTTTGTGGGGACCCCAACTTAAGAGTCGAGATCACCGAATGCACGTGTACAGTGATCCCAAAGATCAATGCTCACTGAACACACAGAAGCTGTATAACAGGAGTCTTACATCCATACATACCGTCTTACACAAATTATGGCCATTATGGCCAAGTCTTACATAGATAAAGCCTCAAGGGCTGAATAGCAATTAACTAGAATAGCGGAAGTCTTCGAAGATAAGTAGAACCCATGCCATCTGCCTTAATCCTACAGGCATTCTGACTGGGATAGCGTCCTAATTCGCATGTTCGTCTCCATATAATTCTTCTTCATATTCCTGCTCCTCCATGCATGGCCAATTAAATAACCAGTGACAAGCCAATGAGTACTTTGAATGTACTCGCAAGCAACCCATGATTTGGTTCAAGGTAACAATGAAATTGTACAACAATAAGCAATCTAGCTACGAGCTAGAATAAATATTCCACCATCAAGTATATGCATCAATAAATTCTCGTAACCTTGAGGGCAGGTTACCGATATCAACATGAATAGGATTCCACTCAATGAGTCAAGTCACCACCTTGACTCATCACACACACATACTTTCACTGATATAGTAAAATTCTGGACATAGTTTAAGTAGCACCACCCAACTATCCATGACCGTGGACACGGCTATTCGAATAGTTTTACACTCTGCAGAGGTTGCGCACTTTACCCACAAGATCCGAGAAGCTTTTGTGTCACCCACGATCCCGCAGTACCTCAAGTACGCGGGGGAAGCACCCGGTCATTATCTTTCCCTAGACGCCACTAACATAGGGTCCACTCGTTGGTGCACAACCCTCGAGTACAAACAATAGATCATGGGACTTGCCCTATTTTCAATGTCACGCGTACACGAAGGGACCAACGATGTGTCCGGTGCCCTGTGAAAACAGTCATGGTCGCCTATCCGAGCACGACCCCGTCCCGCGAAAGACCTCAAGTCTTCCCGTCACTAGTAATGTGGGCACCATGCTAGTATCGGCCTAAGTAATCAATAATGCCCCGTCCCATAAGGGGTAGAGTGGTTGCACATGTTTGGTTGGGACGGTAGTCACACATAAATCTAATCCATCATTTCACCCATGCACAAGATCTTTATTGACACATCACTTCTTCCACAAGTGATGACCTAACTCAACATCACCCTCGGGCATTAGGGGCACCCGATGGTTTTTTTTTAAAGAATGCAACCACGAAGGTTTCATGACACACATGCATCACTACTAATCATTTGCATTGCATCTAGCACATAGCAAGATCATGAGTAAAGCATGCATCATGTGGTGGTTCTCAACTAGGTCACCACCGTCACTCTTATCATCATGCATTCGGAAATAAATGGGTTCCGAGGAACACAAGGGTATCATGGTCAAAGGGCTGCTTGCCTGGATTGGCTTGGTCTTCAAAGTCCTCCAATCCTTCCCCTCCTTCTTCTTTAGCAACCTCATCAAATACGGTATCTAATCGTCGCAATAAACAACGGGAAATAAGACCACAATAAAAACAGAAAAACCAAAGTGCTCAGAAAAATGTCAACTTATTTTTGTTATATACTAGAGGGAAAACTAAGATGGCAAAAATTATTAGTTTGAGTTTTGGAGTGGCAGAATGAGGTACATGAATATTTGAACAAAAGTTTGAATGTTCAAATATGAATATAAATTTGAACATAATAGAAAAGGTCCATGGACATGTGTGAAAGTGACATCATTAAATAGGTTGGATTTTTACAAGTTTTTAGGATCTGGAATTAATTCATTTGGATATATATTTAATTATGTGGAATTATTTAAAAATCCACAAAAAAGAAAAATGAAAAAGGGCCCTGTGCCACTGGGCCAGAATGGCCACAGTGCAGCAGGCCCAAGGCGAACAGCCCACCGCGCGCGCCAGGGTTTTCAAACCTGACGGGCGGGGCTCGGCGTCAGTGAGTGGAGAGAGGGACGAGGGCGAGGGGAGGCTGACAGGCGGGGCACGCCTGTCATCCCTAACCCTCCGATAGAGAGCCGGCGAGCTCACCAGCGACGTTTCGGGGCACGGCGGGGCGAGCTAAGTGCAGGAATGGATTCAGCGGAGTGTCGCCGATCTGGTGAAGGTGGTGCGGGTCGCCGGATTGGCCTGAGTCGCCGACGGCGAGGTCACGCGTCGGAGGAGCTTCGGGCGGATGCTGCTCCGGTCGATTCCGGCAGCTGCAGAGAGGGGAAAGAGGGGGAAACGCGTCAGGGTGATGCAGTGGTGCTAGATCGAGTGCGAGAAGAGGCTGGGGTGGCCTGTACCGAGCAGGCGACGGGGAGCCGCCGCGGCGGAGCTCGAGCTCGATCTCGAGCTCGGGCTGGTCTGGAGTGGGGCGAGTGGCTCTGGGGTAGATTGAGAGAGGGAGAGTGCGACTGGTGAGGAGAGGAGGGGCTCGGGGGGTCTATTTATAGGCGGACGACGAGGTGCCGTGGACCTGTGCGCCGGCGAGCCTTTGCTCGTTGCCACAGGGCACGGGAGGCGATGGGGGAGTGTCTACGGGGTTGCTGGACGAGGTCCAGGGCAGAGGAGAGGAAGAGAGGGAGCGGGGGAAGCTTCTGGTGCTGCGGGCGTGTGAAGCCGACGACTGGAGCTCGCGGGCGGCCCACGCGCGTGCGAGGACGTCCACTGGAGGGAGAAGGAGGAGGGGGACAGCGCCGGGGAGCGTTGCGGACGCCGAGGCACATCGAACGGCGCGAGGGGGAAGCACGAGGTGGTCGGGGGCGACGGATTGGGCGAGGCTACAGTGCGGGCGTGCACTGTAGCGCGCTCTAGAGCGTGCCTTCTGCATGCCACGGCATGCCGTTGGCTAGCTGGGCGCGTCCGCCGTGTCTGGGGGGTCCAGCATGGAGTAAACAATCTGGTTGTGGCCTTGGATGCCTTGATTGTCCAGTGGGAGAGGATGGAAGCAAAGAATTGGTAAGAACTGGGCTGTCCAGCAAGGTAAATTGGGGTTTTCACCCTTCAATCATTGAACTCTGGTCATGAGGAAGTTACTGGAGGTAGAAGGTGACAAGGTAAGGTTGTGGTAGAAAGTTGAGTCAAGGGTAAATAGTAAAAGAGGCCAAAACAGTGGTTTTGGTAAAATGACAGCAGGTGTTTGATCATGTTTTGGGCAAGCAAATGATCTCCACTGGTCATGACACTTAACAGCATTAAATGGCATATGGAAATAGGGTGTTTCACCAAATTTGGGCTGGTTTGAAGAAACTTGTCAATGTAACTTTGGTGAACCATAGAAATCAACAGAAATGGTTTCACCATGTTTAAGTCAAGCTATTCATCTCCCTTTGATGCACCACTTGGTGTAGTGTCATCATTTGGTGTTATGATCATTCCCACAAAGTTTGAAGCCCCAGGTAAAAAGTTGGTAATGTAAAGTTGTTCAAATTTGAATTTGAACAGAAATGGTTTTGGGGTACTCTCATCAAGTTGCCCTTCTCCAAAGCTTGTGACATTTGGTCTAGATGCCTTATTAGACCATTCTAGCATGTGCACCAAGTTTGAGAGCATTTGAACAGTGTGGATTGAAGGAAATGAAAGAAGAGATACTTTTGACAGGAGTGTTATACTACATGGGAACAACAACGAAAAAGAGCACATTGGATCATATTACGGGTGCTATGATCCATTGTCGTATCCTCTATTCTTTCCAAGAGCTGAACTGGGTTGGCATAGGAAAATCCCAAAGAAGAATACACAAGAGGAAGATATTGGTGCTGATAATATCAATAATGACGACGACCCAGGTAATTCAAAATTCAATTTTCATATATAGTACAGTACAAACTTATGCAACTAACTTTTTATGTTGCAATTTTTGCACAGATTCGGTCAACGTCTTGTGGGTAACCATGAAAGAATACTACTGCTATAAATTCCATACACGACCAAGCATATTCAACCCAATATTGCATGGCGGACGGCTTTTCCAGCAGTTTGCTGTAGATAGATACATCAAGATTGAAAGCTCCAGACTGGATTACTTGTGGCATCATCAAAAGAAAATAAGGACAGATCTATACCAAGGCCTTCTAGACAGCATTCAAGCCGGAGAACAGAATGGAGATGCAGTCAGAAAACGAAGAGTACTTGCCTCATCATTTATTGGAGGGCCACGAGATAAACTTCGTCGGTATCTGGATGCTATGGCTTTAGTTGGAAAATATGGAAAGCCAGACGTATTCCTAACAATGACCTGCAACCCCAACTGGGAAGAGATCACACGTGAACTAGAGTTTGGACAAACACCACAAGATCGCCCAGACATTGTCGTTCGTGTTTTCAGGGCAAAGCTAGAAGAAATGAAGAAGCAACTATTTGAGAAGGCCATTCTTGGAAATGTTACAGCATATACATATGTCGTAGAGTTCCAAAAGAGGGGATTACCCCATGCTCACTTTTTGCTCATCATGACCGGAAAATACAAGTACAAATGTCCAGAACAATACGACAGAATCATCTCCACTGAGCTCCCTGACAAGCACAAGTACCCAGAGCTATACAAAATGGTAATCAAACATATGATGCATGGTCCTTGCGGCGCATTGAATAAATTTTGCCCGTGCACAAAGAATCGTCTGTCATGCAAGAACAATTATCCAAGGCCATTTAACGAAACTACGATTCAAGGTAAGGACTCGTACCCAGTATATAGGAGACGCAATGATGGCCGGACCGAAACGGTACGAAATTGCAAACTAGATAACAGATGGGTGGTTCCTTACAACCCCTATCTGTTAAGGATGTTCAACTGCCACATAAATGTTGAGATATACTCAAGCATTAAAGCCGTTAAGTACCTCTTTAAGTACATCTACAAGGGACATGACCGAGCATCTGTATCTATAAACGACAAAGTAGACGAAGTCGAAATCGACGAGATTAAACATTATAGGGACGCACGGTGGGTGACACCTCCGGAAGCACTATGGAGAATATATGGTTTTGAACTAAGCAAAATGCACCCATCAGTCTTGCAACTGCAGCTACATCTCCCAAATATGCACATGGTTTCATATCATGGCACGGAAACAATAAAGAATGTTCTCGATCGCGATGGCACAGAAAGATCAATGTTGACTGCATATTTTGAAGCAAACAGTTTACATGAGAAAGCATGAGAAAGCACGAGGCATACTATACAGAGATTTTCCGAAATATTATACTTGGGAAAGACAAGAGAAGTTTTGGCAAGAGAGGAAGCAAGCCGCTGTGTTCGAGGTTGGCAGGATCGTCTCAGCACACCCCGCTGAAGGAGAACGATACTATCTACGAGTCCTCCTCAACCACGTGACAGGCGCCACCAGCTACGAAGATCTACGAACAGTCAATGGACAAGTAATGCCAACCTTCCGTGAAGCTGCAGAAAAACGGGGGCTCATTGAGGCAGATAACACATTAGATGAATGCATGACAGAAGCAGAGTTGTTTCAAATGCCATCATCTCTACGAAGGCTATTCGCGACAATGCTGGTTTTTTGCGAGCTCAGCGACGTCCGTGGTCTCTAGAACAAACACCTCGAGGCAATGTCAGAGGACTACAGCAAAAACTACAAATGCAAGCACACGGTCGAACAAATGGTGCTGAGAAATGTTAGGGACATGTTGCACTCAATGGGAAAAGACATAGAATCGTTTTCCTCTTCCAGAGATCGACAAACAACATGATATGACAAACGATCTGCCTAGGGAAATCATCGAGGAGACCTCCATCGAGGTGGACCCTGAGGACACATCGTTGCATAAAAACCTAAATACCGAGCAAAGGATGGCCTATGACGAAATTCTAGCCACAGTTGACCGGCAAAGAGGAGGTATATTCTTTGTCGACGGGCCGGGAGGCACAGGAAAAACTTTTTCTTTACAGGGCGCTCTTTGCCACAGTACGTGGACAAGGCAAGATTGCTGTGGCGACGGCCACTTCCGGTGTTGCTGCTTCCATAATGCCTGGAGGGAGGACCGCACACTCAAGGTTCAAAATTTCACTAAAAATAGATGATGGTGCTATTTGTAGCTTCACAAAACAAAGTGGAACAGCCAAGCTACTCCAAGCAGCATCACTAATAATCTGGGACGAAGCATCTATGACTAAGAGGCAAACAGTGGAGGCATTAGACAAGCATTAAGGATATAATGGACAGACCAGATTTTCCTTTTGGTGGAAAAACGGTCGTATTTGGGGGAGATTTTAGACAAGTGCTCCCTGTTGTCCGAAAGGGAACAAGGGCCCAGATAGTAGATGCATCGCTACGCAGGTCGGAGCTCTCGAATTGCATGCGTCAATTGAAGCTTGTGCACAACATGAGGGCTCAAAACGACCCGTAGTTCGCAGATTACCTTCTACGCATTGGAAACGGAACTGAGGAGACAAATGATGATGGTGAAATACTTCTACCTAGAAGTATATGTGTGGCAAATAAGACGGATGATAATGGCCTGGACAGACTCATTGGCAGTATCTACCAAACAGGCAATGCTTCCCTAATAAAGGATCCAAAGTACATCACATCAAGAGCAATTTTATCCACAAGGAACAACTGTGTGGACAAAATCAACTTACAAATGATTGATCGCTTCCAGGGGGAGGAGATGGTGTACCACAGCTTTGATTCCGTAGAAGACGACCCATATAACTACTATCCACCAGAATACTTAAACACCCTAACCCCAAATGGACTGCCTCCACATATGTTGAAGTTGAAAATAAATTGCCCAATCATACTACTCAGGAACATCAACCCTGCTAATGGACTCTGCAACGGTACGAGGTTGGTCGTGCGTGGATTTCAAAAGAATGCAATTGACGAAGAGATTGTGGTGGGACAGCATTCTGGAATGCTGGTTTTCCTGCCTCGGATACCATTATGTCCCTCCGATGATGACATGTTCCCGTTCAGTTTCAAGAGGAAACAGTTCCCAATAAGGCTCAGTTTTGCAATGACAATAAACAAATCACAAGGACAGACAATACCAAATGTTGGCATCTACCTGCTTGAACCGGTTTTTTCACATGGTCAGTTATATGTCGCACTTTCTAGAGCAACCGCGACATCAAACATAAAGGTTCTAACAGGTACACATGATGAGAACAAGCAGAAGAATGAAAAGACCACTAGATGCGACACATACACAAAGGAGGAGAAGAATATGAAGAGCACTACAAGCGGGACTTATACGAAAAATATTGTATACACGGAAGTATTAACCAAATAGGTAATGCAACCTTTTAATTTGTTGTTCAAAATTTCAGTTTCTACTTGGTAGGATCATAATTTTAGAAAAAATTAAGTATTTTTATATTTCACATTGCATTGCTTCTTTTCCTAACCTTAAATATATTACTTCGATTCTACAGGAACATTAAAGCCAAGTGACAACTTCACAGTTGGAATTCTGAACTTGATCGTCTTGGAGGAGACTAACTCATTTGTGTATATACAAATCATTTATGGTGTAATTCTCATGTATAATGTCCTGAACGAACAAATTATGTGTCTACTAATTCATTTATGCTTTTGCTATAGAAAGCATTCTATGTATATATACAAATTTAGCAACAAAATGCGTAACTAAGGGTAGAAAGAGACTTACAAGCCAAAATAAGAACATATTTGTCACCTTGGAAATGATGTTGTTGCCCAGATTTTTCTAAACATCACATTCTCTACATACCCCAAAACCTGAAATATACACGACCAATTATGCCTGTACTAGCTGTACCAAAATTTCTACTATGCAATCCTCAAAGAATTTTGACTACAATTATATGTTTCTGCGTGAGATTAACTGCTCCCAAGTGAATTCTACTCACCCACCACGAGAGAGCAGAGCCGAAACAGGGTAACCAGTCAAAAATTGTAGCCGGGGCCGTAGTGCACCTATAGTAGACATCAAATAATTCTCAAATGTTCGCAGCATTATGTCGGAACAACAAAATAATCCAAGACAATAAATTAGTAAAAGAAGAGTGACTACATGCCCCACTCACTACTAGCTTACCAGAAGTACGACCAATGTGAGTTTCATATCTACGACAAGTGCCATGGTTGCATTTGTAGACGATGTAAAAATAGTCCGTTTTTAATATTCGTAAGACATATACATCACCTTGATAAGTTCTTCCCGCATCTAAAGAAATTCCAGTTTTTTCCTCCTCAGAAACTGAATCTTCAAATGGCAATACTGTTCCAACTCTATCCACAACTTCATCTGGTAGAGAAATATTGCTACAACAGTCTCCTTAGGTTTCAATACTATAAACGCTCTGACCCGTGGCCTTCACTACTGTAGCAATACAAACAGCAGCACTCTTATTTCAGATCATCTCTACACTCTGCATTTTATTCAGAAAAACATACAAAGAAAGGCAATCATTACATTTTGTTCTATGCTGCTAGGGACAGGTGCTCAAGTGTAGTTTAATCATGCAATAACTAACTGTACTTCCCAAAAGTTACAGAACTGAACCTTCCCACCAGTTCCTTGCCCTCTGCTATGCAAATCTATGGTTCACTTAGTCTTAAACTTTGCATCTAAAATGTTAAGGGACGATGGCATGTTATTGCCCAGATTAACTTCAGTAATCTTTCGTGCTGATTAGTACTAAGTTCGCTGCTGCAGTGCGGCACATGGAAAGTGAGGGGGAGAGGGGCGAGAGTGAGGGGTAGACCTCCATGGCGCCGGCAGTAGTAGGTCGGAGGAGCTCGGAGCAGTGGAGCCGTCTCCTCGCAGGGCTTCGTCGGCGGCGAGCAGGACCATGCTGAGGAAGCAGCGGCCTCTCGCTCCTCCTCTACCGGCCAGGAGCGCCGCTGCAGCCGCGCGAGGAGCCGTGCCGTCGATGGTGGCGCGGGTGGAGCTGAAACAATAGGGAGCCGCGCAAGGTCCCGTTGATACGGCGCGGGTGGAGGGCACGACGGTGCAGCCGCCGGAGGCGATATTCCTCCTGCCCTCGACCTCCGAGTACGACGAGAAGATGGGCGGCGGCGGCGGCGCTGTCCAACACTAGGGAGGGAGAGTGGGGAACGGGAAGGGAGCTTTTTCTTAGTAACAGAGATAAGATTTTCTTTTAGGTGAACACATGGAGAAGAGAGAGTACGTGTTCAATATGTGTGTTTGTCAAGTCCTTATGCTTGCCCAAAAACAATGCAATAAATAAATAAAAATGAAATATATATTTTCAAAAGAAATGTTCGTCCCAAAAAAATGATATAATTTCTAAAAAAATCCTGGGAAAAAATAAAGAATTATACTTTTTCAAAAAAAATGCGATTGTGTTCAATTTTTTTGTGATTTTTGAACAAGAAAAATATAATCGATCGAAAGACTATTCCATGCACAACTACTTTTTCATCAAATAAAAGTGCGGAGCTGAATTAGATACTGACGAACGCAGTTAGGGTCTTCTGTCCGGATTTTATGGTCCAAAATTATATGATTAATATAACCTTATTTCTCACGTTAGCCAAATTTTATCAAATGGAGCATGCTTAATTTTTTCGCCCGTTGCAACGCACGGGCATTTGTAATATATA
>LR738714.1:339493501-339505389 GCA_902687465.1 Secale cereale
TCCCGACGATGCCGCACCGCCGCATCCTTCCTCCGCCACCGCTGCCTGTCGCTGCGACCGCCCCCCCTTGCCCCGCCCGCCTCCGGCCGCCGCTGCGCACCGCCCCCTCCCCGTCCTGGCCAGGTCCGGCGCGGACTCCGGCCCGACCTCGTCGTGCTGCCCACCGGCGGGGCGCCGTGGCCGTTGTGCCCCGACGCGCCCCGGGTGCGCCCCCCCTCGTTCGGGCATCCATGCCCGCCCGACGACCGTAACCCGCGCCCGTTAAGGCCCCAGGCCCAATGACAGCCGGGGCCCAACCCAGAGGATGTTTTTTTTAAATAATAATAATAATAATAATAATAATAATAATAATAATAATAATAATTAAAATGTTAATTAAATGATTAATTTAATTAATCATCATTAGTTTGACTTAATCACTAATTAACCTATTAATCAGTTAATTAAACTAACTAACTTAGTTAACTAGATATCAGTCAATGACATGTGGGTCCCCCTTGACCCTGTTGACTGATCAACATTGACCTAGTCAACGCTGACTAGATCTGCTGACTGGACCTTTGGCTTAGTCCACCTATTAAATAATTTGGAAATTCAATTAGACTTTGAAAATTAATAGAAAATTAACCGTAACTCGGATGAAAATAATTTATATATGAAAGTTGTTCAGAACGACGAGACGAATCCGAATACGCGGTCCGTTCGTCCTCCACACGTCTCTATCATACCGAACATGCAACATTCCCCTCCGTTTCATCTGCCCAAAAATGCCTAACACCGGGAATACTTTCCCGGATGTTATTCCTCTTCGCCTGTATCACCGAGCACCGCGTTAGGTCACACGTAGCACCGCTTTTTGCCATGTTATGCTTTGTGATGCTATTGTTTGCTCTGTTATTTATTTGTTTCCCCTTCGTTGCTTATTTTCGGTAGACTCCGATACTGTGATAGACCCCGAGACCATTGGTGCTTCGGTGTTCGACTACGGCTACGCTTCCGAAGATTCCTTTCGTCTGCAGGGCTTCCAGGCAAGCCCCCCCTTTGATCACCAGATATCGCCTATTCTTCTCTCTACTGCTTGCATTAGAGTAGTGTAGCATGTTACTGTTCGGTTACTCCTATTCTGCTGCATAGCCTGTCATTGTTGCTACAACTGTTGATACTTTACCTGCCATCCTAATGCTTAGTATAGGATGCTAGTACTCCATCAGTGGCCCTACACCCTTGTCCGTCTGCCCTGCTATTCTATCGGGCCGTGATCACTTGGGTGTGATCACGGGTATATACTACATACACTTTACATGATACATGATGTGACTAAAGTCGGGTCGGCTCATTGAGTACCCGCAAGTGATTCCGATGTGGGGGCTGAAAGGACAGGTGGCTCCATCCAGGCAGTGGTGGGCCTGAGTTCCCTTCGGCCCCCGAGTGGATCTTTGTGGCGAAGCGACAGGGGCAGGTTGAGACACCCAGTCGAGAGGTGGCCTGGCCCTGGTCGTTGTCCGTGGTTATTTCATAATAACACGCTTAACGAGTTTGGATATTTGATCTGAGTCTGGCCATTTGGTCTATACGCACTAACCAGCTACGTGGGAATAGTTATGGGTACTCGACGTCGTGGTATCAGCCGAAGCCTTCTTGACGTCAGCGATTGAGCGGCGCGCGCCGGGTTGGACCGCGTAACGTAACTTCCTTAGTAATGGAGGTTGCTAGGTCTGCTCACCGGCCGCGTACGCAACGTGCAGGTGTGCGTTGGGCGATGGGCTCGGACCCCTGCGCGCCTAGGACTTAGACCGGCGTGCTGACCTCTCTGATGTGCTTAGGTAGGTGTAATGCCCAGGATGGGACTATATCTCCTACGTGTCGAGGCACGACTTAAAGATATAAGCCCATTCTGGAATGATCGCAAGTTTGGTATCTTTGCACGACTCATGTAAAAGAGGGATTAAATTGCAAAAGGAGATAGTTGGCTTACACTCGCCACTTCACACAATGCATTACATAAGCAAGGCATCATTCAGAACATCACAACCCGACTACGGGCGAAGATCCAAAAGAAACATACCAAAACAACATAAAGCCACAGGTCAAGATCGAATCCTAGTAGAAACCACTACTGATCGTCGAAACGTCACAAACATACGGCCAAACTCTTCTTCGAGCTCCCAGTGAAGTACTTGAACCAGCTCCTGCATCATACTCGGCTGAACCTGCATCTGGTGTTGTAGTATCTGTGAGCCACGAGGACTCAGCAATCCCATAACCATGGGTATCAAGACTAGCAAAGCTTTATGGGTAGGAAGAGGTAAAGTGGTGAGGTTGCAGCAGCGGCTAAGCATAATATGGTGGCTAACTTACGAGTACCAGAATAAGATGAGCATCTACGCAAACGGTCGCAAACTAGAAGTGATCGCTAAAGATCCTAAACTACATACGAGTCAAACATAACCCCACCATGTTCTCTTCTCAAAGTGAAAAGAGACAGTCACGGTTACTCACGGGTGGTGTGTTTTACTTCGGATCCTCTGTCAAGTTTTCTACAACCGGACATTAACAAATTACAATCTGCCACATAACCGCGGGCACGGCTTTCGAAAGATCATAACCCTGCAGGGGTGTCCCAACTTAGCCCATCACAAGCTCTCACGATTAGCTGAAGTGATAAATATAATATCATCACCCCTTATCTTAGGGAAATCCGATCAGGCTCGGCTTCCCGGTGCACAAGACATTTCGACAATGGTAAAACAAGTCCAGCAAGACCTCCCGGTGTGTCGACACCCTGATAGTAGCCGCGCGTATCTCGTCTCAGGCCACGACCGGATAGGTGAGCCTACGGGAGTCAATCCTCGAGTTTCCCCGTGGTGACCCCGCAGTCTCCCCGTTTGGGACCAACACCATCAGCACTGCCCCCCCCTGCTATGTAGAAAGAATCCTCGGGTAGCGCTAATTCCCTATGCAATTTAATTAATTAATTAAGTTGTTATTATGAGCAAATTAAAACCAATGTTGGGCCTTGCTGGAGGAGTTTTATTCAAAGTCGAACTGTCAAGGGGTCCCCATCCACCCATCGTGTAAGGAACGCAAAATCAAGGAACATAATGCCGGTTTATCGGCGCCTAAGGTGGCATGAGTGGAACAAAACACCGAGCAAAAGGCCAAGCCTTCCACCCATGCCCAGTATATAGGTGTGTTAATAATAATTATAGATATTGTGATATTCCAACAACAAGTTCCCTCCTGGAACAAACTTCATCTTCACCTGCAACTAACAACGCTATAAGAGGGGCTGAGCAAGCGGGTAACATAGCCAAACAGTGGTTTTGCTAGGAAGGTTTCAAAAGTTAGAGGTTTCATGGCAACAAGGAGAGGCTGACAATAAAAGATGGGTAGCGCGACATGTAACGATAGCATCGAGACAATCTAAGCATGGCAATGGTAGTAAAGGTATCCAAGGGTATGATCATCTTGCCTGGGATTCCGCAAGGGAGAAGAACGGATCCATGAAGTAGACGGAGCAACATAGTCGAGCGAATCCTCACAACTCCGGAACGAAACCGAAGCTAACAAGAGAAGCAACCGGAAAGAAGCAAACAACACGGTAAACACACAAGCATAAACATGGCATACGATGCACATCCAAGTATGATGCATGACAGGTTTAAATATGCATGGCATGGCAGAGTGCACAAACAACACTACAAGTTAAGTGGAGCTCAATATGCAACGAGTTGCATATTGACGAAACACCACATTTAATTATTTAATTGACTCTCGTTTATTTACAAGACAAGGTTAAATGTTTGTTAACATGGCAAGAGGTGAAGCAAGAGCAAACTACCTATTTAGGCAAGTTTAAATGAGGCCGGAAAAACAACAACAATTCCGGAAAATCCC
Organism: Secale cereale; assembly: GCA_902687465.1. Lineage (NCBI taxonomy): Eukaryota > Viridiplantae > Streptophyta > Magnoliopsida > Poales > Poaceae > Secale > Secale cereale. The sequence continues at coordinate 339,497,399 of LR738714.1, forward strand.
CATGAGCATGTTTAGCAATTTTTAAGCAACAACAAATCACACATTATAAACATTTTAATGTTGTTATCATGATGCAGATGACATGATCAAGTTTTATGCAAGTTTATTAAAAGATGACATGAAGAAGATATGAAGTATTTGTCACCGTGATGGAAGGAAAGGAGTGCCACGGCAACGATCCGAAAATGATGCATCGGCAACATCTCGGTTCCGGTAACCCGTTGAGAGACCGGTGCAAAAGAATGCTCGGCGTGAGCATGACATGCAAGAAGAAAGGTGGGGTGATCCCATCACCGGGTTCCCACGAGTCGGCGATGAGGCAACCGAGGAGCACGACAAAAGATGATACGGGCACGGAGCACACAAGGGAAAACATTTCATACAACACATGCATTCGTCCACGGGTCATCGTCTCGGGGTTATACCTTCGAGGCGTTCGTTCTCGGAGGGGTTCGAGTCGTCGAGGGACGTAGAGGAAGAAGTCGTTCACGTGTCGTAGAGGTAGTAGTTGTTCCGTTCGTAGTTGTTCAAGTCGTCGGTAGAGGTACTTGCGGTCTCGGCGACGGTAGTGGTACACGGCGACGGTAGTCGTTCACGGAGCTCGTTTTTCCGTAGATGATCGGGTCGTCGTGGTACTTGTCGGGGTCGTGGTCTCGGCATCGTAGTTGTACACGTTTCGTAGACGAACTTGACGGTTCTGAGGACCTTGGAGAAGTAACCACAGCAACAGAACAACATGGCAATGCCTCGGACACGGCCAAGGCAAGAGGGCGACGGAGCAGTGGCTGGCCACCGGCTGCGGGCACGGGCTGCTCGGGGAAGGAAGATGGAGGCAGGGCGGACAAGGAGGCGGGCCTGGCCGGCCTTGGCGACGGAGTGGTTGCAGGCCTCGGTGGTCTAGCAGCAGCAGGGGCGTCAGGTCTCAAGGCGCAGAATCCTGACGCTAGGAGGTGCTCGAGGACATGGGCACTCGGGTAGCGTTGGAGGCAGGTCGTGGCGGCGCTGGATGAGGCCTCGCGACGAGGTGAAGAGGAGGCAGGGCCTCGGGCTGCACAGGAGGGAACGAGGCAGAGTCGACAGGGGCGCTGCAGGAGGACGGCTGGAGGGCTGCACGGCGGCTTCTGGACGGCCGGAGCAGAGGCGGGAGATGGGGCGCGTCGGGCTCAGCCTTGAGATGGAGGTGCGTCGGAGAGGAGGCGCGTGGGGCCGTGGCGGCGGACGGCGGCGATCCCTGGCCGCTCAAGGCGAGGCGACTGACGCGGCCTGGCGATGCGGGCGTCGACCAGAGGAGGAGGTCGGGCTTGGGGCTGGAGCGACACATGGGAGGATGAGGGGATCGAAGGAGAGGGAGCGGGGAGATCGGGATGAGCTGCGGGAGATCGAAGGAAAAGGGTGCGGGGTCGGGCGATGGGAAACGCCTGGCGGCGGACGAGGGAACTGAGGGGGACGAGCGTGAGAAACGAGTTGGAGAGGGGGTGCGCTTAGGGTTAGGTGCGAGGGAGTGGGCTGCGGCCTGGAGGGAGGCTGGGCCTCTGGGATGGGCCGAGCGGCCGGCTGCTCTTCTTCTTTCAGTTGTTTCCCAAAAAAAACAAAAAAAACAAGGAAGAAAAAGAAAAGGAAGGAGGAAAGAGGGAGGGTTAGGGAAAAAGTTGCTCATAAGGTTATTTTTCTCGGGCATCATAAAATGAGCACAGTCCGAGAAAAATAGAAAAGGCATGATCGAGATAAGATTCAAACATATCTGAATTTAATTCAAACGGGTTTGAACTAAGACTTGATTGTTGAAGTGTCCAAAAATGTTGAGGTTTTTGGAGGAACCTCGATAAACGAGAAAAAAAGTAAAGGGAAGGTTTTTGACGGTGAAACTTGAATTTAAGAGGCATGGGGAATATATGCAAGTGTGTTGCGGTTAATTCCAAACAAATGGAATATTTATTTATATAGCTCCATATTACTAGGAGGATATGTTATAAAGAGAAGTCATCCTTCCCTCGATTTAAATGGACCGAAGGTCCACACAATTTATTAAGGTTGAGATGCAAAGATGAATGACATGATGGCATGATGACATGATGCAATGCAAAAATAAATAACACAAGCACCAAAGAAACACACGGGAGAATCCGGAACATCTGGAATCTCTGGAATCTTCTGGGACGTCGGGTCTTCGGGCGTCACAGTAGGGCTGCGACGTGTTGATCTTCCGAGGCTGGGCATGACCCTGGAAAGTGTGTCCGGCCAAATGGGATCAAGCGTGCTGGGTTATGTGGTGCACCCCTGCAGGGAAGTTAATCTATTCGAATAGCCGTGTCCCTCGGTAAAAGGACGACCCGGAGTTGTATTCCGACCTCATGACAACTAGAACCGGATACTTAATAAAACACACCCTTACCAGTTCCAGATATAACTCGGTGGTTGCTCTCTCATAGGGTGATGTGCGGGAGGATCGCCGAGTAGGATATTGTTATTCGATGTTACTTGGTGAACTTACCATCTATTTCCCTTCTACTGCTTCAAGACGGAGGCTGTGAGATGCGAGGATACTTGTTACTTCCATATATTCTCTTCTACTGCTGCAAGATGGAGGTGGCCAGAAGCGTAGTCTTCGATTGGATTAGCTATCCCCCTCTTATTCTGGCTTTCTGCAGTTCAGTCCACATATATTACCCCTTTACACAGATATCTTTGCATATGTAGTGTAGATCCTTGCTTGCGAGTACTTTGGATGAGTACTCACGGTTGCTTTTCTCCCCCTTTTCCCCTTTTGTCCCTTCTTCTCGGATGACGCAACCAGATTGGTGGAGTCCAGAAGCCAGATGATCCCGAGGAGGTTTCTACGTGAAGTTCGGCTTCGAGGAGTAGTTAGGAGGTCCCAGACAGGAGGCGTTGCCTTTTCGATCGTTGTTAATTTTGTGCTAGCCTTCTTAAGGCAAACTTGTTTAACTTATATCTGTACTCAGATATTATTGCTTCCGCTGACTCTTGTGTTTTCGAGCTTTTGTATTCGAGCCCTCGAGGCCCCTGGCTTGTAATATGAAGCTTGTATTATTTTAATTTGTGTCTAGAGTTGTGTTGTGATATCTTCCAGTGAGTCCTTGATCTTGGCCGTACACATTTGCGTGCATCATTAGTGTACGGACAAATCGGGGGCGTCACAAGTTGGTATCAGAGCCGACTGCCTGTAGGAATCCCCCTTTCCAACTCCTTGGCCGAAGTTGAGTCTAGTCTTTGAAAAACAACTTTACTAACTTGTTGTGTGGCTTACGGGCCCACAGCACCATTGGGTGGTATTAGGATCTTTTACTCCTCGTCTATACTCTGGGACTCTTATCTCTCTTCTATTCGGGATAAAGGAATTTTGCTAAATCTAACATTAGGATCTCGTTATCACTTTCACCCGGAGAGCACCTTATGATAGATGATCGTCCGCTGCACCAGAAGAACCTGAAGATACTCTCCGCTGTTAACCCGAGAACTTGTGTTCATCGCCTTTGTAATTCACTGCCACCGATATATCCCTGTGGATATCTGCATGCACGTGTCATACTCATGATCATTCCTCGTCGCTCTTGTTGTTACAAGAGGCCTCGAAATATTCTCCGTTGTCTCGAGAATCCTTTGAGTTTACTGTCTTGCAGCTTTATGTCACATGAAAACCCTTACGGTTATTTCCTCACAATTATCGAGGACCCGTTCTTCTCGATTGTTCATGTGTCTCACAAAGTTCATCGGGATACCTTTTGATCTTTCGCAAATCCTCTGCAGCCTGTTACTCCTGTAATTCTTGACTGCTTGCATTATGGTTAATTCCATATGACTAGTAGTCTTCGTTAACATCCCTTGTCTTAGCCATTTTGGGCCTATTGATTCAATGTGTGCGTATGCACGCAGTCATCAGGTTATCCTTTATAAAATTATCTTTCCGACTCAGACGTCATTCCGGACATGAGTTGGTTCTCGGCAATTCAAACCTTTATTGATTGTACAACTAAGTGTTGTCAACTTATCCATCCTGGATCAGAGCGTCTGCTTCTGATCCTTCATTTTGGAAACCATAATTTCTTTCTATTTGAGCTTCATACTAATCAGGTGATTCTTGAATCTGATGCCTCTGCATTCTTCTTCCTCTGAGTGAGTGCCGATACTCACATCAGCTTCGTTGTGGATCGCTCGATCCTTTGTTGAAATATTATCCGACAGTGTCCTTCGTATACAAAAACCTCGAGAAGTTCTGTCCCTAATGCATAATACCTTCGGTAAATTGTATCCTCTTCTTTGACAACCATGCTCTCCCTTGGAGCTGGTGATATTTACTTTTGAAACTTGTGGTATATGTTACTAAGATGCCCGATGGGTTGAACCTATGCCTTCCCCTAATCCGTGAGAACCCAAAAGTTTTCACAAGTCATACCCTTCCGGTGTTCTACCGGATAAAATTCCAACACTACAGTTTTATCAAAGCAAGAGGTAAATGAAACGTATGCATTGGAGAAATGGGAGTCGACCTTGAGCTTTTGTTCATGCCCATGGAAACGATGTAGACCGTCTCGGGAGCTTCTTGCAAAATGATTTTTCATCTAAATAATTCTTTCGGTGTCAATAAATTTGATCCCTTGCAGTTATGGTTCCGACCATGCTGTCCTTATTCAATATATCTGGAATAAATCCATTCCACGCCTCGCCAATTTTTGACAAGGTTAAATCATCTACTGTCATAGGTCGATGACCTAGTTCAACTTCTATCGTGTTCTACCTTCGAGTTTTACCCTCTGATATCTCGAGGATATCATGCCTTTGCACCACACCTTTTGAACTTTTGATGAAGTAATACCTTTGCTTGTCGTAATCACTCTACGGGTTCTAGGTAGCCGTCAACCGAGGACACCGTTTAGTAAATCAAATCTGCTCTAAAAATTCAACACCCCTAGTAGATGTTACTGGGAATTTTTTTGACTCAATCTGGTTTACTCCTTGACTATCGGGTACATCCCTTGTCTAGCTATCTTTGACTATGCTACCTCGTCCTTCTTTCGTGCACGAATTCTTCAATGTGAGAGCACGACTTACGTTGAGCTTTCAACATCATGTTGCTTATCTCAAAAGGCGACGTTGGTTCCGATCTTGCATCTTTTATATTGATCCTATAACTTGCCACTTCATCATTCTCTTGCTTGTTGCCGTTGTTGTTTGATTGCATCCTCTTGAAACTTCCCGGCAAATGTGTCGGATCACCTTCAACACTTTGACTTCTTTCGAGATGTCAACTGTGTTCATGATGAGAAATACCCTCCTTGCCTTCGATGATTTTTATTACCATCGGCAACACCCTTGACTTCCTTTCATCGCGAACTTGTCCGCATTATGAATACAACTTGCTCTCCAGCTAGTGTTGTGTTCTGCCTTGAAGTATTACTGTCCTTTATGTCGAGAATGTTGTGGGGCTTGCTCCACCTCTTAGAGATTCTCGGTATGATGATACTTCTCACCATCACCATTCTTCCTTGGCCCCGTGTTGTTTCTAACCGGGATATCAATATGTTAACGATGCTGCTTGAGTTCTATACTTCTAGCAACCCTATTTCTATGAAGTTAATGACCGACAGTTTGTTTTTAGACTGTTAATTATTGAATCGTCCCTCTAACATTGATCTTGCTGCCTAAGGTCATATTTCGGGCACACCTTCCAACTATTGATTAATGGTGTATGTTTTCCTCGAGCATACAACATTATACCATTTGAATTGACAAGTGTCATCTTCTTGTTCACATTATTGTGGAAATCCATCCGTTTGGAATTCTCGATAAATTGACGTTGAGCCCATCAGCCACCTACTCATCCTCTCCTTGGTTAAATGATGAACTATTGTTTTGGGAAACCGCTCCCATAGTTCATTTCCCGAGAATCTTGCACTCTTCTTCTCGAACATCCCGAGTCTGAGGTATCATGACACCATTCGGATCTGAATCTCGGTCAGATATGATGGTTGGGACAACTTTCCAGTAGTTATAATGTTGGTCCTTTGATGACCTGGTAATATGATGTCATGCCTAGCACCCCTGGCCGGAGGACCCATCATTATAATGTATTTTGCAAGTATAACCATCCTTCCAGGAGGAAATTGTAAGACTTATTTTATAAGTTGCTCCTGATGGATCATTTGTGTATCCAAAGTCTGGCCCTTGTTTGAAACACCATATCATTGCTACCTCGAAGCATGACTATGATACCCCACTCATCAACAGGAACATTTGAGGCGCGATGCTAAGTGTTTCTTGGTCAGTTATCCAAACACCGTTGTATGGGTAACGTCTTGATTAATCCTTGCCTCTTTATCTGAATGGTTGGGTACTTGCTCTCCTACCCTGTATGCCATGTTCTGATTGTCCATGGGAAGGATATACTCCTAATAATTGTGTGTAATCACAATTTTTCTTTCCATTTGTTTGTTTAACCTTTCTTTGATCTACATATAATCTAAGCAGTAATAATTTTCTGCTTATGTAAACACGTTGGTGTACAACTCTCTCAGTAAGGCCCTGTTACTATGGTTGGTAACATTCCGGTAACCACCGATGGAAGGAAAACCTTGCCTACCGGTCTGCCTCCTTTCAAAGAGCAAGAAAATGGTTCTCTTTGTCCCCCGTCCTTGGTTCCGACATTGATGCCGACATAGCTGACAAGCTATCCACTCACTTGCCTCCCTATCGAGGCCGTGCAAGATGTCGCCACCCTTTCTACTTTCAACCCACATGGTGGGCCCATAACCCACAGGTCCACTGGATCGAAACCTGACTCTCTTGTACAACCCTGATTCTAATGTATACTTTGCACTTGGCTTCGTGTGTAATTCACGAGCTAAATTCTACCATGTTTCATCCTGATATCAAACACCATATTATTCTCGTTGTTCAAGACCCCCATTCCAGCTTCTGGTTAGGCATCAAATGACTGCCTACCCGTTTGAAACTTTGGTACCATCGATTCACTGAAATACTACGCGTAGGGTACTTCGTGTATCACTTTCTGAATTCACTGTCAGATGCACATACTTCATGGAGATACGTTCCTCCAAAGTTTCCCCCCTGGTCGCGTTCGTAGAACGATGGAGATCCCGAAGAAAGGATGTCATCTTGATCAAGATGGCTTGAAGCAGAGGGATGACGACATCATCGTAATGGACCAACCTCTTCGAGAAGAGCAACCAAGACCGAGAAGACTCGATAGAATTCCGTAGCCCCATATTCCCCTTACGCTACCTCTTAAATCTCAGGACAAGATTTCCTGTAGTAGAGGAGAATTGTGACGCCCGGGTAATTACGCTACAGTAATTCCATGCTAATGATGCCACGTCACCTCGATCACTGTTGCTAAACTCGCATTAGTTTAGAACGATCCAAATTCAAATTTTGAAACAAAGGCAAACAACAAAAGTTTTGAAACATTAAAACCAAAATGTTCGGTTTGTGGAAAATAATCCATGTTAACTGTCGGTGAAGGAACCACACCTTTATAATGCGTTTAAATACACTATCATAAATCAAACAGCGATAAAAACTATTATGTGAATGCGCTTAAATTAATAAACAAATACAAACTACTTTAATTATAGTGACAAATTATTTATGGCAGTATCATATCTATTAATACTAATTTAGGTGCTAGTTGTAGTTTTCATAAAACTAGATTTAAAAAGAAACTAAGCTAAAATAAAACTAAATAAAATAAAATAGTATAAGGAAAATAAATGAAAAGAAAAGGGCAAAACAAAATAAAATAAAAGGGGCAAAGGCCCGTGACCAACTGGGCCAGACGGCCCAGCCGACCAGCCCACCCCCTGGCCTATATGGCCCTTCCCCCCAGGCCCCGATCCCCACCGACACCCCCCACTCCCGAAATATCTTCCCCCTCCCCCCCCCGATTTGGATCAGGATCGAGAGGAGGCCGCCGCCCGGATCACCGTCGTCGTCCATCGCCTCACCGGACCTCCCCG
>LR738714.1:339505399-339526661 GCA_902687465.1 Secale cereale
GCCCCACGACGCCGGGCTGCGTCCGCCAGGGCCACCGTCGACGGGGCCGCGCTCGCTCGCGCGGCGCGCAACCGGCCGCTCCCGACGATGCCGCACCGCCGCATCCTTCCTCCGCCACCGCTGCGACCGCCCCCCCTTGCCCCGCCCGCCTCCGGCCACCGCTGCGCACCGCCCCTCCCCGTCCTGGCCAGGTCTGGCGCGGCCTCCGGCCCGACCTCGCCGTGCTGCCCACCGGCGGGGCGCCGTGGCTGTTGTGCCCCGACGCGCCCCGGGTGCGCCCGCCCTCGTTCGGGCATCCATGCCCGCCCGACGACCGTAACCCGCGCCCGTTAAGGCCCTAGGCCCAATGACAGCCGGGGCCCAACCCAGAGGATGTTTTTTTAAATAAAAATAAAAATAAAAATAATAATTAAAATATTTAAAATGTTAATTAAATGATTAATTTAATTAATCATCATTAGTTTGACTTAATCACTAATTAACCTATTAATCTGTTAATTAAACTAACTTAGTTAACTAGATATCAGTCAATGACATGTGGGTCCCCCTTGACCCTGTTGACTGGTCAACATTGACCCAGTCAACGCTGACTGGATCTGCTGACTGGACCTTTGACTTAGTCCACCTATTAAATAATTTGGAAATTCAATTAAACTTTGAAAATTAATAGAAAATTAACCGTAACTCGGATGAAAATAATTTATATATGAAAGTTGTTCAGAACGACGAGACGAATCCGAATACGCGGTCCGTTCGTCCTCCACACGTCTCTATCATACCGAACATGCAACATTCCCCTCCGTTTCATCTGCCCGAAAATGCCTAACACCGGGAATACTTTCCCGGATGTTATTCCTCTTCGCCTGTATCACCGAGCACCGCGTTAGGTCACACGTAGCACCGCTTTTTGCCATGTTATGCTTTGTGATGCTATTGTTTGCTCTGTTATTTATTTGTTTCCCCTTCGTTGCTTATTTTCGGTAGACTCCGATACTGTGATAGACCCCGAGACCATTGGTGCTTCGGTGTTCGACTACGGCTACGCTTCCGAAGATTCCTTTCGTCTGCAGGGCTTCCAGGCAAGCCCCCCCTTTGATCACCAGATATCGCCTATTCTTCTCTCTACTGCTTGCATTAGAGTAGTGTAGCATGTTACTGTTCGGTTACTCCTATTCTGCTGCATAGCCTGTCATTGTTGCTACAACTGTTGATACTTTACCTGCCATCCTAATGCTTAGTATAGGATGCTAGTACTCCATCAGTGGCCCTACACCCTTGTCCGTCTGCCCTGCTATTCTATCGGGCCGTGATCACTTGGGTGTGATCACGGGTATATACTACATACACTTTACATGATACATGATGTGACTAAAGTCGGGTCGGCTCATTGAGTACCCGCAAGTGATTCCGATGTGGGGGCTGAAAGGACAGGTGGCTCCATCCAGGCAGTGGTGGGCCTGCGTTCCCTTCGGCCCCCGAGTGGATCTTTGTGGCGAAGCGACAGGGGCAGGTTGAGACACCCAGTCGAGAGGTGGCCTGGCCCTGGTCGTTGTCCGCGGTTATTTCATAATAACACGCTTAACGAGTTTGGATATTTGATTTGAGTCTGGCCATTTGGTCTATACGCACTAACCAGCTACGTGGGAATAGTTATGGGTACTCGACGTCGTGGTATCAGCCGAAGCCTTCTTGACGTCAGCGATTGAGCGGCGCGCGCCGGGTTGGACCGCGTAACGTAACTTCCTTAGTAATGGAGGTTGCTAGGTCTGCTCAACAGCCGCGTACGCAACGTGCAGGTGTGCGTTGGGCGATGGGCTCGGACCCCTGCGCGCCTAGGACTTAGACCGGCGTGCTGAACTCTCTGCTGTGCTTAGGTAGGGCTGCGACGTGTTGATCTTCCGAGGCCGGGCATGACCCTGGAAAGTGTGTCCGGCCAAATGGGATCAAGCGTGCTGGGTTATGTGGTGCACCCCCTGGGGGGAAGTTAATCTATTCGAATAGTCGTGTCCCTCGGTAAAAGGACGACCCGGAGTTGTATTCCGACCTCATGACAACTAGAACCGGATACTTAATAAAACACACCCTTACCAGTTCCAGATATAACTCGGTGGTTGCTCTCTCACAGGGTGATGTGCGGGAGGATCGCCGAGTAGGATATTGCTATTCAATGTTACTTGGTGAACTTACTATCTATTTCCCTTCTACTGCTTCAAGACGGAGGCTGCGAGATGCGAGGATACTTGTTACTTCCATATATTCTCTTCTACTGCTGCAAGATGGAGGTGGCCAGAAGCGTAGTCTTCGATTGGATTAGCTATCCCCCTCTTATTCTGGCTTTCTGCAGTTCAGTCCACATATATTACCCCTTTACACAGATATCTTTGCATATGTAGTGTAGATCCTTGCTTGCGAGTACTTTGGATGAGTACTCACGGTTGCTTTTCTCCCCCTTTCCCCTTTTGTCCCTTCTTCTCGGATGACGCAACCAGATTGGTGGAGTCCAGAAGCTAGATGATCCCGAGGAGGTTTCTACGTGAAGTTCGGCTTCGAGGAGTAGTTAGGAGGTCCCAGGCAGGAGGCCTTGCCTTTTCGATCGTTGTTAATTTTGTGCTAGCCTTCTTAAGGCAAACTTGTTTAACTTATGTCTGTACTCAGATATTATTGCTTCCGCTGACTCTTGTGTTTTCGAGCTTTTGTATTCGAGCCCTCGAGGCCCCTGGCTTGTAATATAAAGCTTGTATTATTTTAATTTGTGTCTAGAGTTGTGTTGTGATATCTTCCAGTGAGTCCTTGATCTTGGCCGTACACATTTGCGTGCATGATTAGTGTACGGACAAATCGGGGGCGTCACACAAACCATCACTCTTCGTTGAATCCGCTTCTCCCTCATGTAGTACAATATTCTTTTGGAAACGAACGCTTCGTTTCGTTGGATCATGCCATCAGGCAAAGCCAATGTTTAAGTCACATTTTTTGCGTTCGTGTCTCACCCTCCTCCACCCACACGCTTCGTCACTTGGCATGCCACTCACCGCAAACCGAGTATAGTTAAACTTTCCCGCCTGCTTGTCGATGGATCACGCAATGGAGTAGTAGCACTACTGGAAGAGATAGACGAGGAGCGGGGGGAGGGGGACAGCTAACTGTAGCACAGACTCCCAAGAACTTTTTACTCCATTGTATATTGTGGCCGTCCGTGGTGACATTTGAACGCCAAGAAGTCGCGTGCATCGGGAAGCGGCGCGGGCGGCGCGCTGCTTCAATGCCGGTGCTAGTGAGAGGTCGTGTCCGCTCTGGCTGGGCATGAATGCGGCACTGACCGTTTCGGGCGGGAAGCGCGTGCGGGTGATGATGAGGGTTCGGGTTGGCCAGATCGGTCAGGAGCAGGCATGGCAACCGTCCGGACGACCGCAAACAAGAGGTGCTGGACGTACTACGTAATTATTAATAACGTAAATAATGTGCTAGTTGGAAAAATATGATTGGAGATGGAGATGGAGAAGAGATGGAAGTACTACTTAGAATCTTACTTAAACTCGGATATGCATGTTTATGTGTATGTGCACGCACACACACATAGTGATGACTCTCGCGACTTCCCGTACACATCATCGATGTCTCATTCTCTCTACACACACACAAACTTAGTACCGCCTCATTTTGTTCCTAGGATAGGAATATCATAGGAGTTGGAAACAATATGAAGTTAGATAAATGGAGTAATACATACAAGAAGAAATGTACACGCACTCACTCTGCCTCCAACATACCCGCGAGTATACGATGGAGCGCATTTGTACACGAAGAGGCATTACGTACGTAATAATTTGACCCTTTAATTTGGTCACTTAATAATGGACGGTCGGGAACCACATGGGAGCGATACAAAGTGCAACCTGGAAGCGGGGGCGTGTTATTGATCAAGTTTTATTCTCTTTTTTGAAGAAAAAAAATCGAGTTTTCTTTCTTGGTACGTTAAAAAAAGGTTTGTCCGCCAGTTTTCATTTCTTTTTTCCGAGAACGTGTGTATTCTATTTAAAACCACTGTTATAGAGAGATGTTTTTACTCCATTGTATATATAGCCTCTTCTTTGATAGGGTTTATCGTGTCTTGCTCTCTCTATCCTATTTATGTCTGTCCTCATCGGTGGTCACAAATCTAGCCGGATCCCGGCTGCTGCGGGTGGTGAGGAGGTCCAGCGCTTACGTTGTCGCCGTTGGCGATGGAGAAAGCCGATGCGCACCGTCCTCTCGGAGCCAGTGCCGGCACGGACGAGAGTCCTCTGTGCCCTTGTTCGCTGTCGTCGTGTGGGCAGATCCCGTCTGCCCGTCTAAGCCATGTCTCACCCACCTGAGGTATAACTTCTTTTGGATTTCATGCTTCATTATACTAGTCCAGCTCCCCAGGTCGCTCCATGCATGTTTTCTTTTATACCACTACTCCCCAGCTCCCCATGTACTATAGCTAGTGTTCATCGGCTAGTTCAACATCACCTACTCTAAAAATTGTCCTGGTTTATGTCTCGGTGTTGGTATTCATGTTTTTTTCGACAACAGTATATGGTGGTTGTGCGGTCCTTGTCCATATGCTCCTATTGCTTCTGCTAATATATAAAACTATCACTAGCAAAATGAAGCAATGCCCATGTTAAAGTGACGTCCCTTTGAAGTAATGTTTCTGCCAATCTAGAGGCGTCAATAAATGCTTCTATCCCGCTTTAGTTTATTTTTTCCGCTTTAGTTCACATCAAGATAATCATGATGCTTTTCTTTACATTTCATTTTTTGTGCACATTTCATTAATTCGTATTGACAATTAAGACGCCGCTGTTAATCTCGTTCCACTACCAAAACAAAGTAACGACACTAAGTAAATATCTTTTTTATTTTAGTTTTGCAAACAGCGATGCGTATCTCCATACCCGGGCGTGTCTTCCTCAATTTTAGTGGAACTGCACAAAATTGGATGTCCACTATTGTTTCTCCTCATTGTTTTCTGCCAAGTGGTTCTTCCTTTCTCGAGCTTGATTACCGAGAAGAAACAAACCACAGTGAGGATTATCAAACTTCGTTGGTGCCTGACCCAAACTTGATGCCAACATCGATGATGCATCACCACAATGACATATCGATGCTTATGGTTGCATCTCATTGTTGCATGCGCTGGTGAAGCTGATCGATGTTCAATGAAGTAAGGGTTGTCTTCCATCAGTGCTCTTTGCGTCTTACTACAAAGACGATATCCTTCATCAGTTCATCTTGCAGCAGTCGTTTACGTTGGTGCAATTTTATCACACAATTGGATATGAACCAAATGTTTCCTTGAAGAAGCATCGACTTGGTACTAAGAGCAAAAGTTTTGTATTCATTTCTAAGCATTCTCACAACTTTGTTTTCAGCTCTCCTGTAATTTTATTTGTCCAGCTTTTAACTGAATATGTTGTCAGGCTTTGATTAAAAATATGGTGTGGACTAAAAACCCGGACGGAGGTAGTACCCCTCCGTTTTTATTTACTCTGCATAGTCCCTCCATTTTTGTATACAAGGCCGCAAAGCAATATTATAGGTACAAGGTAAAAGTAAATGAGTGCTTAAGCCAATATTTCAGGACAGCTTGTCTCCTTGTTTGTCGCGTTAATTAATGCATATTTCTCTGTCCCACCTTCTACAACAAGCCAATGCTCTCACTCCTTTTGGTTAATTAATGAGGCGCATGCAAGCCAACTTCTCACACACACCTACATGCAAGGGATAATTAATGTCCTCCTTTACTAGTACGAGGCAAACACCATCATTTTTGTCTCAATTGGTTTTTGTGGCCTTGTATCGTTGCAAATTATAATTTTGATTGTGACCTTGTATATAAAATTGGAGGGAGTATTAGATTTGACTGGAGTCAAACTTTGTAAAGTTTGACCAAGTTTAGGCCAAACACAACAAACCATAATTATTGAGAGAGGGAAAATTGTACATACAAAGTAATTGAAATTAAATTTCTTTATTTGTACACACTCACACCCTTCCAATAATTTTGCGCGTGTGTGGTTGTTCACTTAATGGAGGGTAGTATACCGCACGTGAACGACAGGAAGTGCGACTATGATGCGTGGATCGTTAGTTGTTCTTAGTGGTATGTTAAATAAAGAGTTTCGTTTCATACACAATTTAAATCAATTGTTATGGAGAGAAAAATAAAACCGCTCCACTTGATTAGTACTATATAAGCTGGAGCCTCGTCGCTTGTTCGCTAGGGTATGCACTCTTCACACTCTCGCTGCACTACATATATATATATATATATATATATATATATATATATATATATATATATATATATATATATATATATATATAGACACACACACACACACACACCGGAGGCTTAACATTCTATTGACAATCTCTCACCATCTTCATTAGATCTAAACAAGTCTGCATTGGCCTCTCTCTCTTTTTCTCCCCTCAAAGCTCGTGAAGGAGCCGTCCAGATCTCGTCGCACCGGGAAGGGGAGGAGGTGCAACATTCACTCTGTCGCCTTCGACGAGGGAGGCAATCCACTGTCGGCTGCACTGTTCTCTTTCACCCAGAGCTTGTGCGGGAGGGCCTCCAACCCCTTCTTCCTCGCTACCGTACGAAGTGTGGGCAGATCCGGTCTCCTGCCGCACTCCTAGCCACATCCCGATGACCCTAAGGTATAACTTTCTTTGAAACCGTCATTGCTCTAGCTACATGCGGATATTTTTCGAGTGTGTTCTGTTGAATCCAGGTCTTGGTTCAAAGAGGAAAGAAGGGCGGGGTGGGGTTGAACATGAATCTAGGATGTGTTCAATGCAGAAAGGAGGGAGGGAAAGTAGTATAGACTGGCTATCCAGCCGCTTTGTTGGTCAAAAAGGGAAAAAGGGGTAACCCAGTACTCACATCTATAATGAAACCACATATCAGTTTGTGGAAAGGAACCGATCTTTGTTGAAAAAAAGAAAGAAACTGGGGGGTTAGGTAGTTTGTGTAGGACTAGATTTACTGCCCTCGCATAGGAAAAAGGTTCAAAGAGAACAAATATGGGACCAACGCAGATATGCTGCTTGGCAACATAATCTGCATCACCCATTTATGCGTGTGGACGCACATGGTGCTGGCATGTCCCATTTCCCATGTCCCATGCAACTATTTTGATGTTGTTAATCTAAGAATGCCGTTGGAAAATGGAAGCAATGTCACTGTTAAAAGTAGATTACGTTTTTAACGAATGTTGTTTTAAGAGAATGTCTCTGTTAATATGAATCAATGCAACCATTTTAGAAATGCTACTGTCGTACTTTTTTCCATCAAGATAAGGTAGATGCTTCCTTTTGTCTTTTTGCTATTGTGAACTTAAATGTCACACCGGCGACTTTGGTTGATTTAGTTGAACTACACAAAACGAGATTGGATTTCTTATTCGTGCTGGCAGATTCCTAGGTGATTTTGACTGCGTCATGAAAGGTCAGTGCTGGCCTTCATCCACATGATCGTGAAGTGTGGTTTGAGATGATGTGCTACTTGTATTGGTACTATTTTAAACAAATGTTGAATTGAAGCTATTGAATTGTTGTCTTCTCCCGTTAAGTGAACAAAAATGGGACCAACCCAGACATGATGGTTGTTGCTTTGTTACAATAAACTCTGCATCACCCCCTTTATAAGTAGATGGAAGCACGTAGTGCTGTTGCACCCACTCTCCCCTGGAACTGTTTATGCTTTTTGTTAATCTAATGCCACCTGTAAAATTAAGCAATGCCACTCTCAGAATTAACTGCTGAATCTTAGTTCAAAACTGCAACACTTGTTAGGGATCGGCAGGAGTACCATTTATGTTAGGGATCAGCCAGAGTACATGTTTAAGAAATGTATTGTTGACATAATGTCTCTGTTAATATTTATCAGTTACAGTGTTTTACAAATGGTACTATCCTGCTTTGTAGTTCTTTCTACATGTTTAACCAAGGTATTGTTAATGTCTCTGTAATATGAATCAGTTGCATTGTTTCGGGAATGGTACTTTTCTGCCTTATCGTTATTTATACATGTTGAAACAAGGTATTGATAAGATAATGTCTCGGTTAATATGAATGAATCACACTGTTTCAGAATTGCTACACTCCTGCTTTATTTCCCATTAAGATAAGGTAGATATTTTTTTCTTCTCGGAGTATAAGTCATCAATCGTTATTTCTCAGTAATTGTTTCCTTTATACCTATTGTTCCATATAGGGATATCAGAACTTCTTCTCGGTCCTATTTCGACTTTGATTTTAGTTCAACTGCATAAAAGGAGCCACTTCGTTAGGCAAATTCTTGCATTATTGGGTCCAGTTGGTTTTTCTACTTTGCAGAAAGAAGCAGTGACTGTTTACGCCACATTATATAAGGAATGATCGAGAAGCTTTACAGAGTATTAGTAGACTCTAGTGACATGACTAGTCTGCAGAGAGCATGGGAAACTCAACAACATGTGGAGTGCAAAATTCACTCCACAAGGAAAGGTTTGACCAAGTCAGTTGCCGACGCAACTGTAACAAATGAGGTCAGTATCGGCCTTCATCCACATGATTGTACTTTGTTATGTTGTGCTACTTATATTTTTGTATTGTTTTGAGTAAATGTTTAATTGAAGCTATTGTATTACTATATTTTCCTGTTAAGATAATGATGATTATTATAGTTGTAAGCATATGTTTAATCAACTAGTACCACTATTATATTCATCATGCTTTTTCTGCATTTATGCAGACAGGGATGCTCAGCTTGATTTCAATGGAACTACACAAAATGTTCATATGGTTCGTGTCCTCCATAGTACTTCCATCATGCACAATACATGAATGGTCCTCTAATCATTCACCATCACCTTGACCCACCGGACTATCTACTTAAATGGAGCTGCCAACGTGTTCAACACCTTGGAACATATAAATACGAAATCCATCATGCTACGCAAGACATTGTTTGATTTCAGTGGAACTGCACAAAAATATAAGCTGGTTAATCCGGCTCCATGTGAAATTTCAATGTGCAAACTAATGACAAACCTTGCCTATTCCACAATCATAGGCATTACATATTTGGAATGGGAAAAGCTTGTCAAAGTTAAATCATTGATGTTAGCAAGAAGACATTAGTTTAATATATTGGAATCGGAAAACCTTGTCAAATTTGCACATTGATGTTGGCAAGAAGACATGCATTTAATATTTTGGGGTGGGACGCCCTTTGCTGTGAGCAGCGCCGATCGTTTTTTCCTATTCATGTGTTTAGTTCAGAAGTAAATATTTACTCTGCTGAGATGCATAGTCACATGATTGTTGACTTATGTTAGGTATTTTAAGAGTTTGTTCTGAATGTTGTTTGTGAAATGCCGGGCCTGGTGAGTTTGATTGCAAAGTTGAGCTTGGAATACTCTAGCATGCGGCATCACGAGTTGTTCACCGTGCCTCCTGAAAATAATGCTTCATATTGTTTTGCATGTTGATCTAATCACAGTGATTTGCATGTTAAGAAGATCATCCTCTTCTGTTGTTTCTATGCTTAACAAGTTCACCGTCTTATGTTTCATTCGTAGCCTATACGACAACTCGGGTAGGTTAGAGGTGAAACCATATGATCTTCCGACCAACTCATCATCTTAGGCCGTGATTGGATCGTAATTGAAAGCAGATGATCTTGGGCGAAGCGCTTAGTTGGTCGATTTCGATTGGTAAAATATACACTGGTCTCTCAAATTACACGCGTAACTCCCCAGTTTTCGTTACAGACCTCGGGCCCTCGGTTTCATTACACTTGTATTTTATGTGTTGTTTCCGGTGACGAGTAAATTACACTTGTATCTTAATACATGTGTGAAACAATCCAGAGCTCCCAAGCGTGGCCTTACTAGTTCATGCCGGCTCAGTCTCTCGAAGGTGCTCATAGGAGTCCGATGATACCGGCTTCCTGAATGAGCAGCGGGCGCTGTATCAGACCATCCGTAGGCCCCGCGAGGCCCTCTATGTCGTCCTCTGAGTTGTTGGACTCGTCATGGCATCGAGTGTTGTCACTTGTCAACATGGTCAACGAACATGAGGAATCAGGAGATGGCTTTACTTGGAGAGGATGACAGTAGTGACCCACCAGGGCCATAGCCGTACGTACGCAAGTTCCTCCTTATTGTATACTACAACTTTTTTTTGCTTCCTCCTGGTTTCCTGACATCATGGTCCCAAACCATTGCCGATAGCTGGGACCCAGTAGCTCGAGCGGTATTTGTTTTTTGAGGTGTAAGCAGAGTTTTTCTTGAGCGATGTTTTTGTTCTTTTTCAGACGAGATCAACTGGGCGGGCTGTGGCTCGTCTAGCCCAGGCTATTATTTTATGTCGACCAAATATCGAGCCCAGATATTAATTTTTAATGTGGAAATGGCTAGCCTAGCTATACTTTGTTTGCGGAATACCCAACCCATGTAAACTTGTTATTCTCCGCCCCGCTAGGCTATAAATCTTTCCTAGGAGGTATGGATTAGGCCTAACAAGAAAATGCACTTTAAGAAATATTAAATGGGATGTAATTATAAAAATGGGCTGTAAATATACGAAAACGCACCAAACATGTAATTAGTTTCAAAAATATTATTTTTTAAATTTGAAAATTTTGATTTCATTACTTATTGCGCGCGCAATATTTCGTGAGATTTTTGCCTAATACAAATTCATGTTGAAATTATATTTAATCTGACTCGAATTTCGGGGTAAATATATCTGATCCCATAAAATGTGGAAATTCTGATTGAATTCTGTTTTGAGTGATTGGTTGAAATTATTAATCGTTGTCCTGGCTAAAAAATGGGCTGTAATTTTAACAGACTAAAATTGGGTTGTAGTAAATTTCATTAGAATACAAAAATGGGATGTACATTATTACAAATCGCAAATGGGCTATATGTTCTATGCCACAGATGTGATGCTCACTTGTGGGCCTACTATTTTGTATGAGAATTATAGTCAGTGGCGCGTATGGAAGGCTTATTGGCCTACTAAGGTGTACGAAGGCCTTGTCAATTATAGTCAAGACACGATTTTAGCAGTAGTGGTCGTTGGATGTCCATCCAACGACTATAGTGCTTCTTCAATCTTGGATATTCTTGCTTCAGCCACCCAAACCGCCGTCGGTGGTACCGCCTGCTACCGCCTCCTGTGATCGGCTATGCTGTCGCACAGGCTTCACCGGCCCATCCTACTCCCAAACGTCATCCAGGCCATTCCTCGACTCACCAACACCTCCTATTCTTCTCCGGCGACGGCATCCTCACACCGCAGCCGAACAAGTGAACCCTCATACCCCGCTCCGCGTGGATATCCACTGCTATGTCTTCGCCGGCTCCGGGTCATTCCCTTCCTAGGACTCACCATCGTTCACTATGTTGGTTCTCTCGGTGCAGCGCGGTCAACTTTGTCAACAAACGACAGCCAACGAAAGATGCATGTACGTGGAGTGGCTGACAGTAGGGACCCACATGGTCTGTGGCTGCACGCATCAAGTGCCCCCGTATTATGCGAAAACAAATGATTTCCCCCTGACAGGTTTGACCCACCAGCTACATCTTCGCACGCAAGGAAGTGCTTCCTTCATTACGCGGAAATAAAAAGTTTGCTCTCCCTGACAGCTAGGAACCACTAGCTTTATTATGATCCTTTTTGTGAAAATATAGATTGTACCAAAGATGCTAAATTATTTTCTTTTTATTCTAACTCGAAAAAGAAGAAACTAAAAAACAAAAAACATCTTCGCACGCAAGGCAGTGCCTCCTTATTACGCACAAAAAAGTGAATACTGCCCCTGCTATCTTGGACCCACCATAGTTGGAGGCTGGCTTGTGGGCCTACTAAGTTGACGCGGACTTAGGGCTTTGCCAACTTAGTCAATATTGAACGATTCTAGATCCAGTGACCGTACGATGTCCATTCAACGGCCATAGTGCTTTTCCAACCTTTGGTCTTCTAGCTCCAACCGCCAAAACCATCATGGGTCGTGCCGCTTGCTCCTGCCTCCCGTGGCCGGCTGTGCTGCTGTGTAGGCCTCACCGCCCCTCCTACTCCAACCGCTGGCTAGGACATCCCTCTACTCACACTCAACCCCTGTTATTCTGTGGTGACGACGGCCTCACATCGCAGCCGAACCAGTCAACCCCCGTACTCCCCTTCGCGTGGGAATCCACTGCTGCATTTTCCCCGGTTCTGTGTCGTGCCCTTCCTAGGCCTCGCCGTTGTCCACCGCCTTGGTGCTCTCGGCGCGGCGTGGTCAACATGGTCAAGGAATGACTTCCATCGGAAGAGGACTATACGTGGAGAGGCTGACAGTTGGGTCCACGGCCGCAGCAAGTAAGTGCCTCCTTATTACTCGTAAAATAATTATTCCTCCCCTGACAACGGGGACCCACCGAAAGGGTCTCTGTATTTTGCGAAAAAATGATTCACCCCTGACGGCTTGGACTCGCCAGCTATATCTTCGCACCCAAAGAAGTGCCTCCTTATCGTTCATGACAGCTAGGACACACCTGGTGGAAGCGTACGTAGTGTTATCTGTCAGGTCGTGAACGTGTACGTACATAGCGGTCGATCGGTCTCTCAGAAGCAATGAGTCGCGGCCTGGTAAGGAGTTGCATGTGTCGTGCGTACAACCACGCTAAATGGAGTACACGTATGTACAACCACGCTCCAAAAACTACGGGCACGTACGTACATACGGGCGGGGTCTCGAGCGCGTACTCGCGCATATGTACGACCATGCAGTCCCGTACATATGGAGATGGCAGTAACGGCGGCGTGTGCATCAGCATCCAACCCACGGGGTTGGAACGGAGAAACATCATCGCATTCATTGGAAGCCAACCAGCTTGGACGGAACAGCCGAAACCTGGAATGGCGTACCGCAAAATGGAGGGAAACGGCCTTATGCTGGAGCACGTACTGTCGAAACAGGGTCATGTTCATCGGGAAGGGTCTGGCATACCACAAAACAGAGGAAACGGCCTTCTGCTCGACCGGCTACAGTCAAAACGGGGTCATGTTCATCGGGAGGGGTCTGCCGTACCGCAAAACGGTGGAAACGGACTTGTGTTGGAGTGCTACGGTCGAAACGGGGGTCTTGTTCATCAGGAGGGGTATGGCATACCGCAAAACGGGACTCCATGGGCTATTGTTCACCCATCGTCGACTTCCTCCAGCCTCCACGTGCACTGTTCATCCACCATATCTTCTCTGCCTCCACCGGCTACTGTTCAACCAGCCCTCCATGGGGTCATGTTCATCCACCCCAACTGGCAGCTCGGTTGTGGCGGCCTCCTCTCGGGCTCCTGTTCATCCAGCGACACCCGCCTGCTATGACTATCACGGGGTCCTGTTCATCCACCCCCACCAGGAACTATTCATCCAACCCCAACCACATACGTCTCGACTCGTTCAACCAACCCCCACATTCACTGTTCATCAAGAGGCAACAGGTTCGATCGGCTTCAGTAAGCAGCAGTAGTGATCGCTCGGGTTTAGTTAGCAGTGGTAGGGAAGGAATCGCTCAGGTTCAGTTAACAACCAAGGGGTCGATCACTCAGGTTCAGTAACATACACTAGTACGCGTTGGTGCTATACAAACGGTTTTTAACCCCTTTCCACGACGGCATTTGGGACCATCGCCAAGTGACTATGTGTGATACGGTGTCCTTCCCACATGACCCAGAAATCGTCGTAGATATGGAGCAGTGATCCAGAGGCCTTCCAAAATGTAATCGTGTGCGATGCAACACACACTAAATTCTTTCGCACGCGTGGTATTGGTGATTAAGTGTTTCTAATGACGCAATTTAACCATACGGTCTATCGTAATGAACCATTTGGGAAATAGTATGTAAGGCACACGGGCCAACATATGAATTGTGTGCGATTTGTGCACCATCGCACACGATCTTTCTGCGTAACCTGTCTGCCATGCAAGACTCCATCGCACACGTTTCCCAAAAATTACCATCTGCGATAATGTTCTATCACAAACAGTTCAAGAGCACCTTCGCACACATACAAGTGTTGCAGACCATTTGTGATTTGTTGTGTATCACCGACGGTTGCGGAAAGAGTGATGTGTTTTTTTTTTGGGATCCCACATGTTTCCTGAAAAAATTACGACTGGTATTGTATTTTACATTGGGCACGGTTTACTCCGAGTTCTCGTGCGCGATAACACTATATTGCAAACGGTTCCAGAGACCCTGCGCACACGTAGTAGCGCTACAAATCATTTGTGATTTGATGTGTATCGTCGATGGTTCAACTATGATTGACGTATTCTTTCCGATGTGGATCGCACACACTCATTTAGTTGAACCGTGTGCGGAGCAATTGTCAGGTCAAAACAAAAATATCCCATTTTTAATCGGCATGCAAAAAGAAAATTCGTCACAATATTAAATGAATAAATAAACAAAAATATCTCATTTTGAATCGGCATGATAAAAGCAAATTCACCACAATATTCAATTGAACAAATAAACAAAAATATCCCATTTTGAATCAACACGTAAAAAGAAAATTCGCCACAATATTCAGTTGAACAAATAAACAAAAATATCCCATTTTGAATCAACACGTAAAAAGCAAATTCATCACAATATTCAGTTGAACAAATAGTGTCTACAGGAATAACATTCATCAGATTTCGCAACAATTGCAATTGAACATATGGTAGCTAAAATCCAATGATTTGTCCACACATATATACATTACATAATTATTAATCATAGTGTACGAAATACGAAGACCTCATCAGATGGAAAACAATGGATCCATAGCGGCTAACTGTTCCTCAATGTTTCACGAGAAAGCATGCTGAAATCTTCATTATCACCAGTAGAATTGATGTAGTGATTCAGGAAGAAGTCGCAGATGAATCTCCAAACCATCAGCAATTCACCAGCCGGGAGCAGTTCAGGGGTCCTCGATTTTAAGATGAGCTGCAGTATTTTTAAGATCAGAATGTGCCATATGAGTGGAGTAGAAGACATTAATTAAGATAGACTTATTGGTACTAATTCCCGAAGGTCGTCACAACTATCAGCAGATTTGCAGATGGAGATCATGTGTCTGCAAACATAGTATCCACAAAGGTTGGTCCCTGCTTCATGCTGAGCACATTGAATTTTTTTGTACATAATTAGTCATGTATTTGTCCTGTTAGGAACAACCTAACCTGTGTTAGATGTATTATTTTTTCTTTGGACAAAATAGAAAGAGGTTTATTTAGAAGCTTGAACATTTGACTAGCGTAAGAAAACGTATTTGTAGAATGTTGGATAAATTTTCTGAAAATAACGGATTTCGGTGTGTTATCGGAGAAACGATCTCATGCTGCAGAGGTAGTTCCCTCTTGAACAGGTTCCCTGGTTTAGTTTTCCACAATGAGAGCACACTGCAAATGAAGATGAATTTTGACAACATCAATTATCAAACCAAATATGAATGCAAATTAATTTCAACATCATAGAATTCAATACCTATCAATGAATTGCTGAAGATGCGTCAGATCCTGAGCGTTTGTTGACTCTCTGAGAGAATCGATGTAGTAAATTATGCTCTTGTTTGGAACAATGAATACCAATATCCAGTGATCGCTACATATTAAGAAAGCCATGAACTTACGAATTATGTCGAAATCTGAAAGACAATCAGTGTATGTGTGGTAGTTTACTTGACTTATCATTCATGATATGGCTAGAGAAAATGATTCTGGATGGGACGTGTTTTCCAAGAGACGGACGACCGTGTTAATGGCCCACTCCCGTTGGTACTTACCATGTATTGTTGTGCCATTTGCTAATGCAGGATCTATGAAATACACGCTCTCCCTTTTTCTTCTCTGTGCGTTCAATCCCCTAAGAGGAATAAAATGCAGTTAGTTGTTTATCATTTACATCCTTGTATGGCGAAGTTGATCAGAGTTTGTTAAGAACTTACAAAATCAGGCATCTAACAAGAGTGGCATCGAGCACATTGAAGTTGAAGAAGAGATGTAAGTCCTCAAAACTCACATTAATTGAAGCAGCATCGTGTCAGAAATGATATCTGTTGTAGTGGACTAGCAAAGCATGATGACCTACTAACATTTGATCCATGCAATATTCATGTAACTCGCGGCAACTGGAGCTGCACTCATCAAAGTATTCGCCAACAAGAAATGGCTGGCCATGGATGTAATTGTGTGCTTCAAGTACGCACGCTTTACTTTTAGCAAGCTGCAAAGCAGCAAGCTGCAAAGCTATTTCTTCATCATCCATGCCGTCAAAAATAATATTACTCCCCGATTCAAACAAGCTGCTGTTAATTTGGTTCTGGGCGATGAGTGCTTTAAGTAAGAGGCAATCATTCTCTTTCCTCTTCACTCTCCCACTGCGCTTCCTCGTGGTAGTGGGTGTAGCCTTTTTGGCCATTTCCTTCTTGGTACTTGAAGCATTTCTGGTAGAACATCTGGTTGCCTACAAGGTAGACTGCCGAGTAGACAGTGAAGCTTGGATGGATTGTTTAGCATGCGGTTTATCTATGCCGGACCGCTGAGCTGGCATTGCTGCTGTGACGGACTGCTGGGCTGTAGGAGCAGAGGCATCGGGCTATTGACCATGCGTTCAGGCTATGTCGGGTTTCTGCGCAGGTGTTGCCAACTTGTCGGTGTGCTGAGGAGGCAGTGCCAACGTGTTGGTTTGCTGAGCAGGAAGTGCTGACGCATTGGTATGCTGATCACGCGATTGCGGACCGACAGACTGATGAGCAGTCGGTTCTGGACCTACAGACTCCTTAGCAGGCGGTTCCGAAGCATCAGACTGCTAGCAGTCTGTTCCACCAGGTTGGTCTGCTGGCATGTGCTGCAGCTGGGTCTCCCCCCGCTGCTTCAGCGGCCGGCATCGGAACCGGTGGTGCGTCTTCAGCAGTTTTAGGCCTTGCCACTGGCTGCTTTGGGGTGGAGGATGACATGGCCTGTATGCCACAAAGTTGGGCCGACTGATCATAGGTTGATGCATCAGCCCGCGAGATCTGATGTGGCAAGGAGAGCGTCACCGGATGAGGGGCGATAGTGGTTGCTCTTGGCTGGGCTTCTGGGATCTCATCGATGAACTCTATTTCCTTTCGTGTCCACTGGATGTGATGTAATAGTATTTCTCCCAAGGTCCTTTGCTCATCGAAGTCTCCTAGGACATTTTTCAAGGCAAATTCATTGAATCCAGGCTTTACTTCAGTCACGTAGCACTTCACACAACCCGGCTTCAATGGCACATTGTCCAAGAAGAGGCCATCTTCCAAGAAGGGTGGGCAAACCCAGGCTGTTGCACATTTTAATGTACCTTCATAATGTGTAAGCACGCCCTTCGGTTTGTCTTTCATTACAGATATATCAGATATAGCATCATCACGAGCAGCTGCAGTCTCAGTGTTGTTGGGGTCAAGTGATGCAAAGCTACTCTTGTGTAGTGTTGTCGCGCAATAAGCAGCATCCTCCATGCCCGCCTCCCCTCCCATCTGCTGGCTATGTGTCAGTGTTAGTGTCTTCTGCATCATCATTGACTCCTCAACATCCTTTCGAACAGACGGATACATATCCTTCCTCAACCTTTCATACAATGCATTCTGCTTCATTTCACTCCTTGTTTTTTTCATGCTGAGCCTCTCTTCTTTGCTGAGTGTGAAAGCCCTCTTGTGCGGGACATTAACACCTATACCCCTTGCACGGCCAGGGGACTCTTTTGTTTCCAGAGGAACGGACAGAATGTCACATGGCCCTGAGTTCCTGTAGAACCTTCCAGGGATCTTGGAAGCCTCTAACATCACTTGATACATTTCGGCGTCACGTGAGTTTTCAAAGTAATAAGTTCCATCATCACGCCTCTTTGCACGTGCCCGCAAGTAGTCTCTGGTGCGTTCGCCCCAGATTTCACTAAAGGTCGGATTCCCACCCTCCGCTACTGCTTCTTTGTTCTCCTGGTCTCATATCAGTTTCATGCCGTAGTATCCTGCCACACCCATACACGATGGGGGTGTATGTTCTTCTTCTGAAGTTCCGATTGCTTGAAACTCTTCTCAGCAAACTCTTTAGTTGGCCCAACCCTTTTGAAATCTGCCCAGTCTTCCTTTGGAATTTGGGGCTATGCGGGGATTGGCTCCTTGCCTTCACTCAAGTACTTCTTGTACAACACGTTCTTTCAGTTTCTCCAAGCATCCCTAGCCTTCTTCAGTGCAGCGTGTTCCACCTGCATTCTCCACTACTATGGAACGTTGAAGTGATCCATGATCTCCCGGACTATCCTTCGCCGTGTTTCTGTGTCAGCCTTCCAAAACCCCGGCAGATTAATGTTGAGCCTTGCCCTACAAAAAATCCACAGACACTCCTAAACCTCGTGCGTGCTTTATCTGGTTTAGTTGGAGCCCAAGAGTTAAAATCAATCTCGGTTACTTCATATACACCTTTAGGATGGTGTGTGGGCTTCCTTGGAGCGTGCCTCTGTGTCCTGACCGAAAGGGTAATTGCTGCAGCTCTATCCTGTTCAAGATTACTTGATCCCTCACAATCTGCTAAAGACCTAGGGTTGTCCGAATCAGATGAAGATACATCACCTGAAGCATGAGTGTTGTCGCTACTACTCGCCATCTACAGAGAATACATGCGAAACTCAGGAAAGGAGGATAAGCATAAAACTAACAACTTCGTATCAAGCTTTCTAAACATGCCATGCAGTAATTTAGAAAATGTACGGCTAATTTGTTAAGTTTGTGTGACTCGGGCGCCCGCGATGTGTAAATAGGCAGTAACTTATTGGAACAAATACAGCTTATATGTACTCCATCCATACCTAAATATTTGTCTTTCTAGAGATTTCAACAAGTGACTACATATAGAGAAAAATGAGTGAAACTACACTCTAAAATATGTCTATATACATCTGTATGTGGTAGTTCATTTGAAATCTCTAAAAATACAAATACTTATGAATGGAGGGATAGTAAGGAATGTAGATAAATGAACATATATACGCTCTCCGTTATTTTATAGCCAATTGGGGAACATACGGAATAAAATTGGAAGATGGGTTGCGAGAAAATATGCCTCACCGTGATGGAGAGCTGTAACTAACAGGATTCTTAATGCAAACCCGGCCGGACCACAAGAGAGGCGAGGGTTACTGCATCGATATGCTCGAGGGTGGCTGGTGAGAAAATGAAGACGGCGAGGCGCGGGCCGCCGCGTGTTGGGAACGACAGTGGAGGTAGGCTTGACGCCGAAGAGCGGGCACACGGTTGGGGTGAGCATGACGGCGACGAAGAGGGTTCTGCTGTGGATCTGGTGGAGGGAGGAGCTGGCGATGGAGATTGGGTGGACTAGTTTAGTGAAACGCGGTCGGACGGTGGGGGTGTTGGGGACTCCGGGTGTTGGTGGTCTAGGTGGAAAGGGTGAAAATATCCCGGGTTGCCGCGCGCGCGGAAAGGCCTATGCAAACGGTTGCCTCTAAGCGCTCGTGTGCACAAACAGAATAATTTCGTTTGAAATGAAGACGTACTAATTTTGAAATGAAGACGTGAGTTCATTGTTTCACCTCTAATTTTTTTCCCACATAAAGCAATCACAATTATACCACGGGTTCGATCTGCTGGCAATTCAGGTCTCGTGTGCTAAATGTAAGACATTTTTTGGCTTTTACCGTGCATTTTGGCATATAAATCAATTCCTAGCCGGACTGCATTTCCTGTCGAAAGGGATGAGGATAGCCGTTCGATCTAGGAGTATCCAACGGTGCAGTCGTACGATCCGTGGTGTTTTGGCCAATCAGAATGCACGACTCAGATCACGCGTGCAGCAAAGGGGGGCATCGGCCACAGTTTGGTAGGCACACGGCTTTCGTGTGTGACCCGTGTGCTATTTGAAAATATTTTTTGGGGAGGGGCTATTTGAAAACATTTACATGTGTTGTTGAAAGGGATGAGGATCGCCGTTCGATCAAGGAGAATCCAACGGTGCAAACGTATGATCCGTGGGGTTTGGGTTCTGGCCATTCAGAACGCACGACTCAGATCGCACGCGTGGCATAGGGGTGGGCATCGGTCATGGTTTAGTGGACACACGGCTGTCGTGAGTGAACCGTGTGCTCTTTGAAAACATTTACATTACCTAACATCATATTTTTGTTCGAATGAAAACATGAGTTCATCGTTTCGCCTCCAATTTTTTTCCACGGTAGGCAATCACGATTGTACCCTATGGTTTGATTTTCTCATACATTTTACAAGACAGCAGGCCTCGGTAGCAATATCGAACTATGAATATGCAAAAAAAGATCTCGTTTGTATGTATGTGTGTGTGTGTGTGTCTATATATATATACAGCCGGTCTATTCTCATAACATTATGAGAATAATATTCTCATAACACTTCAGAACTGCATTGTTTTACTGCATTGGAAAGCTATGCGAACTGCTTCCTTCTTCTGTTCTGAACCGCAGAGAGGGGTAGTAGCAAACCTTCACGGAGCAGCGTTTCTGGCTGGTTTGATCGATTTCTATTGTTTTATTTGTGTGTGCACTGATTTAATATGTGATTAAACACGCAATTCTGCGAGAAAACGACGGAAATCGTTGGATTTGGCGGATCTGCCTCTGTTCTTCCGCACGGGCAGGAGCTTCGCATCCTGCTGGCGGGTTCATATTCGATTTTATAGCGTGATCCTAGTGTGTTACTAATTTCGCGTTCATGTTTGTGTTATTCCGCGACAGATTAATTTGCTAATAGGATTGAAATTTTAGGATAATTGGTCGAGTATCTCTTTGTTCTAGCGCAAAAACGGCAAGGTCTCTGTCCTCCCTCGTCCGGATCGAAATTGTTGTGTTTTTTATGTAATTTTTCTGTTGTTTCGGCAATTACGTGCTGCCTTGCACCTATCCGTATGAATTGCAGCGGATTAAGTTGTTAATTTTGAAGAATTTAACTTTTCTCCATGTTTTTTGTGTTCGAGCAGGCGCCACTGGCTTTGGTCGTAACTCAAGATGTTTTTTGAGTTTTTGCGCATTATATAGTTTTTAGAACTGCATTACAGCCTGTATTTTTCGTCTGCGAATCGTGAGGGGTGAACTGCAGTAATATGCAATGCGCGGTGAATATTGTAGCGCGGTGAACTATAGTAATATGCAATGCGAGCCTGTATGAACTGCATTATAGCCACGGGGGGGGG
>LR738714.1:339526766-339611505 GCA_902687465.1 Secale cereale
CGGGGGGGGGGGGGGTACTAGTTTAATAAGTTTTTTTGCTTGGTCAAGCGCGGTGGACTGCAGTAATATGCAATGCGAAATGCACCTTGTCATGTTACCGCACTGCTTTATTTGTCGTTTTACTTTTTTTGGGGGTTG
The DNA here is from genome assembly GCA_902687465.1 of Secale cereale. Lineage (NCBI taxonomy): Eukaryota > Viridiplantae > Streptophyta > Magnoliopsida > Poales > Poaceae > Secale > Secale cereale. The sequence continues at coordinate 339,526,905 of LR738714.1, forward strand.
TGTCTGTACATATATATATTGGTGGGTCAATTGGCTCCCCTCCCACCTTATCCCTGGCGGCTCCCCTCCCACCTTATCCCTGGCGGCGAACATTGCCTGCTCTTTTTGCTACTCCTCCTCGATCTGTCTTCTTCCCAACCAGACCCTACGCCTCGCAATGGATTGCGCGTGCGGCTGCCTGGCAAGGTTGGAGCCCATGCTGGAGACATGCGTTTTTTTGAAGGGTTGGTTCTGAACCAGAGGCAGCGGCACAACGTGCTCTGTTCCCTTCTCTATTCTTCAGGTATTGGATTTCGGGCTCCATTCGTCCATCATATGACTGACGATGATGTCAATGATTCATGGGTATGTATTTCTTGCATAGTCTTTTCATGTGTTGTGTGTAGTTAACACTATCTGAATATTTGTAGCAGTATTAGTTTCTGAAGAAACATTTTTCACTAAGTATAAGTGAACTGCTTTTCACATAGAGTTTTATTATGAATGTTGTAGGAGCAACAACAATTTTGTCTAGTCAATATTATTATATGTTGACATCAATATTTATTATGAAGATTGTAACAGCAATTTAGTTTCTGAAGATTGTAACCTTGTTCTTATTTGTTCTTATTTTCTGTTCTTGTTGATTTGCTTGCAGAAATTCCCTTTTGGTCTAGTCAGGGTAACAGAAAGCTGTGTTAATTTGGTCTTGGTTAGCAAGAATGGATATCATGATGTTGATGTTATGTATTCTGTTGGCTCTGATGATTGTTTGGTTCTCAAAGATGGCTGGAAGGAATTTGTGGAGGAAGCTGGTCTTCAGGCTGGGGATGTTGTCATGGCTATGTTTTATAGGCATGCAAAGTGTTTGGAAATCAAGTTAAATTTGCTTTAGATCATTCTTGCTTGAGCAGCAGCAGCATGAGACAATTTTGTTGTAATAATTCGACATTTTTGTGTGGCTTCTAGTTTATTTTCTATAAGAAATCTAAGTATAAATGAACTGCTTTTCACAGATAGTTTTTCATGTGCATCCTATCAGCAGCAGCAGTTGAAGCAATATACAGACTGGAAACACCCACTGAGCTTTTTTATTTATTTAACCCACATACGGAACTAGAGTGCTTAATAAAAGAGGACTGCATCAACCATTATAGTAGCAGCAGTTTTGTGAAAGAAAACTCTTTGTGAACTGCTTTCATAGATAGTTTTTTATGTGTATCCTAGCTACATCAGCAGTTGAAGCAATATACATACTCAAAACAAACTACTGAGAACTGCATATTGTTGATAGATACAAACCAAGGTTATGCGCTCATAATTAACAAAGTACATCATCAAGCAAACTAATGCAACATGAGCAAACATTGTGCCAAAGCAAATTACAACGAAAGCAAACTAATCTACATAAGCAGAAGGAAACAAATTGAGCAATTGTGACAAGAATCCTTGGCTATCAGCATCTGGCCTGCTTCACCAGTTCCACCCGTGGGAGGTGGAGGTGGAAGTTGATCCCCCTTGCCCGCCACCCTCCAGGATGATCTCGGGCGCTTCCTCGTCTTCTCTTTTGCAGAGCGGGTGAGGCCTTTCTGCACTGTGGTGATGTGGTTCCATACCTCGAACACAGTGTAGGCGTTCTTGGCAGCATACTCAACGTGCTTCATGCTGAGAATCGAAGTCCACTGGCGGTGGTCTTGGTCTGCCATCTTTTTCTTCATGTCTGCGTATTCGTCGTCGATGATGGCAGCAGATACATCGCCAAGTGAGTCAAGTGTCTTCGTTCCTTCAGGCAACCTCCAGTTCGCCTGAATGTCGACGAAGTTGGGGATGTGGAGGTTGCAGCGTGAAAGCTTCTCCTTGTCCTGGTCGATGCAGAAACCAGCGAACTCGTACCTAAGCGAAGTGAACCACAAGTTATACTTTTCGGAACTGCATACAAAGACATATGGAACTGCAAGACAGATGAAAAGGAGAGACCCATTGGCCTGCAACTATATTTTACTCAGCAGAAAGAATGGCTTACCTTGGGTCGCCGAGGAACTTGTCGAAGGTGATGCATCTATCGCCCATTGTAGCGCATACTTGGAAAAGCAGCACTGGGTGGTATTTGCCGATGGAGAGTTGAATCACGGCCGCTCTGCTCTTGTCGGGTGTGTACTCGAGGTCGATGCCGACGATCTTCTCGCGGCGCCCCCGGAAAACTGCCTTGTACTCTTCGACGTACGTCGCCACGGCGTCCACGTCGTTGGTGTAGACCACCTTGAGGTTGGTCTTTCCGTGCGCCAGGACATCGTCGTAGATCTTGGTGAACAGCATGGCTGGAAAGAGGAGGAACAGGAGGAGGAAGCGTAGTGTTGTGTGTTTCTGCAAACGATCAGGGTGATGGAGCGCGGAATTTAAAGGGGAGCGGCAGCAACTTCTGCCGAGCGCACGATCTCGTCCTCCAACCGGCATAGCGATCGTGTGTTCGTGATGATCGTGGCCTTCGCGCGTCTTCCAACCGGCCGGATAGAGGAGCGGGCGCGCGGCGCTTCGGGCGATCATGGGCGCGTATATTTCGGGTAGGCGAACCGATTCGTTTTCTGTAAACGAACTGCATCGTTTTGAAACCGAGCCGTTTTTTGTAACCGAACTGCATCGTGTTACAACCAAGCCGTTTTTTTATTTTTTGTCTATGACCTATGGGCCTGTGGGCCTTTTATTCATTAAGCCTCTCTTTTCTTCTATGTTTCTTGCAGTCCCCCTTCTCCTTCCTCTCCCCCGCACAAAAATCCCCTGCCCTCGTGCTCTCGTGGTGGAGAGCGACAACGCCCGCAGCCGCCGCCGTCCATAGGGGCGCTCTCGTGGTGGACAGCGACGACGCCCGCAGCCGCCGCCGTCCGTAGGGGCGCTTCCTCCGCCGTCGCCGTCCGCAGCCGCCTCCTCCGGCCGTCACATCGTCTCACGGTGAGCCCCAAATTGCCCCCAACCCGTTCCAGATCTTGTGCTAGGGTTATTTTTGGAGCCAACATCCTCTTCTTAACTTTGCTTTGTATGCTTGAAATTGCAACACCCTATGGATTGAAAGTTTTTCTCTGCCTGTTTTTGGGTTTGTTGTCTAGGGTTTAATTATTATCCCTTTTTGATTGCAGACACAACATGGCTTCTTCCTCCCCAATTGATGCCTCACTAGTTAGCACGGCTTCCCCATCTGGTACTACATCAAAGTGAACTGCATTTTTCATACACGGTCAATTTCTTTTTGTTGAACGAAATAGTGCACTGCATCGTAGATTCCTTTACCAAGGACCATTTTTTCAGACATGTGGCAAACTGATATGAACTGCCTCAAGTTAATTGTTTTTATTTTTTGGAATGACATTAAGTTACTTGTTATGTTTAATTGTTAAACATAAACTGCTAAAAGAGCACTGCATTTGGACATTGCTTTCTATTTTTTTGTCTATCCACTATTCGGTTGCCAAATTGATATGAGCTGCATTAAGTTTTAGTTTTTGCCTCTCACAGAATTGCATGAATTTGTTTTGTTTTGTATATCTAAGCGCACTTCATTTTATATGTGGTCAATTGGTTACTGAACGAATTAGTGCACTGCATCATATATCTCTTTACCAATGTCCATTTTCAGACACGCGACAAATTGATATTCAATCGACATGAACTGCATTAGGTTTTCTGTTATGTTTTAATTGTTAAACATAAACTGCTGAAAAGAGCACTGTATTTCTACATTGTGTTTCCAAGTTGATATGAGCTACATTAAGTTTAGGTCTCCCTCTCTCACACATATTTTTCTTATGTTTTTCTTACCCACGGTTTTATGTCCTGATGGGTCCGGGGGTGGTGGTGTTAACTATTTGATTACACGTTATTTCACAGCCGATGTTGTCAATGGCGAGACATCTGATCAGGGCAGCATTCTACCTGAATTGAGTGAAACCCAGTCGCAATCTGTTGATGGCATAGAACCACAGGATCGGATGGTCCCTGATCAGATTGCAGCTGATGTTGAGAGGAAAAGGCAGAAAGCGATTGCGCTCGGTAATACTTTCGTGAAGGCTCATAAGGCGAAGCAAGTAAAGTTTGAGGAGGGTAAGGAGATAGGAAGGAGGATTGCAGATTCAAAGAAGTCTGCTAAGTTTGGCCCCGCAAAGAATCATGTGAAGAGAAAACTCAACACTGTTGCAGAGCAAGGTTTAAGTTCTCCACGGCGGAGCCCGCGTGTTGATTACTCAAAGAGGCCTAATTATGCTGAGGTTGATGTGCATGGGATTCAAGGAAAGCGGAGACGCGCGGACGATCACTCTGGTGTTGATTCTGAGCGTCGATCTAAGCTGGCGCGGGAAAATGCAGCTGGAGAAGCGCTGGACAGTGATTCTTATGAGGAGGATGTTGATGTTAGGAAGGTATACGCTGTTTATTTATTTTTTTTCTTCTGTTTTTTAAGTTGTTGCGCATGAGTTTTGCTGATGTGAACTGCATTTTTTATTCTTTTTTTTGTAGACTGGTAAGAGTACCAAGAGGAAGAGGTCTGAAGATGATGTTGCGCATGAATGGCGTTTTAACAAGACTGTTCGGCTGTCCATTCCAAACGTATGCAAAGCTGTTGCCTTGTTGGATGAGTCGCACAGAACTTTGGTGCGGCAAGCAGGTTTTGGCATTGTCTTCGACCTGAAATTAGAGAAGAATGTTTCTCGTGTTCTTATGTGCAAGCTGATGGGAAAGATCGACCCTGATACAATGAGATTGGACTGCGGGTCAAACAAGGTTCTGGAAATCAATCGTGAGGCTGTCCATCACATTTTTGATTTCCCTATGGGTTCTCACACTGCTCCCAGGCCTGCTGCCAGCGGCCATGATGATTCGCTGGCTAATTTGAAGGATGAACTTGGTTTCAACCGTTCTCGTAGCATAGATGTGAAGGACCTGCTTATCTTACTTCGCACGCTGGCTGCGGACCGTGCGAAGGTTAATAAGACTGTGAAGGTTTTTTCTCTCATTGTTTTCCAGAGCTTGCTTTGTCCCAGCCCTGCAACTCGGTTGTCCAGAGTAGCTGCTATGGTTGAAAACTTGGATTTTGCATCTATGGCTAGCATGGACTTTTGTCAGCTTGTTGTCGACGAGCTGCAGACCGCTGTGTACAAGTGGAATTCTGAAGGGAGCAAGCAGAACTGCGCTGAGGGTTGCCCATCGTGCCCCTGTTCATGTACCTCGATTCGTTGAATCTTCGCAATGTATCGGTTATGGATAGACGCACGCCACGCGCTGCAATACTGTCCCATGTGCAGTTGAAGAAGATTCACAACGCCGACATTATTGTCAGGGGAAAGATACACCTAGACACTTACAAGTTTGGCAAGCTGCCGGTCAGTGCATAGCCAGCCTTTTTGTGTTTGTTTTATTCCTTTTTTTCGCCATGCTAAATGTGAACCTCTTATGTACTTTTTTTGTGAACTGCATCTCTTTTTTTGTTAATTTGTTCAGTGGAAGGCGGAAGGGGACATTGTGTACAAGCGGACTGCAGTTGCCGAAGCGCCTGAAATGTTTTGTGAGCCTCTTGCTAGGGCGGCTCCAATTCGACGGGGTCGTGGTTTTGCTAGGGCGGCTGCTGGAGGTTTTTCTGGCGAGGCTTCTGCTGAGCGCAATAAATTTGTTCAGGACGATGAGCTTCTCGACAGGGTCATCAATTTAACTTCTGATTTCCCAACATCCGATTCCAGGATGAGGAATATTGCTGGATTGTTTCTTGAAGGCAAAGGCCCTTCTGAAGCAGAAATCGAGGCCGCTCATAACTTTGACCGTGGGCAGCTTGAATTCCTTAAACAAACAGTTACGAATATCAGGTCTTCATTCGTTCAGTTTAAGCACTCTCAGGACGACAAGTGTGCTAGGTATGAGCAGGAAGCCGAGGCAATTGTGAAGGAAATGAATAGGCATGAAGATGTTGTCCGGCCTTCTTTGCGTGACCCCGCAGCTGTGGATGTATGTCTTTTTTTCATATGTGAACAGTTTTTTTACCCATTTTGTTATCGATTTTTTCTATGTGTTGTGGCATTGACTTTTTGTTTTCGCATCCTTTTGTTCTTTTCGCAGTGTGGAGGAGAATCTTCTAATGCTAACGCTTGTCGTGATGATGACCACCAGGACCACTACGGTGTTGATTCTGATTATTTGTTTGACAGGCCATTGTCCCCTATTGACGAAGCTGCCAAAGACAATCCTCTTGACGAAGGCGTCATCGACAAGGTTTGATTTCTTCCTATTTTTTGTTACGGTGGACTTCATTGTTTAATTTTTTGTAGTGTCCAAAACAAACAATCATATTTTTGCATCAGCAGTGGCAGCGAACTGCAGTTTTTAACTTTTTTTGTAGTGTGCGCCAGTAGTGGTAGTGCACTGCAGTTGTTGTTTAGAGAAGAAGCATCATTTTTTAGCAGTGAACTGCATGATCTGGTGTTGGCTTTTTAGTTGTAGAACTGCATTTTGGATAATAGTTTTTTTTAGGATGGCGAATCAAACGTGGAAATACATGGGAAGGAGGCAGAGGGTGACGCTGGCAAGGACGACGAGGGTGACAAGTCTAAAGAGATGGAAGGCGACGCTTCTCTGGTGAGTATAGAGAATTTGCATTTTGTGTTTTATTTTTATTTTTCATGCGAGCTTCATGGTCCGTTTTATTAGTGAACTGCATTCTCTCTTTTTTGTGTAATGTGTTTTATTTTTTAACTCATCAGAACTGCGGATTAAATGTTGAAATCCAAGCGGAGCGCATCATGGAGGATGATAATGTGGAAGGGAGAGGAGGGGAGGAGCCTAATGCGGAGGTTGATAAGGCAGAAGGTAGAGAAGGAGGGGAGTGTTCTGTTGAGGCTGATAAGGCACAAGAGAGAGAAGGAAGGGAGGATATCGTGGATCGTGATAAGCATGAAGAGAGAGAAGGAGCTCCTCGTGTTTCAGTTGAAATGGCAGAAGAGTGAGAAGGAACTCCTAGAGTCGGATTTGATGCTACGGGGACATCCGCTGGCATTGATGGTGTTGTGGGGCCTACTGTTTTGTTGCTTGGCGATGAGGTGCGTGAGAAATTTTGTGTCGTCCCTCGCGCCCCCGAGCAATCTGATGGCAATCTGGCTTTCCCAGCCGAGACAACCAAAGTCCCAGCTGAGACAGTTTCGATTGCTTCTGAAGAGGAACAACCAAGACTCTCTCAGGACATGAGCAATCAAGCGTCGCTTAACGATGATACTACCAGGCTGGATCACTTGACGCTCAGCGAAGATGTATCTGAGCAGCCGCAGGAAGTTTATTCTGAAACCGAAGGTAAGCGAACTGCATTATTTTTGTTCTTTCCCGGGGCGAAATGGACCATGTGTGTTTTATTACCTGATATCGTTCGCACTTTGTATGCAGATGAGGAATTACCTGTTGTTACTCCTTCGAGCATTGATCCAGCTCTTATGAGAAGATACAATGAGTTATATGACGCTGTTACGAGGGCTAGGAGGGATAATAAGAAGAAGTATGACATTTTTTGTCTTACACCCCGGTTATTTAATATGTTATTTTTTCAGGGACAGCCATCTTATCACTTTTTGCTGGGCTTTTTTCTTCTTGTCTGAAGGCATCTAGTTGCATTCAAGGGCGAGTTTGGTGATATTACTATCGGTCATGTTGGCGAGTCTTTTTGGTCGTATGGAACGCTGAGCACGCGCCTCGCAAACATTGGCGTCTCTATGTTAGCTGAGAGGTTCAAAGAATCTCAAACGATGATTGTCCCGTACAACCTATGTGTAAGAATTTTCATTAATTTATATTTATCCCTCATCCAATTTTTATTTGTGCTATAAGCATTTTCATTAACTCTCTGGTTTTGTCTTTTTGGCAGGATTCCATTTGGAACGGCGGTGCCACAAATAGGGCTTTGAAAAAGATGTTTTCTTCAAGCGCAGAGGAACGTGTGGACAAGAAAAACTTGGTAACGCATTTTGACCATTTTCGTCATCTTGAAAATAAGTTTTCTGTTTTTCTATTTTCTCATCTGGTTTGTTTTATTCTTTTTTTATTTTCAGATTATGTTTGCAACATTTGATCCTCCTCCCGCAACAATGAAGGACGCGATAGGCCCCTACTGCTTGGTCACTTTGAACCCGCGAGAGAGGCGTTTTGAGTTTCTCGATTCATTGAACGAAGCCGACAGCGCTCCTGCAAATCTTGTCTTCAGGAAAATGGTGAGGAACATAAAAAAAGTTTGGAAAGATGGCAGCGCAAGCTGCGATGAGCCGTTGAACCCTCCCTCCCTTGACGGCTTCATGCTGACTCATGTTAATGTCCTGCAACAGGGAAACGGGTTTGTACTTGTTCCCCTTTTCTTTTTCCTCCTTCAGTTTTTTTGTGTAAGTGAGCTGCATTGTTTTTACTAAATTAGAAGCTCCTTTCCCTTGAGGGAACTGCATTACTAATGTGTTATTAGTTGTTCTCCCTCGGGTTTTTGTGTGTATCAAGCTGCATTGTTTTACTAACATCAGTAGCACTTCATTATTGAGTGAACTGCATTAGTAATGTGTTTATGTTGGTTTTCTTTGCAGGCATGATCGTGGATTTTACATGTTCCAATTCATGCAGACCTGGGATGGTGAAACGATTGCCAAGTTTGGGAAGGAGCACATTGGCTACATCAGGAAGGCGATGCTCTATAGTTGGCTGACCTCGTCGCATTGTTGTCTGGACCTGACGTCACTTTTAATTTTTAAAGAAGGTTATTACATTTTTTCAGTCACACACTCTTTTTATTAAGTGAACTTCATTGATACAGAAAGGGGAGGTCCACTACTTTTGTTAAGCTTTTAGTAGAACCCCATTCGCATGTTAAAATGACTTTCGTTAGTGAACTTGATGATTCTTTTCATTTTGCTCATTATCCATTTGTTTTTGTGCAGGCTTTGACGAAGGCGCACACCAAGGTGGTATTTCCTTGTTTGAAACTCAGGTTCACACTCCAACGATTCAGAAATTTGTCCTTGATGAACCCCCCGTTAAGCTTGTAAAAGAACCGGTGTGTAAGAGGTTGAGGAGTGGCGCCGGCACTTCGAATGAAAAAGCTCTTGAGAAATCTCCTGTCAAGGTCAAGCGTGGGAAGAAAGCAGTCAGCCCTCCGAATGCTGTAGATAGTGATGATGATTTTGAGAGGCCACCACCAGTGCCTAGGAGGACTAGGAGCACAGCTGTGGAACGCCCGACCGACAGCGAGGCACTAGTTCTATCAAATAAGAGGCCTGTGCAGAAGCCATCAAAGTTTAGATCTCCTGTACAGAAGTTGAAGCCTGCGAGTTTCAACTATCTTGCGGAGATGAGGAAAGTCTTGCAACTCATCACGAGCAAACCATTTAGGCAGAAATACAGTGAGTCAGTTATTTTTTCGTTAGTTTTTTTGTTTTTTGATTCTTAATGTGTGTAATGTTTGTGCGTTTTTCCTTTTGTGTTCCTAATCCCCCCACCCTCGCCGTTTGTTTTGTGCAGGTGCGCGCTTTTCATGCACAGGAATCCTGTCGAAGTCTACACTATGAATGTGGACTACATGTTCTTAACTTTCACCAGAGGTGGTTTCATGGACTCGAAATTGATGGATCATATCATCAGGTACTGGAAGAATGACGAGCATATGAATGTGGTTTATCGATATGGTGAACGCGTTCTCCTATCCCCTTTGTTTATCACGGTATCTCTCTTTTTCCCTTTTTTTTTCTTTTTTTTCTGCTGGAGTGAACTGCAGTTAATAGTGTATAATAATTTGTTTTAGCAATCTGCTGAACTGCATACATTTTTTGTGTGTTTAACCCGTGTATCTTAAATGAAACAAATTGGGGGAGAAGTGTGAACTGCATACTATTTAGAGAAGCGTGATCTGTTTTTTCATTAAGCGTTAGAGTGAACTTTGAGGGGGAACTGCATTAACGTTCTTTTGTGAATTACCCACACGCAGTATGTGCTTCAAATGAATGATCACGCGGATAGAGATGAGGATGGAAACGTTGTGTTGCCTTTTGTCCACGGGAAGTTTAACATTGACGATGCAACAAAGCAGTTCGAAGTTTTTGTTCGTGATGACGAGAACCTTCTTGATTGCAAATTAGTAAGTTATCAGATTTGCTGGTTCAGCCTTATGTACTTATTTTCTCTCCCAATTTTTTCCAGTAATCCTTTTTTTTCACTCATCAAACCCATAACAATTTTGATGAAACAAAATCAGATTCTATTACCACGGTTGAAGGACCAGCATTACTCGCTATACACGATGAATAGGCACCGCGAGACCCTTGATATTCATGACACTAGGAGGTACAGCGGACCGATTGATCAAACAACAAGGTGGCATAAGTCTGAATACCACAACGACCGCACTGAAATGGTAATTTTTTTTCCTTTTTCACCTTCTTCTTGTTTTCATGCGTGCGCGTGTCGAACAATATTTGTTGTGATGTGTATTTTTATTTTTTTTATTTTCACCAGATGATCAGGATGACTGCATTGTTGAAGAAGGTTTACGGAGAAAAGGAGTACAAGAGAAAGGAGTCGGTAGACTGGGTCGATGTTTCAAAGAAAGCTAGCTTTTTGGGCGCCCCTGAGCAGGGCCCCAACGAGTGCGGCTTCTTTGTTCTGAAGATGGCTCAGTTTTACGACGGCAAAAGCTTTGTTGTGAAATTCGCAAAGCGTAATGTAAGTAACCTTTTTTAACCAAATAATAATCCCTCATTCTTTGATTTTTTTTTGTTAGTTCTTTTTTGTAGATGATCTTGTATATATTTTTTGCTTCATTGCAGGAAGCTGTTGTTGAGGAATGGAAGGCTGAGTTCTTGTTCCAGATCCTGTTCCACCCTGAAAACATGATCGTAGTCACCGAGTTCCCGGAGGATCTAAGAAATCTCTGCATTTCTCTTGGCTTTTCTCCAAAACTGGATTCGCAGGAGCAGGATGAGGCATAAATGATAGCAGATCTTTTTTTGTGTGTTGATGTTTTTTCGTGTGTGCTCCAAAACTTTATGTAAACAGTATTTATGGTTGCTGTGTGTAGTTCTCGATCTTCAAAACTTTTTCACACCATGCTGTGTGCTTTTGTATATTCCGGTCTAGTTAGTTTTGTGTTTTTCTTTTGTGGCAGACAGTGACAATGTCAAATATATACATAATGGAGCTTTCAGCCAATTCCTCCTTGTGAATTGTAACATGTTCGTAGCGCACTGCATTCACTCATATGAGCAGCAGCCAAGTTTTTTTTAAATATACGTATCCGCACTGCATCTCACCTTATCACATGGGACAGCAAAGAAGAATTCAACATGTTTGTCGTCGAGGTTCAAAATTTTGGTAAAAATGTATTAGAAGACAGAAAATCAACCGTGTATGCTAAGCGAGAGCTCAATTTTTTACATTTTGTGCACTAAGCGTACTACACTGTATACTCGAAGCGGACTGCACTGTAAGCTTTAAACGCACCACACACGCACTGCACTGTACGTGAATCCTAGTCTCACTCTATAGATTTTTCTTCTAACTGCATTCTATATTGATTCACTGTCACCTCAGATTCTATACGACGAAGAGAACTGCCATCTGAGAATGATATTATGATCTCAGGGTTTTCATACAGAAGAGAACTGCATTCTGAAAATGACATTGTCATCTTATTACTTTCATATAGAAGATAACTGCATTTTATCAAGCATACCACCCGCAGCACATTGATCACAAAGTATATATGGCATATGTTATATCTATTCATTTTGAACTTCAATATTACATGTTGAATTCTTTTTTTGCAGTCCACTGAACACAAGCCATATCTTATATATGATACGGTATATAAAAAGGATGAAGTTAATATATTTTTAAAAGGTAAAACTGTATATGTGTTGAGCTATGTCCTCTTCCTGCTGCTTCTTCTCAAATTGTGCACTGCATTTGTTTCAATGGTTGTTGTTGCTTCCGTTTTGCTCTTGTTGTTCGCATTACCCCTCGTAACGCGACCATGCGACTGCGATGCTTGCCTACGCGCTGGATTCTGCGTTCTGCCTCTCCCCCTCGTTTGATGATGGTTCTTGGATGTCTTCATCATCTTCTTCTTCTTCCTCATCTTCCTCTTCTGCTTCCTCATCTTCCTCTTCAGTTACATCAGCTTCGCTCTCTTCCTCGTTCTCTTCTCTGTCAGCATCTTCTTCATCCTTTTCTTCTGTTCTATTTGGACAAGTTCTCGCGTTATGCTTCTCTCTCTTGTTGCAGACGCTACATAGTCTTCTCTTTGTCATATCATTTTGTTGGTCAGCTTGGTGATCTTTGGCGGCATTTTCAGCCTGGATTTTTTTTCAGCCTCTCCTTACATGTTCTTGAGTTGTGTCATGCAATCTTATTGCATGATTTGCACATCCTTACCCCCAGTGGTCTTCCTCCGCTGTCCAATTCTGGCTCAGGCCTGCTATTTTTTTCAGGACTTTTTTCTTTTGCTGCAGCTTTTTTATTGGCTGATTTGCTCTCTTTCTTTCTCCCTTTTGTGTTTGAAACATGTGGTGGAAGAATTGTGTCATCCATATTATGAGCTGCACCATCAGCGGCATGTTCGCGTTCCTCTCCTTGTTCTTCACTCTGCGCATCCATGATCTTCTCTGCTTCTTCTTCTTCGTTTATTACGTCGACTTCTTGTATGAGTTCTCTCATCCCAGCTAAAGCTCTGTTGTACCCTCTATACGATTTGACACCCCTGTTTGCCAGGTCCATCGCTGTTTCTCCAAGTAGTCTCCTACGGCAGAACATCGAACTCCCATCTGGAGTAGTTTGCTCATAGTCTCTGCCGTCAAAAGTTGCATTTTGGCGCGCGTTCCGTGTGTATCTCTTCAATATGTACTCTTCATGTATCTTGTCCACCCGTAGCTGATCCAACATGCAAATGATGTGCACACAGAACAGGCCTACAACAAAAGAATTTTTTGGGTTGTTCGTGTCAGCAAACTTCACATAAATATGCAACAATTTTCAATTTTGGTTTGTGAACTGCATTATAAATACGTCCTGGTTTTTCTGTTCTAGTGAACTTCACTAAGGTTTTTTTTGTTTTTCATCTCTTTTTTGCTAACAGCAATAAGTGAACTTCATTATGTTTTTGTGTGCTTATTTTTTTGTTTCCTGTCTCACTGACCTGTGTGTGTCCACAGCTTGCATTCGCATTCGTAGATACCGTTCATCACATCAGCAACTACCTGGAACTCGTGTCTTGCCCAATCAAAATCATCAGATTGTAGTGGCGCACCAAATATTTTGTCGGGTTGTCGGGGGACTGCTCTGATCTGAATGCAGTGCTGCGGTAGTGCGTTTGCTGGAAGTCAGCAAAGACCGCCCTGGTGTAAATCTTGGAGGGCTGAACCTCGAAACCAAACTGAGTAGTAGTCTTTATTTCCGTCTGTGAAACAAAGAAAACCAGTTAAGTAGTTGTCTTTCACAGCTAAAATCAAGAAAGCAAGTAGTGTTTTATTAATTGCTCATCCAGCTTAAAAACTTTGCTCTGGTTATATACCTCGTTAGCTATGGTCTCCGCGTGCTCGACGCCCTTCCTTGTCTGGATGAACCTGTCCACCTGCGATGCAAAGATGTGTAGGTCGTGTCTTTCCTTGACAAAGTTCCTCTTCAAGATCCGGTTCATGCTTTCACTTCTTTGTGTCGACGTCATCCGTGCACAGAACACCTCCTTGTAGTAAGCTGATATCCATTCTTTTCGATCTGTCCAGAGTGCCTTCATAATTTCATCATTTTGCAGGTTATACTTGTCCATGAGCTCATGCTAAGAGCGTTCAAACTCTGATGGCATTAGCGGGTGGTTGAGAACGGAGGTCAGCTCATCTTTGAATGTCTCGTACGCTTTGTACAGCAAGGACAGGTGATCCTTGTATTTTTTTCAGTATATGCCAACGGCATAACTTGTGCAGCGTGCCTATTAGTGTACTTTTTATCACGACATCCATGGAGGGGCATTGATCTACATGTTTTTTGAAAAAACCAAGCAGTGAGTTATTGAGAGAACTGCATATCCTTTTTCTGCTTTTTTCTGATTTTTTCATTGGATGGAAGAAATGGACTACAAAACTTGGCAGTGAACTGCATTGTTATTTAAACCCATTCTTTTTTAGCATACTTGTAAGTATGTAGATTGGCCGCTTGTTGTTCATGCAACGCAAGAACGTCCGGAACACCCACTCGAAAGTCGGTATTGTTTTGTTTCTGATGAGAGCCACAGTAAATATTGTACTTTGGAGGTGGTGGTTGACTCCAACGAAGACGGCCAGAAGCATGTGGAACTTGTTGGTCTTGTAGGTCGTGTCAAATGTGACACAATCTCCAAAATCTTCGTACGATCCCCGGCAGCTCGCGTTCGCCCAGAATATGTTTCGCACACGGTTATCGACATCTTTGTCGTAATCATAGAAGAACTCTGGGTTTATATGCTGCATTTTATCAAAGAAAGCCAGGAGTTTCTTCATATCGTCTTCTGTTTCCTCCCTCGCGAATTGGTGCTTCCTGCAGTTCGAAATAATAATATACTTGCAGCATTAGAGACATACAGAAAATGCACAAGCGAACTGCATGAAATAGATGAGATATCGTTTTTTGTTTAGTGAACGTACCTGTTCACCCAGTCACGACTGGTGCGCCCCATAAAGTTCAGCCCTCCTGACATCCTTGAGTGGGTTGACATCATCTGCGTGTGCGTCAGGTTGTCGCTCTGCATGTCCTTCACTAGTTTATCAAGTAATGGATCATCCGTCTTATGCGAGTGCATGTGCAGAAGCATAGCCGGGCTGTCAATCATCCCGTGGTTGTGATTGAGCTCAATCTCTGCTATCACAACCACATCCTTGATTTTTTTCAATCTCATTCTCGCCTTGCAGCCAGTCCTCTTTGATGTTTTCTCTCGCTTTCTGTCATAATCCGTGACAGTTTCCTTGCTTCTGCCTTCCATTGAGCACACTATGTATTAGTTTGTTCTGTATCCACCGTTTTTGCGTGTGCCAAAGCCTGCATGCCTCGCATACGTGTTGTAGAATTCTCGCGCCGCAGCGTGTGATGTAAATTGCATACCTTTCACAGGCAGAAGTTCTTGGAGCATGTTCTCATTCTGCACACACAATATGGAATGTTTTTTTGTTAATGAGAATGCACAAGCTGAAAGAATGCGTAAGTGAACTGCAGTAGTTAGGCAAGGAAGCTTACATGCGTGTACTGTTTTTTCTCTAACGGTGTTTGCAGCTCACCAATGTTTATTGGGCATGGAGGGGTGACAACAGATCTGTGTAATTTAGGATGGCGAGGAGGTAGAAGTGTTGAGAACTTTACTTTTTTGGTTGCTTGTGGCTCTCCTTGATTCTGCTCCCGATTCTTTTGGCGCGCAGTAGGCGGCCTGGGTGGAATTCCACTATCTCTTCGTCGACGAATCATTTGCTCATGAACTTGCCGAACTTGCTGGGTTTCAACATTGGCTTGTGGAGGTGCTATATCATCTGTTCTGATCTGCTGGCCAAATGTTTCAAAGACACGCGTGTACCTTGGCTGCATAACTGTTATGATTTGCTCTTCATTATCATCCTCCTCATCATCTTTCTGCGCATGCTCCCCCATGAAGACCAGATCATCGTCGTCCTCCTCAGCTTGTGCGCTTTTTGCTTCACTACCTTCTCCATCTCGAATGATATTTGGTTCACTGTTTTCATCTTTATCCTCTACATCTTCCTCCACCGAGTACGCAGTTCTGTTTGTTATGTTAAAGAAACCCCTAGGTATTTCAGGTGTTATCCATCCATCCATCTCCCACTCTTATCTTCCAATGGAGTTCAGGGGCTTTGGGTTGTGAATCAATCGAGGTATCTTCTGGTTTGGAGGCATAGTAATTTCCTGCACAGTATTAAGCCAAAGCTTTTTATGCACGCCAATAGTAAAATGAACTGCATCTTCGTACTGTATATTATTATATATGCAACTGGAGAAATTGCACTTCAATTTTTCATTGTATAGCAGGGGCACTGGAAGTTAACATGAAGAAACAATGCACTGCAGTTTTAAGCCACAGCGCTCTACATATGTAAGTCATGGTGGACTGCATTTTTCAGCCATATCGCATTTTTATTTTTTCGAAGTATCTTTTCTATTTTTTACTGGGAGATACATGGGACTGCAGTCAACGCAAGAGGGGCACTGCATGGTGATAAAAATGGCACTGCAAACTGGATGTGGGCGGCTGGGTATGTGATTTTCTTACATTATATGCAGTTCTCTCCTTCTACAGATGCAGCTCTGCCTGCTGTTGGCGTGCAGTCCACCTCCGCTGCAGGAACTCATGGGATTTTTCAACTTTTGCCATTGTCGCGGGAGAAGGCTGGGTGGGCACCATTGCAGTTCGCATCCACGACGACTGCGATGGAGAAGGCATCCTTGCAGTTCTCTTCCCCCTGCCATGCATAACCGAGGCTGGATGCTTCAGCTAGGTCAACGGCGGCGGATCTCCCAGGTGGTGTTGGGGCGAAGGTGAGGGGCGGCGTCGCTTCCTAACCGCCGCCGTGGAAGAAGCCTCGCCGAGGGACTGCATCGCTGGCCGCTACGCGCGCGCTCTACGCTACCGGCCGCGGTAGAAGGCGGGGAGGGGTCGGGGTCGCCGCCGGCCGCAGGGCGCTGCCGCGCAAGCAGGCTAGGAGGGGAGGGGGACGCCGCCGGCCGCCGGAGCGCTGCCGCGCAAGGAGGCGGGGAGGGGAGGGGGACGCCGCTGGCCGCAGGGCGTTGCCGGGCAAGCAGGCTGGGAGGGGAGGGGGACGCCGCCGGCCGCCGGGGCGCTGTCGCGCAAGGAGGCGGGGAGGGAGGGGGACGCCGCTGGCCACTAGCCGCCGGGGCGCTCCCGCGCAAGGAGGTGGGTAGGGGAGGGGGTGTTATGAGAATAAGGGTTTTGTTAGGAGAATAAGGTCTTAAGGGGTGTTATGAGAATAGACCCACCCTATATATATACACACATAAAACTATTCTGATCACGGGATCAGAATATTATTCAGATCACAACACATACTTCCTGAGATACACACCTAAACTTCCCTCTGTATGAACCCAACCTTTTGGTTATCTTCGCAACCGTGGCTCTCTCCGCGAATTTTTCTAGTTAGCCGTGTTCTATGTGATGTAAGTGTAATCCGCAAATAGTTTGTAGCAACTAAATACTCTTTTTAAATAGAAATCTCGCTCATGGGCGGATTTTGCTCTAGGGTCGTGATGAACTCGCGTTTTTTGCAATTTTACTGCCTGAGTTGCACGTCTGAACTTCCCTCTGAACTAGGTTGAACTTAGGCCAACATTGCCCAAACGGGGCTTGCGATATACCATTGGAAAGCTATGGACACCAGTATCACGACCCAACTTAAATTTTTGTCAAAGTGTAAGCGGTTTAAGAGCAGTTTTGAAAACCGTTTTTTCTTCACATAAAAAACGTGAATCGTATTTTCGATCTCATTTCTAAACCGTTTATGGGAATGCGGCACATAATATGTCGTTGGAAAGCTGCTGCAAAACCGCTCATTTATGTTGAAAGTTTTCTCTAATTCCCTATGATTAAAACGTTATTTGGAAAAACGTAAAATTTCGCAAACCGAACAGCCGAGTTCGTATTTTCGCTGTCATTTCTAAACGGCTAATCCAATTAGAGCATACTATATGGCGTTGGAAATCTTATGAAAATGCGCTACTTTTTCACGTTGAAAGTTTTTTCTAATTTTGAACGGTTTAAGAGTAATATAGAAAACGGCACAAGTCCTACCGAGTTCTTTTTTCGAGTTAATTTTTTAACCGTGCGTCCGAATGCAGCAAGTGATAAGGCGTTGGAAAGCATGAACAAATGCGAAACTTTTTTGTATGTATTATTTCTCCCAATTGATTACGGTTTTTTGTCAGTTTTGAAAATGGCAAAAACGTATTTTCGTGGTAATTTTTACAATTTTTTTCGGAATGAGGCATATAATATACCGTTGAAAAGCTACGGAAAATGCAAAACTTTTTCATGTTGATGGTTTTCTCTGATTCCTTGCCGTTTTCAAGTAATTGCGAAAATGGCGAGATCATTTTTCTGCCTTTATCGCGAAACGGATTCTTCAAAAATGCACTGCGTGAAGAAAGTGAACTTTTGTGGCAGTTCTGCTTGAACTTCACTCTGTTTTTTGAAGTGATGTTTTTCGCCCGTTACTCCCAAACCACTTACCAAAATGGAGCAAATGATATACAGATGGAAAGTTGTTGAAAACACGCAAATTTTTCGTGTTGATCATTTCTCCATATTCGCGACGGCTCAAAATATTTTTTCGAATGCGTAAAAATGTGCTTTAAACGTTACAGATAAAACTTTTAAAATCATTGATCGGAATGTAGCATATAATATACCGTTGGAAAGCTTATGAATATCATCAACTTTTTCATATAGATAGGTGTTACAAATTCGTTGTCATTTAAGAGCAGTTTTAAAAATGGCAAAAACAATGTCGTTTTGCTTGTTTTTTCCATGTAATTGAAGGTCGGACGTCTGATGGCTTCTCGCCCCTCGTTGGTTACCCCAAGTGGAAGGTTGAGATGTAGCGTATCGGCAAATTTCCCTTGGCAAAGATACCAAGGATCGTATCCCGTGAGACTCCGAGGGTCGACAAGTAGGTGTCAACGGCGCCAGAAACTTAGCGGTTGATGGGACCTGCACACAGATACAGATAACTTTGCTCCCAACGAGTACAGAGAGGTTGTCAATCCCTCCGGCCTTGTTGTTTACAAAGGATCAAACACAAGAGATAATAATGATAGCTATGACTGCAACTAGGAAATAAAAACAGGAAGTAAATAGAAGGTGTGATCAGCGGTGGTAATATGGACCGGGGTCCCATGATGTTCACTAGTGATGTCTCTCTCCCAAAAGACGATATAACAGCAAAGCGAGGTAAACAAATTACAGCTGGGCAATTGACAGGATTATGTGCGCAAACCAATGCTAACTATGCTGCAAAGAAAGGTAAAGGCTCAAAAGCATGGGCGGTACGCCAAGGCAAGTAGACCGAAATCCATCTGCATCTACTACTAATCATCCACCTTGAGATATCTATCTAGAACATCTCGCTGGTATTAAGTTGCAAATCCCATCCAAAGTGTAAACTCAAAGCAACAGACAACTGCATTAAAAGAACTTTGCGTAAAGTAAACTATCCTTGCACCCGCAAGTACAAGCACCGTTGTTTTCTCCCTTGTGGCAACAACACATCCCCTAGACTCATGTTCCTGTCACTCAAGCTAGTCATCAGGGGGCATGAACCCACAATCAAGCATAACGCTCCCTCTTGGAGTTACTACCTACTACTTGGCCAAAGCAATAAACAGCAACGGAGAACATGCAAGAATTACTCAAGAACAAATATATAAAAGAGGTGAATCAAATATATTACTCAAACACAATCTGAACATAGTCTCATAATCCATCAGATCCCAGCAAACTCAGCAAAGCAACAACAGAAAGATTACATATGTGCCTCGATCAGGTAGGGCAGCTCACGAGGTCTAAACCATGAAGAGCAAAGAGGGGAGTAGAACATCACATAGCTACTGATCATGGACCCATGGTCCAAGGTGGACTACTCACGACTCATTCGGGAAGCGTCCATGGTGGTGGAGAAGCTCCCGGTGGTGGTTCTCCCCTCCGGCAGGGTGCCGGGAAGAGTTCTCCTAACACTCCCGATCTTGGAAGCGCTGCGGCGGCGGAACAGAGGCGAGATCGCGAAAAAGGGTTCTGTCCTCGAGGGTTTCGGGACGAGAGGGATATATATGCGAAGGGGGGTAGCTAGAGGCGGAGCAGGGGCCCCAGGCGCCCCCCTGGCGCGGCCAGGGGTGGGGCCGCGCCAGGTGGCCGCCTGGCCCCCCCCTGGATCCCCTCTGGCCCATCTTTGGTTCTTCGCGAAGCTTCCTGTACGCTGATTTTTCCTATATTTTTCCTGGAATTTTTGGAGCACTTTTAATATGGGGGAAACCTGAAATAGAAAAACAGCAGAAAACAGGAACTGGCACTGCGGTGCACTGAGTTAATAGGTTAGTACAATATGATCAAAAGTGTATGGAAGTGCATCAATATCATAGCAATATCACACAAAAGAAGCATGGAGCAAGCAGAAATTATAGATACGTTTTGGACGTATCAACGTCTCGCACTATAGATCTTGACCTTCACCCGGAGGAGCACGTGAACTTCTTGTCGCAAACCTTGTAAGCTATTTTTTTTTCTATTCATATATTCTTACGTGAAACACATTCCGTGTAGTAGTTGAACTTCTCGCTGTTTTCATCTTGAACTTCTGTCACGTATTTTTGTTCAACCTCTCTCACAAGAATTTTGAATTTTTCTCGGACCAAGTACTTGAACTTCTAGCAACAAAACTTTTAGCCTTTGCTTTTTCATTCTTTTTTTCATACAAAATGCACACTATGTAGTGCGCGAACTTCTGTTATGTGACCTTCTCCCTACCTCTATGGTGACCTTCTCCCTGTTACGTGAAAATATCTGAGTTTTTATAGACATTGAACCGCTCTACCTTTTTTTTTGAACTTCATTGTGTATTTTTAGAAATGTGTAAATTGGATTTTTTAGAAACATCGAACTTCTTCGTTATTTCGAATTGATCTTATTTTGTTTTATTCTTTGATAAATATCAAACTGCTCCGCTTTTACAAATTGAACTTCTTGGTTTTATTCTATATTAGCGAGAGAACATGAGTTTATTGTATCCATTGAGCTACTCATTTTTTAATTGAACTTCTTGGTTTTAATCTTTAGCGTGAAAAGTTGCATTTTCTAGTGAACTTTACTGTTGTTTTATTTTCTATCTTTTTAATACTAAATGGACTGTGGAATTTTTGCATGGTGAACTTCTGTCTTTTCAATAAACACAATGAATTGCTACACACAATAATTTTATCTACACTTGCTCCAAGTCAGTTTTTTGGGGGCTTAGACACCAACATCTTTGCACACACATGTACGACTGAACTTCAGATGATAAGCTATTTAGAAACACTACATAAGTGGAATAGTACAGCAGAACAAAAACGAGATTGCTGCTTCCGAAATTCAAAGCAGATGTGATCTAAACTGTTGTGTTCTAACTTAGTTGGGTTCACAACATGTACTTCAAAAAAAATACATCATACATCACAGCACACCAAGCGCACACACCAACGCCAGCACTCACACACACACTAGTGCATGAACAGACGCACTAGAACATACCTTGCGCATAGAGAGAGCTATAGTTGTTCCTTTCCAAGTATATCTGAACTTCTACTGTCAATGTATTTTTGGTAGCTCTGTCAAGAACAAACTTTTTTATCTTTGTCAAGAACAACACACATAAGCAATGTTCAGGCCAAAGTGGAAACTAATCACCAAGACACCAAATGCTAACATATATACATATTGGTGCTCGATGGCCTTCATGCAAACACAGTACCCATATGCATTCCCATATATATAGACTGAACCTTTACAAATGATAAGCCTGAACTTCCTAATGCATATCGGAAAGGAGCACAAGAAACAAGCTCCCACAAAGTGAGCGCGGATACACACGCAAAACACCACACCCAGCACGCACAACCCAGGACATGATGCTCTTTTATTTATTTTTTGGGTCTACCTTGAACTTTTGAATTTTTTTTTACAAGCTTGAGGCCATCAGGTTTCAGTGCTCGAACAATTAGTTATCTATGCTCTAAGGAATACTACTTCTTTTATAGAGGAACTTTTCTAATTCATCCTTGCATATTTTTTTTGCAGCCAAAATACAATGATGAAACTGGAGAGCAGACCAAATGCCATGCCAGGACACCATTCCGTTGAATAGCTATTTTTTCATATTGAACTTCGAGTTTCAGATATCACAACAGAGGAGTCGTGCGTCGTGGTGCTCGACGAGGCTGAGATAAAAGCTTGGGAAAACACACAAAGAAATCCATAGATATGAACTCCTATATGGGCATGGAACCAATTAGTACACACAAGACACTACGTGCATGAATCAATTGGAGAGATTGTGCAGGGAAAATCAATTGTAGAGAACGGACTAGGGAGAACACATGAGCTGCGGGAAGCAGCCAATTTTGTCGAGTCTCTGCATCTCAGTGCTACACAACGCCATGGATAAGTGGGCTCGATGCAGCCACACCGGGAGCCAGCCAGAGGACACGTCATTGACGCAGCGGCAGGGGAAGCTAGTCGTAGGGCACACCACCTCCTGTTCGCTCCGACGCCACCTACTGCATGGTTATCCCGCAGCCGTGCGTGCCGACTGCCACTATTGTTGGTGACTACGGTCAGTTGGTTGTTCTTGCCGGCTCCTGTCCAATCCGTCGGTGGTGATTGAAGGTCGCGTCGGCAGGTTGAGGAAGGTCACGTCTACATGTTGAGGAAGGTCGCCATGGAGTTAGCTTGCTGCAGCGGGAGGCCGTGGCCACAATGGTGCACCTAACTGGAGTGATGCTGTGCCGGTAGAAAGCACTGGGCTCTTCTCATGCGGTGGCATGCGTCACCGGAGCGGCCGGGGTGGGGGACGGGGCTGCCACGCCATCGGCCGATCCGGCGAAATTGAACGGCGCGGCTTTCATGGTGGGACTGCACGGAGGGGAGGACAGGGTCGACGGTTGGTCCCGGCGGCGCCCTTTCGCTGGGAGTTTGCCGGCTGAGGGCGCACCGTATGTAGGTGACGGCGGCCATGTCGGGTGGATGTGGCCAAGCATCAAGCCTCACCCACACCTGAAAATTGAAAAAGAAACAGAAACAGAGAGTCAGAGACGCACATGCATGAGTAGATATTCAAACAAGGTGGATGCAATGGATAGATACAACACATGCAGCCAAGACCGATCAAGCAGACCGACCGGCGTCTAGCTTACCAAATTCCGGAAGAAATTAAGAGCACTTCCTCCAGTGGTAGTGCTGGACTACAGCCTCTCCCTGTCTGTTGCAGGTAGCAGCAACTTGGAGAAGATACAAGCATGAAGGTCGAGCTTTGGCCTCGGACAGGTCGCTGCATATGCCTTGGTAGTTCGTCGATGGCGCGAGGTGAGTGGCAGTGGCGGTGGGATCCAGCAGTTGGAGACGACCTGCTGTTGCATGGGTTGTTCTCCGACAATGGCATCGCGCGGGGACGCGGGCCTTCCAGCGACGCACAGGAAGAAGTAGGGGAAGCCGCCGTCGAGCTTTATTGAAGGGGTCACAGTGGCTGCCTATGTCGCGGGAACCGACGATGAGGTAGGAACCGGCTAGCGCTCCGGCGGATCTGGGCGGCGTAGGTGGTTCCCAGCGCAGCGGGGTGAGTGAACGGGCGGCGGCTAGAGGTCGCGTGCAACCCCTACGCCTGACCAGGAGCGTTCCTGGTCGCCGGATGTGGTGGGAGGC
Source organism: Secale cereale (assembly GCA_902687465.1). NCBI lineage: Eukaryota > Viridiplantae > Streptophyta > Magnoliopsida > Poales > Poaceae > Secale > Secale cereale. Next base: position 339,550,363 of record LR738714.1, read on the forward strand.
GGCGGGGCCTGGGGAGGTCCAGGAACGCCGGGGACGGGGGCCGGCGGCGGGGGCGGTTGGTGGCCTTGGTCCCGGCGGCGGCGCATTGGGTGGCCGGGTAGGAGGCGGTCCCGGCGGCGCGATGCAGTTGGAGGGATCGAGGGAGGTGAGGTGTTGTGAGGGGATCGTTGGAGGGGGTGGATGGTTTTTTTCTTGTACCGGTTCGGGAGTTCGGGAGGTCCTGCGTGCGCCCTTATAGGGCCCGACCTTGATCGAAATAATTATATATATAATCGCAACTACACGTGCGTGTTAGCAAGATCATTTGTGAGTCGCTTTGTGAGTTTTCATTCGTTGTGCGAGAAACGGAAAAAAACTTCAAACAGTTCGGCTGCAAGGTGCGGCCATAGGCGTAGGCCTTGTTGGTATTTTAATTTCAGAAAATACATATAGAGTCCGGAAAATAACGAAAATTATTGTGTCACTCTCGCGTGCTCTCACGATCGTAAGGAAAAGAATTGGTATAGTTTGGCACAAGTTTTTTGTGCTCGCAGCTTCCATACCGGAACATCTCACAAGAAGGATCATAATTTCCAAAAGGAGACGCGGCACTTCGGACTACAAATCGTCAGTTACTAGCTACATTGTTCCAGCCCATTTCAGGTCATCTGCTATGTTTAAGTCATTCATTGCACTTACTTTGCATTGCATTTTAGTGCATATATAATTAATTAAAGTCAAAAACCCTACTACAAACTACATGTGAGTGTTTTAGTTAGGCTATATATACTTATGCTACTCACAGTGTAGAGTGTCATATACTAGTATCATGCATATATATATGATACTAGTGTATATGATACTACCTTTAATTACTTATAGGGCATAGTATAATACATAGAGTACAGTATCATATATAGATCATACTAGCACAAATTCCCGTGCGTTGCAATGGGAGACATTGTTAACCATCCCATGCGTCCATTTATTTTCATTTGTCTCGCTCTACTGTCCCCCGTCTCTCCCCGGAATCCCTATTAACATTAGTTCATATTTAAACTTCCCCACTTCAAAAATATGATGGTCAGAAGATAAAGAGTTTACAATGTCTGGCGCTCTTCTGTTGTCACGTTGCAGCCAGCAGTAGGAGCACACCTCCCACGCCAGCATGGCCACTTATCTGGACATCATCAATGGGCCTCGTTGGGGATCAGGATTAGGACACGCAGAGCGGCGGTAGAGATGGTAAAATGGACCCCCCCGGCTGGCGTGCGGAACAAAACAAGACGCGAGCAAGATGCATTGTTGTCACATTCTCTCTACTCTTCATCCCTCCCTGTCTCATCAACAATGTCAATGACATCCAGAGCAAGTCACGTGATCTCAAAATATATTCTCCCTTCAGAAATATTTATTTCCAATATTTAACTCATTTTCTATTATTGTACGTGATGATGTAGTAGGCATGAACATTAAACTATGATAGTAATGCGGACCAACCTGTGGTTGGATGGTTAGAGGGACAGTGGTATCCTGAGCCCACCAGGGTTAAGTACCGGGCTCGCATTATTCCTGAGTTTATTTCAGGATTTCTGGTTATGCGTTTTCAGTGGGAGGAGACGTTCCCGTCAACGGCGAGACACCTACGGTGACTCCACAAATCTCAAGATGATATGTCGGCTCAGTCTTTCAAAGGTGCTCATAACGATAGGATGTGCATGTGTGCGTTCATAGCAATAATTGTATGCGCGTATGTATAAGTGTTTGCATTTGTGCATTAAAAAACTATGACAGTAACAACAAGCAACAACAAGTAATTATATCAGTGCTCATTTAGAAAATATGCAATGGATGCTAGGTGATTACCCACAAGTGTAGGGGACTATTATAGTCCTTTCGATAAGTAAGAGTGTCGAACCCAACGAGGAGCAGAAGGTAATGATAGGCAGTTTTCAGTAAGGTATTTTCTGCAAGCACTGAAATTATAGGTAACAGATAGTTTTGTGATAAGGTAATTGGTAGCAAGTGACAAAACTTAAAAGTAAATAAGGTGCAGCAAGGTGGCCCAATCCTTTTTGTAGCAAAGGACAAGCCTGGACAAACTCTAATATAAAGGAAAGCGCTCCCGAGGACACATGGGAATTATCGTCAAGCTAGTTTTTATCACGATCGTTTGATTCGCGTTCGGTACTTTGATAATTTGGTATGTGGGTAGACCGGTGCTTGGGTGCTGTCCTTACTTGGACAAGCCTCCCACTTATGATTAACCTCTAATGCAAGCATCCGCAACTACAAAAGAAGTATTAAGGTAAACTTAACCATAGCATGAAACATATGGATCCAAACCAGCCCCTTACGAAGCAACACAAAAACTAGGGTTTAAGCTTCTGTCACTCTAGCAACCCATCATCTACTTATTACTTCCCAATGCCTTCCTCTAGGCCCAAATAATGGTGAAGTGTCATGTAGTCGACGTTCACATGACACCACTAGAGTAGAGACAACATACATCTCATCAAAATATCGAACGAAGACCAAATTCACATGACTACTAATAGCAAGACTTCTCCCATGTCCTCAGGAACAAAAGTAACTACTCACAAGACATAATATTGTTCATGATCAGAGGGATATTAATATGCATAATGGATCTGAACATATGATCTTCCACCAAATAAACCAACTAGCATCAACTACAAGGAGTAATCAACACTACTAGCAACCCACACGTACCAATCTGAGGTTTGGGTACAAAGATTGGATACGAGAGATGAACTAGGGTTTGAGAGGAGATGGTGCAGGTAAAGATGTTGATGAAGATAGCTCTCCCCAAGATGGGAGAGTTGTTGGTGATGACGGCGGTGACGATTTCCCCCTCCCGGAGGGAAGTATCCCCGGCAGAACAGCTCTGCTGGAGCCATAGATTGGTTTCTACCTCGGTTCCACCTCGAGACGGCAGCGTCTGGTCCCGAAAGCATCCTTGTGATTTTTTCCAGGTCAAAACACCACATATAGGAGAAGATGGGCGTCGGGGGACCGTCGATGGGCCCACGAGGCAGGGGGCACGCCTCCCACCCTCGTGGACAGCCGGTGGCCCCCCTCGTGAACTTCTTTCGCCAGATATTTTATATTTTCTGAAACAGAGTTCTGTGGAGTTTCGGGCTTTTGGAGTTGTGCATAATAGGTTTCCAGAGTTTGCTCCTTTTCCAGCCTAGAATTCCAGCTGTCGGCATTCTCCCTCTTCATGCAAACCTTGTAAAATAAGAGAGAAAAGGCATAAGTATTGTGACAAAACAAGTAATAACAATCCATAATGCAATAAATATAAACATATAAGCATGATGCAAAATGGATGTATCAACTCCCCCAAGCTTAGACCTCGCTTGTCCTCAAGCGAAAGCCGATATCGAAAAATATGTCCACATGTTTAGAGATAGAGGTGTCGATAAAAATAAAATACGGACATGAGGGCATCATGATCATTCTCATAACAGCAATATATATATATATATATATATATATATATATATATATATATATATATATATATATATATATATATATATATATATATATATATATATATATATATATATATATAAATAAACTTCGTTGGAAACTAACAAAATTTGATCTCGCCCATTGAAGCAATTGCAATTTATCGTAACATCAGAAAGAGTCAATATAAGAGCTTTTCAGCAAGCCTACCTACTCAACTATCATATAGTCTTTCACAATTGCTCACACTCACGCAATAGTTTACCTCAAGGGTAATGTCAACAGTAATAGACCATGAAAACTTACATCCAAGTGGATATATATGTCAGGATCTTTCCAACACAATGTGCTTGCCAAAGTATAAAATGTAAAAAGGAAAGGTGAATTTCACCTTGACTCTTATAAGGCAACAATAATAGATAGGCCCTTCGCAGAGGGAAGCAGAGGTTGTCATGTGTTTTTATGGTTGGATGCACAAAGTCTTAGCATAGAAGAACGTCACTTTATATTGCCACTTGTGATATGGACCTTTATTATGCAGTCCGTCGCTTTTATTACTTCCATATCACAAGATCGTATAAAGCTAATTTCGTCCACACTAATAAATCATACATATTTTAGAGAGTTTGCAACATGACAACTTACTTGGAAGGATCTTTCTCAATCCATAGGTAGGTATGGTGGACTCTCATGGCAAAACTGGGTTTAAGGATGTATGGAAGCACAAGTGGCATCTCTACTTAGTGCGAGAAGTTTTGGCTAGCATGAGGGGGAAAGGCAAGCTCAACATGTTGGATGATCCATGACAATATACTTTATTTCGGATATAGGAAAACATAACCCATTATGTTGTATTCCTTGTTCAACATCAACTCTTTAGCATGTCATATTTTAATGAGTGCTCACAATCATAAAAGATGTCCAAGATAGTATATTTATATGTGAAGCCTCTCTTCTTTTCTTACTTCCTATTAATTGCAACGATGACCAAAACTATGTTTGTCAATTCCCAACAACTTTTATTTATCATACTCTTATATGTGAAGTCATTACTTCCCATAAGATCGATATGATCTCTTTGATACTCTTTATGTTTTCTTTCTTTTTATCATGACCCAAGTGAGGAAATCAAGCCCTTGACTAAACACTAATCTTTATTATATAGCTCACGGACTCGATTACAAAGGGTAAAGATCATAAGGCAAAAGCTCACAACTAGATCATGGTAACTTTATTCTACTAGATCAAGATACTACCAAAAGGATCAAACTAAGAAAAACGGTAAATATAGGAGTGATGGTGATATGATACCGGGGTCACTCCCCCAAGCTTGCCAGTTGCCAAGGGGAGTGCCCATACCCATATGATTATGTCTCCTTCTTCGGGGGTAGTGATGTAGGAGTTGTTGATGATGTAGGCTTGTTGTCCACCTTCCAAGGCATGGGCTCACCATCGTAGAAGGATGATCGAGTCTCCGGGATACTCAAATCTGCAGCCAAACTCATCTTCTTGAATCTATATTCATACTCACAGTTTTAGTTTTGTAGGTCATAGATCTGGGCTTGGAGGTGTTCGATTTTCTCTTGAAGATTGGAGATAGCTTCCTCGAAGATCTTTGAGTCCAACTTGAGGTTGTTGACGAGCTCCGAGATCATCATGTGGTTGGCGTTGAGTCCTCGTTCCACCATACCTTGGCACTTGAAAACTTGCTGATCCATTGCTTCGAGTCTTGTCTCCACGCTTCCAGTCCTCCTCGGCCCCTCAACATCACGGATGTGCAGCACCCCCTCATGCAACTCCATGGTTTTAGGGTGATGCAGCGCCTTCGCAAGGTAGGGGTTGATGACCTTCTCGAATAACTTGTCCTTGGGGATGTTGGAGGACGCCATGATGATCTAGATCTGTCAAAAATAGCAGCTCAAACGAAAACAGAGGATTTTTGCGTGATACAGAGGTCAAAACCTTTGGGGATATATATAATGAATTTTTACTGACCAAAAGGAGTAACCCACAAGACATCAGAGTCCGGGAGCCACACGGGATGCCCACGAGGCAGGGGGCGCGCCCAGGGAAGGGGGGCGCGCCCTCCACCCTCGTGGACGCCTCGTGTCTCCTCCGGACTGCTACTTATTTTTCTATTTTTCTAAATATTCCAAAACGGAGAAAAATTGCCTTTATAACTGTTTTGGAGTCGGTTTACTTACCGTATCACATACCTCTTCCTTTTCGGAGGCAAAATCGTTCTGGAAAGTGTCACTTATGTATTCCTCCGGAGTTACGGTTTCAATAACATTGGTTTCAACATTTATAGGATTACCTGAGATATAATGTTTGATTCTTTGACCGTTCACCACCTTCGGATTTGTGCCTTCGAAGTTGTTGATTTTTATGGCACCGGAATGATAGACCTCCTTGATAACGTAAGGTCCTTCCCACTTGGAGAGAAGTTTTCCTACAAAAAATCTTAAACGAGAGTTGAATAGCAAGACATAATCACCTACATTAAACTCACGCTTTTGTATCCTTTTGTCATGCCATCTTTTAACTTTTTCTTTAAAAAGCTTGGCATTCTCGTAAGCCTGGGTTCTCCATTCATCGAGACAGCTAATGTCAAATAACCTCTTTTCACCGGCAAGTTTGAAATCATAATTGAGCTCTTTAATGGCCCAATATTACTTATGTTCTAGCTCAAGAGGTAAGTGACAAGCTTTTCCATAAACCATCTTATAAGGAGACATACCCATAGGATTTTTGTATGCATTTCCATAGGCCCATAATGCATCATCAAGTTTCTTGGACCAATTCTTCCTAGACCTATTAACTGTCTTTTGGAAAATTAATTTCAACTCTCTATTACTTAGTTCTACTTGTCCACTAGTCTGTGGGTGATAGGGGGATGCAATTCTATGGTTCACATCATATTTTGCAAGCATCTTACGGTAAGCACCATGAATAAAGTGTGAACCACCATCAGTCATTAAGTATCTAGGGACTGCAAACCTCGGGAAAATAACTTCTTTAAGCATCTTAATAGAGGTGTTATGATCAGCACTACTAGTTGGAATAGCTTCTACCCACTTAGTAACGTAATCAACACCAACTAGAATATGTGTATACCCATTAGAGACAGGAAACTGTCTCATATAATCAAAGCCCCAAACGTCAAATGGTTCAATAACAAGTGAATAATTCATAGGCATTTCTTGACGTCTACTGATATTACCAATTCCTTGACATTCATCACAAGATAAGACAAACTTACGGGCATCCTTGAAGAGAGTAGGCCAATAAAAACCGGATTGCAATACCTTGTGTGCAGTTCTATCTCCCGCATGGTGTCCTCCATAAGCTTCAGAGTGGCACTTGCATAGGATATGTTCATGTTCATGCTCAGGTACACAACGTCTAATAATACCATCTACTCCTTCTTTATAAAGATGTGGGTCATCCCAGAAGTAATGTCTCAAATCATAGAAGAACTTTTTCTTTTGCTGGTATGTGAAGCTAGGAGGTATAAACTTAGCGACAATATAGTTAGCATAATCAACATACCATGGAGCAGTACGAGAAGTATTTATGACAGCTAATTGTTCATCAGGAAAGCTATCATCAATAGGTTGTGGGTCATCAAGTATATTCTCTAACCTAGACAAGATGTGTGCAACGGGGTTCTCAGCTCCCTTTCTATCAATAATATGCAAATCAAATTCTTGTAGCAAGAGAACCCATCTAATAAGTCTAGGTTTAGCATCTTTCTTTTCCATAAGGTATTTGATAGCAGCATGATCAGTGTGAATGGTTACTTTAGAATCAACGATATAGGGTCTAAACTTATCACAAGCAAATACAACTGCTAAAAATTCTTTCTCAGTAGTAGCATAATTTCTTTGGGCTGTCTAGAGTTTTACTAGCATATTGGATAACTTTCAATTTATCATCAACTATTTGCCCTAGAACAACACCTACAACATAATCACTAGCATCGCAGATAATCTCAAAGGGTAAATTCCAGTCAGGAGGCTGGACAATGGGTGCAGAGATCAATGCTTTCTTAAGTATTTCAAAGGCTTCTAGACAATCATCATCAAAGACAAAAGGAATATCTTTTTGTAAGAGAATAGTCAGAGGCCTGGAGATTTTGGAGAAGTCCTTAATGAACCTCCTATAAAACCCGGCATGACCAAGGAAACTTCGTATACCTTCGATGTCCTTAGGGCATGGCATCTTTTCAATAGCATCCACCTTAGCTTTGTCAACTTCAATACCTCTTTCAGAAATTTTATGTCCCAAGACAATGCCTTCATTAACCCTAAAGTGGCACATCTCCCAATTCAAGACAAGATTAGTGTCTTCACATCCCTGCAAAACTGGATCAAGGTTGCTTAAGAAATCATCAAAAGAAGTTCCGTAAACGGAGAAATCATCCATGAAAACTTCAACAATGTTTTCACAAAAATCAGAGAATATAGCCATCATGCATCTTTGAAAGGTAGCAGGTGCATTACATAAACCAAAAGGCATACGTCTATAAGCAAAGGTACCAAAAGGACAAGTAAAAGTGGTCTTTTCTTGGTCCCCTTTTGACACATGTATTTGAGAGAAACCAGAATAACCATCTAGAAAGCAAAAATGAGTATGTTTGGATAACCTTTCTAGCATTTGATCAATAAATGGCAAGGGGTAAGGATCTTTCTTAGTAGCTTTATTTAACTTACGAAAACCAATTACCATCCTATAACTTGTAACTATTCTTTACGGGATCAATTCATCTTTATCATTAGGAACGATAGTCATACCTTCCTTATTAGGGACACAATGGACAAGACCTACCCACTGGCTATCAGCAACTGATAGATAATACCTGCCTATAGAAGCTTTAGTATTTCCTTCCTTACCACTTCTTTCATCTTAGGATTTAATCGTCATTGATGATCAATAACCGGTTTAGCATTTTCTTCCAGTTTTATCTTGTGTTGGCATATAGTGGGACTAATGCCCTTAAGATCATCCAGAGTATATCCAATAGCAGCATGGTGCTTCTTCAGAGTTTTCAATAATTTTTCTTCTTCCTGCTCTGAAAGGTTAGCACTAATAATAACAGGATATATCTTCTTTTCATCAAGATAAGCATACTTAAGATTATCAGGCAAAGGTTTCAGTTCAAACACGGGATCACCCTTGGGTGGAGGAGGATCCCCTAGGATTTCAACATGCAAGTTGTTTTTCAATACAGGTCCCTATTTAAAGAATATTTCATCTATTTCCCTTCTCTCATTCATATGCATATCATTTTCATGCTCTAGCAAGTATTGTTCTAAAGGATCATTAGGAGGCACAGTAATAGAAGCAAGACCAATAATTTCATCCTTACTAGGTAATTCTTTATCAAGGGGTTGTCTACGAAATTTAGCAAAGTTAAAATCATGAGACACATCCCCTAATCCAACAGTAACAATATCTTTCACGCAGTCTATTTTAGCATTAACAGTATTCAAGAAGGGTCTACCAAATATAATGGGACAAAATTCATCTTGTGTGGAACTAAGAATAATAAAATCAGCAGGGTATTTAACCTTCCCACACAAGACTTCAACATCTCTAACAATCCCAACTGGTGAAATAGTGTCTCTATTAGCAAGCTTAATAGTAACATCAATCCCTTCTAACTCAACAGGTGCAATATCATGCATAATTTCTCGATATAAGGTAAGAGGGATAATACTCGCACTAGCACCTACGGCACATAAACCATGATAGCAATGATCTCCTATCTTAACGGAGATAACATGCAAGCCTACAAAAGGTCTATGTTTATTCCTAGCACTGGGTTTGGCTATTCTAGCTGACGCTTCTTGGAGGTAAATAACATGTCCATCTAAATCTTCTACCAAGAGATCTTTAACCATAACAACACTAGGTTCAACTTTAATTTGCTCAGAGGGTGTAGGTGTTCTAGTATTACTCTTACGAACTACAGTTGAAGCTTGAGAATGATCCTTTATCCTAACAGGGAAAGGTGGTTTCTCAATATAAGAAGTAGGAATAATAGGATCAACATTATAAGTGATAGTCTTTTCTTCAACTTTAACAGGTTCAACTACTTTTACTTCAATAGGGGGGTGGTATTTAAACCACTTCTCCTTGGGGAGATCAACATGAGTAGCAAATGATTCACAGAAAGAAGCTACTATTTCAGAGTCAAGTCCATACTTAGTGCTAAACTCACGGAAAACATCGGTATCCATGAAAGCTTTAACACAATCAAACTTAGGGGTCATACCTGACTCCTTACCTTCGTCGAGATCCCAATCTTCAGAGTTGCCTTTAATTCTTTCCAATAAATCCCATTTGAATTCAACAGTCTTCATCATAAAAGAGCCAGAACAAGAATTATCGAGCATGGTGAGATTATTGAGAGAAAGCCGAGCATAAAAATTTTGAATGATCATTTTTCTTGAGAGCTCATGATTGAGGCATGAATATAACATTGACTTAAGCCTCCCCCAAGCTTGAGCGATACTTTCTCCTTCGCGAGGCCAGAAATTATAAATATAATTACGATCACGATGAACTTGGTGCATAGGGTAGAACTTCTGATGAAATTCCAACTTCAGACGATTATAGTTCCATGATCCAATATCATCACATAGCCTAAACCATGTCAATGCATCTCCCTTCAGAGATAAAGGGAAGACCTTCTTCTTGATAACATCCTTGGGCATACCTGCAAGCTTAAATAATCCACAAACTTCATCCACATAGATTAGGTGTAAGTCGGGATGCAGTGTTCCGTCTTCTATAAAAGGATTTTCAGGCAGTTTCTCTATCATACCCAAAGGAATTTCAAAGCAAACATTTTCAGTAGGTGCAGTAGGTTGAGGAGCAACTCTTTGCTCTTCTGGTCGGGGTGGAGATAGCCCGAACAAGACCCTCAAATAATTTTGAGCCATAGTAACAAGTGAAAATAAATTTCAGCACACTATATAAATTTTTCCTTACCAAATTCCACTTACGAAAGGCGCTTCACTCCCCGGCAACGGCGCCAGAAAAGAGTCTTGATGACCCACAAGTGTAGGGGATCTATCATAGTCCTTTTGATAAGTAAGAGTGTCGAACCCAACGAGGAGCAGAAGGAAATGATAGGCAGTTTTAGTAAGGTATTTTCTGCAAGCACTGAAATTATAGGTAACAAATAGTTTTGTGATAAGGTAATTGGTAGCAAGTGACAAAAGGTAAAAGTAAATAAGGTGCAGCAAGGTGGCCCAATCCTTTTTGTAGCAAAGGACAAGCCTGGAAAAACTCTTATATAAAGGAAAGCGCTCATGAAGACACATGGGAATTATCGTCAAGCTAGTTTTCATCACGAAGACACAATGTGTTTATGCATGCATATGTATTGCAATTAATACATTGGAAAACATAATTTTTTGAGGAAAACAAAAGCATTAATTGGGTGTTTTTGCAAACTACAAAAAGTATTACTTTTGATGCATCACATAAAGTAGTACAACATTTAATATGATACAATATCATGATATGATACCACATCCTCTCTTTCATTCCTCATTTAATTGTGTGCCACATCATCCAGAAAGTCTAGTTGGGCATGCATGATACCGCTTATGATACTACACCCTCCGTCTGGGTTTATTAGGCCTCTCAGCATCACAAGCATGTCCCTTTGCCTCGCTTTGGAAAAGTGCATGCATGCAACCATTTCATTGGTTGCATTGCAAGGCATTATTGTTGGTGCCACGGCTGAGAAATTAATACACTTCAAGCGGGCTTTTTCATTGGTCCCATTCATGTGAGAGAGTGCATTGGGAGTGAAATGTAAGAATTAATGTGAGAAAATTACTATGTGTCTTGGTCTAACAGAAGTTGTCCTTAGGCCTAATAAACCCGGACGGAGGGAGTACCAACCAGCCTAAACCGAAAAGGGGGGAGTATGATATTAGCTATAGTCTATGATATACTAGCTACCTCACTGAGAGCATGGTTAATAATACAGCCAATGGTCGGCTATAAGAAGTTGCCATGTCATATACACAACCAACCTCTTAGCGGGCATGTACAATAAGACGTTTTAAATACGTAATAGTTTATCAATAGTTGGTCCACCTTACATCCTCACAAATGTGTCTTGGGTCTCATGTTACAGCTAGCTCTACTAACCAAGAGCCCGCTTCTATTCTCTCTCCTCTTCTCTTTCCTCCATCTAATTAATAATCACATATATAGTATTCTATTCCTTATAGTCTGCTTATGTCACTCTATAGCACTTGCTCTAAGACTAACCACAATGGAGAGTAACATACACTAGTAACATACACATATCCCTAGACTATGTTACTAACTTTCATAGTGGGTAGTAACATAAGTATGGTAACATGCAAAGCCTCATTTATTAGGTTATAGACTCATATCGCATTGAGACATGTGATGTTACAGTAACTAGCTAAGTTACTAGAATTATACCTCTCTCCTCATTAATTAACTCATTGCCACATAAGCAAATTTGTTGAGTTGGACTCGATGTTACTGCTGAAGTTACTCCCACTGTGGCTAGCTAGTCCAATGCATAATATCATAGAGTATCTAGTATCATATGTAGTACTTTGTTTATATTGTCATGCATGACACATAGTAGCATAGCATTTATTATGATACGGTTTCATGATATTATACTTAACCCTCTCTTTCTTCATTTAATTCTATGACAGCTCATCAAAATTGCCTAGTTGGCATGCATGATACTAGCTATAATACCCCCTTACTATCAGCCTAGCACAGAAAGTTTACAAATCATTTGTGCGTCGCTTGTGAGTTTTTATCTGTTTGTTCGAGAAGCGGGGAGAAGTTTGGCACAAGTTTTGATGACCGCTCCTTCCAAACCGGAGCATCTCACATGAAGGATCATGGTTTCCAAAAGGAGACGTGTCAATTCAAACTCCTGTGGCCGGTGACTTCATCTTTTGGCCTCATAAAAATTTCCACGATATGCAATCACCATTATACCACGGGTTTGATTTTCTGGTGCATTTTAGGTATCGTTAGCTATATTTAAGACATTTTTTGAGATTAACATGCATTTTGTGCATAAAAATAAAATTACAACCGGAACTGCATGTGCTGTCGAAAGGGATGAGGATCACCGTTGAATCTGGGTGCATCCAACGGTGCAGACGTACGATCCGTGGGGTTTGGGTTCTGGCCAATTAGAAAGCACGACTCAGATCGTGGGCGAGGTGGCGGGGTTTGGTCGGCACACGGCTTTCATCAATGAACCGTGTGCTATTCGCAAACCAGATTGCATATTTTTGTTCACACATACCTTTGTGAGATCAATTGAGTGTGCTACCTCTATGATATAATAATAATAATAATAACAAAAAAATAGTTCATATTCATTGCCTGAGCTGACAGCATATCAAGGTCAACATATGCACGGTTCTTACATGCATCAACAGAAAATCGGGCATAAATCACAAATTCAGTACACGCGACAGTTCTAAATTGAACGATTTAAGTTGCATGGTAGGAATAAAGACTACTCTTACGGCTTAATTCCCATGTACATGGGTGAACTGGGATCATTACATTGACCCCGAATGAACTTGGATTTTCTGATGATTTTACGCTTCTCTATTAGACTGGTGCGTGATCCCTTGGTTGGCAACTCATCAAATTCATCGTACTCGTCCTCATCGGCAACATCGTCGACACCCAGTAACCTTCTCTTCCCATGCATCACTACATGGCAGTTCTTATGCAAAGGGTCTTCCATAAAGAAAATCTGGGTAGCATCGCTGGCAAGAAAGAACGGGTCCGCGTGATATGCCATCGTTGTCCTATTAACACAGGTCTTCCTGTAATCATCAAACTTTACATGACCAAGAGGGATCCATGTGCACCTAAATAATGCCACCTTAACTTTCACATAGGCAAGCTCCCAAATCTCTTTGATAGTTCCATAGTATACCCTTTTATCAGCTTCATCAATAGGCATGCATTCCTTTCGAACAACGTTGTTCTGATATGAGGTCTTCTGATCACGTTCCTCAGTGTAGAACGTGTATCCATTTATTTCATATGCTTGGTAAATCAACACCGTAAGTGATGGTTTCGTGCCAACCACGTAGCAATGTCATTGGTGGATCCTTGTGCCAAACGATTCTTCAGCCATTCGGCATAGTTCTTAGTGTGCTCCTTCATCTCCACATCTGATGAAGGCACCATTGGTAAGAAGCTTTGGCGTATCTCCGCCAAGTGTTTGATGACCCACAAGTGTAGGGGATCTATCATAGTCCTTTCAATGAGTAAGAGTGTCGAACCCTACGAGGAGCAGAAGGAAATGATAGGCAGTTTTTGGTAAGGTACTTTCTGCAAGCACTGAAATTATAGGTAACATATAGTTTTGTGATAAGATAATTGGTAGCAAGTGAAAAAAGGTAAAAGTAAATAAGGTGCAGCAAGGTGGCCCAATCCTTTTTGTAGCAAAGGACAAGCCTGGACAAACTCTTATATAAAGTAAAGCGCTCCCGAGGACACATCGGAATTATCGTCAAGCTAGTTTTCATCACGATCATCTGATTCGCGTTCGGTACTTTGATAATTTGGTATGTGGGTGGACCGGTGCTTGGGTGCTGACCTTACTTGGACAAGCCTCCCACTTATGATTAACCTCTAATGCAAGCATCCGCAACTACAAAAGAAGTATTAAGGTAAACCTAACCATAGCCTGAAACATATGGATCCAAATCAGCCCCTTACGAAGCAACGCATAAACTAGGGTTTAAGCTTCTGTCACTCTAGCAACCCATCATCTACTTATTACTTCCCAATGCCTTCCTCTAGGCCCAAATAATGGTGAAGTGTCATGTAGTCGACGTTCACATGACACCACTAGAGGATAGACAACATACATCTCATCAAAATATCGAACGAAGACCAAACTCACATGACTACTAATAGCAAGACTTCTCCCATGTCCTCAGGAACAAAAGTAACTACTCACAAGACATAATATTATTCATGATCAGAGGGGTATTAATATGCATAATGTATCTGAACATATGATCTTCCACCAAATAAACCAACTAGCATCAACTACAAGGAGTAATCAACACTACTAGCAACCCACAGGTACCAATCTGAGGTTTGGGTACAAATATTTGATACAAGAGATGAACTAGGGTTTGAGAGGAGATGGTGCTGGTGAAGATTGTTAAATTATGATCCAAAATTATACCATGTTGGACTAGACGTAGTACAACAGGTGTGGGCCTTTTCCGTTGACGTCGACGTGTACGAGTACAACTCGTTTACTTGTCCTCCAAGGACTCTTATGTATTGTCCTCAATATATACCCCATGTAGTCGCACCTAAGACGGCCTGTCGTCTCGTGGTTGTAATACTCCTCCTCATAGTGATTGCGCCTTCGTGCGTCCGTGGTTTTCTCCCGCAAGGGTTTCCACGTTAAATCCGTGTCTCTCGTGTCTCGTTTATTCTCGTTATTATCTAACAAGTGGTATACAGAGCTGAGGTTTGCAGATACGAGATTTGAGACGAGAGAATTAGGGTTGCGTCTGGTTCGTCGCAGCCGCCGCAAGTCGCCGAGACCGACTGGAGTTCCATCGTGGCCACGTCTTCCCGTCTATATACAGGCTACGAGTTCCAAGGTAGGCGCAACTCCTTTTCACAACGAAGCCAAAATCGCACAGCCAGCGATTTGTCGTACGCCGAGCTGCCTCCGCCTTTGCATGTACGGGAGGCTGTCAAATCTTTTGCCTCAAGTCCAGAGAAGGAGCGCACTATTTATCCATTGATTAAGTACTATATCAGCCAACTACTAGTACTACGTCCATGAAGATCGATTCCATCACTAGTACTACTTCTAGTAGCACGCGCGAGAATCGAGTCAGCTACTGTACAGGTGCTATCTCTCTGGTCCTTTGCCCCGATAAATTTATTCTGTCAAGAATATTTTCTTTCTGCTTGTACTACTTTGTGTACACAGTTTTATCTACTCATGGCTTCCATGAAGTATGATCTTCCGCTGCTGGACCGTGACACAAGGTTTACCTTATGGCAAGTCAAGATGCGGGCGTTGTTGGCACAGGCCGACTATGATGATGCACTGGATATTTTTGGGAAGGACCGAATTCAGGACTGGACTGCTGATGAGAAAAGAAGGGATCGTAAGGCTTTGTCACAAATTCAACTACATTTGCATAATAATATTTTGCAGGAAGTTTTGAGCGAGAAAACTGCCGCCGCTCTACGGTTAAAGCTGGAAAGCATTTGCATGACAAAAGATCTTACCAGCAAGATGCATCTGAAGCAAAAATTATTCCTGCACAGGTTACCCGAGGGAGGTAATGTTTTGAATCATATTTCTGAATTTAAAGAGATCATATCCGATCTAGCTGCAATGGAGGTTAAGTATGAAGAAGAAGATACTGCTTTAATGTTACTTTGTTCACTGCCAAGTTCTTATACAAATTTTAGAGACACCATATTATACAGTCGTGATACTCTCACACTTAATGAAGTTTATGAAGCTTTGAACTCTAAGGAGAAGATGAAATTAATGGTGCCTCATGATGGTTTGAGTTCATCCCAAGCTGAGGGATTATCTGTTCGTGGCAAGACAAAAGAGAAGAACTCCAATAATGGAAACAGAGGCAAAAGTAAGAACGGCCACAAGGGTCGGTCGCAATCCAGAGACAAGAAGTATTGCAGATATTGCAAGAGAGACGGGCATGACATCTCCGAGTGTTTCAAGTTGCAGAATAAAGAAAAGAGGAAAGGTAACAAACAAGGTGAAAATTCTGCTAACGTTGCTCGTGATGATAGTTCCGATGATGCTCTTGTCGTTACTGCTGGATGTGCTGAGACCAATGATGAGTGGGTACTTGACACTGCATGTACTTTTCATATGTGCCCGCATAGAGATTGGTTTACTACTTTTGATTCCACTATTGCTGCTGGTTCCGTTTTGGGTTTTGATAATTCACCATGCAAGATTGAAGGCATAGGTTCCGTTCGAATCAAGATGTTTGATGGCACAATCAGAACTTTGACAGATGTTTGGTATATTCCGAAGATGAAGAGAAATCTTATCTCTGTGAGTGCCCTTGATGCAAAGGGCTACAAGTATTCAGGTGGAGATAGTGTTTTGAAGGTCACCAGAGGTTCCCTTATTGTGATGAAAGGTGACTTAAGTTCGAGCAATGGTCTTTATTACCTTCGAGGTTCTACCGTTTAAGGTAACACTACTCCAATTATTTCAAAGAATTCTGATTGTGATGCTGCTAACCTTTGGCATATGCGTCTTGGACATATGAGCGAACTTGGTTTGGCAGAGTTAAATAAGAGAGGTCTTCTTAAAGGATACGAAACTGGTAAATTGAAATTTTGTGAGCATTGTATCTTCGGCAAGCACAAGAGGGTGAAGTTCAATACTTCGACTCATACAACTGAAGGCATTCTTGATTATGTGCATTCTGATTTATGGGGACCGTCTCGCAAGAAGTCATTAGGTGGTGCTAGTTACATGCTGACCATAATTGATGATTACTCAAGAAAAGTTTGGCCTTATTTCTTGAAGCATAAATGGCAAGCATTCTCAGCGTTTAAGGAGTGGAAGATTATGATTGAAAGACAAACTGAAAAGAAGGTAAAAATACTTCGCACTGATAATGGTATGGAATTCTGTTCTAAGCAATTTAAGAATTATTGCAAGTCTGAAGGCATTGTCAGACACTACACCGTTCCTTATACTCCTCAACAAAACGGTGTTGCTGAGCGTATGAACAGAACCATTATTTCCAGAGCCCGTTGCATGTTGTCTAATGCAGGTTTGCATAAGCGTTTTTGGGTTGAGGCCGCTTCCGCTGCTGGTTATCTCATTAACCGTTCACCATCTATTGCTCTTAATAAGAAAACTCCAATTGAGGTATGGTCTGGTTCACCTGCTGATTATTCACAGTTGAGAGTTTTTGGTTGCACTGCTTATGATCATGTTGATAATGGAAAATTGGAGCCTAGGGTTGTTAAGTGCATCTTTCTTGGTTATAAGTCTGGTGTTAAAGGTTTTAAATTGTGGAATCCTGAAACCCAGAAGGTTGTTATTAGCAGAAATGTTATCTTTAATGAATTTGCTATGTTACATGATGTTCCATCTACTAATGTTCCCGTTGAGAGTGTACAGCAGGCTACTATTCAGCATCCTACTATTCAGCTGGAGCATGCTATTGATTCAGGTGATACATCCGGTAATGAAATTGTCGATGCACATGATGATCCCGTCGTTGATGATGAACATGTCACTCCCACTCCAAATCAGCCTATTGTTCCACCCGGTTGGAATCTTGCACGTGACAGAGTTAGGCGGGGTACTGATAAACCTAAAAGGTTAATTGAAGAGTGCAATATTGTTTCTTTTGCTTTATCTGTTGCAGAGGAAATTGAAGGTAATGCTGAGCCTTCTTCATATTCCGAGGCTATTATTTCTGGTGATAGTAATAAGTGGATGACTGCAATGCATGATGAGATGGAATCACTTGAAAAGAATGGCACTTGGGATTTAGTAAAATTACCTAGAAAGAAGAAACCTATTCGTTGCAAGTGGGTTTTCAAGAGGAAAGAAGGTGTTTCTCCTAATGATGAGACAAGATATAAAGCAAGGTTAGTTGCTAAAGGTTATAGCCTGATTCCAGGCATTGACTATAACGAAGTCTTTTCTCCTGTTGTGAAGCATAGCTCTATTCGCACTTTACTTAGTATTGTTGCCATGAATGATTTTGAGCTTGAACAATTGGATGTTAAAACTGCATTCTTACATGGATAATTAGAAGAGGATATTTATATGGAACAACCTGAAGGTTTTGTTATTCCTGGAAAAGAAAAGCTTGTCTGCAAGTTAAAAAAATCTCTTTATGGATTGAAGCAATCCCCTAGACAGTGGTACAAGAGATTTGACACCTTTATGCTCTCTCAAGGTTTCAAAAGGTCTAATTATGATAGTTGTGTTTATTTGAAAACTATCAAAGGTTCAACTATTTATTTGCTCCTTTATGTTGATGATATGTTAATTGCTGCAAAGAGTATGCCAGATATTAATGAACTAAAGAAGCAATTGAGTAATGAATTTGAGATGAAGGATTTGGGTGCTGCAAAGAAAATTCTTGGCATGGAAATATCCAGAGATAGGCCGTCTGGAAAGGTATATCTAAGTCAGAAGGGATATATTGATAAAGTTCTTCGTCGTTTTAATATGCATAATGCCAAGCCAGTAAGTACTCCGTTAGCTGCACACTTCAAATTATCATCAACTTTATGTCCTAAGTCAGATGCAGATATTGAGTACATGTCTAGAGTTCCCTATTCGAGTGCAGTTGGTTCACTTATGTATGCCATCGTTTGTTCTCATCCGGATTTATCTTATGCATTGAGTGTTGTCAGTATATACATGGCTAATCCTGGAAAGGAGCATTGGAAAGCAGTTCAGTGGATTTTCAGATACCTGCGAGGTACTTCTAATGCTTATTTACAGTTTGGGAAAACTGGAGATGGACTTGTTAGTTTTGTTGATTCTGATTTTGCTGGTGATTTGGATAAGATAAGACCACTCACAGGTTATGTTTTCACCATTGGTGGTTGTGTTGTGAGTTGGAGAGCAACTTTGCAGTCTATTGTGGCTTGTTCCACTACTGATGCCGAGTATATGGCTATTTCTGAGGCATGCAAAGAAGCTATCTGGTTGAAAGGTTTATACACTGAGCTTTGTGGAGATTCATCTTGCCCTACCGTATTTAGTGACAGTCAAAGTGCTATATATCTTACAAAGAATCCAATGTATCACGAGAGAACGAATCACATTGATGTCATATTTCACTATATTCGAGATGTTGTTGCTGAAGGTGATTTGAAGGTATGCAAGATAAGTACTCATGATAATCCTGCTGATATGATGACAAAGCCAGTTCCGACCAATAAGTTTGAGCTTTGCTCAGGCTTAGTTGGTAATTCTCACTAGTCCTATGGACTTTGACGCATAAGGTGTTTATGATGATTTGGATGGAGTTATTTACTTTTTTCGACTACTGGAGGGAATTTAGATCAAGGTGGAGATTGTTAAATTATGATCCAAAATTATACCATGTTGGACTAGACGTAGTACAACAGGTGTGGGCCTTTTCCGTTGACGTCGACGTGTACGAGTACAACTCGTTTACTTGTCCTCCAAGGACTCTTATGTATTGCCCTCAATATATACCCCATGTAGTCGCACCTAAGACGGCCTGTCGTCTCGTGCTTGTAATACTCCTCCTCATAGTGATTGCGCCTTCGTGCATCCGTGGTTTTCTCCCGCAAGGGTTTCCACGTTAAATCCGTGTCTCTCGTGTCTCGTTTATTCTCGTTATTATCTAACAAAGATGTTGATGAAGATAGCCCTCCCCAAGATGGGAGAGTTGTTGGTGATAACGACGGTGACGATTTCCCCCTCCCGGAGGGAAGTATCCCCGGCAGAACAGCTCTGCCGGAGCCCTAGATTGGTTTCCGCCTCGGTTCCGCCTCGAGACGGCGGCGTCTGGTCCCGAAAGCCTCCTTCTGATTTTTTCCAGGTCAAAACACATCATATAGGAGAAGATGGGCATCGGGGGCCTGCCAGCTGGCACACGAGGTAGGGGGGCACACCCTGGGAAGGGGGCGTGCCCCCCACCCTCGAGGACAGCCGGTGGCCCCTCTCGTGGGTTTGTTCCGCCAGATATTTTTTATATTTTCCGAAACAATGTTCTGCTGAGTTTCAGGGCTTTTGGAGTTTTGTAGAATAGGTTTCCAGAGTTTGCTACTTTTCCAGCCCAGAATTCCAGCTACCGACGTTCTCCCTCTTCATGTGAACCTTGTAAAACAAGAGAGAAAAGGCATAAGTTTTGTGACAAAACATATAATAATAGCCCATAATGCAATAAATATCAACATATAAGCATGATGCAAAATGGACATATCAACTCCCCCAAGCTTAGACCTCGCTTGTCCTCAAGCGAAAGCCGATATCGAAGAATATGTCCACATGTTTAGAGATAGAGGTGTCGATAAAAACAAAATACGGACATGAGGGCATCATGATCATTCTCATAACAGCAACTTATATAAATATAGTCATATGATTCTTATGCTAAAGTAACAAATCATCCACAATATCAAGTATGAATCATAAACTTCATTGGAAACTAACAAACTTTGATCGCGGTCATTGAAGCAATTGCAATTTATCGTAGCATCGGAAAGAGTCAATATAAGAGCTTTTCAGCAAGCCTATATACTCAACTATCATATAGTCTTTCACAATTGCTCACACTCACGCAATACTTATGTTTATGGAGTTTTCATTGGACACAGAGAAAGATATGGGCTCATGGTGTTGCCTCCCAACCTTTTACCTCAAGGGTGATGTCAACAGTAATAGATCATGAAAACTTACATCCAAGTGAGTATATATGTCTGGATCTTTCCGACACAATGTGCATGCCAAAGGATAAAATGTAAAAGGAAAGGTGGATTTCACCTTGACACTTATAAGACAGGAATAATATATAGGCCCTTCGCAGAGGGAAGCGGAGGTTGTCATGTGTTTTTATGGTTGGATGCACAAAGTCTTAGCATAGAAGAACTTCGCTTTATATTGCCACTTGTGATAAGGAACTTTATTATGCAGTCTGTCGCTTTTATTACTTCCATATCACAAGATCATATAAAGCTAATTTCTCCCACACTAATAAATCATACATATATTAGCGAATTTGCAACATGACAACTTACTTGGAAGGATCTTTCTCAATCCATAGGTAGGTATGGTGGACTCTCATGGAAAAACTGGGTTTAAGGATATATGGAAGCACAAGTAGTGTCTCTACTTAGTGTGAGGAGTTTTGGCTAGCATGAGGGGGAAAGGCAAGCTCAACATGTTGGATGATCCAAGACAATATACTTTATTTCGGATATAAGAAGACATAACCCATTATGTTGTCTTCCTTGTCCAACATCAACTCTTTAGCATGTCATATTTTAATGAGTGCTCACAGTCATAAAAGATGTCCAAGATAGTATATTTGTATGTGAAGCCGCTCTTCTTTTATTACTTCCTATTAATTGCAACAGTGACCAAAACTATGTTTGTCACCTCCCAACAACTTTTATTTAGCATACTCTTGTATGTGAAGTCATTACTTCCCATAAGATCGGTATGATACTCTTTATGTTTTCTTTCTTTTTATCATGACCTAAGTGAGGAAATCAAGCCCTTGACTCAACACTAATCTTTATTATATACCTCATGGACTCGATTACAAAGAATAAAGCTCACAAAGCAAAAGCTCACAACTAGATCATGCTAACTTTATTCTAATAGATCAAGATAGTACCAAAAGGATCGAACTAAGTAAAACGGTAAAGATAGGAGTGATGGTGATACGATACCGAGGTCACTCCCCCAAGCTTGGCAGTTGCCAAGGGGACTGTCCATTCCCATATGATTATGTCTCCTTCTTAGGGGGTGGTGGTGATGGAGTTGCAAGATGTGACGGAGGATCCTCATATATCGAGCGTAGGAGATCTTCCAGCTTGCGGATAATACCTTTGAGAGAAGCAATGTAATCCTTCAACAAAATATTTTCACTTGTGAGATGCTTGTTACGAATCTGAGCTAATTCGATCATCCTGAAAGCTTCTAGCTCAGTTGAGGTAAAGAGGTTAGGAAGGGTTTTGGAGATGTCTTCATCTCCCGTTGTCGGAGCCGGATCTTCCACCTACATCTTGATCTTCTTCTCTTTGTGGATCTCCTCGGGTCCTTCCCTCTTCAGATCTATCTTCATTAGCCAAGCATCGTTGCCTTCGTTGCTGGAGAAGGGAGACGACATGATGCCTGGCTTTGCAAACCCTAGCAGAAAACAGCTCGAAACAAGAACAGAGGATTTTTGCGTGATACAGATATCAAAACCTTCGGGAGTATATATAATGAATTTTTACCGACCAAAAGGTGTAAGCCACAAGAAAATGGGTGTCCACGAGGCAGGGGGGCGCACCCTGGGAAGGGGGCGCGTCCTCCACCCTCGTGGAGGCCTCGTGTCTCCTCCGGACTGCGGTTTATTTTTCTATTTTTTCTAAACATTCCAAAATGGAGAAAAATTGCCTTTAAAACTGTTTTGGAGTCGGTTTACTTACCGTATCACATACCTCTTCCTTTTCGGAGGCTGAATCGTTCTGGAAAGTGTACCTTATGTATTCCACCGGGGTTACTATTTCAATAATATTGGTTTCAACATTTATAGGATTACCTGAGATATAATGTTTGATTCTTTGACCGTTCACCACCTTCGGATTTGTGCCTTCGAAATTGTTGATTTTTATGGCACCGGAACGATAGACCTCCTCGATAACGTAAGGTCCTTCCCACTTGGAGAGAAGTTTTCCTGCAAAAAATCTTAAACGAGAGTTGAATAGCAAGACATAACCCCCTACGTTAAACTCACGCTTTTGTATCCTTTTGTCATGCCATCTTTTAAATTTTTCTTTAAACAACTTGGCATTCTCATAAGCTTGGGTACTCCATTCATCGAGACAGCTAATATCAAATAGCCTCTTCTCACCGCACTACTAGGAAAAGGGCTATAGATGGCATGGCCACTAATGGTGCACCCGACATGTGGTGCGCCATTACTATATACTAATGGCGCACCATGTGTTGGTGCGCCATTAGTGTCCAAATACTGATGGCGCACCACATCCACGGTGCGCCATTAGTAACAATTTTTTTTTCATTTTTTCTTCAAAACTACTAATGGCGCACCAGTGGATAGTGTGCCATTACTTACTAGTTCAACTAGTAATGGCGCAGCACATCCACGGTGCGCCACTAGTAATTTTTTTTCAAATTTTTTTTATTTTTATTTTCAAAACTACTAATGGCGCACGAGTGGATAGTGCGCCATTACTTGTTCAACTAGTAATGGCGCACCACATCCACGGTGCGCCATTAGTATTTTTTTTCAATTTTTTTTCAAAACTAGTAATGGCGCACATGGGACTAGTAATGGCGCACCACTCCCACGGTGCGCCATTACTAACTTGGCCCAAAATTTCACCAACTGCACCCCCCTGTGGACCGCCTTTTCCAGTTTAAAAATAATAAAAGGAAATGATGGAAATGTCAAAAAAATGAAAATAAGTTTCTCATGTGATATGTGGTCTACTTGTTGGGAAAATTTACAAATATGAATTTTGACTTTATTTGCAAAATATCTCTCGAATTTAGTAAAACGGTCATAACTTTTGCATACGAACTCGGATTAAAAAGTATTTTATATGAAAAATCATCTACTCGAAAAGTTACGGGGCTTTTAAGATCTAGAGGCAAAAAAATTAAAAAAAAATCAAACTTACTAGTGGCACCGTTTGCTAGGTGCGCCAATAGTAACAGAAAAAAATTGGTTTCGAAAAAAAACATTTGATTTTTTTTTCAAAATATGATACGTAATATGACCGGGAAGTTTGAAATATATTTTCAAAATTTCATCATACTCATAAACATGAACAAACTCCTAGACATCAAGAAGGTTTAATAGGATTGATATGATAGATATATCAACAAGTGACTGTGAAGTGAGCTGGTGCTGGGGTTGGATAGAACTACGAAGTTAAGCGTGCTCGGACTGGAGTAGTGTGAGGATGGGTGACCTTTCGGGAAGTTTGACCACAGAGTGCGATTTGACTTGAGATTAAGCATATGGACCCGAGATTAAGCCATAATGACCCAAGATTAAGCCATAATGACCCGAGATTAAGATAAAAAAGAAAAAGAAAATTTCAAAAAAATGTTACTAATGGCGTACTTCTATGTGGTGCGCCATTAGTATACCAGATACTAATGGCGCACCGTGGCCTATACTAATGGTGCACCTATGGTGTGCCATTAGTATACGAGATACTAATGGCGCACTAGTGGTGCGCCATTAGTAAAAAATACTAGTGGCGTGGTACTAGTGGCGCACCAGTAGTGCATCATTAGTAGGCAAAACTGGTGCGCCACTAGTAGGCCTTTTCCTAGTAGTGCCGGCAAGTTTGAAATCATAGTTGAGCTCTTTAATAGCCCAATATGCCTTATTTTCTAGCTCGAGAGGTAAGTGACAAGCTTTTCCATATACCATCCTATATGGAGACATACCCATAGGATTTTTGTATGCAGTTCTATAGGCCCATAATGCATCATCTAGTTTCTTGGACCAATTCTTTCTAGACCTATTAACTGTCTTTTGCAAGATTAATTTCAACTCCCTATTACTTAGTTCTACTTGACCACTAGTCTGTGGGTGATAAGGGGATACGATTCTATGGTTGAAATCATACTTTGCAACCATACCATGAATAAAGTGTGAACCACCATCAATCATATGGACCCGAGATTAAGCCATAATGACCCAAGATTAAGCCATAATGACCCGAGATTAAGATAAACAAATGTTACTAATGGCGCACTTCTATGTGGTGCGCCATTAGTATACCAGATACTAATGGCGCACCATGGCCTATACTAATGGTGCACCTGTGGTGCGCCATTAGTATACCAGATACTAATGGCGCACTAGTGGTGCGCCATTAGTAAAAAATACTAGTGGCGTGGTACTAGTGGCGCACCAGTAGTGCGTCATTAGTAGGCAAAACTGGTGCGCCACTAGTAGGCCTTTTCCTAGTAGTGCCGGAAAGTTTGAAATCATAGTTGAGCTCTTTAATAGCCCAATATGCCTTATGTTCTAGCTCGAGAGGTAAGTGACAAGCTTTTCCATATACCATCCTATATGGAGACATACCCATAGGATTTTTGTATGCAGTTCTATAGGCCCATAATGCATCATCTAGTTTCTTGGACCAATTCTTTCTAGACCTATTAACTGTCTTTTGCAAGATTAATTTCAACTCCCTATTACTTAGTTCTACTTGACCACTAGTCTGTGGGTGATAAGGGGATACGATTCTATGGTTGACATCATACTTTGCAAGCATACCATGAATAAAGTGTGAACCACCATCAATCATTAGATATCCAGAGACTCCAAACCTCGGAAATATAACTTCTTTAAGCATCTTAATAGAGGTGTTATGATCAGCACTACTAATTGGAATAGCTTCTACCCACTTAGTAACGTAATCAACAACAACTAAAATATGTGTGTACCCATTAGAGGCAGGAAAAGGTCCCATATAATCAAAGCCCCAAACATCAAATGGTTCAATAACAAGTGAATAGTTCAGAGGCATTTCTTTACGTCTACTAATATTACCTGTTCTTTGACATTCATCACAAGATAAGACAAACTTACGGGCATCCTTGAAGAGAGTAGGCCAATAAAAACCGGATTGCAATACCTTGTGTGCAGTTCTATCTCCCGCATGGTGTCCTCCACAGGCTTCGGAGTGGCACATGCGTAGGATCTGTTCCTGTTCATGCTCAGGTACACAACGTCTAATAATACCATCTACTCCTTCTTTATAAAGATGTGGGTCATCCCAAAAGTAATGTCTCAAATCATAGAAGAACTTTTTCTTTTGCTGGTATGTGAAGCTAGGAGGTATAAACTTAGCAACAATATAATTAGCATAATCAGCATACCATGGAGCAGTACGAGAGGTATTTATGACAGCTAGTTGTTCATCAGGAAAGCTATCATCAATAGGTTGTGAGTCATCAAGTATATTCTCTAACCTAGACAAGTTATCTGCTACAGGGTTCTCAGCTCCTTTTCTATCAATAATATGCAAGTCAAATTCTTGTAGCAAGAGAAACCATCTAATAAGTCTAGGTTTAGCATCTTTATTTTCCATAAGGTATTTGATAGCAGCATGATCAGTGTGAATAGTTACTTTAGAATCAACAATATAGGGTCTAAACTTATCACAAGTAAACACAACTGCTAAAAATTCCTTCTCAGTGGTAGCATAGTTTCTTTGGGCACTATCTTGAGTTTTACTAGCATACTGGATAACATTCAATTTCTTATCAACTCTTTCCCTAAAACAACCCCTACAGCATAATCACTAGCATCACACATAATATCAAAGGGTAAATTCCAGTCAGGAGGCTGGACAATAGGTGCAGAGATCAATGCTTTCTTAAGTATTTCAAATGCTGCTAGACAATCATCATCAAAGACAAATGGAATATCTTTTTGTAAGAGATTAGTCAGAGGCCTGGAGATTTTGGAGAAGTCCTTTATGAACATCCTATAAAACCCGGCATGACCAAGGAAACTTCGTATACCTTTGATGTCCTTAGAGCATGGCATCTTTTCAATAACATCAACTTTGGCTTTGTCAACTTCAATACCTCTTTCAGAAATTTTCTGTCCCAAGACAATGCCTTCATTAACCATAAAGTGACACTTCTCCCAATTCAAGACAAGGTTAGTGTCTTCACATATCTACAAAACTCGATCAAGGTTGCTTAAGCAATCATCTAAAGAAGTTTCGTAAACGGAGAAGTCATCCATGAAAACCTCAACAATCTTTTCACAAAAAATAGAGAATATAGCCATCATACATCTTTGAAAGGTAGCAGGTGCATTACATAAACCAAAAGGCATACGTCTATAAGCGAAGGTACCGAAAGGACAAGTAAAAGTGGTCTTTTCTTGATCCCCTTTTGACACAGGTATTTGAGAGAACCCAGAATAACCATCTAGAAAGCAGAAATGAGTATGTTTGGATAACCTTTCTAGCATTTGTTCAATAAATGGCAAGGGTAATGATCTTTCTTAGTAGCTTTATTTAACTTATAGAAATCAATTACCATCCTATAACCTGTAACTATTCTTTGTGGGATCAATTCATCTTTATCATTTTGGACAACAGTCATACCTCCTTTCCTAGGAACGCAATGGACAGGACTTACCCACTGACTATCAGCAACTGGATAAATAATACCTGCCTCTAGAAGCTTTAATATTTCCTTCCTTACTACTTCTTTCATCTTAGGATTTAATCGTCGCTGATGATCAATAACCGGTTTAGCATTTTCTTCCAATTTTATCTTGTGTTGGCATATAGTGATACTAATGCCCTTAAGATCATCCAGAGTATATCCAATAGCAGCTCGATGCTTCTTCAGAGTTTTCAATAATTTTTCTTCTTCCTGCTCTAAAAGGTTAGAACTAATAACAACAGGATATATCTTCCTTCATCAAGATAAACATACTTAAGATTATCATGCAAAGGTTTAAGTTCAAACACGGGATCACCCTTGGGTGGAGGAGGATCCCCTAGGATTTCAACAGACAAGTTGTTTTTCAATACGGGTCCCTGTGTAAGGAATATTTCATCTATTTCCCTTCTCTCATTCATATGCATATCATTTTCGTGATCAAGCAAGTATTGTTCTATAGGATCATTAGGTGGCACAGCTGTCACACCCTGCATTTTGTAACATGTTATTTGCATCAATGAAGCATGAAAATTTGGACCAACAAATTATTTTGGCATCATTTGGCTTTTGTTTGGATTTGAGTTTTCCTTCATGGGTTCTTCATGTGCTCATTAAAGTCAACTATTACCTCTTGTAGAATTCATCTCCATACCCAAAACTTCTGCCCAATGATCATGCCAAGTGTTATATAACAGTATAGTATTTTCTTACAAAATTAATTTGGCCAAAATGTATTTTTTAAAATTTCGTATTCCTAAAACCCTTGAATTGAGGTTTGCACTGCAAGTGGTTGATTTAGGGTGAGAAAGTTATTTCAAAAAGTATATTTGAGACCTAGTAGTCATAGGACTCCCAGAAACCACAAAAGTATAATTTTAAAAGTTATTTTCCTATTTTATTTAAAAGCTTTTTCTTAAGGCCAAAAATGGTATTTAATAGGGGAAAATTATTTCAGTATTTCAAAATACATGCCAAAATTCAGGGAGACTCATAGGACATATATTGTCCATATATAAGAGTTTCAACACTTGGTCATGTTCAAAATAATGGGCTAATCCCTCCAAAACCCTTTCTGGATATTTCAAGCTTTTGAAATATTTACAAAGGAAATATTCTCCAAAAATTCTAGGGAAATTCTATCATGTCATATATAACATATTTGTTGATCTTGCCAAGTCCCATGCCTTGGGAAGCAAGAAAACATCCTCAAACCCTTCATAACCATTCTGTCCATATTTGAAGTTTGAGCAACTTTACATTGCCAAACTTGTCCAAATGCTCTCAAACTTGGTGCACATGCTAGAAAGGCCTAATAAGGCATCTAGACCAAATGGCACAAGAATTGGAGTAGAGCAAATTGATCAGAATACCCCAAAGCCATTTCTGTTCAAATGTAAATTTGAACAACTTTACATTACCAACTTTTTACCTGGAGCTTCAAACTTTGTGGGCATGATCACTACCCCTAATGATGAAACTACACCAAGTGGTGCATCAAGGGGAGATGATTAGGTTGACTCAAACAAGATGAAGCCATTTCTGTTGATTTCTACGGTTCCCCAAAGTTACATTGGCTAGTTTCTTCAAATGAGCCCAAATTTGGTGAAACACCCTATTTTCTTATAACATTCAATCTTGTTAAGTGTCATGGCAAGTGGAGATCATTTGCTTGATCAAAACTTGATCAAACACCTTCTGCCTATTTACCAAAACTACCATCTTGATCACTTTTACTATTTACCTTGGCCTCAACTTTCTAACACAGGTTCATCAAGTTACTATCTACCTCCAGTAACTCTCCCAATTCTCCAGCTCCATGATTGAGGGGTAAAAACCCTAGTTCACCTTGCTGGACAGCCTAGATTCACCAAGTTACCAGCTTCCTTTCTCTCTCCTTGATCATCCAGGGTATCCAATGCCACAGCTGGGTTGATTACATCACCCTAAACCCCCCCAGACATGGCGGGCACGCCCAGAGGGCCAATGGCATGCCATGGCATTCAATTAGGCCGCTCCAGAGCGCGCTACAGTGCGCACCTGCACTGTAGCTTCGCCCAATCCAGCGCAGCTGACAGCCTCGAGCTCTCCCCTCGCGCCTCCCAATGCCCCTCGACGTCCGCAACCTCCACCGGTGATGTCCCCCTCCTCTCTCTCCCTCTAGTGGCCGCCTTCGCACGCGCACCGGCCTCCCGCAACGTCCACTCGTCGGCCTCACACGCGCGAACCCTCCGGCGCTGTCCCCGCTCATCCTCCCTCCTCTACTAGGCGTAGGGCTCGTCCAGCAACGCCGCAGACACACTCCCCTCGCCTCCCGTGCACTGTGGCGTCGAGCAGAAGCTCGCCGGCGCACAGGTCCACAGGACCTCGCCGTTCCCTATAAATAGGACCCCCCCCCCCGAGCCCTCTACTCTGCACCAACAGCCTCCCCTCATCCCCTTTAGCCCTCTAGCACCACTAGTTCGTCCCCGAAGAGCCCCAGTGCTCGGGATCGACCGGAGCTCCGCCGTCGGGCAGCCGGCGATCTCGAGGTACAGGCCCTCTCAGCCCCTCCTTTTGCTCGATTCGGAACCGCCGCACCTCATTGATGCATTCCCCTCCCTTTTCCCCTTCTGCAGCTGCCGGAAACGAGCTAGCCAGCAGCTTCCCGACGACCCTCCGCCATCCCACCTCGCCGCCGACGAACCCGACCTCCCCGGCGAGCCGCACCACCACCACTACCTCCGCGACTCGCTGCTGAGTCCGTCCCTGCCCTCCGTTGGCTCCGCCGTGCCCGGATTCGCCGCCGGTGAGCTCGCCGTCGCCGTGGCCGAGAGGTTGAAGATGAAAGGCGAGCCCCACCTGTCATCCTCACCGCTCCCTCTCTCCCCTCGCTGCCGCTGACCGCTGGGCCCCGCCCGTCAGGTTTAAAACTCTGACGTGCGCGCGCTGGCGCCCGAGCGGCTGGGCTAGATGCCCTGGGCCGTGCACTGTGGCCGCTCTGGCCCAGTGGCAGAGGGCCATTTCTTTTATTCTTTCTGTGATTAATTCAATTAATTTTACAGAAATGAATATTAGTCCAAATGAAATAATTCCAACTCCTAAATTCTTGTAATATTCCAACCTATTAAATGGTGTCACTTTCACACATATCCATGAAACTTTTCTGTTCTGTTCAAATTTAAATTCAAATTTGAGCAATAAAACTCCTGTTCAAAAATCCTTAGATTCCATTCTGCAACTCCAAAACTCCAACTAAGAATTTTCTCCATCTTAGTTTTCCCTCTAGTATTTAACAAAAATAAGTTGACATTTTTCTGACCACTTTGATTTTTCTGTTTTCATTGTGGTCTTATTTTCCCGTTGTTATTTTGCGACGATTAGATCTCGTATTTGACGAAGTTGCTGAAGAAGGAGAAGGAGAAGGATTTGAAGACTTTGAAGACCAAGCCAATCCAGGCAAGCAGCCTTTTGACCATGATACACTTGTTCTTCGGAACCCGTTTGTTTCTGATGCATGATGATAGAGTTACGGTGGTGACCTAGTTGAAACCACCACATGATGCATTCTTTACTCTTGATCTTGCTATGTGCTAGATGCAATGCATATGGTTAGTAGTAACGCTTAGAGATGCATGTGTGCCATGATACCTTCGTGGTTGCATTCTTTTCGAAAAATCCCGTCGGGTGCCATTCATGCCCGAGGGAGATGATGAGTTGGGTAACCACTTGATGACGAAGTGGTGTACCGAGAAAATTGTGTGTAAAGTTTTTCAAACGGATTGGTTTAAGTTGCGACCGTTATTCCAACCATACATGTGCAACCACTCTACCCCTTATGGGACGGGGCTTTATTGATTACTTAGGCCGATACTAGCATGGTGCCCGCATTACTAGTGACAGGAAGACTTAAGGTCTTTTCCCGGGACGGGGTCGTGCTTGGATAGACGACCATGACTGTTTTCACAGGGCACCGGACACACCGTTGGTCCCTTCGGGTACGCGTGACATTGAAATTTGGGCAAGTCCCGTGATCTATTGTTTTTACTCGAGGGCCGTGTACCAACGAGTGGACTCTATGTTAGTGTCGTCTAAGGAAAGATAATGACCAGGTGCTTCCCCCGAGTACTTGAGGTACTGCGGGATCGTGGGTGACACGAAAGCTTCCCGGTTCTTGTGGGTAAAGTGCACAACCTCTGCAGAGTGTAAAACTATTCGAATAGTCGTGTCCACGGTCAAGGACAGTTGGGTAACCGCTCTTGGGATACGTCCAATGTTTGCGAAACCACGTGTGTGTATGTTGAGTCAAGGTGGTGACTTGACTCGTTGAGCTGAATCATATTCATGTTGATATCGGTAACCTGACTTCGAGGTTACGTGAGTTTATTGATGCATATACTTGATGGTAGAATATTTGTTCTAGTTCATGGCTAGATTGCTCATTATTGTTCAATTGCACTGTTACTTTGAACCAAATCATGGGTTGCTTGCGAGTACATTCAAAGTACTCATTGGCTTGCCACTGGTTATTTAATTGGCCAGGCATGGAGGAACATGAATTTGAAGAAGAGTTCTTTGGAGACGAACATGCAAACTAGGACGCTATCCCCGTCAGAATGCCTGTAGGGTTAAGGCAGATGGCATGGGTTCTACCTATCATCGAAGACTTCCGCTATTTGGGTTATTTCCCCATTCAGCCCGTGAGGCTTTATCTATGTAAGACTTG
Organism: Secale cereale; assembly: GCA_902687465.1. Lineage (NCBI taxonomy): Eukaryota > Viridiplantae > Streptophyta > Magnoliopsida > Poales > Poaceae > Secale > Secale cereale. The sequence continues at coordinate 339,582,522 of LR738714.1, forward strand.
GCCATAATGGCCATAATTTGTGTAAGACGATATGTATGTATGTAAGACTCTTGTTATTCAGCTTCTGTGTGTTCAGTGAGCATTGATATCTGGGATCACTGTACACGTGCATTCGGTGATCTCGACTTCTAAGTCGGGGTCCCCACAGAGCTGGTATCAGAGCCATCCTGACTGTAGGAAGCCTTAGTTAGCATGGGCGTTAGTTAGATGAGACCCCCTTTTCAAAAACCTTCTGAACCTCTCTTCTTTTCTAAAACCTGAGATTTCATCAGCTTATTAACCCCTCCTATTCCACCTTTGTAGATGGCCGCTGTACCCGAAGAGCACCTGACCACTGGGTTTCCCTTGCTTCTCGAGGATAGCCTCCAGGAGTGCCAGTTCCACCGAGCGCCCATCCTCACATACCTTGAGCATTGGGTTAGCGACACTGAGGTGGAATACCATGTGGAAGTGATCGTAAAGGCAAGCGATCCTCCCACAAGTTGGTTCTTCGAGGGACCCCAGATGGCAACACTACCTCTCGCTGTCGAGGTTGCTGCACTCAAGGCACTAACCCGTCTCCGCGAGCTCCTTCCGGAGATGGCAGCCAAGATGACAACTCGCTTCTTGCCTTACCGGAAGGAAGGTGAAGATGAAAGCAGCGCAATAGCCCCTCCACTGAAGGAAGGACTCTCGCTTCGATTCCAGACCTACTTCAGGCTATGTGCCGACAGCTTGGCACAAGATTTGGCCGCGGCATCAATGAAGCTCCGAGAAGAACTTCACAAGACCAAGGCACTTCTTCGTCAAGCTCAAGAGAAGACAAATAGGATCTAGAAGGAAGGAGCACCTTCCGGACAGTCCGCTATCGCATACCGAGGCGGAAGGCCCTCCGAAGATGTATCTTCCAAGAATGAAGAGCCACCTCGACGACGCCGGATGACGGCAAGGGAATATCACAAGCTTTTCCCTGCACCACCGACGAAGCACCGTCGTATCCAACTCCTCCACTCCCCCACACCCTCTAGTGACAAGGGGGCCCAGACAGATGAAGACAAGGAGGAAGACCCCGAGGAGCCGGAATACGCGACCGAGCATTCCGTCGCTTAGGCATTATTCGCTACTCGGATATGCCAGTTCGTGACCTCTACGGTAGGATAGGTCGTGTAACCCTATGCGCAGTCGAGTCCTTGTATGGTTCATATGAAACCATCTAGTGTTTGCTTTTGTTGTGTTTGGATGTATGTCGTATTCTTCCTTCGGGAACCTGTAAACGACTACATCACCCATTTGGATTTTAATAAATGTGTTTTGGCCTTTCGGCCCTTGCATGATTTGATTAGTGTCACACCCACCCCCTTACTAGGCACCCATTTATCTTGCTTTCCCTCTTCCAAGTCATGAGACCCTTTTACCGCTCCAACAGGATGCCTGTTGTAACTCGTACTGGTACCTCTACCCAGCAGCCTGAAGTCGGAGCATCCGCTCAGTCAGAGGCAGGCCACGACCAAACCAACGACCAAGCTCCACCACCACCACCTCCTCTGAACATGGACATGGCTCAGCTTCTCCAAGCTTTCCGAGAGGAACGCCAAGCCAACACCGCAGCCTTTCAGTTGATTGCTCAAGCTGTCACCAACAACCGCCAGCCGGCGGGGAATGGCAATGGACGTTCCACGTTGGCAGAGTTCAAGAAGCATGCACCGCCAACTTTCATCGAGACTGCTGAACCCCTAGATGCAGACGACTGGGTCCGCACCATTGAGGACTTGCTGGAACTAGTCGGATGCACCGAAGACTGCGAGAAGGTGGCTTATGCAGCCCACTGCCTCGGGGGGACTGCTAGTGCTTGGTGGGATGGATTCAAGGTCATGCATGCTGAACAAGACATCACTTGGGTTAACTTCAAGGCAGAATTCCGCAAAGCCCACATTCCTTCCGGAATCATGGCTATCAAAAAGCGTGAGTTCCGAGCCCTGAAGCAAGGAAGTGGCACTGTCAAGGAGTACATGCAGAAGTTCAGTGTTCTGTCAATGTATGCCCGTGAAGATGTCAGCACTGATGCTGCAAAAAGGGAGTGCTTCATGGAAGGCCTCAATCAGACTCTGCAATACTCGCTTGTCGTGTGCGACTGCCCAACCTTCCCTGACCTGGTGAACAAGGCACTTATGCTTGAAGACAAGTGGCGTGCTTTGGAAGACACTCGCAAGCGCAAGATGGTCAGCAAGGGAAGTTCCAGCAACCAGAAGCCTCGTCCGTGGCAGTCAGCCCCGGCCAAGCCAACCTATCAGCAGCCAAGAGCTCCTGCACCTCGCACCAACTTTCAGCCTCAGCAGTATGCCAACCCAAGGCCAGCTTTCAACCCCAATAACACTGGTGGCAGCAAGATCAATCCAAACCAAGTCACTTGCTTTGGATGTGGTCAGTCTGGACACATCTCAAGGGTGTGCCCCAACAAGAAGCCTGATGCCCCGCGCCCCAATGCTCAGAACCCAGGACAAGGCCGCGGGATGCCACCAAGGAACCCAGCTCCTCGCAACCCGCCTAACCATGGGAAGGGGCGTGTGAATCACATCACTGCTTAAGAAGCCCAGGAAGACCCGGACATCGTGCTGGGTACGTTCCTTGTCAACTCAGCACCTGCAACTGTCTTGTTTGATTCTGGAGCAACGCATTCATTTGTCACTCAAAGATTTGCATTAAAAAGTGGCATGACCCCTACACCCCTGAATAACCCTATGGTGGTACAAACCCCCGGAGCAGAGATGAGAGCCAAGATAGGCTGTAAAGGAGTCAGTATTACCATTAACGGTGTAGACTTCTAGCAGACCTTATCATCCTAAGATCGCAAGGCTTGGATGTGATCCTAGGGATGGATTGGCTCAGCAAGCACCAAGGCTTGTTAGATTGTGCCAATCGGACAGTCACTGTGACCAATGACCAAGGAGTCGAAGTCAAGTTTGCTTCCAACTCCTCTTCCGCTCAAGCCGCTCAAGTCAACTGTCTGTCTGAAGTCGGGCTAGAGCAAGTACCGGTGGTATGCGAGTATCTTGATGTCTTTCCGGATGAATTACCGGGAATGCCCCCTGACCGTGACATTGAGTTCATCATCGAGCTCGTGCCCGGAGCAGGACCCATCTATAAGAAGCCTTATAGAATGGGGATGGAAGAATTAGCCGAGTTGAAGAAGCTACTAGAAGAGCAGCTGAGGAAGGGATTTATCCGCCCAAGTGCCTCCCCTTGGGGATCACCCGTTCTGTTTGTGGCAAAGAGGGACGGTACCATCCGCTTATGCATTGACTATCGTTCCCTCAATGAAGTTACAATCAAGAACAAATATCCACTTCCCAAGATTGAAGATTTGTTTCATCAGCTCAGCGGAGCCAAGGTGTTCTCCAAGATCGACCTCAGATCTGGGTACTACCAGCTGAAGATCAGACCCCAAGATATTCCGAAGACGGCATTCGTAACAAGATATGGCCTGTACGAGTGCACGGTCATGTCTTTTGGGTTAACCAATGCCCCATCTTACTTCATGTATCTCATGAATAAAGTCTTCATGGAATATTCGGACAAGTTCGTTGTTGTCTTCATCGTTGACATTCTTGTCTTCTCGAAGACGGAGGAAGAACATGAGCAACATCTGAGGATGGTCCTAGCCAAGCTTCGGGAGCACCAACTGTATGCCAAATTCAGCAAGTGTGAGTTCTGGCTACATAAAGTTGGATTCTTAGGTCATGTCTTGACCGAAGAAGGATTATCAGTTGATCCCGCGAAGATCGAAGCTGTGACCCAATGGCAATCTCCAACGACCGTCAAGGAAGTCAGAAGCTTCCTCGGACTTGCGGGCTATTACCGCAAATTCGTGGAAGGATTCTCTATCATTGCCCGGCCAATGACTCAGCTCCTCAAGAAGGACAAGAAGTTCGAGTGGACGCCAAAATGCGAAGAGAGCTTCCAAGAACTCAAGAAGAGATTGACCACCGCCCCAGTTCTGGCAACACCCGATATTCACAAGGAGTTCGTGATATATTGTGATGCCTCTCGAACCGGATTGGGAAGCGTTCTGATGCAAGAAGGTCAAGTCATAGCTTACCTCTCCAGGCAGCTACGACCTCATGAGGAGAACTACGCTACTCACGATCTTGAGTTAGCGGCAGTGGTTCACGCCTTGAAGACATGGCGGCATTACCTCCTAGGGAAACGGTGTGAGATATACACAGACCACAAAAGTCTGAAGTACATTTTCACCCAAAAGGAATTGAACATGAGGCAGCGAAGATGGTTGGAACTCATCAAAGACTATGACCTCAGTGTTCAATATCACCCCGGGAAGGCTAACGTGGTGGCCGATGCCTTAAGCAGGAAGGCTTGCTCTTTGAATGCCATTATTCAAGAAAGGCAGCCAACCTTGTTTAAGGAACTCGAACAGTTCAGTTTGGAATTTGTCACCCCTGGATTTCTGGATCATTTGGAAGTCAGACCGACCCTGATGGACGAAGTCAAGAAGGCACAAGATGGACATACAAGCATCGAAGGCATCAAGAAGAAGATGAAGCTAGGCAAGGCCCCAGGATTCTCTGAAGACGAGCAGGGGATTGTTTGGTACAAGGGCCGCATCTGCGTACCAAACAAGACGGAGCTGAAGAACCTGATCCTGCAAGAAGCCCACGACACTCCGTATTCCATCCACCTCGGAGGAACCAAGATGTACCAAGACTTGAAGGCAAGATTCTGGTGGCACGGGATGAAAAGAGAGATTGCAACCTATGTTGCAAAGTGTGATGTGTGCCAAAGGGTCAAGGCTGAATATCAGCGACCCGCTAGATTGCTTCAACCACTCAAGGTTCCTGAGTGGAAGTGGGATAAAGTCGGAATGGATTTCATCACTGGACTACCAAGGTCGAATAGAGGACATGACTCCATCTGGGTCATAGTCGACCATTTGACCAAGGTGGCCCATTTCATTCCTGTTAAGACTACCTATTCCGGCAACCAGTTGGCAACTCTCTATATCAACCGAATCGTGAGCCTCCATGGTGTTCCACAAGAAATTGTGTCAGATCGAGGCACCCAGTTTACTTCAAGGTTCTGGAGAAGATTCCAAGAAGCCTTGGGAACCAAGTTATCTTTCAGCACAGCTTTCCACCCACAGACCGGAGGTCGGACAGAATGAGTAAATCAAATTCTCGAAGACATGCTCCGAGCCTGTGTCTTGGCGTATGGAGCCAAGTGGGAAGATTGTCTCCCTTTTGCCGAGTTCTCCTATAACAACAGTTACCAGTCGAGCCTTCAAATGGCACCATTTGAGGTGTTGTACGGACGCAGATGTCGCACACCCCTCAATTGGTCAGAGACTGGAGAAGGGCTAGTCTTTGGACCAGATATTCTCCGCGAAGCAGAAGAGCAAGTCCAACTAGTCAGAGAATGTTTGAAAGCGGCCAAGTCAAGGCAAAAGAGCTATGCTGACGCTCGACGCCGAGACATGAGTTTCCGTGTCGGAGACCATGTGTACATGCGGGTAACCCCTCTAAAGGGAACCAAGCGTTTCCACGTTAAGGGGAAACTTGCGCCAAGATTCATTAGCCCTTTCAAGATCACCGACCGACGAGGAGAAGTGGCTTACCAGTTGGAACTACCACCTAAGCTATCCGATGTGCACAACGTATTCCACGTGTCACAACTCCGGAAATGTCTCCAAGTTCCAGACAAGCCTAATCTCTACAAGGATGTTGATCACCAAGCCATTGATCTGCAGCCTAATTTGACCTACCGCGAGAAGCCCATTCGCATTCTGGACGAAGCAGAACGACGGACGCGAAGCCGTACCATCAAGTACTTCAAGGTCCAGTGGAGCAACCACACCGAAGCAGAAGCAACCTGGGAACATGAAGACTATCTTAGATCCAAGTTTCCCGATCTCTTTTAAGACCTAGTTTAGGAATCTCGGGGACGAGATTCTTGTAAGGGGGGTAGGTCTGTCACACCCTGCATTTTGTAACATGTTATTTGCATTAATGAAGTATGAAAATTTGGAGCAACAAATTTTTTTGGCATCATTTGGCTTTTATTTGGATTTGAGTTTTCCTTCATGGGTTCTTCATGTGCTCATTAAAGTCAACTATTACCTCTTGCAGAATTCATCTCCATACCCAAAACTTCTGCCAAATGATCATGCCAAGTGTTATATAACAGTATAGTATTTTCTTACAAAATTAATTTGGCCAAAATGTATTTTTTAAAATTTAGTATTCCTAAAACCCCTGAATTGAGGTTTGCACTGCAAGTGCTTGATTTAGGGTGAGAAAGTTATTTCAAAAATTATATTTGAGACCTAGTAGTCATAGGACTCCCAGAAACCACAAAAGTATAATTTTAAAAGTTATTTTCCTATTTTATTTAAAAGCTTTTTCTTAAGGCCAGAAATGGTCTTTAATAGGGGAAAATTATTTAAGTATTTCAAAAATACTTGCCAAAATTCAGTTAGACTCATAGGACATATATTGTCCATATATAAGAGTTTCAACACTTGGTCATGTTGAAAATAATGGGCTAATCCCTCCAAAACCCTTTCTGGATATTTCAAGCTTTTGAAATATTTACAAAGGAAATATTCTCCAAAAATTCCAGGGAAATTCTATCATGTCATATATGACATATTTGTTGATCTTGCCAAGTCCCATGCCTTGGGAAGCAAGAAAACATCCTCAAACCCTTCATAACCATTCTGTCCATATTTGAAGTTTGAGCAACTTTACATTGCCAAACTTGTCCAAATGCTCTCAAACTTGGTGCACATGCTAGAAAGGCCTAATAAGGCATCTAGACCAAATGGCACAAGAATTGGAGAAGAGAAACTTGATCAGAATACCCCAAAACCATTTCTGTTTAAATGTAAATTTGAACAACTTTACATTACCAACTTTTTACCTGGAGCTTCAAACTTTGTGGGCATGATCAATACCCCTAATGATGAAACTACACCAAGTGGTGCATCAAGGGGAGATGATTAGGTTGACTCAAACAAGATGAAGCCATTCTTGTTGATTTCTAGGGTTCCCCAAAGTTACATTGGCTAGTTTCTTCAAATGAGCCCAAATTTGGTGAAACACCCTATTTTATTATAACATTCAATCATGTTAAGTGTCATGGCAAGTGGAGATCATTTGCTTGATCAAACACCTTCTGCCTATTTACCAAAACTACCATCTTGATCACTTTTACTATTTACCTTGGCCTCAACTTTCTACCACAGGTTCATCAAGTTACTATCTACCTCCAGTAACTCTCCCATGTCTCCAGCTCCATGATTGAGGGGTAAAAACCCTAGTTCACCTTGCTGGACAGCCTAGATTCACCAAGTTACCAGCTTCCTCTCTCTCTCCTTGATCATCCAGGGTATCCAATGCCACAGCTGGGCTGATTACATCACCCTAAACCCCCCAGACACGGCGGGCACGCCCAGAGGGCCAATGGCATGCCATGGCATGCAATTAGGCCGCTCCAGAGCGCGCTACAGTGCGCACCCGCACTGTAGCTTCGCCCAATCCAGTGCAGCCGACAGCCTCGAGCTCTCCCCTCGCGCCTCCCAACGCCCCTCGACGTCCGCAACCTCCACCGGTGCTGTCCCCCTCCTCTCTCTCCCTCCAGTGGCCGCCTTCGCACGTGCACCGACCGCCCGCAACGTCCACTCGTCGGCCTCACACGCGCGAACCCTCCGGCGCTGTCCCCGCTCATCCTCTCTCCTCTACTAGGCGTAGGGCTCGTCCAGCAACGCCGCAGACACACTCTCGTCGCCTCCCGTGCACTGTGGCGTCGAGCAGAAGCTCGCCGGCGCACAGGTCCACGGGACCTCGCCGTTCCCCTATAAATAGGACCCCCCGAGCCCTCTACTCTGCACCAACAGCCTCCCCTCATCCCCTTTAGCCCTCCAGCACCACTAGTTCGTCCCCGAAGAGCCCCAGTGCTCGGGATCGACTGGAGCTCCACCGCGTCGGGCAGCCGGCGATCTCGAGGTACAGGCCCTCTCAGCCCCTCCTTTTGCTCGATTCGGAACCGCCGCACCTCACTGATGCATTCCCCTGCCTTTTCCCCTTCTGCAGCTGCCGGAAACGAGCTAGCCAGCAGCTTCCCGACGACCCTCCGCCGTCCCACCTCGCCGCCGACGAACCCGACCTCCCCGGCGAGCCGCACCACCACCACTACCTCCGCGACTCGCTGCTGAGTCCGTCCCTGCCCTCCGTTGGCTCCGCCGTGCCCGGATTCGCCGCCGGTGAGCTCGCCGTCGCCGTGGCCGAGAGGTTGAAGATGACAGGCGGGCCCCGCCTATCATCCTCACCACTCCCTCTCTCCCCTCGCTGCCGCTGACCGCTGGGCCCCGCCCGTCAGGTTTAAAACCCTGACGTGCGCGCGCTGGCGCCCGAGCGGCTGGGCTAGATGCCTTGGGCCGTGCACTGTGGCCGCTCTGGCCCAGTGGCACAGGGCCATTTCTTTTATTCTTTCTATGATTAATTCAATTAATTTTACATAAATGAATATTAGTCCAAATGAAATAATTCCAACTCCTAAATTCTTGTAATATTCCAACCTATTTAATGGTGTCACTTTCACACATATCCATGAAACTTTTCTGTTCTGTTCAAATTTAAATTCAAATTTAAGCAGTAAAACTCCTGTTCTAAAATCCTTAGATTCCATTCTGCAACTCCAAAACTCCAACTAAGAATTTTCTCCATCTTAGTTTTCCCTCTAGTATTTAACAAAAATAAGTTGACATTTTTCTAAGCACTTTGATTTTTCTGTTTTCATTGTGGTCTTATTTTCCCGTTGTTATTTTGCGACGATTAGATCTCGTATTTGACGAAGTTGCTGAAGAAGGAGAAGGAGAAGGATTTGAAGACTTTGAAGACCAAGCCAATCCAGGCAAGCAGCCCTTTTACCATGATACACTTGTTCTTCGGAACCCGTTTGTTTCCGATGCATGATGATAGAGTTACGGTGGTGACCTAGTTGAAACCACCACATGATGCATGCTTTACTCTTGATCTTGCTATGCGCTAGATGCAATGCATATGGTTAGTAGTAACGCTTAGAGATGCATGTGTGCCATGATACCTTCGTGGTTGCATTCTTTTCGAAAAATCCCGTCAGGTGCCATTCATGCCCGAGGGAGATGATGAGTTGGGTAACCACTTGATGACGAAGTGGTGTACCGAGAAAAGTGTGTGTAAAGTTTTTCAAACGGATTGGTTTAAGTTGCGACCGTTATTCCAACCATACATGTGCAACCACTCTACCCCTTATGGGACGGGGCTTTATTGATTACTTAGGCCGATACTAGCATGGTGCCCGCATTACTAGTGACGGGAAGACTTAAGGTCTTTTCCCGGGACGGGGTCGTGCTTGGATAGACGACCATGACTGTTTTCACAGGGCACCGGACACACCGTTGGTCCCTTCGGGTACGCGTGACATTGAAATTTGGGCAAGTCCCGTGATCTATTGTTTGTACTCGAGGGCCGTGTACCAACGAGTGGACTCTATGTTAGTGTCGTCTAAGGAAAGATAATGACCAGGTGCTTCCCCCGAGTACTTGAGGTACTGCGGGATCGTGGGTGACACGAAAGTTTCCCGGTTCTTGTGGGTAAAGTGCGCAACCTCTGCAGAGTGTAAAACTATTCGAATAGCCGTGTCCACGGTCAAGGACATTTGGGTAACCGCTCTTGGGCTACGTCCAATGTTTGCGAAACCATGTGTGTGTATGTTGAGTCAAGGTGGTGACTTGACTCGTTGAGCTGAATCATATTCATGTTGATATTGGTAACCTGACTTCGAGATTACGTGAGTTTATTGATGCATATACTTGATGGTAGAATATTTGTTCTAGCTTATGGCTAGATTGATCATTATTGTTCAATTGCACTGTTACTTTGAACCAAATCACGGGTTGCTTGCGAGTACATTCAAAGTACTCATTGGCTTGCCACTGGTTATTTAATTGGCCAGGCATGGAGGAACAGGAATTTGAAGAAGAGTTCTTTGGAGACGAACATGCGAACTAGGATGCTATCCCCGTCAGAATGCCTGTAGGGTTAAGGCAGATGGCATGGGTTCTACCTATCATCGACTTCCGCTATTTGGGTTATTTCCCCATTCAGCCCGTGAGGCTTTATCTATGTAAGACTTGGCCATAATGGCCATAATTTGTGTAAGACGATGTGTATAGATGTAAGACTCTTGTTCTTCCACTTCTATGTGTTCAGTGAGCATTGATCTCTGGGATCACTGTACACGTGCATTCGGTGATCTCGACTTCTAAGTCGGGCTCCCCACAACAGCAATAGAAGCAAGACCAATAATTTCATCCTTACCGGGTGGTGCCTTTTCAAGGGGTTGTCTACGGAATTTAGCAAAGTTAAAATCATGAGACGTATCCCCTAATCCAATAGTAACAATATCTTTCACGCAGTCTATCTTGGCATTAATAATATTCAAGAAGGGTCTACCAAATATAATAGGATAGAATGCATTTTGTGGGAAACTAAGAACAAGAAAATCAGCAGGGTATTTAACTTTCCCACACAAGACTTCAATATCTCTAACAATCCCAACTAGTGAAATAGTATCTCTATTAGCAAGCTTAATAGTAACATCAATCCCTTCTAACTCAACAGGTGCAATATCATGCATAATTTCTCGATATAAGGTAAGAGGGATAATACTCGCACTAGCACCTACGTCACAGAAGCCATGATAACAATGATCTCCTATTTTGACAGAGATAACATGCAGGCCTACAACAGGTTTATGTTTATTCCTAGCATTGGGTTTGGATATTCCAGCAGATTCTTATTGGAGGTAAATAACATGGTCATCTAAATCTTCTACCAAGAGATCCTTAATCATAGCAACACTAGGTTCAACTTTAATTTGCTCAGAGGGTGTAGGTGTTCTAGTGTTACTCTTACGAACTACAGTTGAAGCTTGAGTATGACCCTTTATCCTAACAGGGAAAGGTGGCTTCTCAATATAAGCGGTAGGAATAACAAGATCAACATTATAAGTGATAGTCTTTTCTTCAACTTTAATAGGTTCAACTACTTTTACTTCAATAGGGGGATGGTATTTAAACCAGTTCTCCTTGGAGAGATCAACATGAGTAGCAAAAGATTCACAGGAAGAAGCTACTATCTCAGAGTCAAGTCCATATTTAGTGCTAAACTCATGGAAAACATCTGTATCCATAAAAGCTTTGACACAATCAAACTTAGGGGTCATACCTGACTCCTTACCTTCGTCGAGATCCCAATCTTCAGAGTTGCATTTAATTCTTTCCAATAAATCCCATTTGAAGTCAATAGTCTTCATCATATAAGAGCCAGAACAAGAAGTATCGAGCATGGAGCGATTATTATGAGAAAGCCGAGCATAGAAATTTTGAATGATCATTTCTCGTGAGAGATCATGATTGGGGCATGAATATAACATTGACTTAAGCCTCCCCCAAGCTTGAGCGATGCTTTCTCCTTCGCGAGGCCAGAAATTATAAATATAATTACGATCACGATGAACCTGATGCATAGGGTAGAACTTCTGATGAAATTCCAACTTCAGACGATTATAGTTCCATGATCCCATATCATCGGATAGCCTAAACCATGTCAATGCATCTCCCTTAAAAGATAAAGGGAAGACCTTCTTCTTGATAACATCCTCGGGCATACCTGCAAGCTTAAACAATCCACAAACTTCATCCACATAGATTAGGTGTAAGTCGGGATGCAGTGTTCCGTCTCCTGTAAAGGGATTTTCAAGCAGTTTCTCTATCATACCTGAAGGAATCTCAAAGCAAACATTTTCAATAGGTGCAGTAGGTTGAGGGGAAAATCTTTTCTCTTCTGGTTGGGGTGAAGATACCCCGAACAAGCCCCTCAAAGGATTTTGAGCCATAGTAACAAGTGACAATAAATTTCAGCACACTATAAATTTTTCCTTACCAAATTCCACTTACCAAAGGTGCTTCACTCCCCGGCAACGGCCCCCTGAAAAGAGTCGTGACGACCCACAAGTGTAGGGGATCTATCGTAGTTCTTTCGATAAGTAAGAGTGTCGAACCCAACAAGGAGCAGAAGGAAATGATAGGCAGTTTTCGGTAAGGTACTTTCTGCAAGCACTGAAATTATAGGTAACAGATGGTTTTGTGATAAGATAATTGGTAGCAAGTGACAAAAGGTAAAAGTAAATAAGGTGCAGCAAGGTGGCCCAATCCTTTTTGTAGCAAAGGACAAGCCTGGACAAACTCTTATATAAAGTAAAGCACTCCCGAGGACACATGGGAATTATCGTCAAGCTAGTTTTCATCACGATCATCTGATTCACGTTCGGTACTTTGATAATTTGGTATGTGGGTGGACCGGTGCTTGTGTGCTTCCCTTACTTGGACAAGCCTCCCACTTATGATTAACCTCTAATGCAAGCATCCACAACTACAAAAGAAGTATTTTGGTAAATCTAACCATAGCCTGAAACATATGGATCCAAATCAGCCCCTTACGAAGCAACGCATAAACTAGGGTTTAAGCTTCTGTCACTCTAGCAACCCATCATCTACTTATTACTTCCCAATGCCTTCATCTAGGCCCAAATAATGGTGAAGTGTCATGTAGTCGACGTTCACATGACACCACTAGAGGATAGACAACATACATCTCATCAAAATATCGAACGAAGACCAAACTCACATGACTACTAATAGCAAGACTTCTCCCATGTCCTCAGGAACAAAAGTAACTACTCACAAGACAAAATATTATCCATGATCAGAGGGGTATTAATATGCATAATGGATCTGAACATATGATCTTCCACCAAATAAACCAACTAGCATCAACTACAAGGAGTAATCAACACTACTAGCAACCCACAGGTACCAATCTGAGGTTTGGGTACAAAGATTGGATACAAGAGATGAACTAGGGTTTGAGAGGAGATGGTGCTGGGGAAGATGTTGATGAAGATAGCCCTCCCCAAAATGGGAAAGTTGTTGCTGATGACGATGGTGACGATTTCCCCCTCCTGGAGGGAAGTATCCCCGGCAGAACAGCTCTGCCGGAGCCCTAGATTGGTTTCCGCCTCGGTTCCGCCTCGAGACGGCGGCATCTGGTCCCGAAAGCCTCCTTCTGATTTTTTTTCCAGGTCAAAACACATCATCTGGGAGAAGATGGGCATCGGGGGCCTGCCAGCTGGCCCACGAGGTAGGGGGCGCGCCCTGGGAAGGAGGGCGCGCCCCCCACCCTCGAGTACAGCCGGTGGCCCCTCTCGTGGGTTTGTTCCGCTAGATATTTTTTATATTTTCCGGAATGATGTTCTGCTGAGTTTCAGGGCTTTTGGAGTTGTGCAGAATAGGTTTCCAAAGTTTGCTCCTTTTCCAGCCCAGAATTCCAGCTGCCGGCATTCTCCCTCTTCATGTGAACCTTGTAAAACAAGAGAGAAAAGGCATAAGTATTGTGACAAAATATTTAATAACAGCCCATAATGCAATAAATATCAACATATAAGCATGATGCAAAATGGACGTATCAGTGTTCTTCAGAATAAGCACTATGAACTAGGCTGTTAAGCAATACCGTCAAATGGGCTTTCTCTGCCAATTCTCCGGGTGCAGCCATTTGCGTGCCAGCAAGGACCGGCTTACCTTTCAGCCTTCTCTTGTCGCGAGAGAGGGGCAAACCTATAGGTCCTTGTTTCATGTATTCGGTGCAAAACTCAACCACCTCCTCCGCGGTATAACCTTGTAGGATGCTTGCCTCTGGCTGGTTTCGGTTTTGACAAAAGTGTTTCAGTATTCCCATGAACCGCTCGAAGGGATACATGTTGCGAAGAAACACAGGACCACAATACTTTATCTCGTCGACAAGGTGCTCAGTGAGATGGACCATGACATCAAAGAATGATGGTGGGACAATATTCTTGCAATATCATCTTGCATATGATCCACCTCTTCAAGATCAACAACATTATGTCATAGTTGGTTGAAGAAATCACAAAGGTCAATGAGTGTGTTTCTTATATCTTTGTCCATCAGATTCCTGATGGCCACCGGGAGGATTTGTGTCAACATTACGTGGCAATCATGTGACTTCATGTGTCCCAACTTCATTTTACCGGAGCTCACATCCACGAGACTTCTGATGTTTGCATAGTAGGAAGAGGGTGTCTTAACTGACAACAAATAGGTGAAGAACTGTGTCGCTTCTTTTGTACTGAAATTGTAACTCTGGCGAGCTTTGATGAATTTGTCATCATCTTCTGCTTCACTCTTGCGTTTTGATTGATCAGCAAGCATATCGAGTCGTGAACTGTCACCATCCTTTCTTTTACCTTTAATCTTGAGCAGGGTACCAAGGATGCTTTCACATACGTTCTTCTCTACGTGCATGACATCAATGCAGTGACGTACACGTAGAATCTCCCAGTAAGGTAATTTCCAGAACACCAATTTCTTCTTAAACACTTGACCCTTGGGTGTTTGTTTCACCGTCAAAGGGTGGTTATTGCCAAGCACAACATTAATTTATTTAGCCATGTTGTGGACCACCTCCCCTTCATAGGGTCTTGGGGCCACACCTGCCTCTGCCGTACCATCAAATTCAGCTTTCATATTTCGGTATGTGTGAGTTTTTCGTAAGAACCTACGATGACGCAAATACACGGTTTTGTGTGAGTTGGGAAGTCTTCTGCTAGCTGTCCTATCCATGCATGTGACACACCCTACATCTCCCTTTGTTTTCTGCCCGATGTGTTGCCTAATGCTGACATATCTTGAATGGTGTGCACCAGCATCGCATGTAGATCAAAAATCTCCATTTTGTAAGCATCATAACATTTTACAGCTGGTGCATCTATCCACACTGTCACAGTTCTTCTACCAGTAGCTCAAAGTAAATGTCGATGTCATTTCCACGTTGCTTCGGGCCTTGGGTAATCATTGACATCATAATGTATTTTTTTCTTCATACACAACCAAGGAGCTAGGTTATATATGCACAGAAGCACCGGCCATGTGCTGTGATTGGTGCTCATATCGCCAAAAGGATTCATCCCATCAATACACTCCCCGAGCCGTATACTTCTAGGATTTGGCAAATTCTCCAAACTTGTTGTCGATGAATTCCCACTGAGCCCCATCTTTCGGGTTCCTCATAAACTTATCCACAATTCGCGCACCATGGTGCCACCACAACCTCTTTGCCTCTTTAGGGTTTGCAAACAAATGCCTCAACCTTGGAATTAAAGGCAAGTACCAAACAACCTTGAACGGGATTCCTGTCTTGATCTCGTCGTCCAATTTGTACTTGTCCTTTGCTCTCCCGCGCTTGTATCATGCATGCTTCATGTGGGACATGCATGCAAATCTTTGTACTCACCACGGTAAAATACACAATCATTCACACAAGCGTGTATCTTCTGTACTTCAAGTTCCAATGGGCAAACAATTTTCTTGGCTTCATTCGTGCTTCTAGGGAGCACATTATCTTCCGGAAGAATTTATTTGAAAGACCTAACATCTCTGTGAAGCCCTTGTTTGATAGACCGTTTGCTGCTTTAAATTAGAGAAGCGCCAGGGTGGCACTCAACTTGGAATATTTCTTTTTGCAACCAGAATACAATTCTTTCTTGGAGTCTGCATCAATGGTTGGCAGATCCTTGTACCCAATCATATCCTTTTTTAGGCCCTCGAAATCTGCAATCATAGTGATGGCTTCTCGCCCCTCGTTGGTTACCCCAAGTGGAAGGTTTGAGATGCAGTGTAGCGGTAGTTTTCCCTTGGCAAAGATACCAAGGATCGAATCCCCTGAGACTCCGAGGTTCAACAAGAAGGTGTCAACTGCTAGCGGCGCAACTAGCGATTGACCGGACCTGCACATAAATACAAATAACTTTGCTCCCAACGAGTATAGAGAGGTTGTCAATCCCTCCGGCCTTGTCGTTTACAAAGGATCAAACGCAAGAGATAATAGTGATACGTATGACTGCAACTAGTAAGTAAGGACTGAAAGTAAATAGCGGATGTGATCAGTGATGGTAATATGGACCGGGGTCCCATGATGTTCACTAGTGATGTCTCTCTCCCAAAAGACGATAAAATAGCTAAGCGAGGTAAACGAATTACAGCTGGGCAATTGACAGGATTATGTGCGCAAACCAATGCGAACTATGCTGCAAAGAAAGGTAGAGGCTCAAAAGCATGGGCGGTACGCCAAGGTAAGTAGACCGAAATCCATCTGCATCTACTACTAATCATCCACCTTGAGATATCTATCCAGAACATCTCACTGGTATTAAGTTGCGAGTCCCACCCATAGTGTAAACTCAAAGCAACAGACAACTGCATTAAAAGAACTTTGCGTAAAGTAAACAATCCTTGCACCCGCGAGTACAAGAACCGTTGTTTTCCCCCTTGTGGCAACAGCACATCCCCTAGACTCATGTTTCTGTCACTCAAGCTAGTCATTGAGGGGCATGAACCCACAATCAAGCATAACGTTCCCTCTTGGCGTTACTACCAACTACTTGGCCAAAGCAATAAACAGCAACGGAGAACATGCAAGAAATACTCAAGAACATAAATATAAAAGAGGTAAATCAAATATATTACTCACACACAATCTGAACATAATCTCATAATCCATCGGATCCCAGCAAACTCATCATAGCAACAACATAAGGATTACATATGTGCCTCGATCATGTAGGGCAGCTCACGAGGTCTAATCGGTGAAGAACAAAGAGGGGAGGAGAATATCACATAGCTACTGGTCATGGACCCATGGTCCAAGGGAGACTACTCACAACTCATCCGGGAGGCGTCCATGGTGGTGGAGAGGCTCCCGGTGGTGATCCTCCCCTCCGGCAGGGTGCCCGGAAGAGTTCTCCTGGTGCTCCCGATCTTGGAAGCGCGGCGGCGGCGGAACAGAGATGAGATCGCGAAAAAGGGTTCCGTCCTCGAGGGTTTCGGGACGCGGTGTAAATATATGCCAAAGGGGGCGTCAGAGGAGGCCAGGGGGGCCCAGGCGCCCTGGCGGCGCGGCTAGGAGGGGGGGCGCGCCCTCTGGCCGCCTGGAGCCCTGGTGTCCCCCCTCCGGCCCTACTTTGGCCGCATGAAAGCTTCCGGAACGCTGATTTTTTATATATTTTTCCCGGAATTTTTCTGGCAGTTTACGTAATGGGAAAACCTGAAATACAAAAACAGCAGAAAACAGAAACTGGCACTGGGGTGCACTGAGTTAATAGGTTAGTCCAAATATGATCAAAAGTGTATGGAAGTGCATAAATATCATAGCAATATCACACAAAAGAGGCATGGAGCAAGCAGAAATTATAGATACGTTTTGGACGTATCAACATCCCCAAGCTTAATTCCTGCTCGTCCTCGAGTAGGTAAATGATAACAAGCATAATTTCTGTGGTGACATGCTATTAACCATATAAGAACTTTTCACAGTCACATGACAAATGCTTACTGAGACAATGAATCTGTAGTAGTTAAGTTGCCTCATGAGAATATCACAAAGAACTGAAAGTTTTACAATATGATACTGAAACACTCAATAGATTTGCAATGAGCATGGTGTGCAAACATGACAAAGTGATATCTCGATTGCCCCCTTTAGTGAAGCAAAACATAAATGCAGGGGCACCTCCAAAGTTTAAGTGACGACTAGATACAATGATTTCAGAATAAACGATATCATAGTCATGCAGAAGACAATGGTACTTTGGGACAATGCACATTACACTCAGAATGACAATCATGCTCTCAATAGTTGGTGCTTTAAAGAAAGAAGGTGGAGACTCTCGAACTGTGGCTTTTGTTGGCAAGGTTGAAAACCTGTGGTCGGAAACAAAAACTAAACATGTACCAGAGCTCTTGGTTTTAAAAACAGAGGTAATAATTATTTTTTTAGAATATGCATATTTCGTCAACGAATGCTAGCAGATAACTCAATCACTTCTTGAGCTAGACAAGTTTCGAGGAACGGCTCCCGCATGAGGACGGTCACATCCCCTTAATCTCCTTTGTTTATCACTGCCAAAGTTTTCTGATTTCTCATGAACAAAGCGTGAAGGAGGGTTTGTTTGTTGTATAATTTTTTAATGAGCCGGGCGCACTCTTTGCCAGTTCCTTCTCGTATTATGGGTTTGCACATTAGACATGCAATCCCGGGATGAAGCTTGTCCAACTTAGAAAGATCATGAATTAACTACTACTTCCTCATGAGCTAAAACAGAGGCACAAAAGAGAAATGCTTTTTTTTGAATAATTTCGAGATGGTACATGAAAGTCTTCGTTAGGAATGGCAGGTAAATACCATGTATAGGAAGGTATGGTGGACTCATATGGCATAACTGGTTTAAAGGATTTTGGATGCACAAGCAGTCCGTCCGCTTAGTACAGGCGAAGGTTAGCAAAAGACTGGGAGCGACCAACTAAAAGAGCAATGACGGTCATAATCATGCAGAGCGACAAAGCAACATTGAATCGGGCATGGAAGTTATATCGCTACTCAGAAATTAAAGATCATCAAGGCTTGATAGACTTTCTTTACAGTCTTAAATATGCGTGAGCATACGCCAAGTCAATCAAATTAAATTCTTGGAGGAAGATATCACTAAACCATACCACATCATAGGCAAACAAATCATGTTGGTACTTCAATAACACATTAAGAACCCCCCCAGCTATTTGAGACTAACCATAAGAAAACATGAACTACTAAGCACCATTATGCACATAGCATTTTTATCATAGACATATCAACCAGTGCAACAGAAGCCAACTCTCTTAACAAGATAAGCATGATAACTAAAGAGAGTTCCAGCGACCAACTAAACAAAAGCTCTTTAAAAAGTAAAGCATGAAAACTAAGAGCTGAACATGATAGTAGCTATTGAAAGACAAAGAACACACACAGCAAGGATAGACATGAAAATTCTATGTTATGTTCTAGGTTGAAGTGGAGCGTGTTTCTCTCCCACACAAAGAAAGCTGAGTTCCAACACGTTATGAACAGCAAGCAAAGCTAAAGAAAACTAAAAAGGAAACTAAAAGCAAGACGCTCCAAGCATAGCACATAACACATGAAGTGATAAAAATATAGTGGAACGGAAGACGAACTGATAGTTGTTGATGGAGAAGGGGATGCACGGGGGCATCCCCAAGCTTAGACGCTTGAGTCTTATTGAATATTTCTTGGGGGTGCACGGGGGCATCCCCAAGCTTGAGCGTTTAACACTCCTGAATCTTTTTATCATCTTCCCTCGCACACTTGAAAACTCCCTTCATACATAATTCATCATAATCTGATTAGCGAGGTTAGTACCCTTAATAAAATAATTTTTCCTTGCTGGAAATAAGGATATTCTTGAAGGTCTACTGTTTCTCAAGATTGCCAAAAGGTTTTTGCAAAGAAAAAGCAAGCTCAAGGTTTGCAAAACGAAGAAAAGGCAAAACAGGACAGAATCTGTGAAAAACAGACCAGCAGGTAGTAAATAATTTTTCCGGGGCACTTCTGCAACTCAAATAAAAAAACTCAGAACAGATGCTCGAAAGCCAATTGTATAGAGCACGCTGTCGAAAAAATTCAGACCAAAAAGATGATCTGGTGATTTTATATGAATTTTTCTGTCCAAGGACAGAATCTGTTTCCTGGACAGCACGTCACAACTTTTGAACTTTCTTGCAATCAGAGGCTACACTTGGCACAAAGCTGAAAAGTATAGATACAATGATGATGCTACTGTAGTAACAACATCAAGACACAACAAAAGCAAAATAAAATTTTATTCATTGTGGGCTGCCTCCCAAAAGCGCTTTCTTTTATGCCTTTAAGCTAGGCATAATGCAAAGAGATCAAGTTTTATCAAGAGTAAAAGAATAGCTAGCCCATATAACGGACTCAAAAGGTAACTTAATCTTCTTTCTAGGGAAGTGTTCCATCCCTTTCTTGAGAGGAAATTGTAATCTTATATTCCCCTCTTTCATGTCAATGATGGCACCAACGGTGCGAAGAAAAGGACGTCCCAAAATAATTGGACAAGAAGGTTCACATTCAATATCCATAATAGTAAAATCAACAGGAACATAATTGTCATTGACAATGATAAGAACATCGTCGATCCTCCCCAAGGGTTTCTTTATGGAAGAATCAACAAGACGAACACCAAAAGAACAAGAATCAAAAGGTTTCAATTTAAGCATATCATATATTCTTTTAGGCATAACGGAGATACTAGCTCCAACATCACATAAAGCATAGCAAGAGAAGTTATTCAACTTAATTTTAATCATAGAATTCCAACCATCTTCTAGCTTTCTAGGTATGATGGCTTCTACCCTAAGTTTCTCCTCCCTAGTTTTGATGAGAGCATTAGTGATATGCTCTGTGAAGGCAAGATTAAGCGTGCTAGTGTGGGGATCTCTAGCCATTCTTTGTAAAAAGGTGACAACTTCTGAGAGACTACAATTATCAAAATGTCACATCCCTAGTTAGCACTTGCATTAGGGTTAGTTGGTGTGTGCATCATGTTTACTTTTCAAAGAAATTTGAAATGGGAATGACAGAAACCCCAGCACCCCTCTCCTAACAACTAGGGTTTGATAAAATATTTTCCAATGTACCCAAAATGCCCTTCAAAAATGTTCATCATTTCTGCCTTGGTCTCAAACCTTTGCTAAAAATGGTGCACAATTTTCTAGGACATCCAAGGTCACTTTATTAAATCATATGGTATTTGAATTTGGGCATTTAAATGCTATAAAATATTTTAAATGCTCAAATAATCATAAACTATAATGTTTCCTACTGTTCATATTTTATACAGTGGGTATGACAAGTTTCATGAGTTATAAAAGTGCTCTAGCATTTTTATTAATTAAACAAAGATGCAAAACAAATGAAACAGAAAAGAAAATAGGAAAAGGAAAATAGGAAGAAGCACTTACCTCGGGCCCAGCCCTGTAGCAGGCCGGCCCAGCCCACCAGCCCTCCTCTGTCGTCTTCCTCCTCGCGCCAGAAGGACGCGCGCGTGGCCGCCGCGCGCCGGCACGCGCCCGGCCACCTCCAGGCTGCTTGCCTGCCTCCCCGATGGCTTGGATGACTCCACGAGTCGACACGCAGCTGCCCCGACCGCTCTCACTTCTCCCCCTCGTCTCCTTCGCCCTCCCCTGGCTCTCTCCTCCTCCATCACCGAGCCGCCGTCGCCGCCGCTCGCCGTAGCCGCACTTAGAGCCACCCCCTCGCCCCGTGAGTGTGTCCAGAAGATCCGCCGCGTCGTCCTCATCCTCCTCGCTAAGCCACGAGCCGCCGGAAGCCCTGCAACGCCTCCATGCCGTCGTCCCCTTCCTCGGATCGCCGGAGCACCTCGCCGCCGTTACGAAGCTACAGCGCGTCCCCGACCCCTCCGTCGAGCTCGTTAGCATCGCAGTGAGCTTCTACGTCGAACCCCTCCTTCCTCTGCCTCGTTTGCACCTTGTAGCCGTTGCACCGTTGATCACCGAAATGCACCGCCGCCGTGCTCGCCGCCGGCGATGCTCCGGTGACCATTTGGTCACTGGCACCCGTCCATCACACTCACCGCAGCGCGTAGATGCGATAGGTGCTACGCACGCATCGCCTAGGCCCCTGCAGCCGCATCTCCACACACGCCCGCCGCCGGTCGCCGCCGTCGAGCTTGTTGCCGTCGTCTCCGGCCACCCCAGGTCCGGCGACCACCACCATCCGACGCGCAAGAGCAAGAGCTTTCCAACGCGCCTAGCCGCAACTCGAGCCGTGCCCCGTAGACGATTTCCGAAGCACACCGCCGTACTTGGCCTCGCCGGCGTCACGTCGCCGGTGGGTTTGACCTGTTTGACCAGGGGGTTGACTACCCCTGGGTCACTGACGTGTGGGCCACCTTTTGCTAATTAGTTAGTTTAATTAAGTTTCTGTTAATTTAATTAGTTAATTAGTTTAGTCACTGACCCGTGGGCCCAGGCCCCACTGACAGCTAATTAGTTTTAGTTTAACTCTAATTAACTTAGTTAATTAGCTGTGACACTGACATGCAGGGTCCACATGTCATGTTTGACTTGGACTAGCTCCTGTTGACTGACTGACGTCAGCATGATGTCATGCTGACGCAGTAAAGGTTTTTCTGGGATTTTTAGATTAAAAATAATTCAGGAAATTCCAGAAAATACCCAAAACTTCTAAAAATCATATAAAATCAACCATAGCTCAGATGGAAAAGATTTATATATGAAAAATGATCAGAAAAATCCAATCTTTCCAATGGCACTGGTTTCATGCATGTTTGAACAAGTTAACTTGCTGTATACATCAAAAACATGCTAATGCACTTATTTAAATAATAGTTTGAACTCCAATTTGAATCTTGATTCAAATAGGTTCAAACCCTTCTGGTTTTAGTTGCATTAGCCAACACACATGCATCTTGCCATGTCATGAGCATGCATCATATTGTTGCATTTGTTTGTTAATGATTGTATCACCGGTATTCTCTGTGTTAGGTCCTGCTCCCGAGGATACTGCTGCGTATCCAGTTGAAGAGCAGTACCCGACAACTACTTTGTCAGGCAAGCAATCATTGATCATTCTGATACAAACCCAATCTTCTCGCTCCTGCAAGTGTGAGTTGATAAAGAAATAGCATGGTGCAACAGCGTGTGAACTAGCATGTGTAGGAGTTGATTGAGCCATGTGATGTGTGATCCACCATGCTATTTCTTTATGTTGCCTGCTATGCTTAGAGTTGTGTCTGGTCTGGTTCATCTGGGTGATGGATCAGAGTGAAATAATCATACCGATAAAGAGAAGGAAGTGTGGAATATGCTTGGTAAAGGTATCGATGAAAGGCCATGTAGGAGTACATGGTGGGTTGTTTCATTGGAATCGTCCATAGGACCCGAGATCTGTATGTGTGGTTCAAGTTACAGCTACTACCACACATTGGGATCCTTAATTGACCCTCTCGGCTTATTAATTACCCTTGATCTCTGTCCAGGAGTTGCAACTAGTTTCTGGTGTTTATAGCTTACTGGAGGTCGTGCACAACGCTGACCCTCGGGGTGGATTGTGATGCGACAGGTACGTGGCACGGTGTACCGGTTGCCCGTTTGGTGACTCGAGAACCCTGTACACATCGTTTGGGGCCGTGAGCGACACCCCGGCCGGATCTCCCCACGGATGGAACCCAAATAGGCGATAAACCTGGACGAGAGACTTGAGTAGTTAGTCAGGTCGTGGCCGACACCCCCGCTGGGCTTCCGCTTGAAGGTTGCCGAGTACACGCCGAGTAAACGGCGATAAGTGGTGAAAGCGTGTGTGAAGAGGTACACCCCTGCAGGGTTATCAAACTATTCGAATAGCCGTTGTTCGCGGTACGGACTACTTGGTTACTCTTACAGTTCATAGACAAGTTGATGGATACTACTAAAAGCCTCAAGATAAGCGTGAGTGCCGCGGATGGCCCTTCCGTAGGATGACGGAAGAGGATCCTCGGTAGTGTATTGATTGTGGTGAGTAGAGGAGTCGTGTTCGTAATAACATCTTGCAATCTGTTGAGAGTTGTAGTATAGGTTAGCCAAGAGTCAAAGCTGGCTTCTGCTATGAACTCCACTACCCCCTTTGATAATGTTGCATGTATGATAGGTTCTGTGGTAAGACTTGCTGAGTACCTTTGTACTCATGTTTGCTTAATAACTGTTGCAGAGGAGAACCCTGCCCCTGCTGATGGGTTCTACATAGACGTTGACGTCGACGAGTAGCTTGACACCCAGACGGAGATCTGGAGCTTGTGAAGGGCCTTGTAGATAGTCAGGCTAAACCAAGCCTGTTTTATTTTCTAAGTTGTCTGTACTCAGACATGTAGCTTCCGCTTGTGCTTGTATGACTGTATGACTTGAGTGTTGGGTCATGTGACCCCTACCTGTATGGATATGTTATGTATGGCTCTTGAAGCCTTTTAAATAAAGTACTTGAGTCATAGAGTTCTGTTGTGATGCAATGTTGTATTTGCACATATTGAGCATATTGCGTGTATGTTTGAAATGCTTGGTATGTGTGGGATCCGACACCTAGTTGTTTTCCTTTGGTAGCCTACCTTACAGGGAAATGCCTCCTAGTGATTCTAATGAGCCTTGGTAGCTTGCTACTGCTCGAAACACGTAGGCTGGCCGGCATGTGTCCTTCTTCGTTCCTGTGTCTGTCCCTTAGGGGAAATGTCACGCGTTGTTCCTTTAAGTCCATGTAGGTTGCTATGACTTGGGTTCATACGTTGATGACCGACACGTTCGTTGCTGGGTCATGGATGCCTGTCCCTGTAATCTAGTGCCACTTTTGGTTTATAACTAGCCATGTCGACCCGGGTTCTCTGTCATATGGATGCTAGCGACACTGTCATATACGTGTGCCAAAATGCGCAAACGGTCCCGGGCCAGGTAAGGTGGCATCCGTGGGGTCACCGTGCGTGAGGCCGCAAAGTGATATGACGTGTTACAGCTAGATCGGTGTGACTTAGGATCGGGGTCCTGACACAAAATCAATTTTATCATTATTGAGCAGAATTGTAGTGTCATCTTCTTTGTTTGAATTGCTCTCTATTATAAGAGTTTGAACGTCTTCCCAAGTTTGGGGAAGTATAGGAGCAACTTTAAACTGAGGCTCATACTTTTTTCCTGGAAGACCATGCCATGGGCATAACTCTCCATTAAGACTAACATAATCACAAGGTTTATTACTTTTGTAGATCCCGACAGTGGTGATTGGCGTGATGGAAGAAGGGGTGGACTCCTCCCATTTAGTGTTTTTGGTGGAACCCATAGCAGCAAGCAAGCAAGATAACTATTTTTGTGATTTTTGATAAAAGACACTAAAGCAAAAACTGAAAGGTAAACTAACAAGACTAAAAAGCAAAGGTAAAAGATAGCGTGCAACTCCCCTATCTTGAAGAGTGGAGTCCCTGACAACGGCGCCAGAAAACTTTGCTTGATGGCTTCTCGCCCCTCGTTGGTTACCCCAAGTGGAAGGTTTGAGATGCAGTGTAGCGGTAGTTTTCCCTTGGCAAAGATACCAAGGATCGAATCCCCTGAGACTCCGAGGTTCAACAAGAAGGTGTCAACTGCTAGCGGCGCAACTAGCGATTGACCAGACCTGCACACAAATACAAATAACTTTGCTCCCAACGAGTACAGAGAGGTTGTCAATCCCTCCGGCCTTGTCGTTTACAAAGGATCAAACGCAAGAGATAATAGTGATACGTATGACTGCAACTAGTAAGTAAGGACTGAAAGTAAATAGCGGATGTGATCAGTGATAGTAATATGGACCGGGGTCCCATGATGTTCACTAGTGATGTCTCTCTCCCAAAAGACGATAAAACAGCTAAGAGAGGTAAACGAATTACACCTGGGCAATTGACAGGATTATGTGCGCAAACCAATGCTAACTATGCTGCAAAGAAAGGTAGAGGCTCAAAAGCATGGGCGGTACGCCAAGGTAAGTAGACCGAAATCCATCTGCATCTACTACTAATCATCCACCTTGAGATATCTATCCAGAACATCTCGCTGGTATTAAGTTGCGAGTCCCACCCATAGTGTAAACTCAAAGCAACAGACAGCTGCATTAAAAAAACTTTGCTTAAAGTAAACAATCCTTGCACCCGCGAGTACAAGCACCGTTGTTTTCCCCCTTGTGGCAACAACACATCCCCTAGACTCATGTTTCTATCACTCAAGCTAGTCATCGAGGGGCATGAACCCACAATCAAGCATAACGTTCCCTCTTGGAGTTACTACCTACTACTTGGCCAAAGCAATAAACATCAACGGAGAACATGCAAGAATTACTCAAGAACATAAATATAAAAGAGGTAAATCAAATATATTACTCAGACACAATCTGAACATAATCTCATAATCCATCGGATCCCAGCAAACTCATCATAGCAGCAGCATAAGGATTACATATGTGCCTCGATCATGTAGGGCAGCTCACGAGGTCTAATCGGTGAAGAACAAAGAGGGGAGGAGAACATCACATAGGTACTGGTCATGGACCCATGGTCCAAGGGAGACTACTCACAACTCATCCGGGAGGTGTCCATGGTGGTGGAGAGGCTCCCGGTGGTGATCCTCCCCTCCGGCAGGGTGCCGGGAAGAGTTCTCCTGGTGCTCCCGATCTTGGAAGCGTGGCGGCGGCGGAACAGAGATGAGATCGCGAAAAAGGGTTCCGTCCTCGAGGGTTTCGGGACGTAGTGTAAATATATGCCAAAGGGGGGCGTCAGAGGAGGCCAGGGGGGCCCAGGCGCCCTGGCGGCGCGGCCAGGAGGGGGGGCGAGCCCTCTGGCCGCCTGGAGCCCTGGCGGCCCCCCTCCGGCCCTACTTTGGCCGCATGGAAGCTTCCGAAACGCTGATTTTTTATATATTTTTCCCGGAATTTTTCTGGCAGTTTACGTAATGGGAAAGCCTGAAATACAAAAACAGCAGAAAACAGAAACTGGCACTGGGGTGCACTGAGTTAATAGGTTAGTCCAAATATGATCAAAAGTGTATGGAAGTGCATTAATATCATAGCAATATCACAAAAAGAGGCATGGAGCAAGCAGAAATTATAGATACGTTTTGGACGTATCACATAGCAGCAAAATCTGGCATATCAAGATCCTCATCATCTGCGTCGACGTCTTGGTTTTCTAGTGGGTGTTTCAGCTTTCCGGTGTTCCATTGGTAGCTTGACGCCTCTGCCTCGATGTTAGATTCAACATCCATGTGACACTGCTCGGGGTTTGGCATCTCGCTGCCCTGGGTATCTTCATCCATGACCTCCTCTTCACCGTGTCTGGTCCAACATGTATATTCATCCATGAATCCCATAGAGACTAAGTGCATCTGGACATCTGCAACTTCATGTGACTCTGTATTGGCACAATCAGTACATGGACACATGATGTAATCTGCATCACCAATTTTCCTCCTTGTACTTTCAGCCAAATTCATGAACTCTGTCACGCCACTGATAAAATATGCGGTTTTCCTATTCTTCATCCATCGAGATCGTACCATCTGCAGCACACAGATGGTAATTAAAAACAAAACAACAACATTAAAAGACTAATTAACTGCCGCCCAAAGATGCGTGCATAAATCACAAGGTTTTATTTTCATAATTACTGAGGGCGCTCCATGTTGTTATCCAGACGTGCAATGACAAAAATATGGCCAGTCAATTTACACGCAGAGTACTAGTACAACACTACCCTTAGGAATTGAATACCTTAATTAAGCCACTCACGAAAAGAATACCTTAATTAATTAGCCGCGCGACGACCTCCTCCCAGCAGACAGAGAAGCGTGATGCGGCGGCACGCTGATGCAGCAGGGTCGAGGAGCAAAGCTTAGTGTGGCTGCTGCCTGAAGTTCCACCTCCACTATCCCGCCGTCGACTGCGATGGATGTGCTCGAATCACGCCGCCGCCAACCTCGATCTCGATGGTTGAGATCCTCCTATCTCCCTCCACAGATCGAGCATTGACCTCCTATGACGCCGCCGCCGCCCACCGATCGAGGATTGACCTCTTCTCCGGTAGCCGCCGCTTAGGCCGCCGCCGCCATATATGCAGAGCGGCTGTTTTTCTACGGATATTCGCAGAACAACTCTTTACACGATATCTCATTGTAACTCAATTATATGGACATGGTAGTACATCACATAACCTACGTTGTCTTCTCACAAGGTTTGGTGCGGAAAATCGTGTGTGAAGTAATTCCCGACCGTTAGCTTATCTCCACAGTTTCCCCATTTCCCCCAAATCCCTATATAGCCTCCAAATGCCCTCGCGTGGCGCTGACATTGGGGGAATGCAGACGAGTGGTGCTGATGGTTTCGATGCGGCTGCTCCTGCTCGTATCGCCGCCACGACGGTGATCGCCGTCGAGCACTTGCCTAAGGTCATCAGAAGGCAGGTGTACTACGGATCTGAATTGTCTTGTCAGGTTCCAATCTATCCCAATGTTTTTTAGCATGTCCAAAGTATAGCTCCTTGTTGAATCCGTCCTGAATGACCCCCTACCCCCAGGAAAGAAATCTGCCGCCAGATCCGGAGCATGACTCCAGACTCCCGCAACAAGAGTTCGACTCCGAGTTTTGCGCCACCGAGAAGTACCAAAAGTTGAGTTGTCTGCACGGGCACACTCCCGCTCGACGTGTATGCACGGAGGGATTCAGCATTGGCAGGCGGTTTCTCAGTTGCCCCGTAGAGGTTAGTGCTAATTAAGTTCATCATTTTACTTTAGTTAATGCCACCGCTCATCCTGAATACTATTTAACATTGGCAGGGATATGAGTCTTGTGCCTTTTTTAACTAGCTAGATTTAGAATGGCATGGCAGGGCTCGGAGTGTTATCACCAAGCTCGAAGAAGATAGCGTAAAGCTGAAGAAGAAACTGGCTGAAGCAAGAAAGAATCAATCATAGGCAACAGATGAAAACAAGAGAAAAGAAGGAACTAACATGTGTAGTTGTGGTTGTCGCATTAGCCATGTTCGATGTGCTGTTTGCAATGATGATTAGGGGTTTTGTTTGACAGTTTTGCTAAAGCACATCTAGATGTGCTCTAAGTAATGCACATCTAGGTCCTACGCCAGTGATGCTACGCGAAGATTCGTGCAGATATTTTTCTTTGTCTATTTTGTTTTCCTTTCTAGTTAGATTATTACTGGCTTTATCAATAATAAGAAGAGCTCAATGTATTGCTTGCCAACTGTCCTACTCCGTTCATACTGGTACCAGTGCATAATGCCAAAACTCGTTCCTTGTTTTTTTCCTGAAAAAGGAAACCAGCCAAATAGCCAATAGGAGTCTTGCGCAACCCCAGGAATTTGGAGCGACTGGGTACAAATAATTGCGGTTGATTATATCGGCGGTTAGATAATACGTCAACCCCCG
>LR738714.1:339616835-339662237 GCA_902687465.1 Secale cereale
GGGGGCATGCGGCGGCGGCTGCGGCTGAGGCGGTGGCGGCGCAGCATCGATGCGCGACGGCGGCCGGAAGCTAAGGTTGAAACCCGAAAACTGATACCGTGTAGAATGATGGAATTGCACGATGTATTGATTGGGTGCAATCGCAGTATATGTGATGTACAACGGTGGACTACAACCTCGAATATATAAGGAACTAGAAGGTATATAAGGAACTAGAAGGTGAGCCCGATACATAATATGCACATAACACATATACTCAACAGATGGAACCTGGCGGTCAGTCATGTATGTGTTGATGGTCCCAACGCCGACAAAGCTCCTCCTTATTTATGTCTTGCTTGCAGAATTTTCGGACAACCAAACATGTCCATAGACAGATGGGGTATCATGTTGAATGGCTTACATCGTTCGGACATGTCGGTCCAAACAATTTGCGGACATTTTGAGAGTCCGTGTTGAAGAAGCAAGCCCGTTGAAAGATCGCACGGGAAGACACGTCAGGTGAGGTACGCGTATAGATTTTCCCAAAAATTGAAACGCCTCCTCAACATGTTCCATACCGCAGCGCACGGCAAATTTGACAATTTTGATCTGTTTGCGTAATCAATTCACGGAATGAATTATCTGCGAAACTATTTCACAGCCATGATCTTTTTGTGTAGCGTCTGCCTCAGAGGCGCTGCACCCATTGTGCAGCGCCTGGCTCAGGGGCGTTGCACGCTCTGAGGCAGGCGCTGCACAGAAGGCTGCCATGATGGACAGGCGTGCAACGCCTCTGTGCCAGGCGCTGCACAGTAGGGTGCAGCGCCTCTGAGACAGGCGCTACACAAAAAGGTCATGACTGTGAAATAGTTTCGCGGATAATGCATTCCGTGAATTGATTACGTCAACAGGTCAAAAATGTCAAATTTGCCGCAGCGCACACACACTTACTCTTTATAAGTACCAGTGCACCACCCCCCTCCCCTGAAAGAAAAGATCTCGCACTCGAAGTAGAGAGGAGCTAAGGAGAGAGTTTGATTGACTAAGCGATAAGATAGGCATCCCCTTCATGGCTGGCCTGAGCGTTCTCCTGGAGACCCACGAGAGCAACTTCATCAAGCCCAAGATCATCAGCAAGGCCACCCTTCATAGCCCCAAGATCTCCTCACCCCCTTGGTCGCCGGCAGCGAGGCCCACCGCAAGCACGGTTTCCTTCTTGCAGCGCTGCTTGCTGTGCCACAAGGATCTAGCCGAGAACAATGACATCTACATGTACAGGTTAGGTGCATCTCCTAATCCATGCATGCGCAGCCGTCAGCCGATCTGGTTGCAAAGCAAGCCAGTTTGTTCATTCATTCATGTCTGATGTAGATCCATGGTACTGCAGAGGTGACAAGGCGTTCTGCAGCGTGGAGTGCCGGTTCAGGCAGATCTTCATCGACGAGGACGCCGGCAGCAGCTTCTGCGCCAAGGGCGCCTCCACCGCCGCCGTGCGGTCCGGCCGCCGTGCCACTGCCTCCGGCGGCGGCGTCAGCTTCGCGTACTGATGACCAACACCAAGCAACCGGACGCACGTAGCACGTAACGTAAGTGTGCAAAAGCAAAGAAGAAAAGAAAAAAGAGCTGTTTAAAGAACAGCGTTAAGTACCGCCGTTATGTGACAGCTCGTCGGCGGGGCCTACACGCGACGGGGAGCGTACGTGTCTCGTGGCCGTACCTAACGGATAAGATGGCCGGACAGCTGGCCCCACCTGAAGCGGATCAGGATCCAGTAAACTGACGACACCTTTTTTTTATTCTTTACTAGCAAAAAACGCCCGTGTGTTGTAACGAGAAGGAAAATAAAATCGCATGTGTGTATTCCAAAAGGAAAAAGTCCAAAATAAACCTTGAACTTATAGATGAAAGCTAAACTGAACCCTGAACTCTCAATCCCTGAAATCAGCACACCCAACTCTTTGATCCCAGTCTAATTTAAACCTTGAGAGCGTTCCCAAACAGGGATTGGTTGAATCCCGGTATTGTTGGCTGCACACATAACTGGGCCGGCCCAACAAGTACGAAATGTGATTTTTTTTCCTTTTTCGTTTTTTTGAGTCTTTTTTTTCTTTTTTATAATATGTGATGTACAAATACAGAAAAATAGATAGCCGCTGAAAAAATAGAGAATCCGGAATCAAACTTGCGACCTGCTGTCGTTGATCTCCTCGAGCAAGCCAATAGAACAAGTAGTTGTTAGTGTTTAATGTGAAGCCCGAAATCTTTTAGCACACCGCAAAGTCGAGATTAAAAAAAAATTAAGAGCAAACAAATATGGAAAACGTAATCAATTTGAGAAATCTCTGAAATAATTAAAGTGTGAATACTGTTTGAAAATTCTGAATACTTTTTAATAAACGAACAACTTCAAGGCGGGTTTTGTTTTATTTCGTAAAACAACCAAAGTAAAAAAATACAAAAACAGTGGAAAATGATTCAAACCTTGCCACCTACCGCTGCTGACTTCCTCCAACTAGCCACTAAAATCATTAGCCGTTGCTGCTATGATGTGAGTCCTGAAAGATTAAACCACATAGAGCAGCACCGAGATTTGTATCATTTTTTGATGGGTACACAGATATTGAAAACGGGCCGAATAATTTTTCCAATATCCTTTTTAAAGTGGGAACACCTTTTAAAAATTCAGAATCATGTTTAAAAAATGAACATTAAAAGAAAAGACAATCAATTTTGACAAAAGTGATGACTGTTTCAAACATACTCCCTCCGTCCCATAATATAAGAACGTTTTTGATACTAGTGTAATGTCAAAAACGTTCTTATATTATGGGACAGAGGGAGTATTTTTTTTAAACATCAGAACAGATTTTCAAACCTGTTTTTTAATAAACAATGTATGAAAATGTTTGTACAGTTTTACAAAATATTTATTGTTATAATACATGTATTTGGCAAAATGTTACGGTGTCAAATTAACAAAATAGAATTTCGTGAATTATTTGGTTTAAAAAGTATTATCAGTATTTCAAACTTGTTCACATTTTTTGAACAAAACAATGAACACGTTTTGAAATCTGGACAAAATTTAATGTATGAACACTTTTTGAATTTTGAAAAAACGGAAGCAACTTTTGAAACCGGAACAAATGTGTGAGAAAACTGCAGAATAATTTTTAGAAAATGAAATACGTTTTGAAAACAGAATCAATTTTAAAAAAGCTAACACTTAAAAAAATGAAAACATATATGTAGAGAAATTTACATAATGTATTTGAAAAATGTTAAAAGTGTACTGAAAAATATTACATGTGTGTCTTAAAAATGTACTTTGTGCACTGAGAAAAATTAGAGATGTCTAAAAAGAAACAAAAAGGAAAAACAACAAAACGTCAAAATCAATAAAGACGAGAGTACAGCAAGAGTGCAAGTGACTGCTTTAATGGGCCGGCCCGATTTGATTTGCCACGTAAGTGAATACCGGCGAAACACTCTAAAGGTTCAAAATAGACCGGGATCGAAAAGTTTGGTGTGCTGATTTCAGGGATTGGAAGTTCAGGGTTCGATTTAGCTTTCGTCTACGAGTTCAAGGTTTATTTTAGACTTTTTCCATTCCAAAAAGTATGGCTCAAGGCCTTCGTAGGTCCACACCTCTTTTTTAACACGATGCCCACCTATGTCACCGTCTAACCTCCCTTCCCCTCTCATCGACGGTGGTTGCCGTGTCCAAGACAATGCACGCGAGCAACACAGAAACTGATAAAACTGAATAGAATGTGTTTTTCCACATAAAATCATTCCAAAAATAGTAAATAGCATACATGTAATTCATAATGCATACCATCAAATTTTACAACCATTAATATTATGTAACTATTTTGATATTATTTTAAAAACTACATCCTTTTGGTATACGAATGTATACAATTGAAAACCCTTGAGAAATCCCATAAAAACCTTAAGAATTTATGGATATTAAAAAAATATAGAATTAATGTTTGAACGATTTAAAAATTATATTTATATAATATAAATTAAATTAATGTTTTATTACTCATACCATTATTATTTACTCTGAAATATAAATGTAAGTTGTTAAATTTTGATCGATCGACAATTTTTAGATTATTTTACTATTCAAACTGCAATCATGTACAGTCTTTTTTAGATAGAATACCATATGCATACTCTAGCAATCCAACCACATACACTTGGATGTATTACCGGCCAGGTACTTGGGCCTGACTAACCTCGCAAGAAGCCCACCTAATCCCTAAGGCCCAGCCACCCCAGTACTCTAACCCTAGTTCGATCCATCAGCCTCTCGATCCCCCCATTTCCTCCCCAGCGCCGTCACACACACACGCACAAAGGGCGGGCAGTGCCCAGCCCTCCCTTTATCCCCCCGCTTGCCACCAGCTTCGCGCGTCCGCCACTCCGGCGAGGCCGGCGCCCCTCCGACCTCCACTCTCCTCCGTCTGCCGCCTCCTTCCTTCCATGCTCCTCCTCTCATTGTCTTCCCGGGCACGCAGCTCCTGTTGCCTCTGCCTATGGTCTCTCTCCGACTCCCTCTTCCCATGGCGCCCGCATCTGCCGCGTCGTCGGACCTGGCTGGCTGCAACCCCCTGCCTCTCCTTGCCCGCGCCTCGTGCGTCGCAACGTGAGCCGCGTGTCTCATGGCCGCAATCACCATGTCCGGCCACTCGGTAGCCCCTGCGCGACCCTTCTCCGCCGCTTCGACCTCCCGCACCAACGTCCTCCTCGCCGGCTTCTCGTGCCTGCAGCTCCTTTCGCGAGCTCCGAGGCCCTTGCTCCTCCTCTATTGCTCGACCGCCGCCCACCTCTGCACCTCGCGACCACCTCCCATGGTCCGCTGCTGCAAACTCTGCCTTGCCTCGGCCAGATTTTTTTAAACGAAACATTTTTCACTAAAGTAGGGACGGCGGGTTTAATTCTTAAAAACCAAAGGGACCTTTGTGTAAAAAGTACACGACGGTGAACCCGACAGACTCGTTCCGTGCTTTATTATTAAGGATAGATTATATTATTATCATACAATCACGTCTCCCCCTCCCGTCTCGGTGGGGATTAGCTTCTGCGTGAAGATCAACTGCAACTAATTAATCATGGTGAGAAGGTGAGCTGATTGACGCAGCTTGACTTTTGTTTGTAGCTTACTGTTGACGCTCGAAAATGGCATGATCGCAAAGAGTGACTTGAGGCTATAATGGGATAAGGTTAAAATTATGAGTTCTTGTCACCATTTGATGGCTCCCTTCAAGATGATCAAAATAGATATGGTGATGGTCCAAAACGGAGCTCGGATGCGTAACTTATGACAATCTTAGAGATGCTCGTATAGACACCAGATTAAAGAATGGCATGAAATCTAATTAAGATGGCTTTAGATGAAAAAACTTTCGACTGCAAAGTTCTTCGTCGTTGAAACGGACGATTTTGTTATAAAAATCGTCTTAATCCGAAGTCGTACACAAATATTACAAACAAAACTGTGCGTTGCAGCACTGCATGGCCGGATCATCCGGCCGGGGGCCCAAAAATTAACCAAACAACATAAGCTAAAAGTTGAAGACGGATGATCTAGGTCATGTCCCGGATGATCCGGGTAAAGGCCGGACAATCCACGCAATCGTCTGGATGTCCGCACAATTTTTTCTGCGACACACTTTAGCAAACAGCCCGAAACTCCCTCAAGATGGCCTCAGATCGAAAAGTGTTCAACAACAAAGTTGTGCGTCTCGTCGGGAAGGTTGATATTGATATAAAAATGGTCCAAATATGAGGTTGTATGTGGACTCTAGAGCCAAAACAGTGAGCTGCTGTAAAAAAACTGGGCTAGGCTGGATCATCCGGGCCTTGAGCCGGACATCCGGGCCGGAGGTCGTGAATAGTCCGTGTTTTATTAGGTTTTGATGATTTGGATGGCTAGGTAAGTCCTTTTCTTATATGGGAAGTCCGTCCGCCTCTTATATAAACAAGAGGTGACAGTCAATTGAAAAACAACACACAATCGCAAACGCATCTACAATTTTTTCATCTATGTTTTGTCCTTCCCGCGTTCTTGCTCCCTCGTTCTTCGTCGTTCTTCGTGTTTTAGAGCTGCGAATTACAAGGCTCTAGGGGCGGCTTGACCGACCTAGGGCAGCCCATAGCCGCCGCACTCCCCGACGGGGTCCCTCCCGGGAGTGTGGGGTTTCGGGTCCTCAAAAGTTCTCTTCGGTTGTCTTGCGAATCACGCTTCCGGTGAGACTCCTTCGATGTGAGCTGCGGTGCATCAACCCCGGCGTCGAGAGTACATGTGACGTGTTCGTATGCGAACATACTTTTTGGCGACTCCACTGGGGACCAAAGAGCAATCATCATCATCCATCATGGTCGATATTCCCAAGCCATCTGAACTGGATGCCGATGACATCATCAAGCCCAATTTTGAGGAATTACCGGAAAAGCATCGCCAAGCTTATGAGGAGTACAAGAAGGCGCATGAAGAGAAGGAGATGCAGGAGTTCCTTGCTAAGTTCAAAAAGGATCGGCAAGGCAACATCACTTCAATTGAAAAATCAAATTTCCTCCTCTTCATAATGAGCAGGTAGAACCGGTTGTAAGCAAAATCTTATCTCCTGAACAGTCGGCTGAAATTACTACTCCTATTGCCCAGAATAATGATCTTATTTACCAAGCTATCATAGACAATAATACTGCTCAAAAAAAATACTCCCCAATCATATAATGGTAGTGGTAGTATGTCTGCCGGGGTGGAAAACTTTAGTCCAACTTTACCTATTTCATCAGTGCCGCCCGTGCCGTTGAATTCTTATCCCAGTCAAACAAACCAAGTTGTTGATCTACCCTTTAATCCTGCTACGAACGTACCAAGTTCAGTGAATCCAACTGCATTGGTAGGTTACGGTTCGACAAGTCCAAGTAGATTGATGCCGAACTATGGTACAACATACACACCACCATCTCTTCCGACTAGCACTGTACCAACTATTAGAAATCATATTCACCATGCGTTCCAACCACATGCAACGCCACTTAATACGAGTGATATCATGACTAATGTCAGAGAGGAGATGTCTAGAGTGTTCCGAGAGCATTGTGGGATTGAACTACCTAAACCACGAGTTTCCAGGAAATCATATCTAGAATCCAGATATAAAAGTTCCAAATTTTGTAAAATTTAGCAGAGAGGGAACAAAGACTACATAGGAGCATGTTAGTCAATACTTGGCACAATTAGGTGAGGCAAGTTCACGAGATGAGCGGAAAATACGTTATTTTCCTTTATCTTTAACTGGTACTGCTTTCTCGTGGTTTTCTGCGTTACCATCCGGTTCTATTACAACATGGTTTCACTTGGAGCAAAAGTTTTATGATCACTTCTAGAGTGGTGAAAATGACCTTAAACTATCCCATCTTACATTGGTTAAGCAAATGCATGAATAATCGGTCTCCGATTATGTCAAAAGATTTAGAGATACAAAAAACTGGTGCTATAGTTTGGTGATAACCGAGAGAGATTTGGCTGATCTTGTGCTTAGTGGTTTGAGAACTCACATTAGAGAAAGGCTAGAAGGGTATGAGTTTTTAAATATCAACCAAGTCTTGCAAAGGGCTTTCGCTCAAGAAAGCTGAAGCAAAGATCTTATAGAGGTGCATAGATATAAAACTGATCGTCCTAAAATGAATATGGTTGAGTATGATAATGACCACTCGGACGATGATGGTGATATTTATGCTCCTGAATTTGTTTGGCCATCTAAGGCCAACCCATTTACTTGCAATGATTTAAGGCTAATTCATAAGAGTTGTGATGAAGAGATGACATTTACTTTCAACATTGCTAAGTGTGATAAACTATTTAATGCTTTGTTGCAAGCCAATATTATTAGAATATCTCATACTTTACCACCGTTCGAAGAGCTGAAACGACGCGCTTATTGCAAGTATGATAATTCTTTTTCTCATGCTACTCATGATTGTAATGTTTTTCGACGACGGATACAATCGGCCATTAATGACAGACGATTGAATTTTTCTGATATGCAAGTTGATAAGCAGCCTTTCCCAATGAACACCATGGATTTGGAGGGGAAGAAGATGTTAATTCGGCCCAACATAGCTGAATCAGCTAATAAAAATAATATTGTCATTGGTGAGCCTAGGAAAAATAAGGAGAGTGACAAGCTCTTGGGAAGACAAGTTGTGCTTGACAAGCAACCCGGTGGTAAGGAGGTAATCAAGATCACCATTAAGAATCCTACAATCGGGGGGGGGGGGCAACCACAAGTGCAAGAGAACACTCATGTCAAATTTCTTAAGCCCAAGAGTCCAGAGGTTGGCAAGTGGAAGATGAATGAAGCTAAAGTGCAGTGCAAGAGAATCAAGCCAACTTTTGATATGTTGTTGTCCAAATATGCCAATCAAGCGGCTGGTTCTAGCTCTAACCGGTCAACAAATTCGAAGCGCTCAAGGTCACCTCCTCGGGAAGAATTTGAGTATTATGCAAGGCCATATGGGTCGTGGGCATCGGGACCATGGATGTCACAACCCCCCTATGCGCCATACTACATGGGTGACTTGAATGGAGGATGGGGGCAGCCCGCAATGGCACCTTATGCTTTTCATCCGGGTTGGGCAGAACCAACGAGGCCTCTTCATGAGAGGCTTTCTTATCCCACACGAGGCCATTTGAACAATGGTGTCCATCGGCCAATGCAAGATAATCAAAAAAGGGCCAGTAGCCAAATGTGGCGTGCTAAGTCACCAAGTGTTAAAATTTCAGAGCCTACCAAGCGAATGGAGAAGAGTACTAGTGTTGAAACTATTATGATAGGCACTAAAGAGTTAACAATCAAAGAGCCAATTATTGTTGACAATCCGACTAATTCTAATAAGGGTGTGGCTGTTGTCCAGCAAGGTCCCATGGCTAATGATTATGAAGCTAGCACAAGCAAGGACAAGCTGAGGGATCCAAAATATACTCAGCCTAAGTGGTGTCCCTCCGGTCTGATCAAGGCACAAAAAAGAAGATTGCAGCGCATGAGGAGCCACGAGAAGGAGGAACAAGAAGTAGAGAAGAAAATGGATACATTTTTCAATGAAACTCATCCCATGGTGCCACCAAAACAAGTGTGGAAGCCCAAGCAAAAGGAAAATGTAGCAACTTATGCATTGATCATAGCAACACCTACACCACCATCAGAGGGCGATGCGGCTGCTATTACATCGTCCATTCTGCCTATTACTTCCTCTTCACTTGGAGATATTTCGGAGTCAGTGGACATGCTTGAGAAGGAATATGAAATGCTTGATTATGAGTCTACACCGGTTCATGAAGGTATGTATGTTAATATGGTGTATTACTTACCCGCTGAATTTCATGCTATAGATGAAGAAGGGGAAGTAGCTCAGCTAGATTTTGGTCCTAAAAATGCTATATTCGAGAAGCCAAAAGATCCGATGACGCACTTGAAGCCATTGTTCCTTAAAGGTCATATTAAGGGATCGCCGGTTGCTAGAATGCTTGTCGATGGCGGTGCTGTGGTGAATCTTATGCCATATTCGGTCTTCAAAAAATTGGGGCTGCGTGATGAAGAGTTAATAAAGACAAACATGGTGCTTAATGGATTTGAAGGCAAAGAGAAAACTGAAGCCAAAGGT
This sequence comes from Secale cereale, assembly GCA_902687465.1. NCBI lineage: Eukaryota > Viridiplantae > Streptophyta > Magnoliopsida > Poales > Poaceae > Secale > Secale cereale. The sequence continues at coordinate 339,626,502 of LR738714.1, forward strand.
GTAATATATGTGGAGCTTACGGTGGGAAGCAAAACTTTGGCTACCGCATTCTTTGTCGTCGAGGTGCAAGGTAACTACAATGTGATATTAGGCCGCGATTGGGTTCATGCAAACCAATGTGTGCCATCTACTATGCACCAGTTTTTGATTCAATGGGTTGATGATGAAGTGGAGGTCATTCATGCGGATAATTTGGCTTGTGTTGCTTTGGCCGATGCATCGGTGGATTGGCAACATCCTAATGCTACTTGCTTGACGGGGCACGACTTATCATAATTTGATTTTCTTATCGCTACAAAAAGTGGATTTGTGCCCGGTTCTTTAAAGTCGGTTGGCGATAATCAGCTCCAAAGTATGATGTATTTAAATGGATCCTAATTCAGAGTGGTTACAAAAGCGTCTTGTAGAATATCGGTCCAATGAGAACGATATGCATGAGTACATAGAAGAGTTAGATGATATGGATAAATTAGGACAAGGTTTTACATCGGCCGATCCATTTGAATAGATAGATATAGGAGATGGTTCAATTCCTAGGCCGACATTTGTAAACAAAAATTTAAGAGCTGATCATAAAGTTAAGTTGATTGAGCTATTGAAAGAATATGTTTGTTGCTTTGCATGGGAATATCATGAGATGCCAGGTTTAAGCCGAGAGCTAGTGGAGCATCGGTTACCTATAAAGTTCGGTTTTAGACCGTACAAGCAATCGGCCAGAAAGTTTAATCCAAAAACATATAACCGGATCAAGGAACAGATCGATCGTTTGCTTAAAGCTAATCTTATTAGACTTTGCAGGTATAACGAGTGGATTTCTAACATTGTACCAGTGGAGAAGAAAGGCTCCGGCAAATTGAAAGTGTGTATAGATTTCAGAGATTTCAATAGAGCTACACCCAAAGATGAGTATCCCATGCCTATAGCCGATATGCTTATTAATGATGCTTCTGGACATCGGGTCATTAGCTTTCTTGATGGTAATGCGGGGTATAACCAGATTTTTATGGCCAAAGAGGACATGTCCAAAACGGCTTTTCGATGTCCGGTTTCCTTGGTTTATTTGAGTGGACAGTGATGACCTTTGGATTAAAAAATGCCAGTGCCACGTATCAAAGGGCTATGATCATTTACTTGGTGTTATACTTGAGGTTTATATTGATGATATTGTTATCAAATCGGATGCTTTTGAATCTCATCTAACCGATTTGCGCTTAGCTTTTGAGAGAATGAAAAAATATGGACTAAAGATGGCATATAAATTGATCCCAAAAAGATAGAAGCTATACAAAAGGTGGAGGCTCCAACATGCAAGAGAGATATGCAAAAATTCATTGGCAAAGTCAATTATTTGAGGAGATTCATATCCAACTTGTCATGGAAGGTTGACACATTCACTCCCATCCTTCGGTTAAAGAATGAAACTAATTTTTCTTGGGGTGCAAAACAACAAGAAGCTTTTGATATGATCCGAAATTATTTATGCATTCCTCCGGTGTTGAAAGCTCCCATACATAAAGAGCCCTTTAGGCTTTATATTGCAGTGGAAGAAGGTGTTATTGGTGCAGTTTTGACTCAATAGACCGAAGGAAAGGAACATGCTATTACTTATTTGAGCCGGCGTTCACTGGATGCTGAGACAAGGTACACATTTATTGAAAAATTATGCCTTTATTTATATTATGCTTGCACAAAATTGAGACATTACCTAGTGCTGAGTGCTTGCATTGTAGCTTGTCAAACCAATGTCAATAAGTACATGTTGCATAGGCCAATTCTTAGTGGTAGAATTGGCAAGTGGGCTTATGCTTTAATTGAATATAATTTGGCTTATGAATCTCTGAAATCCATGAAAGGCCAAATTGTTGCTAATTTTATTGTTGAGCATCGAATTGATGACCAACATGATATTGATATAAACCTTGTCTCGTTAATACCGTGGAGAATATATTTTGATGGTTCAGTTTGTAGCAATGGCAAAGGTGTTGGTATTGTTTATATATCTCCTCATGGTGCTGTTTTTGAAGCCTCATGCCGCTTAGAATATTTTTGCACAAATAATCAAGTCGAATATGAAGCATTCTTATTCGTCTTAGAGATGTTGCTTGCCATAGGTGCTACGCATATTGAGGATTTTGGTGATTTGTTATTAGAAGTGCAACTAATATCCAAAGTCTTTCAATGTTTTGACGAATCACTTAATTTTTATCTTGATAAATGTCCAGACATAATTTCTACTTTAGATTATTTTAGCGTTGCTCATATATCTAGACATGACAATTGGAGAGCAAATGAGTTGGCACAACAAGCATCCGGCTGTCATGTTGATCATGTCATGTTCCATATTTCTCAAAGGCCGATGTCTAGTCTTGCCAACATAGGGGAGGCCGAACCGAAGCGCACCGTTTAGACCACTAATGAAATATTTAATGCAGGAGAAGACAAGACTGGATGAAAACCATTATTGATTATTTGTCTGATCCTAGTAAAATGATGGACATGGATGTTCGGCGTATGGCTTTTAAATACACAATGAGAACTGATGATCTCTATCGCCAAATAGTTGATGATGTTCTTTTAAAGTGCTTGGACAAGGACCAAGCGAGAGTTGCTATGGGAGAGGTCCATGAAGGTATTTGTGGCACTCATTAGTCGGCTCCCAAGATGAAATGGTTATTGCGACGTGCTGGGTTTCATAAGCCGATGATGGTTAATGATTGCTTCTGGTATTATAAAGGATGTGAAGCTTGTCAAAAGTTTGGTGATATTCAGCTGGCTTCCGCTGCTATGTTACATCCTCTTATCAAGCCGTAGCCTTTTAGAGGTTGGGGATTAGACTTTATTGGAGATATTCATCCTTCTTCTTCAAAGGGGCATCGATTCGTGTTGGCGGCAACTGATTATTTCACTAAATGGTCTGAAGAAATTCCACTAAAAAATATGACGCATACATAGGTAATTAAATTTATAACTGAGCATATTATTCATAGATTCTACATTCCTCAAACATTAACTATAGACCAAGGGTCATCCTTTATGTTACATCAAGTTAGAGAATTTGCCGAATCATATAAGATAAAGTTGCTCAATTCCTCTCCATATTATGCCCAAGCCAATGGATAAGCTGAGTCTAGCAATAAAATATTAATCAAGCTCATAAAGAAGAAGGTTGAGGATAATCCAAGGAGATGGCATGAGCTATTGTCCGAAGCATTGTGGGCACACATAATCTCAAGGCATGGTGCTACAAAGGTAACTCCATATGAGCCCGTATATGCTCAAGAGGCCGTTTTACCAATGGAAGTGAATTTAAATTCTTTGAGAATAGCCAAAGAAAATGATTTATCGGCAGTGGACTTTTATAACTTGATGATGGAAAATATTGATGAGGTCGCCGATAAACGTTTGGCTGCTTTGAATTCCATAGAGAGAGATAAGTTGAAGGTGGCTAGAGCTTACAATAAAAAGGTCAAGTTGAAGAGTTTTCAAGTTGGCGATCTCGTATGGAAGGTGATTCTACCAATTGGTTCGAAAGACAGAAAATTCGGGAAGTGGTCTCCAAGTTGGGAAGGTCCTTTTAAGATTACAAGAGTAGTTCCTAGAAACTCATATTTGGTGGAATCCGTACAAGGGACATTGTTGCCTCGAGCTCTCAATTACAAATATTTAAAGAGGTATCACCCAAGTGTGTGGCAAGAATCTTAGACAACCAATGGCCGATATATAACTATCGCCCTAAGCAAAGACATGGCCGATGTAAATTATCGCCCAAAGCACATATAAATGGCCGATGGAGTGTTGACATCGTCCTTAGAACAAACTCTAGGCAAATTATTTTTTGGTATCCAAGCTTTGCTAAAAAATAGGGGGGCATGTGTTGACGCTCGAAAATGGCATGATCTTAAAGAGTGACACATTAACATTTGATGGCTCTCTTCAATATGATCAAAATAGATATGGTGATGGTCCAAAACGGAGCTCACATGCGTAACTTATGACAATCTTAGAGATGCTCGTATAGACACCAGATTAAAGAATGGCATGAAATCTAATTAAGATGGCCTTGGATAAAAAAAATTCAACTGCAAAGTTCTTTGTCTTGTTGAAATGGACGATTTTGATATAAAAATCGTCTTAATCCGAGGTCGTATGCAAAAGTTACACACAAAACTGTGCGTTGCAGCACTGCTTGGCCGGATCATCCGGACCGGGGTCCAGATCATCCGACCGGGGGCCGAAAAATTGACCAAAACAACAGAAGCTAAAAGTTGAAGCCGGATGATCTGGGTGATGTCCCGGATGATCCAGGTAAGGCTGGACAATCCGGGCAATCGTCCGGACATCCGGACAATTGTTTCTGTAGTAGATATTAGAAAACAACCGGAAACTACCTCAATATGACCTCAGATCGGAAAGTGTTAAACATGAAAGTTGTGAGTCTCGTCGAGTCAGTTGATTTTGATGTAAAAATCGTCAAAATCCGAGGATATATGTTTATTCTAGAGCCAAAACAGTGAGCTGCTGCCTGAAAACTGGCTAGGCCGGATCATCCGGGCCTTGAGCCGGATTTCCGGGCTGGAGGTCGTGAATAGTCTGTGTTTTATTATGTTTTGATGATTTGGACGGCTAGGCAAGTACTTTTCTGGTACGGGAAGTCCATCCGCCTCTTATATGAACAAGATGTGACGGCCGATTGAAAAACAACACACAATAATAAACACATCTACAACTTTTTCATCTACATTTTGTCATTCCCTCGTTCTTGCTGCCTCGTTTTTCATTGTTCTTCGTGTTGGAGAGCTTTGAATTCTGAGGCTCTAGGGGCGGCTTGACCGATCTAGGGTAGCCCATAGCCGCCGCACTTCCCGGCGGGGTCCCTCCCGGGAGTGTGGGGTTTCAGGTCCTCAAAAGTTCTCTCCGGTTGTCTTGCGAATCGCGCTTCCGGTGAGTCTCCTTTGACGTGAGCTGTGGTGCATCACCCCCGGCGTCGAGGGTACACATGACGTGTTCATGTGCAAACACTTACCAAGTCGGCTGCCTGGCGACTTGTGATTTTTTTGAGCCGAAGCCGTAGAACAATAGTTCTATAGTATTTTCACTTTCATTAAATTGAATATGTACAAACAAGATTCCAACAAGGATCAACAATACCAGTACGATCAAACATGGAAATTAAATTACAAGTTCAGTACTATCCAAGAGCTTATCCATTCTTCTTCGGTCTGCTTTGCTCTGAGCCCGGTAATCTATAGTCCTGCTTTAAGGTAGAATTTCCATGAGCCTGGATGAGGTGGTGCTCTCCTGAAGATTTTATCATTTCTGATTATCCATGTACTCCAACATCCCATGAAAATGATTTCCATTGCAATGCCCTATGGTAATCTCTCTTTCAATACGTGCACTTCATCAAAAGTGGATATACCTCTGTTTCTGCTTTGTATGATTGAGCTCCAGCATGACCACGTGAAAGGACAATTCCAAAATAGGTGGGAAATGGTTTCCTCTGTTTTATCAGAACATAAAGCACAGTTGTAATCCTCCAGATGCATATTTCTTCTTTTAATCATACTCCTTGTGCTAATCCTATCGTGTAGTAGAAGCCAAAAGAAGATTTTGTGCCTAGGACGGCAAGCCGATTTCCAAACCATCATGAAAATGTTGTGTGTTGTACTCACTCCCATCGTTGATTTGTATAGTTTCATGGATGATAATTTTTGGGAAGCTATGTTTAAGGCCCAAACATCTTGAACAACAGAGTTTGCTCTATTACTAACGAGTTCTTCAAGGGCATTGAATTGATTATAGGCTTCTAGTGAAAGAGGTCTGTGGAAGTGCTGACTGAAGTCTGCTTGTTGCTGGATTTGAAAGAGAGTGACCTCATGACTGACTGCAAACTAATGTAGTTCTGGCTATTTCTCGTTCAGTGGGATCTCTGGCCATCTGTCTTTCTAGAAATTAACAGCATCACCCTTTCCTACTTTGCAAATTGTTATTTGCTTAAATGTTTTGTCACACCCTGCATTTTGTAACATGTCATTTGCATCAATAAAGCATGAAAAATTTGGACCAGTATTTTTTTTGGCATCCTTTGGCTTTTATTTGGAATTAAGTTTTTCTCCCTGTATTTTTCTAGTGCTCTTTAAAGTCAACTACTCCCTCTTGTAGAATTCATCTCCATACCCAAAACTTCCGCCCAATGATCATACCAAGTGTTTATAGCAGTATATTAATTTCTTATAAAATTAATTTGGCCAAAATGTATTTTCAAAAATTAGTTTTCCAAAAACCCCCTGAATTGAGGTTTGCACTGCAAGTGCTTGATTTAGGGTGAGAAAATTATTTCAAAAAGTATATTTGAAACCTAGAAGATTTAGGACTCCCATAAACCACAAAAGTATAATTTTAAAAGTTATTTTCCTATTTTATTTAAAAGCTTTTTCTTAAGGCCAGAAATGGTCTTTAATAGGGAAAATTTATTTAATTATTTCAAAAATATTTGCCAAAATTTAGGGAGACTCATAGGATATATATTGTCCATATATAAGATTTTCAACATTTGGTCATGTTCAAAATATTGGACAAATCCCTCAAAAACCCTTTCTGGATATTTCAAGCTTTTGAAATATTTACAAAGGAAATATTCTCTAAAAATTCCAGGGAAATTATATCATGTCATATATGACATATTTGATGATCTTGCCAAACCCCATGCCTTGGGAAGCAAGAAAACATCATCAAAACCCCTCAAAACCATTATGTCCATATCTGAAGTTTGAGCAACTTTACATTGCCAAACTTGTCCAAATGCCCTCAAACTTGGTACACATGCTGGAATGGTCTAATAAGACATCTAGACCAAATGGCACCAGCTTTGGAGAAGGGTAACTTGATCAGAGTACCCCAAAACCAATTCTGTTCAAATTCAAATTTGAACAACTTTACATTACCAACTTTTTACTTGGGGCTTCAAACTTTGTGGGCATGATCACAACCACAAGTGATCACACTACACCAAGTGGTGCATCAAGGGGAGATGATTAGCTTGACTCAAACATGGTGAAACCATTTATGTTGATTTCTAGGGTTCACCAAAGTTACATTGGCAAGTTTCTTCAAATAAGCCCAAACTTGGTGAAACACCCTATTTCCATATGCCATTTAATCCTGTTAAGTGTCATGACTAGTGGAGATCATTTGACTGCTCTAAACCACATCACACACGTTCTGGTGATTTCCTAAAGTTACCATTTTCACCTCTTCTCCTGTTCTCCTTGAGCCCAACTTTCTACCACAGCTTCCCCAGGACCCCTTGCACCTCCAGTAACTTCCCCATGGCCAGAGCTCAATAATTGAGGGGTGAAAACCCCATTTTACCTTGCTGGACAGCCCAGTTTTCACCTTCCCTCAACCTCCCTCCTCTTCCATTGGATAACCAAGGCATCCAAGGCCACAGCCCATTTGTTTACTCCATGCCTGACCCCCCAAACAAGGTGGACGCGTCCAGCAAGCCAAAGGCATGCCCTGGCATGCAATAGGCGTGCTCCAGAGCGCGCTATAGTGCACGCCCGCACTGTAGCCTCCTCCAATCAGCCGCCTCCGACCACCTCGTGCTTCCCCCTCACGCCATTCGATGCTCCTCGACGTCCGCAACACGCCCCGGCACTGTCCCCCTCCTCCTTCTCCCTCCTGTGGCTGCCCTCGCACGCGCGCCGGCCGCCCGCAAGCTCCAGTCCTCGGCCTCACACGCGCGCGGCTCTGGAAGCTTCCCCCGCTCTCTCTCTTCCTCTCCCCAGCCCTGGACCGCATCCAGCAACTCCGCAGACACCACCCCAGCGCCTCCCGAGCCCTGTGGCAACGAGCAGAAGCTCGCCGGCGCATGGGTCCGCGGCACCTCGCCGTTCGCCTATAAAAGGACCCCCCGAGCTCCTCCTCTCCTCACCAGTCGCTCTATCACCCACCTAATTCCCCCTGCACCAAATGCTCCACTCCAGGCAGGCCCGAGCTCGAGATCGAGCTCGAGCTCCGCCGCGGCGGCTCGCCGTCGTTCGCTCGGTACAGGCCGTCCCAGCCGCTCCTCTCGCTCGATCTAGCACCGCAAGCCTCCACTGATAACTTTCTCCTCGTTTCCCCTCTCTGCAGCTGCTGGAAACGGTCGAAACCACCACCACCCGAAGCTCCTCCGCCGCGTGACCTCGCTGCCGGCGAACCAGGCCACTCCGGCGACCCACACCACCTCCACCAGATCGGCGACACCTCGCTGATTCCGTCCCTGCCCTTAGCTCGCCCTGTCGTGCCCCGAGTCGTCGCCGGTGAGCTCGCCTTCCCTCTGCCGGAGGGTTAGGGATGACAGGTGGGCCCCGCTTGTCAGCCTCCCCTCGCCCTCGCCCCTCTCTCCTCTCACTGACGCCGGACCCCGCCCGTCAGGTTTGAAAACCTGGCGCGCGCGCTGGCGCCCGTGCGGTGGGCTGACTCGCCCTGGGCCTGCTGCTCTGTGGCCGTTCTGGCCCAGTTGCATAGGACCCTTTTTCTTTTTCTTTTCTGTGGGATTTTCAAATAATTCCATAGGATTAAATATTTATCCGAATGAAATGATTCCAGTTCCTAAGAACTTGTAAAAATCCAATCTATTTAATGATGTCACTTTCACCCATATCCATGGACCTTTTCTGTTCTGTTCAAATTTAAATCCATATTTGGACACTAAAACCTCTGTTCAAAAATTCATGTACCCCATTCTGTCACTCCAAAACTCAAACTAAGAATTTTTGCCATCTTAGTTTTCCCTCTAGTATTTGATAAAAATAAGTTGACATTTTTCTGAGTAGTTTGGTTTTTCTGTTTTTATTATAGTCTTATTTTCTCGTTGTTTATTGCGACGATTAGATACCGTGTTTGACGAGGTTGCTGAAGAAGAAGGAGGGAAAGGATTTGAAGACCTTGAAGATCAAGCCAATCCAGGTAGGCAGCCCTTTGACCATGATACCCTTGTGTTCCTCAGAACCCTATTTATTTCCGAATGCATGATGATAAGAGTGACGGTGGTGACCTAGTTGAAAGCCACCACATGATGTGCCATGAATCCTTCATGGATGCATTATTTTCAAAAACCCCATCGGGTGACCCTAATGCCCGAGGGTGATGTTGAGTTAGGTCATCACTTGAGGAAGAAGTGGTGTGCCAAGAAAGATCTTGTGTACGGGTGAAATGATGGATTAGATTTATGTGTGACTACCGTCCCAACCAAACATGTGCAACCACTCTACCCCTTATGGGACGGGGCATTATTGATTACTTAGGCTGATACTAGCATGGTTCCCACATCACTAGTGACGGGGAAGAATTGAGGTCACTCCCGGGACGGGGTCGTGCTTGGATAGACGACTATGACTGTTTTTACAGGGCACCGGACACACCGTTGGTCCCTTCGTGTACGCGTGACATTGAAAATAGGGCAAGTCCCATGATGTATTGTTTGTACTCGAGGGCCGTGCACCAATGAGTGGACCCTATGCTAGTGTCGTCTAGGGAAAGATAATGACCGGGTGCTTCCCCCGAGTACTTGAGGTACTGCGGGATCGTGGGTGACACGAAAGCTTCCCGGATCTTGTGCGTAAAGTGCGCAACCTCTGGAGAGTGTGAAACTATTCGAATAGCCGTGTCCACGGTCATGGACAGTTGGGTGGTGCTACTTAAACTATGTCCATAATTTTACAATCTCGGTGAAAGTATGTGTGTGTTGAGTCAAGGTGGTGACTTGACTCGTTGAATTGAACTCTATTCATGTTGATATCTGTAACCTGTCTTCGAGGTTACCCAAATTTATTGATGCATGTTACATGATGGTAGAATATTTAATCTAGCTTGTAGCTAGGTTGCTCGTTGTTGTATACTTGCATTGTTACCTTGAACCAAATCATGGGTTGCTTGCGAGTACATTCAAAGTACTCATTGGCTTGCCACTGGTTATTTAATTGGCCAGGCATGGAGGAGCAGGAATTTGAAGAAGAATTCTATGGAGACGAACATGCGAACTAGGACGCTTTCCCAGTCAGAATGCCTCTAGGATTAAGGAAGATGGCATGGGTTCTACTTATCTATGAAGACTTCCGCTATTCGAGTTATTTGCTATTCAGCCCTTGAGGCTTTATCTATGTAAGACTTGGCCATAATGGTCATAATTTGTGTAAGACGGTATGTATGGATGTAAGACTCTTGTTATTCAGCTTCTGTGTGTTGAGTGAGCATTGATCTCTGGGATCACTGTACACGTGCATTCGGTGATCTCGACTCTTAAGTCGGGGTCACCACAGAGCTGGTATCAGAGCCATCCTGACTATAGGATGCCTTAGTTAGCATGGGCGTTAGTTAGATTAGACCCTTTTCAAAAACCTTCTGAACCTCTCTTCTTTTCTAAACCTTACCAACCTGAGATATCATCGGCTTATTAACCTCTCCTATTCAACCTTTGTAGATGGCCGCTGTACTTGAAGAGCACCTGACCACTGGGTTTCCCTTGCTTCTCGAGGATAGCCTCCAGGAGTGCCAGTTCCATCGAGCACCCATCCTCACCTACCTTGAGCATTGGGTTAACGACACTGAGGTGGAGTACCATGTGGAAGTGATCATGAAGGCAAACGATCCTCCCACAAGTTGGTTCTTCGAGGGACCCCAGATGGCAACACTACCTCCCGCTGTCGAGGCTGCTGCACTCAAGGCACTAACCCGTCTCCGCGAGCTTCTTCCGGAGATGGCAGCCAAGATGACAACCCGCTTCTTGCCTTTACCGGAAGGAAGGTGCAGATGAAAGCAGCGCGCAAGCCCCTCCACTAAAGGAAGGACTTCCACTTCGGTTCCAGACCTACTTCAGCTTATGTGCCGATAGCTTGGCACAAGATTTGGCCTCGGAATCGATGAAGCTCCGAGATGAACTTCACAAGACCAAGGCACTTCTTCGTCGAGCACAAGAGAAGACGGATAGGATCAAGAAGGAAGGTGCGCCTCCCGGACAGTCCGCTATCGCGTACCGAGGCGGAAGGCCCTCGGGAGATGTATCTTCCAAGGATGAAGAACCACCCCGGCGACACCGTATGACGGCAAGGGAATATCGCAAGCTTTTCCCTGCACCACCGACAAAACACCGCCGTATCCAACTCCTCCACTCCCCCACACCCTCAAGTGATAAGGGGGCCCAGACAGATGAAGACAAGGAGGAAGACCCAGAAGAGCCAGAATACGCGACAGAGCATTCCGCCGCTTGGGCATTATTCGCAACTCGGATATGCCAGTTCGTGACTTCTACGGTAGGATAGGTCGTGTAACCCCTATGCGAAGTCGAGTCCTTGTATGGTTCATATGAAGCCATCTAGCGTTTGCTTTTGTTGTGTTTGGATGTACGTCGTATTCTCCCTTCGGGAATATGTAAACGACTGCATCACCCATTTGGATTTTAATGAATGTGTTTGGCCATTTCGGCCCTTGCATGATTTGATTAGTGTCACACCCACCCCCTTACTAGGCACCCATCTTTATTGCTTTCCCTCTTCCAAATCATGAGACCTTTTACCGCTCCAACAGGATGCCTGTTGTAACTCCTACTGGTACCTCTACCCAGCAGCCTGAAGCCGGAGCATCCGCCCAATCAGAGGCCGGCCACGACCAAACCAACGACCAAGCTCCACCACCACCACCTCCTCCAAACATGGACATGGCTCAGCTTCTCCAAGCTTTCCGAGAGGAACGCCAAGCCAACACCGCAGCCCTTCAGATGATTGCTCAAGCTGTCACCAACAACCGCCAGCCGGCGGGGAATGGCAATGGACGTTCCACATTGGCAGAGTTCAAGAAGCATGCACCGCCAACTTTCATCGAGACTGCTGAACCCCTGGATGCAGACGACTGGGTCCGCACCATTGAGGACTTGCTGGAACTATTCGGATGCACCGAAGACCGCGAGAAGGTGGCTTATGCTGCCCACTGCCTCGGGGGGACTGCTAGAGCTTGGTGGGATGGATTCAAGGTCATGCATGCTGGGCAAGACATCACTTGGGATAACTTCAAGGCAGAATTCCGCAAGGCCCATATTCCTTCTGGAATCATGGCTATCAAAAAGCGTGAGTTTCGAGCCCTGAAGCAAGGAAGTGGCACTGTCAAGGAGTACATGCAGAAGTTCAGTGTTCTGTCAAGGTATGCTCCTGAAGATGTTAGCACTGATGCTGCAAAAAGGGAGTGCTTCATGGAAGGCCTCAATCAGACTCTGCAGTACTCGCTTGTCATGTGCGACTGCCCAACCTTCCCTGACCTGGTGAACAAAGCACTCACGCTTGAAGACAAGCGGCGTGCTATGGAAGACACTCGCAAGCGCAAGATGGTCAGCAAGGGAAGTTCTAGCAACCAGAAGCCTCGCCCGTGGCAGCCAGCCCCGGTCAAGCAAACCTACCAGCAACCAAGAGCTCCTGCACCTCGTACCAACTATCAGCCTCAGCAGTATGCCAACTCAAGGCCAGCTTTCAACCCCAATAACAGTGTTGGCAACAAGATCAATAATCCAAACCAAGTCACTTGCTTCGGATGTGGTCAGTCAGGACACATCTCCAGGGTGTGCCCCAACAAGAAGCCTGATGCCCCGCGCCCCAATGCGCAGAACCCAGGACAAGGCCGCGGGATGCCACCAAGGAACCAAGCTCCTCGCAACCTGCCTAACCATGGGAAGGGGCGTGTGAATCACGTCACTGCTGAAGAAGCCCAGGAAGACCCGGACGTCGTGCTGGGTACGTTCCTTGTCAACTCAGCACCTGCAACTGTCTTGTTTGATTCTGGAGCCACGCATTCATTTGTCACTCAAAGATTTGCATTAAAAAGTGGCATGACCCCTACACCCCTGAATAACCCCATGGTGGTACAAACCCCCAGAGCGGAGATGAGAGCCAAGATAGGCTGTAAGGGAGTCAATATTACCATTAACGGGGTAGATTTCCTAGCAGACCTTATCGTCCTGAGATCACAAGGCTTGGATGTGATCCTAGGCATGAATTGGCTCAGCAAGCACCAAGGCTTATTAGACTGTGCCAATCGGACTGTCACTGTGACCAATTACCAAGGAGTCGAAGTTAAGTTTGCTTCCAACTCCTCTTCCGCTCAAGCCGCTCAAGTCAACTGTCTGTCTGAAGTTGGACTGGAGCAAGTACCGGTAGTTTGCGAGTATCCCGATGTCTTTCCGGATGAGCTACCGGGAATGCCCCCTGACCGTGACATTGAGTTCATCATCGAGCTCATGCCCGGGGCAGGACCCATCTATAAGAAGCCTTATAGAATGGGAACGGAAGAATTAGCCGAGTTGAAGAAGCAATTGGAAGAGCAGCTGAGGAAGGGATTTATCCGCCCAAGTGCCTCCCCTTGGGGATCACCTGTTCTGTTTGTGGCAAAAAGGGACGGTACCATCCGCTTATGCATTGACTATCGTTCCCTCAATGAGGTTACAATCAAGAACAAGTATCCACTTCCCAAGATTGAAGATCTGTTTGATCAACTCAGCGGAGCCAAGGTGTTCTCCAAGATCGACCTTAGATCTGGGTACTACCAGCTGAAGTTCAGACCCCAAGATATTCCGAAGATGGCATTTGTAACCAGATATGGCCTGTACGAGTGCACGATCATGTCCTTTGGGTTAACCAATGCCCCAGCTTACTTCATGTATCTCATGAATAAAGTCTTCATGGAATATTTGGACAAGTTTGTTGTTGTCTTCATCGATGAAATTCTTGTCTTCTCGAAGACGGAGGAAGAGCACGAGCAACATTTGAGGTTGGTCCTAGACAAGCTTCGAGAGCACCAACTATATGCCAAATTCAGCAAGTGTGAGTTTTGGCTGCATAAGGTTGGATTCTTAGGTCATGTCTTGACCAAAGAAGTATTGTCAGTTGATCCCGCAAAGATCAAAGCTGTGACCCAATGGCAATCTCCAACGACCGTCAAGGAAGTCAGAAGCTTCCTCGGACTTGCGGGCTATTACCGCAAATTCGTGGAAGGATTCTCTAGCATTGCCCGGCCAATGACTCAGCTCCTCAAGAAGGACAAGAAGTTCGAATGGACGCCAAAATGTGAAGAGAGCTTCCAAGAGCTCAAGAAGAGATTGACCACCGCCCCAGTTCTGGCAACACCTGATATTCACAAGGAGTTCATGATATATTGTGATGGCTCTCGAACCGGATTGGGAAGCGTTCTGATGCAAGAAGGCCGAGTCATAGCTTACCTCTCCAGGCAGCTACGACCTCATGAAGAGAACTATGCTACTCACGATCTTGAGTTAGAAGCAGTGGTTCATGCCTTGAAGACATGGCGACATTACTTCCTAGGGAAATGGTGTGAGATACACAAACCACAAAAGTCTGAAGTACATTTTCACCCAAAAGGAATTGAACATGAGGCAACGGAGATGGTTGGAACTCATCAAAGATTATGACCTCAGTGTTCAATATCACCCCGGGAAGGCTAACGTGGTAGCCGATGCCTTAAGTAGAAAGGCTTGCTCCGTGAATGCTATAATTACAAAGAGGCAGCCAGCCCTGTTTAAGGAGCTGGAACAATTCAGTTTGGAATTGGTTACCCCCGGATTTCTAGATCATCTGGAAGTCAAACCAAACCTGATGGACAAAGTTAAGAAGGCGCAAGGTGGGCACGCAAGCATTGAAGGCATCAAGAAGAAGATGAAGCTAAGCAAGGCCCCATGATTCTCCGAGGACGAGCACGGGATTGTTTGGTACAAAGGCCACATCTGCGTACCAAACAAGATAGAGATGAAGAACCTGATGCAAGAAGCCCTCGACACTCCATTCTATCCACCCTGGAGGAACCAAGATGTACCAAGACTTGAAGGAAAGATTCTAGTGGCACGGGATGAAAAGAGAGATTGCAACCTATGTTGCAAAATGTGATGTGTGCCAAAGGGTCAAGGCCGAATATCAGCGACCCGCTGGATTGCTCCAACCACTCAAGGTTCCTGAGTGGAAGTGGGATAAAGTCGGAATGGACTTCATCATTGGATTACCAAGGTCGAATAGAGGACATGACTCCATCTGGGTCATAGTCGACCATTTGACCAAGGTAGCCCATTTCATTCCTGTCAAGACTACTTATGATGGCAACCGGCTAGCAGCTCTCTACATCGACAAAATTGTAAGCCTTCATGGTATTCCCAAGGAGATTGTGTCAGATCGAGGAACTCAGTTCACCTCAAGGTTCTGGAAGAAGTTCCAAGAAGCCTTGGGAACCAAGTTGTCTTTCAGCAGGGCTTTTTCACCCACAGACCGGAGGTCAGACAGAACGAGTAAATCAAATTCTCGAAGACATGCTCCGAGCCTGTGTCTTAGCATATGGAGCCAAGTGGGAAGATTGCCTCCCTTTTGCCGAGTTCTCCTATAACAATAGTTATCAGTCGAGCCTTCAGATGGCACCATTTGAGGTGTTGTACGGACGCAAATGTCGCACACCCCTCAATTGGTCGGAGACTAGAGAAGGGCTAGTCTTTGGACCAGATATTCTCCGCGAAGTAGAAGAGCAAGTCCAACTAGTCAGAGAACGTTTGAAGGCAGCCAAGTCAAGGCAGAAGAGCTATGCTGACACTCACCGTCGGGATATGAGTTTCCGTGTCGGAGACCATGTGTACCTGCGGGTAACTCCTCTAAAGGGAACCAAGCGTTTCCACATTAAGGGGAAGCTCGCACCAAGGTTCATTGGACCCTTTGAGATCACTGCACGACGAGGAGAAGTGGCTTACCAGTTGGAACTACCACCTGAGTTATCCGATGTGCACAACGTATTCCACGTGTCACAACTCATGAAGTGTCTCAAAGTTCCAAACAAGCCTGATCTCTACAAGGATGTTGATCACTAAACCATTGATCTTCAGCCTGATTTGACCTATCGTGAGAAGCCCATTCGCATTCTGGATGAAGCAGAGCAAAGGACGCGAAGCCGCACCATCAAGTACTTCAAGGTCCAGTGGAGCAACCACACGGAAGCAGAAGCAACCTGGGAACGTGAAGACTATCTTAGATCCGAGTATCCCGATCTCTTTTAAGACCTAGTTTAGGAATCTCGGGGACGAGATTCTTGTAAGGGGGTAGGTCTGTCACACACTGCATTTTGTAACATGTCATTTGCATCAATAAAGCATGAAAAATTTGGACCAACATTTTTTTTGGCATCGTTTGGCTTTTATTTGGAATTAAGTTTTTCTCCGTGTGTTTTTCTAGTGCTCTTTAAAGTCAACTACTCCCTCTTGTAGAATTCATCTCCTTACCCAAAACTTCTGCCCAATGATCATACCAAGTGTTTATAGCAGTATAGCATTTTCTTATAAAATTAATTTGGCCAAAATGTATTTTCAAAAGTTAGTTTTCCAAAACCCCCCTGAATTGAGGTTTGCACTGCAAGTGCTTGATTTAGGGTGAGAAAATTATTTCAAAAAGTATATTTGAAACCTAGAAAATTTAGGACTCACATAAACCACAAAAGTATAATTTTAAAAGTTATTTTCCTTTTTAATTTAAAAGCTTTTTCTTAAGGCCAGAAATGGTCTTTAATAGGGAAAAATTATTTAATTATTTCAAAAATATTTGCCAAAATTCAGGGAGACTCATAGGACATATATTGTCCATATATAAGAGTTTCAACACTTGGTCATGTTCAAAATATTGGACAAATCCCTCAGAAACCCTTTCTGGATATTTCAAGCTTTTGAAATATTTACAAAGGAAATATTCTCTAAAAATTCCAGGGAAATTCTATCATGTCATATATGACATATTTGATGATCTTGCCAAACCCCATGCCTTGGGAAGCAAGAAAACATCATCAAAACACCTCAAAACCATTCTGTCCATATTTGAAGTTTGAGCAACTTTATATTGCCAAACTTGTCCAAATGCCCTCAAACTTGGTACACATGCTGGAATGGTCTAATAAGGCATCTAGACCAAATGGCACCAGCTTTGGAGAAGGGTAACTTGATCAGAGTACCCCAAAACCAATTCTGTTCAAATTCAAATTTGAACAACTTTAGATTACCAACTTTTTACTTGGGGCTTCAAGCTTTGTGGGCATGATCACAACCCCAAATGATGACACTACACCAAGTGGTGCATCAAGGGGAGATGATTAGCTTGACTCAAACATGGTGAAACCATTTATGTTGATTTCTAGGGTTCACCAAAGTTACATTGGCAAGTTTCTTCAAATAAGCCCAAACTTGGTGAAACACCCTATTTCCATATGCCATTTAATCCTGTTAAGTGTCATGACTAGTGGAGATCATTTGACTGCTCTAAACCACATCACACACGTTCTG
Source organism: Secale cereale (assembly GCA_902687465.1). Classification (NCBI taxonomy): domain Eukaryota; kingdom Viridiplantae; phylum Streptophyta; class Magnoliopsida; order Poales; family Poaceae; genus Secale; species Secale cereale. The sequence continues at coordinate 339,643,843 of LR738714.1, forward strand.
GTGATTTCCTAAAGTTACCATTTTCACCTCTTCTCCTGTTCTCCTTGAGCCCAACTTTCTACCACAGCTTCCCCAGGACCCCTTGCACCTCCAGTAACTTCCCCATGGCCAGAGCTCAATAATTGAGGGGTGAAAACCCCATTTTACCTTGCTGGACAGCCCAGTTTTCACCTTCCCTCAACCTCCCTCCTCTTCCATTGGGTAATCAAGGCATCCAAGGCCACATCCCATTTGTTTACTCCATGCCTGACCCCAAGACAAGGTGGACGCGTCCAGCAAGCCAAAGGCATGCCCTGGCATGCAATAGGCGTGCTCCAGAGCGCGCTACAGTGCATGCCCGCACTGTAGCCTCCTCCAATCAGCCGCCCCCGACCACCTCGTGCTTCCCCCTCGCGCCATTCGATGCTCCTCGACGTCCGCAACACGCCTCGGCGCTGCCCCCCTCCTCCTTCTCCCTCCTGTGGCTGCCCTCGCCAGCGCGCCGGCCGCCCGCATGCTCCAGTCCTCGGCCTCACACGCGCGCGGCTCTGGAAGCTTCCCCCGCTCTCTCTCTTCCTCTCCCCAGCCCTGGACCGCATCCAGCAACTCCGCAGACACCACCCCAGCGCCTCCCGAGCCCTATGGCAACGAGCAGAAGCTCGCCGGCGCACGGGTCCACGACACCTCGCCGTTCGCCTATAAAAGGACCCCCCGAGCTCCTCCTCTTCTCACCAGTCGCTTTATCACCCACCTAATTCCCCCCTGCACCACACGCTCCACTCAAGGCAGGCCCGAGCTCGAGATCGAGCTCGAGCTCCGCCGCGGCGGCTCGCCGTCGTCCGCTCGGTACAGACCGTCCCAGCCGCTCCTCTCGCTCGATCTAGCACCGCAAGCCTCCACTGATCACTTTCCCCTCATTTCCTCTCTTTGCAGCTGCTGGAGACGGCCGGAACCACCACCACCCGAAGCTCCTCCGCCGCGTGACCTCGCCGCCGGCGAACCAGGCCACTCCGGCGACCCACACCACCTCCACCAGATCGGCGACACCTCGCTGATTCCGTCCCTGCCCTTAGCTCGCCCTGCCGTGCCCCGAGTCATCGCCGGTGAGCTCGCCGGCCCTCTGCCGGAGGGTTAGGGATGACAGGAGGGCCCCGCCTGTCAGCCTCCCCTCGCCCTCGCCCCTCTCTCCTCTCACTGACGCTGGGCCCCGCCCGTCAGGTTTGAAAACTTGGCGCGCGCGCTGGCGCCCGTGCGGTGGGCTGACTCGCCCTGGGCCTGCTGCTCTGTGGCCGTTCTGGCCCAGTTGCACAAGACCCTTTTTCTTTTTCTTTTCTATGGGATTTTCAAATAATTCCACAGGATTAAATATTTATCCAAATGAAATGATTCCAGTTCCTAAAAACTTGTAAAAATCCAACCTATTTAATGATGTCACTTTCACCCATATCCATGGACCTTTTCTGTTCTGTTCAAATTTAAATCCATATTTGGACACTAAAACCTCTATTCAAAAATTCATGTACCCCATTCTGTCACTCCAAAACTCAAACTAAGAATTTTTGCCATCTTAGTTTTCCCTCTAGTATTTGATAAAAATAAGTTGACATTTTTCTGAGCACTTTGGTTTTTCTGTTTTTATTATAGTCTTATTTTCCCGTTGTTTATTGCGACGATTAGATACCGTGTTTGACGAGGTTGCTGAAGAAGAAGGAGGGGAAGGATTTGAAGACCTTAAAGACCAAGCCAATCCAGGCAAGCAGCCCTTTAACCATGATACCCTTGTGTTCCTCGGAACCCTATTTATTTCCGAATGCATGATGATAAGAGTGATGGTGGTGACCTAGTTGAAAGCCACCACATGATGCATGCCTTACTCATGATCTTGCTATATGCTTAGATGCAATGCAAATGATTAGTAGTGATGCTTAGTGATGCATGTGTGCCATGAATCCTTCGTGGATGCATTCTTTTCGAAAACCCCATCGGGTGACCCTAATGCCCGAGGGTGATGTTGAGTTAGGTCATCACTTGAGGAAGAAGTGGTGTGCCAAGAAAGATCTTGTGTACGGGTGAAATGATGGATTAGATTTATGTGTGACTACCGTCCCAACCAAACATGTGCAACCACTCAACCCCTTATGGGACGGGGCATTATTCATTACTTAGGCTGATACTAGCATGGTGCCCACATCACTAGTGACGGGTAAGACTTGAGGTCACTCCCGGGACGGGGTCGTGCTTGGATAGATGACTATGACTGTTTTTACAGGGCACCGGACACACCGTTGGTCCCTTCGTGTACGCGTGAAACTGAAAATAGGGCAAGTGCCATGATCTATTGTTCGTACTCGAGGGTCGTGCACCAACGAGTGGACCCTATGCTAGTGTCGTCTAGGGAAAGATAATGACCGGGTGCTTCCCCCGAGTACTTGAGGTACCGCGGGATCGTGGGTGACACGAAAGCTTCCCGGATCTTGTGGGTAAAGTGCGCAACCTCTGGAGAGTGTGAAACTATTCGAATAGCCGTGTCCACGGTCATGGACAGTTGGGTGGTGCTACCTAAACTATGTCCAGAATTTTACAATCTCGGTGAAAGTATGTGTGTGTTGAGTCAAGGTGGTGACTTGACTCGTTGAATTGAACTCTATTCATGTAGATATCTGTAACCTGTCTTCGAGGTTACCCAAATTTATTGATGCATGTTACATGATGGTAGAATATTTAATCTAGCTTGTAGCTAGGTTGCTCGTTGTTGTATATTTGCATTGTTACCTTGAACCAAATCATGGGTTGCTTGCGAGTACATTCAAAGTACTCATTGGCTTGCCACTGGTTATTTAATTGGCCAGGTATGGAGGAGCAGGAATTTGAAGAAGAATTCTATGGAGACGAACATGCGAACTAGGACGCTTTCCCAGTCAGATTGCCTGTAGGGTTAAGGCAGATGGGATGGGTTCTACTTATCTACGAAGACTTCCGCTATTCGAGTTATTTGCTATTCAGCCCTTGAGGCTTTATCTATGTAAGACTTGGCCATAATGGTCATAATTTGTGTAAGACGGTATGTACGGATGTAAGACTCTTGTTATTCAGCTTCTGTGTGTTGAGTGAGCATTGATCTCTGGGATCACTGTACACGTGCATTCGGTGATCTCGACTCTTAAGTCGGGGTCCCCACATGTTTGAAGCAACTTTAGAATTTCTTTCCACCAGAAGGAGCCTACCATCTTATCTCATGGGATACTACCTTGATAGTAAGCTTCCCAAAGTATGGTTACCCATGGTATGTCTGCTTTGTTATGGAATTTGTGCAGGTGTTTCATCAGGCGAGCTTGGTTATGTGCATGAAGATTCAATACCCCCAGGCTTCCATGAGTTTTGGGCTTGCAAACTTCCTACCAGGTGATGAGTGCAGTACCTCTATGTCGGCGTACTGGGAACCAGGGCACCCAGACTTGCCTGTCTGCGGGCCGCGACGCGCTCCTACTACGGCCTGGTACGGCCCAGCTGATCGACCAGCTATCCAAGACCCTCGCGAGGAGGCTAAGCCTCGCGAGGAGAACGACGTCGAGACCTCCTCAGGAGCGGCCTCAGCGAGGCGCTCCGGTGGGGCGGAGAATCCAAGGCCAAGCCTGCCTCAGGAGGAGGCAGTGATGTCAGCAGTGACGCACCACGCGAGCGGGTGCGAGCGGCGCAGTTACCATTTCGGTGCAAGGGGGACAGCGCAGCCGCAGGTTCCGGAGGAGCGCTGCAAAGGTTTCCTCATTGGTGCAACAAGACCGAAGACCGCAAGGACGACAAGGAGGATGTCACCGTTGAGCCCACCACCGCGTCACCGCCTCGTCCTTTTGCAGGCGAAGACTGCTTTTGTCAGGGAAGGAACGTCCTTGTGTTCTCGCTCAAAAATGGCCGTTGTGGGATCCCTTCCCGCCTAAACATTTCGGGGGAAGAGAACCGTGGCCGTCTATATAAGTAGCTAGGATTCCCACTATGAAATGGATCGACTCATACACTCTGCCACCACACAAGGAGCAAGAACACTTGCCTCCTGACCCTCCTGAGCTCACCTCCTGAGCTCGGGAACCATTGTACTAGCTCATATTCCAGCTCGCCCGAGGCTAATCCACCAAAGCAGGAAGTAGGGTCTTACACCACACAGTGGCCCGAACCTGGATAAACTCTTGTATGTTCTATCTGTTGTTTGCTTGAATCCCTTCACCAACGAGGGCGAGGCACTAGGTAGACATGAGCGGGAAAGATCTTCGTTCATGCCCCTGTGTTTGAACTTCTTGGGTTTTGCGGAGCCCTAAATCCGACATTTGGCGCGCCAGGTAGGGGTCGTGTCAAGATCTCGCCTCTCCGACGACCTCGTCCCGCTCTCATCCATCGACCCTGCATCACCCAGCTTCAACAAACTGCGACCACGATGGCAGAGGCGCATCAGACGCATGCGGAAGCCCGCGGCATCCGCGCCGCTCAGGCATCGCCCTTCGGCCACGGGACTCGCCACCACCCGGCCTTGATCGGGGCCGACATCACGATGAACATCACCAACCCACCGCCGGGGGACCGCTAGCATCCACCGCCCACTCGACGCTAAGGCCGCGCGGCGGCGTGGGCCGCCGAGCACGCAGCAGCGAGCTCACGTGACCGGCGCAAAATGGCAAACATGAGGGCCGCACTGCTGGTGGCAAGGAAACTGCTAAGGTGCCGGTTGCTCGATAGCGGCCACGATGCGCTACTCCTCAGGGTGGCCGAGCTCCTCGATGCCGCCAGCACCGGAGCCAAGCCATTCTGCTTCCACACGGCGATGTCGGGGACCGGGTGCCGCCCCGGCCGCACCCGGTCGCCCGTATGGTCAACACCCACGGCGACCTACGAGGGCGACATGGGGTATGATCCGCTGAACCCTGTGTATGACGCCGCCCCTCTGTCTCGAAGCCCTTTGTACTCAGGTACCGCTCCCGTCGAGGAGCCATCAGGAGGCGACCCCAGGACTACGCTGAACGTTGGGTGCAATCAGGCGCCGGCATCGAGGGGCTCAGGAGCGGAAGGTCGGGAGGCATATCCCCCGCTCTTAGCCCTCAACCCTTCGTCGTCATTGCCAACGGCCATGGAGCGCGAATGAAACGCGCGTTGGTGCCTGTGGAGGCCGGCACTCGCGGCACTAGCCGTAGGCCTCGGGCCAACGGTGTCTCTGGCCCTGAGCCTCGGCAGGCCAGGGAGGTACTCTGGCTGCCGCGTTAAGAAAGAAAGGGAAGGGAAGGCTCGGGTCAGGACCTCGTCCCCCCGCGCGTGACCCGTCGCCCATGAGCCCGCCCTGGATTTCACCAGGGGCTCGCTGGCGGCGGGTATGATGCGCGCGGGGAGGGGCCTTCTCCCCCTCCGTCCAGCCTCAAGACGACGCGCCTCCTGGCGTACCATCCCCCGGGCTGCGGAGGGTGCGTCTGGAGGCGGTACGACAGCCCATCCTACGCGCACTAGGAGGGCCCAAGACCGCGGCTCTGTCCCCCTGCTCACAAAATCTCGTAACCGCTGGGCCCGACCCTGATCAGGAAGGGCTCAGGGGCCATTAGGAGAGTGGGTAGGGCGGGGTCCCCCTCGCACTTCAGGACGCCGCGTCTCTAGACGACGTTAGCCCCCAGGGGCGAAGCGCGCTGGGAGATCGCGTGAGCGGCGCGCCTGGTGCTCGGCAGGCGGGCCTATGGCCAAGGTCCCATCCCCCCATCATGCGCGGTGTCCCACCTCATGAATGACTCCTTCGGGTGAGTTCATGAGGGAGCGGACTAGTGCGGGGCGGGGCCCTAAAAGCGAAGGGGCGGGCACGTCAGAAGATCTCCGCTCGTGACACTCTCACGTAATAATGAGTGGGGTTGTACATGCCCCGGAGTCTCCGGAGCATCGCCCTAGGACCTCGGGGGCTCCCTCCCACGCCGAGTGGATGCACCATGCTCCGCGCTGGCCGTCGACACTGCCCTCCAATGGCTATGCCCACACCCGCTGGTGGTAGCCCTATGCTCCGCGCTGGGGAGAAGACCGAAGACCTGCTCATGGGCCGGACGCGGCCCCTCCTGTTTGCCATTCGCATTTGCCCCCTCTGTATCTGCTTTTTCAAGCTGATCCCGCAACCGCGTGACTCGTTTCTTGAATAAAGGGGGGAATTTTTGTCTGTGTTTTGCGATTTCCGCCGTGTTTCCTTCGCCAGTCTGTTTTTCGTCTTGCTCGACCGAGCTGGGCTACGTCCGTGACCCCACCCCGTCGCTCCTCGCAAGCAAGGGCCGAGGCATGGGCGCATGTTCTGTCTGACCCACGGCCGGACCGCCGACCACTCTTGCGCTCACAGCAGGTACCCGCGAAGCGCGCCCGGACGAGATCGGCAGACGCTCCTTCGTGACATGCTACAAGGGCTTGAGGCCACAGCCTCAGGGACAAGCAAGGGAGTGCCTAAAAATCTATCCTTTCGGTGTTCAATTACATCATCAAGAGTTTAAGCCTTGTGACACCCATCTCACCTGGCTCTGGAGCCACAACCAAAAACAAATTTACAGTAGGAACTAGACTAAGCATCGACACCTTCGCCGGAACTGTCGGTGTCGCTCCCCTCAAGTACCGACGCGTCATTGATGGCTGGAACAAGCTCCGTCACCAACGCGTCCACGTGGTCGCTCACCCAATTCTCCGAGGGGCCGGCGACCGCCTCAGGCGCAGGCTCCAGCAGGGCCTCGAAGTCTGTTTGAGGGTCAAGATGGTGCAAGTTGCCTAAGATGCGGGAGACCGCGCTCCTCAAGATGCCGCGGCTTTGCTCCTCGACGAGCTGCCGGGCCTTCCTGACCCCGCCTTCAAGACTCTCCACCATCCTGGTAAAGAACCCGAGATACCCGATGTCATCATTAACTAGAGGGCCGGCGACCCCCGAGCCAAGAAGTTCTCCTAGGGCCCGGCCGGCCCGGTGCCGCAGGGCCTCAAACATCTTCGAGCGGGTGTGCTGCATTCCACGGACTCGTGCAGCCTCCTCAGAATTTCGAGTTGCGAGGGCGGAAATGTCTTCCACTTGCTTGTGAAAGCAGGACAGTTCCACCCTGGCAGTGGCGCGAGCCTCCTCTGACGCCGTTGCGTTCCGCCGCGGCACAGGCCTTCTTGGACGCCCGTTCGCGACGCTCGGCTACACCGCGAGCCTTCTCCGACACCTGCTGACGACGCTCGACATCCGCTAGTTTGCTCTTAAGAGCCGTGACTTCCTTCTGGAGCTCCATGTGCTTGTCAGCGAAGCGAGTCATGTGAAGCCCTAGCTTCTCGCGGTAATCCTTCCGGAAACGCTCCGCCTCCTTGGCAGCCTTCTTCGCGACAACCTCGCGATCATCAAGGTTGCCCTCGGCTTCGGCTATCTGGCGCTCCATCGTCTCCAGGTGTTCGCGCTCCATGTTCAGCTCCATCGCTTCGAGTACCAGCGCCTCCTCCCGCGCCGAGAGGCCCGCTGGGCTATCATCATCAACCACAGGAGCAGCAAGGGCAGCCCTTCGAGCACAAACCTGGCGCTCGAGCGCGGCGTTTGAGGCTTTAAGCTCGCGCTCACGCTCCTCGGCGGCCGTGCGCCGGCGCTCGGCGTCTCGGGCCTCTTCCAGGGCACGGTCGCAAGCCTCCTGAGCCGCGGTAGCCGATGCTTCCGCCTTCCTTAGGGCGGTTTCGTGCTGCAGCTGACTCAGGTTGACGGCGGTCCTCAGCTGGCGCCAACCCTTCGTCAGAAGCAGACCCTCAGCCTCAACACGCCCATCCACTTCAGCAACCTCGACTTCGAGATGCTTCAGGGCGTCCGACGCCTCCCGCACAAGGTCATGACGGACCGCACTCCAGCGCAGTGCAATTTCTAGAAGACGACCGGGCTCGTCCCCGACATCTACGCCGCCCAAAGGGGGCTTCCTCTCTCCCTCATGTTCAGCGTGCGCCTCGGGGCTAGCCCCGGGGCGCGCGGTGCTTCCAGCGCAAGGAGCAGGCGTGGTCCTGATGGGCGGACAGCCGCTCGGGCTGCCTCAAGAGCTTGCTGACCCAAAGTGAAGGCAAGACCCGGGGCACGGGGCGGGCTCCCGACGTACCAAGAGCTGCATTGCCCTAGAAGCGCTCGGGGGCTGGGATCACGACATGTGCAATAAGACCCGGGCGCGGCTTCAAGAGCCCGCGCGAGGCATCCCGAAGGCCCGACATGGTCCAGAGGAGGGATGCAGGCGGAGGCTCCTGCGGGCCTCATCGAGCGGCTCGAGGACAAATCGGAAGAGACCCTACGGAGCAAGGTGTCACTAGAACCATACTGGGAAAGGCAGGAAGAGCCGAAGAACACGCACCTGCTTGGTAAAACCAGCTTCATCCTCTTCAGGGCCCTCGGGGCAGGGCCGTAGATGCTCCTCAACCTCCGCCTCTTGCCTAGCACCGCGAAGGATGGCTGGAGGCCGCTTGAGGCAGATGTGCCTAGACCCGGGGCAAGGTCGCGGCAGGCGCGGCCGCGCCCGCTCACTGATGCGGTGCCCCCCGGACTCGCCTCGACCGAAGGCCGCTGCGCCTCCCCTTTTGTCGCTTCAGGAGCCAGCGGCGCCTCGGCACCTTCCGCCACCTCCGTTAACACCGACGCCTGTGCTTCGTCCACTTGCTCCAAGGACGGAGTCGACCCCAGGCCAGGGGCTCCGCCAGGTGCGTCCGCCCCGGAAGGGAAGGACGGGCTTGCACGCCTTGATACCACCGCCAAGGGATCGTCATGAGGATCAGGGGTGCCCCCCGGCAATAGCCCCCATGCATCGAAGCGGGGCATCCTTTCAGCAAGAGCCCTTCCGGCTACAAGAGCCAAGTACAAGGGAGTCGCAGAGCCAGGGCGAGCTTCAGGTACTCCACCGACGAGTAGCCGCAGCAGCCCCTGGAGCATATCAGGAGGGAGCTGCTTCCGCTGGAGATGCGCGCGATCAGCAAGAACCCACATTGGGCTAGAGTGGCGTTGGAGTGGGGCGACACGGAGGACAAGGAAGTCTCTCACCACCATCGCCAGGGTCAATCCGCTTCTCCTCAGGTTGGCCAGTCGGCGCATCACTAGCTCCGCCCGTGGATCTGAAAGGGCCTCGTGCCCCCAGCCCAAGTTCGGCACTGCCGGTGCATCTAGAAGATGGAATTGGGGGCTGTACGCAGCGGCGTCAACGAACACCCACTGCCGGCGAAACCCTTCTGTGGTTGGGTGAAGCGAGAAGTCAATTCCGAAGGCAGCAGTCGCTTCCACCGCGTGCAACGACACGCACCCCGAGCGCTGCCCCTCGTCAACCAAGGAGAGGGCGAAGAAGTGGCAAAGCAAGGCCACAGATGGGGAAACGCCGACGAAAGCTTCACACAGGAACGTGAAGCCGGAAAGAAGGATGATGGACCCAGGGTCCAGGTGTAACGCCCGAATCTGGTAATGCGTGAGCACTGCATAGAAGAAGGCGGAGAAAGGGGGAAGGATACCCCCGAAGATGGCATGGAGATGAAGCTGGATGTCTTTGGCGCCAAGCTCCGCCACCGGCCGGGAAGCAAGCTAGACCCGGGTCGGCCCCCACTCATTAGATGCGTCGGCCAAGGCGCGACGCACCTTGTCCAGACCCTCCTGGTTCACTATGACGGAGTGGCCCAGCGCCGACTCGAGCACTGGCGACGACGCGACAGGCTCGCCGTCCCCCCTCTTCTTCGCCTTGCGTAGCATGATGGCAAGGGGGAAGGGGCAGAGAAGGCAAGTGAAGAAAGGGAGTGATTGGAAGGTAGAAAGCAGAGGCGGCAGCAAGAAGCCCTACCGGTCGTGCGATTGGCAAGGCGCACGACTACCAAGACTACGTGGGAGGCGGGGCCGCCCACGTCCCATCCAACCATCGCACACCAGCCTGGCCCGCAACCTTTGGGGCCCGCGGCGCTTCGTCCTCGACTAAGGCTTCGCCCCGAAGCCAACTCCGCGTGTGCCTTGTGCCCGGGGGCTACTGTCGGCGTACTGGGAACCAGGGTACCCAGATTTGCCTGTCTGGAGGCCGCGACGCGCTCCTACTATGGCCTGGTACGGCCCAGCTAATCGACCAGCTATCCAAGACTCTCGCGAGGAGGCAAAGCCTCGCAAGGAGAGCGACGTCGAGACCTCCTCAGGAGCGGCCTCAGCGAGGCACTCCGGAGGGGCGGAGAATCCAATGCCAAGCCTGCCTCAGGAGGAGGCAGTTATGTCAGCAGTGAGGCACCGCGCCAGCGGGTGCCAGTGCTCGCCAGCGGCGCAGTTACCATTTCGGTGCAAGGGGGACAGCGCAGCCGCAGGTTCTCGAGGAGCGGGGCAAAGGTTTTCTCATTGGTGCAACAAGACCGAAGACCGCAAGGACGGCAAGGAGGATGTCACCGTTGAGCCCACCACGGCGTCACCGCCTGGTCCTTTTGCAGGCGAAGACTGCTTTTGTCAGGGTAGGAACGTCCTTGTGTTCCCGCTCAAAAATGGCCGCTGTGGGATCCCTTCCCGCCTAAACATTTCGGGGGAAGAGGACCGTGGCCGTCTATATAAGTAGCTAGGATTCCCACTGTGAAAGGGATCGACTCATACACTCTGCCACCACGCAAGGAGCAAGAACACTTGCCTCCTGACCCTCCTGATCTCACCTCCTGAGCTCGGGAACCATTGTACTAGCTCATATTCCAACTCGCCCGAGGCTAATACACCAAAGCAGGAAGTAGGGTCTTACACCACACGGTGGCCTGAACCTGGATAAACTCTTGTGTGTTCTATCTGTTGTTTGCTTGAATCCCTTCACCGACGAGGGCGAGGCGCTAGGTAGACGTGAGCAGGAGAGATCTTCGTTCACGCCCCTGTGTTCAAACTTCTTGGATTTGCAGAGCCCTAAATCCGACACTCTATCTTCAGAGCCATATTTTTTCCAGAAGCAGTTCATGACATAAGTGTTGATTTGTTTGAGCACAGTCTTGGGAATCCTCAATGTGCACATGAAGAATGTAGGCATGCTTGTAAATACTGACTTGAGAAGAGTGAGTTTTTCACCAGTGGACAAAAGAGTAGAGCATCCCAGTAATCAGTGTTCAATTTTCTGGGTTTAGAACTGCAAAGTGGTAGTCATAAATATTTATGTGGCAAGGTTCCAATTCTGCAGCCAACGAGGTTAGATATCTCCCGCAGTTTGGCCTCAGGTGTGTTGAGAGACACCAGAGTAGATTTAGAGTATTTGACCTTGAGACTTGTATAATCTGCATAATGAAGTAGCAAGTTCTTGATGTGCCGCACTTGTCTAATATCAGCATGAACCACTAGGATGGTGTCATCAGCTTATTGGATTATGAGATAATCTGAACTGGAACTGTGATTTATAGGAGAGGTGACCAGGGAGTGTTGCATTGCTTCATTCATCATAGACTGTAAAATAGTAGCAATGACAAAAATCAGGGGTGATAGTGGATCCCCTTGCCTTACACCTTTCTTACACTAGAATTGTTTTCCTGGGATCCACATTGAGTAAGATTGAAGAGAATCCAGTCTCATAGATCGTCTTGATCCATTGAATCCATTTGGGACCAAAACCTTTGGCCTGCATAACTTCTATAATAGTATCATGGCTGATCATATCAAATGGCTTTTCAAAATCCAGTTTTAAAAGAATGAGCTCTTTTTTACTCTGTTGGCATTGATATATATATTCATAAGCCCAGGCCAGACAATCTTGAATGCGCCTATTATTGAGAAAGCCATATTGGTTTTTATGAACCATGCCCAAGATAATTTTCTACAATCTTTTTTCTAGCAATTTAGTGATGATCTAATTGTGCAGTTAAGCAAAGAGATAGGTCTGAAGTCTGCTTGAGTTGATGCTGCATCATGCTTGGGTATCAGTGTGATGAAGCAATAATTGATACTCTGAATGTTGACCTTGCCTGAGTGGTAGTCCTCAATGAGCTTGCAGAAATCTGGTGCAATGATGTCCCGACAATGCTTGAGGAAAGCTGCATTAAAACCATCCGGGCCTGGTGATTTTTCAGCTGGCATATGTTGCACCACTTTGTCTATTTCGTGTTTGGTGAAAGGTATTTCCAACTCAGAGAGATTATCAATGGGATGCAACAAGTGTTGGATGAGCAGAGGATTCGTGTCTTTGTCTTGGTTACCAGTTTGTCCTTGAAAGCTCTATAGAGAATAGCAGTTTTAGCATTATGATCATGATGTTCAAATCCCATTCCATCTTTCAGCATGGCAATGCAGTTATTTTTGAGTTTGATAGTAGCTCTAGCTTGGAAGTATTTGGTATTGGCTTCCCCCACTTTAATTTGTCTAATTGTAGCCCCCCCCTTCCAATTTTTTCTTTGGTTCTCCAAGACAGTTTCTAAGTGGGTCTTGATGATGATTCTTCCGTTGGATTCTTCCTATGAGAGATCTCTATATTCCTCAAAATTGTCATAACACAGGATTAGGAAGTTTGCACAGTCACTAATTTTCTTCAGGTCTGAAATCCTTCGTCAACCTTTTAAATTTCACTGCTATTGTTTTAACACTGTCCTCTTCATTAACCTCTTGAGTCTAGATGTTGTGCACAACTTCCTTAAATTGGTGATGTTCCTGCCAATTTTTTTTAAATCTAAAGACCCTGGATTTGGGGATGGATGATCCAATGGAGATCTTGATTGGGACATGGTCTGAGGTGGTTTTAGCTAATGGGTAAGCATATGTAGCAGGATATTTGAGAGTCCAGGCTTCTGAAGTGAAGCACCAATCCAGTTTTTCTAGCAAAGGGCTGTTTTGCATATTGCTCCAGGTAAATTTTCTGCCTTTAAGTGGAACTTCAATAAGTGCCTGCTTACTGATAGCTTCATTGAAGGCTAACATATCACCAATATTGCTACCATCTCTGCTTCTATTATTTGGGTATCTGATAAAGTTAAAGTCTCCCACTATTATCCATTCTGTATCATCTTTCATTGTGAAGTTTTCATACCACTGGAGAAAATTGTGTCTCTCACTTTGCTGGCAAGGGCCATAAACATTTGTCAGAATCCAGGTCTCACCATTGTGTTTGGAGGTGAATTGGATGGAGATGGAGAAGTCATTGATATGAAAGAGATGTCCTGAACAAATTTGTTCATTCCAGGCTACAAGCAATTCTCCAGAAGCTCCAATGGAAGGAAGGAAATGGAAATTTGAGATTTTTCTGGGACATAATTTTTTTATGAATGCAGAGTCAATGACTTCTTTCTTGGTTTCTTGTATGCATATAATGGATCATTTGGTTTCTTCAGTCTTGTTAGCAATAGCTGGCCATTTTTTGGGGTCATTCAGACCTCTAAAATTCCAGTTAAGAATATTCCAATCTCTGTTCATTTGATAGCAGGTGCTTAATTGACCAACTCAAGAGATATAGACTACTCTAACCTAACCTATGAAGCAACATGTAGGTCTTTAACACAAATACAAGCTGGGCAATTGTCGTCATGATACAGAGGCATAAGAGCACTAAAAGTCTTACAGACCATCTGACATAGTTCCTTACAAACTGAGCACTTTAATGCAAAAGATCTATCCAGACAGAAACAACCATAGATCAAGTCCACTTCTTGCTCTTCTCCTTTGCACCTTTGGTGCCTTATGCTGAAGTGCCGTCTCCCTTGGTTTTTTCGGCCTTCTTTCTTATGATTTCTCCTATGCTGTCCTTGTCAGAAACCTTGCAAAAAGTGGTGTTCAAGCTTTTAATGATCTTTGCAGGTAAAACTGGTGGAGCAGAGAGACAAGCAAGAAAATCTCTATCTCTACATAATGCTTTCCCAAAACCTTTTGACAGTTTCTGTAGCGTGCAACTTCTTCTTACCTCGGTTTCCACCAGTGGGATCTTGTCCTTCCTCTTCTTGCATTTGTCCATAGCAGAGGTGGAGGATGCTGACATAGCTTCAGATGTGGATTTCTCAGTAGGGGAGGAGTTTTCCTAAGGGCCCTGAGAATGAGAGTATAACATGCAGGCTAGTGAGCTATCAATAGGACACTTGTCAGGGATTACAAATGGCAAGGTTGAGTTGGCTTTAGAGTTGGATGAGATAATTCCCTAGACCGTGGAGGTGGTGATTTTTTTTGCCCAATCAAATTTCTCTGGGAGAGTAAGGTGAAAGACAACAAATTGACCCATTCGGATGGTACCTGGATGATATTGGTACTCTCTTTGGTAGATGCAAAGTTTTCTTTCCCAAGCAAGGCTTCTTCGTTTCTCACATTGTAGAGATTACTGTTCTCTAGGTTAGCTACATCTTCATGCTCAAGATGCAGAGGACCTGAGCAAACAGTATGGGCCTGGTTAAGAAATACAGGAATAGGAAATCCTGGTGGGGTTGATGTGTTAGACTATTGGTCCTCACCTAAAATTTGGATAGCATCAAGAGCTGAATTGTTTTTAGTGGCTATCACACTTCCATTTGTATATGTCTCTCTATCCTCCTTGGTATCAGTTTCTTGGGCAAGTCTGATTGGTTCTATGTGAGTAACTATGGTGGTCCTCTGAATATTTTGAGTACTATTCTTAGGAAGAGATAGGGACTCAATGATCATAGGGTCAGCCAAAATATCCCTCTGATAAATACCAGACAGTCGGGTGGTGGCCCCTAAAAGTGGATCTGGTCCTATCTGGTACAGTTGGTTGAGAACCCTATCATGTTGCAGTATAGTGGGCTGTGGTGGAGGCACATGCACTGCCTGATTATGCTCTTGGGCCTTAGGAGGATCTTGAGGCCCATTGGGCCATAGCTCCAAGTTCAAATCTGGTAGGATCTGTGGTTGTGGCGCCAAAGGTCTATTTTCTGAAGCATCTGAACTAGCACTGTTATCTGGTGGCATCTCAGATACAGTAATGCTACTATTGGTAGCAAGTGCAATGTTAACCTCATCCTCCATAGGTTCTATGATGTCTTGTAGTGCTAGAAATTCTCCAGCATGAAGCCCCTGATCTGCATCTTGTGGCAAGGCCCAGTGCCCCCAACCTGACATGTCCTTCTGCTCATCCTGTACTTCTAAGTTGTCATTATGTTGCTCATTTTGTGCCACCACATTGAGTGCAAGTTGTAGATTTAGGTGTGGAGCTTGTTGTTGATTTGGAGCCTCATGATCATCTTGCTCATGTTGCTGCAGAGGACCTAGGAACAACTTGTGCTGGTCTGGATGGTAATTATGCTATTGTGGAGCTGGATGTGGGTTTCCTTGAGGGTCAATGGGGTCCTCATCAGGTGCTTCCTCTCCCATAATTTGATGTTGTAGGATCACAACAGGAACATTAAGACAGTATATTTGAAAATCATATCCTTCACCAAAAACAATACTTCTTGGGATGTCTCTGAGCTCCTCAACCCTCACTTTGACCATAAGACTCGCCCGAGAGCTTCTGACTCTGTCCCACTACAAAAAAAACCCAAACTTGCTAACAACATTATTGACCTCCTGAATGTTCCTTTTGTCCAGTGGGTAGCCACATAATAAAATCCATGCCTCTCTATTAAGCACCAATCTTCTCCAATTCATACCCTTATTGGGCTTTTGGAAAATAACATGGACATCAGTAAACAGATGAGGACTGGTGGTAACCAACTCATATATGTCAAATATACTATTCATCTTGACATACGCTTGACCAAACGGACAAGGCTCAATCTCAGAAAAACCTAGAGGCTTCACATTGAGGAAATCTGATAGTACCTCTCTGACAGTGTTGAACGCCACAGGGAGATTTGGCATCGGAACAATGGATGCAATAGCCCATTCCTCATGCAACTCTGGTGCCGCGCCATTGATTACCTTGATTCTGGCCGACCTTCCCTCTACCTCGATGTTGTGGTGGTTAGGAGGAAGGAAAGGAGGGGGATCTAAGGGGAAGGTCGCCATTGGCATTGGATGAGAGGTTGCACTAGTGCAGGGTGCTGCTAACGCGACACTATGATTAGAGACCCTTTGACGAAACTACTTGCGGTGCATTAATCGCAAACGGTGGTGTAAAAAACCGCAAAAAAGGTGCAAAACGTTTGCGATGACACATGCATCAAACATGGTTCAGATTTTAGTTCCGTCTGTGATGTAGGGGGCTTCCTTGCTGCTTTCCCGAGGTAACGTTGGTGTTTCCCTTGAAGAGGAAAGGATGATGCAGCAAAGTGAAGTAAGTATTTCCCTTAGTTTGTTGAGAATCAAGGTATCAATCCAGTAGGAGATTACACACAAGTCGTCAAATACCTACACAAACAATCAACAACTTGCACCCAACGCTATAAAGGGGTTGTCAATCCCTTCTAGGTTATTTGCAAAAGTGATAGATAAACAAGTAAAGTAAATATTTTTGGGTTTTTGGTTTATAGATTGGAAAGTAAAAGATTGCAAGATAGTAGATCCGAAACTTATAAGATGTAAAAGAGACCCGAGGGCCATAGGCTTCACTAGTGGCTTCTCTCATGATAGCAAGTTTACGGTGGGTGAACGAGTTACTGTCAAGCAATTGATAGAAAAGCGAATAATTATAACGACATCTATGTCAATGATCATGAATATATGTATCACATCCAAGATAAGTAGACCGACTCCTGCCTGCATCTACTACTATTACTCCACACATCGACCGACTCCTGCCTGCATCTAGAGTATTAAGTTCATAAGAACGGAGTAACACCTTAAACAAGATTCCATGATGTAGAGGGATTAACTCAAGCAATATGATGAAAACCCCATCTTTTTATCCTCGATGGCAACAATACAATATGTGTCATGTCCCGTACTGTCACTGGGATTGAGCATCACAAGATTGAACCCAAAGAAAAGCACTTCTCCTGCAAGAATTATCAGTCTAGTTTGCTAAACAAAACCGATAGTTTGAAGAGAATTACTAAGATATAAGATCTTGCATAAAATAGTTAAGAAGAAACTCAAATTTTATTTATAGATAATCTGATCATAAACCCTTGGATCTTGACAAACACACCGCAAAACAAGATTGCATTGAATAGATCTCCAAGAACAACGGGGAGAACATGGTATTGAAGAACAACGAGAGAGAAGAAGCCATCTAGCTACTAGCTATGGATCCGTAGGTCTGTGGCAAACTACTCCCACTTCATCGGAAGGGAAATAGGGTTGATGTAGATGCCCTCCGTGGTTGATTCCCCCTCTGGTAGAGTATCAGAATAGGCCTCCATATGGGATCTCGTGAGAACAGAAGGTTAGGGCGGCGGAAAAGTGGTTTCAATGGATGGTCTGATGTTTCTGGAATATATTGGTATTTATAGGTGGAAGAAGTCAGTCGGGGGAGGCACGAGGGGCCCACAAGCTAGGGGGTGGGCCCTACCCCTGGGGGCGCCTCCCACCCTTGTGGCTACCTCGTGGATCCCCTGGCATGTACTCCAAGTCCATCTGACGTTCTTTGGTCCACGAAAAATCTCGAAAAAAAATCATTCCGTTTCATATTCCTTTTCTGCGAAAGTCAAAAACAAGGAAAAAACAGAAACTGGCACTAGGCTCTGGGTTAATAAGTTAGTCCCCAAAATCATATAAAATAGCATATAAATGCATATAAAACATCCAAGATAGATAATATAATAGCATGGAACAATAAAAAAATTATAGATACGTTGGAGACGTATCAAGCATCCCCAAGCTTAATTCTTGCTCGTCCTCGAGTAAGTAAATGATAAAAACTGAACTTTTGATGTGGAATGCTACCCTACATATTTATCAATGTAATATTCTTTATTGTGGCATGAATGTTCAGATCCATAAGACTCAAAATAAAAATTTCTGAATATCAAAACAATAATACTTTAATCATACCAAAAGCAATCTATAAAGCTTCAAAAATAACATGGCTAAAGAACGTTACCCTACAAATCATATAGTCCTTATGCTCCCTTTTCTTAGCACAAAGCACCCCTCATGCCCATCCCGTAGTCAGCCAAGCAATTGCTTTCATGATCTACTCTTTCAAACTTTTCAATGTTTCAGGCAATATATGAGTGCATGCCATGGACATAGCACTATGGGTGGACTGGAGGCGGTAATAGACAAGAGAAAGTCTCACATCAACTAGGCAAATCAATGGACTATGGAGATGTCCATCAATTGATATCAATGTGAGTGAGTAGGGATTGCCATGTAACGAATGCACTAGAGCTATAAGTGCATGAAAGCTCAAAAAGACAACTAGTGGTTGTGCATCAACTTGCTTGCTCATGAAGTCCTAGGGCATTTGAGGAAGCCCATCGTTGGAATATACAAGCCAAGTTCTATAACGGAAAATTCCCACTAGTGATATATGAAAGTGACAACATAGGAGACTCTTTATCATGAAGAACATGGTGCTATGGCGAAGCACAAGTGTGGAAAAGGATAGTAACATTGTCCCTTCTCTCATTTTTTCTTTTTTTTGGGGGGGGGG
>LR738714.1:339662298-339673469 GCA_902687465.1 Secale cereale
GACCTCTTTTTTTGGTGGGCTTCTTTGGCCTTTTTTATTTGGGCTTCATTGGCCTCTTTTATTCTTTATAACCTTACATGGGACAATGTTCTAATAATGATGATCATCACACTTTTAGTTACTTACAACTCGATACTAGAACAAAGATATTACTCTATATGAATGCCTCCGGTGGTGTACCGGGATGTGCTGTGACGCCCGAAGACCGACGTCCCAGAAGATTCCTGAGATTCCAGATGTTCCGGGTTTCCCATGTGTTTCATTTGTGCTTGTGTTATTTATTTTGCATTGCATCATGTCATCATGCCATCATGTCATTAACCTTTTGCATCTCGACTAAATAAATTGTGTGGACCTTCGGTCCATTTAAATCGAGGGAAGGATGACTTCTCTTTATAACATATCCTCCTGGTATTATGGATCTATTATAAGTAAATATTCCATTTGTTTGGAATTAACCAACACACTTGCATATTTTCCCCATGCCTTCTCTTTCTCTTTTCTTGCCTCTCCTATTTTTCGTGGACCGTGGACATTTTGCGAGTCCAGGAAAAATAACCTCTTGCCCAAACTCTACCCCTTTTTTTCTTCTCTCCTTTTTCTTTTTCTTCTCGGTTTTGTTTTACTTTTCAGAGGAGGAGAGAGATAGGCCATCTGGGCCTCAGCTTCCCTCCCTAGCCGGCCCAATTACCTCCTGGCCCAACTCCTGGCCTAACCTAGCCCGACCGACCACTCCTCACCCCCTTGCTCCATCTCTCGACCTCCCCCCTTGCGCCGCCAGGCAAAGAAGAAGCCTCGATCCCATCTCCCCTCGACCTCCCTCGATCCCGTCCTTCTCCCCCAGTCCTCGCTGCGGTCTCCCTCTCCCGCGGCCTTCTCCAGGGACGAGCCGAGCCCCAGCGGTACAGCGCCGCCGCGCCTCCTTCTTCCGCCGGACCGACCGCCCAGGCCGCCGCGTCGGCCCTCCTCCTCCCGCCGCCAGGAGCTCCCTCAAGCCGTGCCGCCTCCCTGCGCCCGTCCCCTCCGGTGCGCCTCCGCGCCTCGCGCCGGCCCCGGCGTGCCAAGGCCGCAGCAGCACCGAGCGCCGCGCCCCTACGTCTCCAGGCCAGTGCCGCGCCCCTCCAGCGCCGGGCGCCCGACCTTCTCCTCGACGCCTCCCGCCACGGATCCGCCGTCCTCCAGCCGCACGCGCCTCGTCCTCCCGCGTCGGAGCAGCCCGGCCGGCCAGGCCCCGCCTCCTTGCCCTGCCGACCACCTCGTCTCGTCGTTCCCTGCACAAGCGCCCTGCTTCGCCTCCTTGCTGCTGCCTCCGTGAAGCTCGAGCGTGGTCTTTCTTCTGTGTGCATCGGATCTGCCATGTTCCTCTTCCAGAGACGCCAAGTGCACGACGACCTCGAGTACGACTACCGATGCGCCAAGTACCTCTACGGAACGTGCGTGTACGACTACAAGATGATACGTCAAGTACCACTACCGTCGCGAGAACCGAGTCCGGCAAGTTCGAAGACCCTCAAGTACCATCTACGGAATGTGTACATCTACGAACGTGAACAACTACCATCGCCGAGACCGCAAGTACCACTACATAAACGTGTACCCCTACGTCAACGACGACTCGACAAGGACCCCGCCGGCAAGTACCACGACACGATAACGTGAACGACTACTTCCCTCTACGAACGTGTACCACGACTCGCGAGAACGACTACTTCCACTACGTCCCTCGACGACTCGAACCCCTCCGAGAACGAACAATTCAAAGGTATAACCCCGAGACGATGACCCGTGGATGAATGCTTGTGGTTGTATGAGATGTTTTCCCTTGTGTGCATCATGCCCGTTTCGTCTTTTGTCGTGCTCCTCGGTTGCCGCGTCGCTGACTCGTGGGAACCTGGTGACGGGATCACCCCACCTTTCATCTCGTTCCACTCACTCACGCTCTCCGTCATCTTTTGCACCGGTCTCTCAACGGGTTACCGGAACCGATATGATGCCGTTGCATCATTTTCGGATCGTTGCCGTGGCACCTTTTCCTTCCACCACGGTGACAAGACTTCATATCTCTTCATCTCAACCTTTAACTAAAAATTGCATAAACTTGATCATGTCATCCGCATCATGTTAGCAACATTAAAAATGTGTTAATTGTTGTTGCTTAAAATTACTAAACATGCATATGGGGTTTTCTGGAATTGTTGTTGTTATTTCCGGCCTCATTTAAAATGTCTAAATAGGTAGTTTGTTTTTGCTTCACCTCTTGCCATGTTAAAAACATTTAATCTTGTCTTGTAAATAAACGAGAGTCAATTATATAATTAAAATGTGGTGTTTCGTCAATATGCAACTCGTTGCATATTGAGCTCCACTTAACTTGTAGTTTTGTTTGTGCACATTGCCATGCCATGCATAATTAAACCGGACATGCGTCATACTTGGATATGCATCGTATGCCATATTTATGCTTGTGTGTTTACCATGTTGTTTGCTTCTTTCCGGTTGCTTCTCTTGTTAGCTTCGGATTCGTTCCGGAGTTGTGAGGATTCGCTCGACTTGTTGCTCTGTCTACTTCATGGATCCGTTCTTCTTCCTTGCGGAATCCCAGACAAGATGATCATACCCTTGGATACCTTTACTACCATTGCCATGCTTAGTTGTCTCGATGCTATCGTTACATGTCGCGCTACCCATCTTTTATGTCAGCCTCTCCTTGTTGCCATGAAACCTCTAACCTTTGACACCTTCCTAGCAAAACCATTGTTTGGCTATGTTACCCGCTTGCTCAGCCCCTCTTATAGCGTTGTTAGTTGCAGGTAAAGATGAAGATCGTTCCAGGAGGGAACTTGTTGTTGGAATATCACAATATCTATAATTATTATTAACACATCTATATACTGGGCATGGGTGGAAGGCTTGGCCTTTTGCTCGGTGTTTTGTTCCACTCATGCCACCTTAGGCGCCGATAAACCGGCATTATGTTCCTTGATTTTGCGTTCCTTACACGATGGGTGGATGGGGACCCCTTGACAGTTCGACTTTGAATAAAACTTCTCCAGCAAGGCCCAACATTGGTTTTAATTTGCCTCATAATAACAACTTAATTAATTAATTAAAATTGCATAGGGGGTCGCGTCCCCGGGTACTCTTTTCTACATAGCAGGGGGGGCCAGTGCTGATGGTGTTGGTCCCAAATGGGGGTCCTGCAGGGCCGCCTTGGGGAAACCCGAGGTATCTGGTATAACCTGTAGCATCGCCCATCCGGACGTGGCCTGAGACGAGATACGCGCGGCTACTATCAGGGAGTCGGCACGCCGGGAGGTCTTGCTGGACTTGTTTTACCATTGTCGAAATGTCTTGTGCACCGGGATGCCGAGCCTGATCGGATTTCCCTGAGATAAGGGGTGATGATATTATATTTATCACTTCAGCTAATCGTGAGAGCTTGTGATGGGCTAAGTTGGGACACCCCTGCAGGGTTATAATCTTTTGAAAGCCGTGCCCGCGGTTATGTGGCAGATTGGAATTTGTTAATGTCCGGTTGTAGAAAACTTGACAGAGGATCCGAAGTAAAACAAACAACTGTGTGAGTAACCATGACTGTCTCTTTTCATTTTGAGAAGAGAACACGGTGGGGTTATGTTTGACTCGTAGGTAGTTCAGGATCTTTAGCGATCACTACTAGTTGTGACCGTTTGCGTAGATGCTCATCTTATTCTTGTACTCGTAAGTTAGCCACCATATTATGCTTAGCCGCTGCTGCAACCTCACCACTTTACCTCTTCCTACCCATAAAGCTTTGCTAGTCTTGATACCCATGGTTATGGGATTGCTGAGTCCTCGTGGCTCACAGATACTACAACACCAGATGCAGGTTCAGCCGAGAATGAAGCAGGAGCTGGTTCAAGTACTTCGCTGGGAGCTCGATGAAGAGAGTGGCCGTATGCTTGTGACGTTTTCGACGATCAGTAGTGGTTTCTACTAGGGGCGATTCGGACCTGTGGCTTTATGTTTTGGTATCTTTCTTTTGGATCTTCGCCCGTAGTCGGGTTGTGATGTTTTGAATAATGTTTTGCTTATGTAATGAATTGTGTGAAGTGGCGAGTGTAAGCCAACTATCTCCTTTTGCAATTTAATCCCTCTTTTACATGAGTCGTGCAAAGATACCGAACTTGAGATCATTCCAGAATGGGCTTATACCTTTAAGTCGTGCCTCGACACGTAGGAGGTATAGTCCCATCCTGGGCATTACATGTGCAATGACCAAGAGTGACATGTATGAAAAATATGAAATGTGGCCTTGCCACAAATACCATGTCAACTATACGATCATGCAAAGCAATATGACAATGATGAAGCGTGCCATAATAAACTGAATGGTGGAGTTACATGGCAATATATCTCGGAATGGCTATGGAAATGCCATAATAGGTAGGTATGGTGGCTGTTTTGAGGAAGGTATAAGGAGGGTTTTTGCACCAGCGAAAGTTGCGTGGCACTAGAGTGGCTAGAACGGTGGAAGGGTGAGAGTGTGTATAATACATGGACTCACATTAGTCATAAAGAACTCACATACTTACTGTAAAAAATCTACTTAGCCATCAAAGCAAAACACTACGATGCATGCCCCTATGGGGGAGGTTGGTAGGAGTTAACCATCATGCGCCCCCGACCTACCCACAAAGATGACACACTCAAAATACAGTGCACACCAATTTGGTTACATAGGCCATACATGCATGCTTCGGGAATCACAAATCTTAACACAATTATTTATTTAACCTCAACAACTACCTTTAGCATGACTCTAATATTACCATCTTAACATCTCAAAACAATTACAAGGAGTCAAACTTCACATAATTTTAATGCTCTCTATATGAAGGTTTTTATTATATCTCCTTTGGATGTCTATCGTATTAGGACTAATTTCATAACCAAGCAAATTACCATGATGTTCTTAAGAACTCTCAAAATAATATAAGTGAATCAAGAGAGTTTCACAATTTCTACAAAATAAAACCACCACCGTGCTCTAAAAAGATATAACTGAAGCACTAGAGCAAAATTGCCTAGCTTGAAAGATATAAGTGAAGCACATAGAGTATTCTAATAAATCACGATTGAGGTGTGTCCCTCTCAAAATGTGTGTACATCAAGGATGATTGTGACAAACTAAAAATCAAAGACTCATATCATACACGATGCTCCAAGCAAAACACATATCATGTGGTGAATAACAATATAGTCTCAAGTAATGTTACCGATGGATGAAGACGAAAGAGGGGATACCTTCCAGGGGCATCCCCAAACTTAGGCTCTTGGCCGTATTTGAATTTTACCTTGGGGTGCCTTGGGAATCCCCAAACTTAGGCTTTTGCCACTCTTTATTCCATAGTCCATCAAATCCTTACCCAAAACTTGAAAACTTCACAACACAAAAGTCAACATAAAATTTCGTGAGCTCCGTTAGTAAAACAAAGAAAATAACCACCGAAGGTACTGTTGTGATTTTATTCTAATTTCATATTGGTTTAATATCTAATGTATTCCGACTTCTCCATGGTTCATATCCCCCGATACTAGCCATATATGCATCAAAATAAGCAAACAACACATAAAAAACAGAATCTGTCAAAAAACAGAACAATCTATAGCAATCTGTAAACTTCGCATATTTCTATAACTCTAAAAGTTCTGAAAAAATTGGACGACGAGGGGAATTAGCATAGCAATTCATTGTGAAAATTTCAGAAGGTTTCGATGTTCCAGTGATTTATTGAATTTGCTGCACTGGACAGAAAAGTTTCTGTTTTTCAGCAAAATCAAATCAACGATACCCGTAAGCCATCACAAAGGTCTTACTTGGCTCAAACACTAATTAAAACACCAAAACACAATTACTACAGAATTAATAATGTGTAAAACTTGCAAAACAGAACCAAAAAGTAAAAAGCAAAAAATAAAATTGGGTTGCCTCCCAACAAGCGCTATTGTTTAACGCCCTTAGCTAGGCATTGAGATTTCAATGATGCTCACATGAAGGATAATAGTTGACACACAAAGAGAGCATCATAAAAAATGTGACAAACTAATCTAAGTCTAACATACTTCCTATGCATAGGCATTTTATCGGAAAACAAATTAGCAAGACAAGCAAAATCTAGCATATGCAAGGAAGATGAAAGAGACAATAGCAATCTCGACATAACGAGAGGTAATTTAGTAACATGAAAATTCCTACAACCACATTTTCCTCTCTCATAATAATTACATGTAGGATCATAATGAAATTCAACAATATAGCTATCACAAAACATATTCTCAACATGGTCCACATGCATGCGAAGTTGACACTCTTCCAAAATAGTGGGATCAACATTGACCAAAGTCACGACCTCTCCAAACCCACTTTTATCAAAAAAATAAATAAGATTGAATATTCTCCGAATATGTGGGATCTAAAGGTGCCACTCTTCCAAACCCACTTTCAATATTATTGCAAACATTATTATCAATCTTATATTCATCAAGGGGATTAAATAAATTTTCAAGATCATACGAAGAATCACCCCAATCATGATCATTGCAACAAGTAGTGGACATAACAAAACTAGCATCCCCAAGCTTAGGGTTTTGCATATCATTAACACAATTGACATTAATATAATTTATAATAACATTATTTCAATCATGCTTTCAGTCAAAGAGCTAACATGAATCACTTCATAAATTTCTTCTTTCAACACTTCTTCACAAATTTCAGATTCATGAATTTCAAGCAAAACCTCATGAAGATAATCTAGTGCACACAACTCACTAGCAATTGGTTCATCATAATTGGATCTTTTAGAAAACTTATCAAGTGGATGAGGATCCATAAATAGATTTTTAGCGAGCGAAGATGCAAGAAAATAGAAGGCACATAGAAACACAAGCAAACATAAGATCGGACGAGAAATAGGCAAACGAAAAGAAGGAAAATATTTTCGTGTGTCTCTACTACCTAAAAGAAACATAAGGTTCCCTCTCCCACCTTACGCCAATTTTTTCGTCGATACCCCATGTCTTCCCTTCGTGCCACCTCTCCCGATTACCTTAATTTTCGTTCAGTTTCCTATTTTTCTTCCTTGCAAACTGCCCCCCGATCTACCGCCCTACCCCCGCTAGATCTGATCTAGAGAGGGATTGCCTCCCGTCCCGTCCTTTCTTGCACCGCCCGTCGAAGATGCCGAGAACATCGAGGAGAGAGGCCTCCATGCTTGCCGGTAGAGGCCTGGTCGATGTGTGGGACGATTAGCGAGGCAACCTTGCAGTTGTGGTCTGGTGGCGGCTCGCTGAGGGACCAGTTTGATGCATGCATGGAGCCTATGCACCCTACAGTCGTGGATGTATATAAAATTGATTTGTCGGTGTTAGTTGCATGGTCGCGTTGATCATGATTGTCGCAAGATCATACGAAGAATCACCCCAATCATGGTCATTGCAACAAGTAGTGTACATAGCAAAACTAAGTTGTGTGTGTTCCGTTTCCATTTGCCAATGGGACTAAGGAGGGACGGAGCAGCGCCTTGTGGCTAATTGGAACAGGACTGGGTATTGATTAGCAGCGACAACTGGAACCCTAGCCAGTACAGCCGACGACAGACTTGGCATGGTGCGCTTAGACGACGATACAACGGGATCAACAGCTAAGTGCGATGCTCAGAGCAACCCGCTCTCGCAATGCACAAGCGGCCGGACGTAGCAAGCAATTGGGCTAGCAGTCAACCGGCTAGCTGAAGAAACAACCGTCGAGCAGTCAACCTATTAGCCAACTTACAAAGGTATATTTTTTTCTTCTGAATTATTATGTTCGCGTTGCGGATTTTCCAAAACTATTCTTGTGAATTTTAATGGATCAAAGACACGAATTGCATATCTTATACAATATTAGTGCGTATAGACTATAGAATTCTGGACTACTTGGAATTTTGCATTATTATTTGCTCGAGTTCACCCCACCTTATTTTTTTTAAGAAAGTGCATGCATTCCTCACGTGTGATGTTAAAGAAAAGGAGGGTTAAACCTAATGAAGTTTTTGATTGAATTAATTCTTAATAGCATGACTTTTTTTGACATCATTTTTAATAGCATGACCTAAACATATCACCCATGCATACATAATATTTTCCCGATGCAATGCATGGTGTAACGCCCAAGATGCGACTATATCTCCTACGTGTCGAGGCACGATTTAGAGGCATAATCGCATTTTGGTATGATCGTAAGAAGGTTATCTTCACACATTCCCATGTAGAAGAACAAAGAAAAAAATACATAGTTGGCTTACAATCGCCACTTCGCACAATGCATAAATAAGTCATACATTCATTCAAGTACAATCATAGTCCGTCTACGGACAAATCCAAATGAAAAGAAGATAACCACCCACTATGCCCGATCGGCCCTAGTAGGAACCACTACTGATCGTCGGGGAACATCATGTACATACGCCCACGTTCCTCATCGAACTCCCACTTGAGTTCCTGGCCATCAACTGAATCGTAGTCGGTTGAACCTGCACCTGTGTTTGTAGTAAACTGTGAGTCACGAGGACTCAGCAATCCCATTCACGGGTATCAAAACTGCAAAAGCCTTTAGGTGTGGAGAGGTAATAAGGTGGCTACAGCAGGCACTAAGCAACTAGCTTACGAAGTCAGAGCGAGATGAGGATATGTGCCAATGGTCGCTAAAATGATCAATAAGTGATCCTAGCTACTCACGTTCATGCATAACCCCACTGTGTTCACTTTTCGAAGCCCTTCGAAAAGAGACCATCACGGTTACTCACACAGGTTGTGTATTCTTAAAAATATGGTGTCAAGTTATCTACAACCGGATATTAACAAGTCCAATCTGCCACATAACCGTGGGCACGACTTTTGAAAGATCATAACCCTGCAGGGGTGTCCCAACT
Organism: Secale cereale; assembly: GCA_902687465.1. NCBI lineage: Eukaryota > Viridiplantae > Streptophyta > Magnoliopsida > Poales > Poaceae > Secale > Secale cereale. The sequence continues at coordinate 339,671,253 of LR738714.1, forward strand.
TAGTCCATCACAAGATCACGATCTGCGGAGTTGCAACTCCATGCTGGGAAGACCCGAGTATTCTCGGAATTCCATGCTCATGATATTTCGACAAAGGTAAAACTAATCTAGCAAGACCTCCCGGCGTGACGACACCTTGGTAGTAGCCGCGCGTATCTCGTCTCAGGCCACGACCGGATAGGTCAGCCTACACGTATATACCAATCCTCGAGTTTCCATGTGGTGGCCCTGCAGTCTACCCAGTTTGGACCAACACTCATGAGGAGCACTGGCCCGGGTTGTTGATTAAGAACTCGGGTTAATTACTCCCTATGCAAGTTTTAGTTGTTAGGCAAATGTAGTACCAAAGTTGGGTCTTGCTGGAAAAGCTTTAAGCAATGCGAATTATCAAGCCCTAACCGTGTTAGGAACGCAAAATCAAGGAACATAACACCGGTTTATCGGGTCCTAAGGCGGCATGAGTGGAACAAAACACCAAGCAAAAGGCCAAGCCTTCCACCCATTACCAATATATATGTGCATTAATTAATTAAGATATATCTTGTGTTATGCCAATAAAACAAGTCCAAACATGGATCAATCTTCCAACTTCACCTGCAACTAACAACGCTATAAGAGGGGCTGAGCAAAAGCGTACTTAGCCAATCAACGGTTTGCTAGGAAGGCGGTTAGAGTGTTTCATGGCAATATAGGAGGCTGACAAGACAAGAATAGGCATCGCGGCATATCTAATAGAGTGAGACAACTAGCAAAGCAAAGATAGATGTGATATCGGGGAACGGTCATCTTTCCTGAGATCTCGCAAGGAAGAAGAACGAGTCCATGAAGAAGACAAACCGACGTAGTCGAACGGATCCTCACAACTCCGGAACGAAACCGAAGCTAACGAGAGAAGCAACCGGAAAGAAGCAAACAACATGGTAAACACACAAGCATAAACATGGCATATGATGCACAAACAAGTATGATGCATGCCCGGTTTAAATAAACATCGCATGGCAGAGTGCACAAACAAAACTACAATTTAAGTGGAGCTCAATATGCAACGACTTGCATATCGACGAAACACCACATTCACATATTAAGTTTGATCTCGTTTATGAACCCAACAAGTTTAAATGTTGTTTAACATGGACAGATGTGAAGCATAAGTAAACTATCTATTTAGGCAATTTAAATGAGGCCGGAACAACAAACAAGAATTCTGGAAAATCCCCACATGGCATTTAGCAATTTTTAATGCAAACAACAATTTTAAACATTATAATATCTTGATGCGGATGACATATACAAGTTTTATGAAATTTTTGTAAAGGTTGACATGAAGATGATATGGAGTATTTCGACACCATGATGGAAAGGAAAGGGTGCCACGGCGGCGAATTCAAAAATGATGCCGCAACAACATTTTGGTTCCGACAACTCATCGAGATGTCGGTGCAAAAGATCAAATGAGATGAGTGGAACGTGCAAAAAAATGGTGGGGTGATTCCGGTAACTGGGTGTCCCACAAGACGTTGGCAAGGAAACGAGTGACAAATCGAACACGATGCAAACACGAGCATTCGTTCACGGGAGGTCGTGTCGGCGGTATACCTTCGAAGCGTGCGTTTCGGGGAGGTTCGAGTTCATCGAGGGAAGTAGTGGAATTAGTCATTCTCGCGACGGTTGTGGAAGTAGTGGTGCACGGCGATGGTAGTGGTACACATTTTCTTGTTGAGATCACAACGACGGTAGTTGTTCACCCGACAGCCTTCGGCGATGGTAGTCGTACATGGTTTGTAGACGTTCGGTTCTTTCGTCGAGGAACTTGACGCATCCCGGATGTGTAGTAAACCTTGGCGTGTCTGAATTGGTACTTGTGGTCTTGAGGGTCAACAGTAGTCGTGTATTCGATGTTGTGGTACTTGGTGTCTCATCGTGTAGTGGTACATGTCGGCGGTAGTCGAACTTGACGAAAAACACACCGATTGTAGTTGTACTCGGGTCCTTGTGCTCTTGCAGTTGGGGTACTACGAATCTAGGGGTGCGTCTTGGCGTCTCTAGGGGTTCTCAGCGCTGAGGTGACCGCGACAGCAAAGGCGCTGGTCAATGCCCTGTCCTTGGCCATGGAGGGTCAGGGTGGAGGTGAAGCTCGGAGCAGCGGCGACAACATCGGAGATGGTCGGAGGAGAGGCAACCAGAGGACAAGCGCCACGAGCGGGGGGGGGGGGGGGG
>LR738714.1:339673613-339906382 GCA_902687465.1 Secale cereale
GGTGGAGAGGCGCCTTGGTGCGGCCGGAGGATGGAGCAGGTCCGGCGACGATGAGGCTGGACGACAGGAGAGGAGGGAGCGATGTCCTAGGGTTGCGCGGCGAGGCGAAGTCTAGCGGCGGCATTGCGGCAAGGAGCTCTGACGATGACGCTCGGGGAGGCGCAGGGCGACAAGGAGGAGGTGCGGTGCGGCGCAAGGGGCGGCCCGCGGGGCACCATGGCGACGCGGCGGCGCGGAGGAGGCTGGGGTCGCAGGGGCGCGACGCTGGTCGTGGAGGTCGGAGAGGCAGTGACGAGGCAGCGCGGCCATGGGGACGGGCGCGCGGCACGGCGATGGGTCGGACAGCAAGCGGCGGCTAGCCGGTGACGGGAACCGAGGGGGCAGGGTCGGGCATTGTGGGTGTGGGTGGTGCGGTGGTGAGGAGAAGGGGGAATCGGGAGGAGGAGGGAGATGGGATCGGGGCGAAGGGATTTGCCCTTCTCTGTTTGACGGCGCTCGGGAGGGAAAGATGGGAGATCGAGAGGAGAAGGGAGATTTAGTCAAGGGCTAGGGTTAGGCAGTTGGGGCGAGCTGGGCGTCGAGGAGCGCCTGGGCCTTGGGTCGACTGTGGTCTGGCTGTTAGGTTCTCTCTCTTCTTCTCTCTTATTTCCCAAATACAGAAAAACTAGCAAGAAGAGAAATGAGAAGAAGGAAGTGTTAGAAAAAGAATTTGGACATGGGGTAAAATTCCCTGGACTCACAAAAATGTAAGGAATTTAAATAAAATCGACGGAATACTTTTGGGAGATGAAGATTCAAACAAGTTTGAAAAAAGTCAAACTATTTGAATTTACGAAAACCCTTTTGATGGAATCCAAAAGGGGTGGGATTTGAGGATGTGGCTTAACTCAGCCAATATGATTCATGGGCAAAGGTTGAGGCCAGAATTGAGTTGGAAAGGCATGGAATTTCTACAATTGTGTTGTGGTGATTCCGAAGTTAATGGAATATTTTTAATAGCTCCATAAATATTAGGAGGATATGTTATAAAGAGAAATCATCATGTGAATTCCCTCGATTTAAATGGACTGAAGATCCATACGATTTATTTAGTTGAGTTGCAAAGATTAATGACATGATGACATGATGACATGATGCAATGCAAAATAAATAGAGCAAGCACAAATGAAACACACGGTGACACCCGGAACATATGGAAGTCTTCTGGAGCGTCGGTCTTGGGGCGTCCCACATGGGGACTTACCTAGTTTCTGAATACGTTTTAGAAGTGGGGAAGAGGAAAACGGGAGGTGAATGGCAAATAATGTAAGTGCGAGAGATGAGAGTTTAATGGAAGGTACTTGGTGGGTCTTGACTCGGCGTAGATCTCCCCGGCAACGGCGCCAAAAATTCTTCTGCTTCCTCGCCGCTTTCCAGAGGTAACGTTGGTGTTTCCCTTGAAGAGGAAAGGGTGATGCAGCAAAGTGAAGTAATTATTTCCCTTAGTTTGTTGAGAACCAAGGTATCAATCCAGTAGGAAATTACACACAAGTCGCCAAATACCTGCACAAACAATTAACAACTTGCACCCAACGCTATAAAGGGCTTGTCAATCCCTTCTACGTTATTTGCAAAAGTGAGATCCGATAGAGATCGATAAACAAATAAAGTAAATATTTTTTGGTTTTTGGTTTATAGATTGGAAAGTAAAAGATTGCAAGATAGTAGATCTGAAACTTATAAGATGTAAAATATACCCGGGGGGCATAGGTTTCACTAGTGGCTTCTCTCATGATATCAAGTTTACGGTGGGTGAACGATTTGCTATAAAGCAATTGATAGAAAAGCGAATAATTATAATGACATCTATGGCAATGATCATGAATATATGCATCACATCCAAGACAAGTAGAATGACTCCTGCCCGCATCTAATACTATTACTCCACACGTCGACCGACTCCTGCCTGCATCTAGAGTATTAAGTTAATAAGAACAGAGTAACGCCTTAAGCAAGATGACATGATGTAGAATTAACTCAAGCAATATGATGAAAACCCCATGTTTTTATCCTCGATGGCAACAATACAATACGTGTCATATCCCCTCCTGTCACTGGGATTGAGCACCACAAGATTAAACCCAAAGCAAAGCAGTTCTCCCATTGCAAGAATTATCAATCTAGTTGGCCAAACAAAACCGATAGTTCAAAGAGAATTACTAAGATATAAGATCATGCATAAAATAATTCATAAGAAAATCAAATATTATTCATAGATAATCTGATCATAAACCCACAATTCATCGGATCTTGACAAACACACTGCAAAAGAAGATTACATCAGATAGATCTCAAAGAACAACGAGGAGAACATGGTATTGAAGAACGAAGAGAGAGAAGAAGCCATCTAGCTATTAGCTATGGGCCTGTAGGTCTGTGGTAAACTACTAAGACTTCATTGTAAGGGCAATAGGGTCGATGTAGATGCACTCCGTGGTTGATTCCCCCTCCGGCAGATTATCGGAACAGGCCTCCAGATGGGATCTCGCGAGAACAGAAGGTTACGGCGGCGGAAAAGTGGTTTCGATGGATGTTCTGGTGTTTCTGGAATATATTGGTATAGGAAGAAGAAGTCGGTCCGAGGAGGCACGAGGGGCCCACCAGGTAGGGGGCCTCATGGATCCCCTGACATGTACTCCAAGTCCAACTGATGTCTTCAGGACCAACAAAAATCTCCAAAAAGTTTCGTTCCGTTTGGACTCCGTTTGATATTCCTTTTCTGCGAAACTCAAAAACAAGGAAAAAACAGAAACTGGCACTGGGCTCTGGGTTAATATGTTAGTCCCAAAAATCATATTAAATAGCATATGAATGCATATAAAACATCCAAGATAGATAATATAATAGCATGGAACAATAAAACATTATGGATACATTGGAGACGTATCATAGGGCATATGGTTCAGCGCAATTAACTGTGTGCGATGAGGAGCAACAAAAGAAACGGGCAACGAGATGAAGGTGTGTGTGCAATATACATCATACGGTTCACTAGGATGAACTGTTTGTGATTAGGCAACACAAAACAAACGGTCAGCCTGATCAAGGTGTGTGTGATATACGTCATGCGGTTCACTCGGATGAACTGTTTGCGTTGAGACAAGAGAATATAAACGGTTCAATATAACAAGATGTGTGTGATACGCGACAAACAGGTCTGTAATCAGAAATGTGTGCGAAGACCGATTATAACACAGACGCTTGTTGCTAATAAGACGTGTGTGTTGTGTGATGATATTGCATACGGTTCACTAGGATGATATATGTTGGTGTTCTGTAGCGAACTTGTAGTCGGTGTTGTTGAAAACCAGGCAAAATGGACGCAAGGATTGTGGCCATGCAGTAGGGGTAGATGAGGACATGATGGCGCACGCACAACTGGGCGACGACAACCTTCTGATCTTTGCCGGGAAGACCGGCGGTGTACTCGAGGTCGATGCGGACCACCTTGTACTTGTCTCCAGCAAGCAAATGCTCAACGGTGTTGATGTAGTCGTCCACCACGACCAAGTTGATGGTGTACACAATCAAGAGATCCATCTCTCCCGCATGGGTCTTGACTTTATGCTTGCCGAACTCCATTGGAGCATCGCAAGACATCCCCTCTCTATGCGTCGTTGTGGGTGTGCTTGTTGTGTTGTGGGGTGTGATCGAAAGGTTGAAGAGACTAAGGTTATAATGGTCGCGGGAATTAAAGGCGAAGCCGGACGACCTAGAATATCGGCACGCCCTGATGGCAGTTCTAATTCGCAACGCATAACTTCATTGTGCCGCACATAACTGCATCGCATGGCAACGTGCGCGGTGCAACCGCATGCATATGGGGCCCCCGATGCGATGGTGCACAGGCCCAACCGCTGGCAGAGCACACGCGGAGGAACACGAGAAGAGCGCTCCGCGGTTGCCTCATATGGCGGGCAACCATATATATGCATATAGTAGTTGAACACGCAAGGAAAAGCTATCCACAAGCCGAGCGCGCTGACGGACACGAGCAGAGCGCGCCACGACACATAACGGCGAGCACATCGTGTTGCGGCGCCTAACGGTGAGCAAAGCTTGCCGAGGGACGCGAGTAGAGGCCAGCACAGTGATACGTGCCAAATAAGATGAACTGTACGAGCGATGTCGGAGACGTCAAGCACGAGTCAGATTAGAGTTGCATGTGCGATACGTGGCATACAGTTGATCCATCCTAGCTATTTGTGCCGGCGTCCTGGGGACTAGGGTACCCAGACTTGCCTGTCTGCGGGCCGCAGCGCGCTCCTACCACGGCCTGGTACGATCCAGCTGATTGACCTGCTGCTCAAGACCCTCGCGAGGGGGCTAGACCTCACGAGGAGAACGACGCCAAGACCTCCTCAGGAGCGGCCTCGGCTGGGTTGCTCCGGAGGGGCGGAGAATCCAAGGCCAAGCCTGCCTCAGGAGGAGGCAGTGATGCAAGCAGTGACGCACCACGCCAGCGGATGCCAGGGAGACAACGCAGGCGCAGGTTCCCGAGGAGCAGTACAAAGGTTTCCCCATTGGTGCAACAAGACCGAAGACCGCAAGGACGAGAGGGAGGATGTCACCACCGAGCCCACCACCGCGTCATCATCGGATCCCTTTGCGGGCGAAGACTGCTTTTGTCAGGGTAGGAACGTCCTTGTGTTCCCGCTCAAAATGGCCATTGTGGGATCCCTTCCGGCCTAGACATTTCGAGGGAAGAGGACCCAGGCCGCCTATATAAGTAGCTAGGATCTCCACTATGGAGGGGGATCAGATCCAGAAACTCCGCCCTCGCACAAAGGAGCAAGAACCCTTGCCTCCTGACCCTCCTGAGCTCTCTTCCTGGGCTCAGGAACCACTGTATTCATCCATATTCGATCCCTCCCGAGGCCAATCCATCAAAGCAGGAAGTAGGATTTTACACCGCAAGGTGGCCTGAACCTGGGTAAATTCTTGTGTGCTTTACTTGTTGTTCACTTGAATCTCTTCATCGGACGAGGGCGAGACGCTAGGTAGACATAAGTGGGAGAGATCTTCGTTCGCGTCCCTATGTTTGAACTTCTTGGGTTTGCGGAGCCTGTAATCCGACATTTGGCATGCCAGGTAGGGGGTGTGTCGAAATCTCGCCTCTCCGACGACCTCGTCCCGCTCTCATCTATTGACCCCGCGTCACCCCGCCTCAACGGATCGCGACCCTGATGGCGAAAGCGCATCAGACGCGCGCGGAAGCCCGTGGCGCTCGCACCGCTCGAGAGTCGCCCTTCGGCCACGGGACTCGCTGTCACCTGGCCTTGATCGGTGCTGACGGTGTGATGAGCATCACCGCCCCGCCGCCTGGGGACCGGCAGCACCCACCACCGACACGGCGCCAAAGCCGCGCAGCAGCGCTGGCCGCCGAGCATGCGGCAGCAAGTTCACGGGACCGGCGCAAAATGGCAAACATGAGGGCCGCGCTGCTGGTGGCGAGGGAGCTGCTAAGGTGCCGGTTACTCGATACCGGCCATGATGCGTTGCTCCTCAGGGTGGCCGAGCTCCTCGATGCCGCCAGCACCGGAGCCGAGCCATTCTGCTTCCACACAACGACGCCGGGAACCGAGGGCCGCGCCGGCCGCGCCCAGTCACCCGTGTGGTCAAGACCTACGGCGACCTACGAGGGCGACATGTGGTATGACCCCCTGAACCCTGCGTATGACGCTGCCCTGCTGCCTCGAAGCCCTTTGTACCCAGGTACCGCCCCCGTCGAGGAACCGTCAGGAAGCAACCGCAGGGCTATGCCCGACGCTGGATGCGATTAGGCACTGGCACAAGGGGGCTCAGGGGGAGGAGGTTTGGCCGCAGACCTCCTGCTCTTAGCCCTCGACTCTCCACTGTCACCACCGACGGCCATGGAGCACGAATGAAACGCCCGCGGGTGCCTACAGGGGCCGGCACTCGCGGCACTGGCCGCAGGCCTCGGGCTGATGGCATCCCTGGCCCTGAGCCTCGGCAGGCCAAGGAGACACCCCAGGTACCGCGTCAAGACAGAAAGGGAGGGAAGGCTCGGGTCAGGCCCTCGTCCCCTCATGCGTGACCCATCACGCATGAGCCCGCCCTGGAATTCACCAGGGGCTCGCCGGCGGCGGGTATGATGTGCGTGGGAAGGGGCCTTCTCTCCCTCCGTTCAGGCTCAAGACGCCGCGCCTCCTGACGCACCATCTCCCGAGCTGCGGAGGGTGCGTGTGGAGGCGGTACGACAGCCCGTCCTACGCACACCAGGAGGGCCCAAGACCACGGCTCCGTCCCCCCGCTCACGTAATCTCGTATCCTCTAAGCCCGGCCCTGATCAGGAGGGCTCAGGGGTCATTAGGAGCGTGGGTGGGGCGGGGTCCCCCTTGGACCTCAGGACGCCGCGTCTCCGGCGACATTAGCCCCCAGGGGTGAAGCACGCTCGGAGATCACATAAGCGGTGTGCCTAGTGCTCGGCAGGGGGGCCTATAGCCAAGGTCCCATCCCCCCATCTTGCGCAGTGTCCCACTGTGACACCCCGAGACCGATGCGCCAGGTGTCAGCCAGTTATTCATCATCGTTGCCATGTCATATGCTTGTGTGTTGCATCTTTGACTTCTCATCATGTGTGTTGCATGATCATGTTTTCAAAACTTGCATCCGTCCGAGTCCGCCCGTCCTCTCCGTTGTCCGTTCTGAGCCCAGACACACTTGCATGCGCCCGCAGCGCCTCCGAATATTTATTTTTATGAGTGGCCGGAAAATGTACTTGGAATGGGATGAAATTTGGCATGTGGTCTAATTATAGTGTAGACAGGCAGCCTGCCAAATTTCATCGCATTCAGAACTCGTTTGATAGCCCATCGGTTAAATATAGCAACACTAGTCGCCGGTTAAAACGTCGGACATTTTTGGTCTCCGAAATGCGTGCCGGGCCGCACTTCATCTCTCTCTTCTCATCCCGAGGCCCCCAACACAGCCCACTAGGCCCAGACTGCCAACCCATCTCGCTAGAGCCATCCGATCAAGATCGAACGGCTCGGAACGGCCTCAAACCCCCAAACCCTAGTCCATACGTCTATATATGGACACCCCCTTGTCCATTTTGGGCATCCCCTAGTCTAAACCTAGCCTTCCCCTACCTCCAGCCGCAGCCAACCCCTCCTCCTCCTCCAAATCCGTGCCCCTCCATATCATTTTCGCCACTTGGCACGATGCCATTGGCTGCCGCCACCCAGCCGACGGGCTCCAGCTAACAGGAGGGCACCACGTCGCCTCCTCCATCGTCCCACCGCGCGAGGCCCGCGGGAGCCCGGGCCATGCCCGCCCCAGGCCGCGAGTGGGCCGCGCCCGAGCCTCGTGCTCCCGCGCCTCCCGCTCGACCCCGCTTCTCTGCCGCGCCGGTGCCCCGCCGCCGTCTCCGTTGTACTGTGCCCGCAGCTCCGCCGCTGCCTGCCGGCTCCCCGCCGCCTTGCCTTGCCGGCGACCAGCGCCACCACATCGCCAGCCGGCTTCCGCCGCCGCTGGATCCACATCCCTCGCCGCCCAACTGCTCCGCCGCCGCCGCCACAGAAGCTCGCCGCCCCGGCGCCATCCGCCGCTGGAGACGACCGGATTCGCCCTCCCCGGTCCTCCTCCGCCGCCCTGGCCCTGGATCCGCCTCGTCCTCGACACCGCGGCCCGTTCCCGGTCTCCTCCGCCGCCCCCAAGCTCGCCGGAGCTCGGGTGGCCGCCAGAGCCACCGCAGCCGCGCCGGACATGTCCGACACGGCACAGACATGTCCAACCTCCTGCCTCACCGTTTCACTGACCGGTGGGTCCGCCGCCCTCACCGATGGACATGCCCGTCCGAAACGGACATGTCCAGGCCTCTCCTCTCTGTGCCACTGCCATGTGGGCCCAGCCAGTGGACACGTCCGTTTGCTCCTGGACATGTCCGCCCCTCCGGAGGTCTATTTTCTTCTGAGTCCCCAAAAACTTCATATTCTGATGCATACTTTGTGATGTTGTAACTTTTTGTGTGTATGTCCCAAATTGAGTGAATAATATGTCAAAAATGTTCATTGTGATATGCTCTTCATTTTGTTCCACTGTGGCATGCTTGTTTGAGTTCACCTTGATGCCCTAATCCTCGTTGCAAGAGTGCTACATGTTTAAAACTGCCGGTAACTGTAATTTTGTTAGCATGTTTGAGACGTTATAACTTTGTGCATGTTTGTCCAAACGAAGCATATGATATGTCAAATTGTTCATTGTGAAGTGTTCTACATGATGGTTGCTGTAGCATTCATGTTAGGTGCCATCTTGCCATGTTAATCTCTGTTGCAAAAGTGCATGTGGCTGTTAAGTGCTGAAACTTGTTGTGAGATGCTGATTTCACTTGCTCATTGCTATTGGTGTGATTGTCTTCATGCCACATGCCTATATGTTTTAGAAGCACAATCATATGGTCTTTGATGTGGTGCATTCCACTTTTCATGATATGCCTTGAGGTGTTTGCAACAAGCTTGTAAACATGCCATTCCAATGTTGTTGTTTTATACTTAGTGAAAAAACTGCTAAGTCTGGAATCTGTTAAACCTGATGCTATGTTTGCTTGATGCCTCACTCAAATCCATGCATGTTTTAGTATGTCAAATGATCATGTCTTGTTGTCCATGTTATTGTCTATCAATCCATGCCCTTGTTTGCACATATGGCCTACTGCAGCTTATTTATTTCTTGCTCTCAAGTTGCTATAAAATTACCTATCAGACTTTTATCAGCATGATCAATTTGGTGAAGCTTGTTGTTATTGATCCATGCCTCCTATGGAGATGCTCCAATGGAGTTGTTTGATGTATACTATGTCTATACATGTCCATGATCTTTATATACTTAGTAGGGTAGATATGCTTGTTGTTTTGTGCCTCCGAAGGAAGCATCGTGATGATGTTTTTGCCTTCCCAGATTTTGACTAAGTCTGGATAAATTTATTGCAACTTGACATGCTTGTTTAATTGTGGTCCAGCAAGTTTTTGGGTGTGTTATAAGTTCATGCTTGTTAAGTATCATGTCTATTTCACATCTGTGGGGACCCCGACTTGGAAGTCGAGATCACCGAATGCACGTGTACAGTGATCCCAGAGATCAATGCTCACTAAACACACAGAAGCTGAAATAACAAGAGTCTTACATCCATACAAATAGTCTTACAATAATTAAGGCCATTATGGCCAAGTCTTACATAGATAGAGCCTCACGGGCTGAATAGGAAATAACTCAAATAGCGGAAGTCTTCGATAAACGGGTAGAACCCATGCCATCTGCCTTAACCCTACAGGCATTCTGACTGGGATAGCGTCCTAGTTCGCATGATCGTCTCCAAAGAACTCTTCCTCATAATCCTGTTCTTCCATGCCTGGCCAATTAAATAACCAATGGCAAGCCAATGAGTACTTTGAATGTACTCGCAAGCAACCCATGATGTGGTAACAATGCAATGGAACAGTAATGAACAATCTAGCAGGAAGCTAGAACAATATGCTATCATCAAGCTTATGAATCAATAACCTCGCGTAACATCGAGAACAGGTTACCGACATCAACATGAATATGATTCATCTCATCGAGTCAAGTCTCCATCTTGACTCATCACACACAATATATCACCAATGAAGTAAAATTCTGGACATAGTTTAAGTAGCACCACCCAACTGTCCATGACCGTGGACACGGCTATTCGAATAGTTTTACACTCTGCAGAGGTTGCGCACTTTACCCACAAGATCCGGGGAACTTCCGTGTCATCCACGACCCGCGGTACCTCAAGTACCCGGGGTAAGCACCCGGTCATTACCTTTCCTTAGACGACACTAACATAGAGTCCACTCGTTGGTACACGGCCCTCGGGTACAAACAATAGATCACGGGACTTGCCCACATTCAATGTCACGCGTACCCGAAGGGACCAACGGTGTGTCCGGTGCCCTGTGAAAACAGTCATGGCCGCCTATCCAAGCACGACCCCGTCCCGGGAAAGACCTCAAGTCTTCCCGTCACTAGTAATGCGGGCACCATGCTAGTATCGACCTAAGTAATCAATAAAGCCCCGTCCCATAAGGGGTAGTGTGGTTGCACATGTTTGGTTGGGACGGTAGTCACACATAAATCTAATCCATCATGCCACCATGCACATGATCTACCGGCACATCACTTCTTTCTCAAGTGATGACCTAACACATCATCACCCTCGGGCATTAGGGGCACCCGATGGGTTCATGCAAAGATTTCAACTATGAGGGTTCATATCACACATGCATCACATAAGCATCATGACCATCTATTGCATGTCATCTAGCATATAGCAAGATCAACAATAAAGCATGCATCATGTGGTGGTTCATCTAGGTTACCATCGTAACCCTATCATCATGCATCGGAAACAAACGGGTTCCGAGGAACAAGTGTATCATGGTCAAAGGGCTGCTTGCCTGGATTGGCTTGGTCTTCAAAGTCTTCAAGTCCTTCTCCTTCTTCTTCCACAGCAACTTCGTCAAATACGGGATCTATACGTCGCATAATAACCACGGGAAAATAAGAATACAAATAAAACAAAAAAATCAAAGTGCTCAGAAAAATGTCAACTCATTTTTGTAAAATACTAGAGGGATTTCTAAGATGGGGAAAAATCTTAGTTGGAGTTTTGGAGTTACATAATAGGATATATTGAACATGAGTTATACTGCTCAAATTTGAATTTATATTTGAACAGTACAGAAAAGTTTCATGGATTTGAGTGAAAGTAGTACCATTAAATAGGTTGGAATATTGCAAGATTTTAGGAGTTGGAATTATTTAATTTAGATCAATATTCTTTTCTGTAGAAATGTTTAAAACATTATCAGAAAAGAAAAAGAAAAAGGGGTCCTGTGCACTGGGCCAGAAGAGGCCACAGTGCACGGCCCAGGTGGACTGGCCCAGCCGCACGGAGCCAGCGCGCGCGCACGTCAGGTTTTCAAACCTGACGGGCGGGGCCCGTGGGTCAGCGGCTCAGAGGAGGGGGAGAGAGGTGGGCGGATGACATGCGGGGCCCGCGTGTCATCTCTAACCCCACGACCACGGCGGCGGCGAGCTCACCGGCGATGATTCCGGCCACGGCGGCGGCAACGGAGGGCAGGGTTGAGCTCAGCGTCGTGTCGCGGTTGTAGTGGTGGTAGTGCAGCACGGAGGGGAAGTCTGGTTCGCCGGCGACGAGGTGGGACGGCGGAGGCTCGTCGGAGGGTGGTGGCTACGGTCGTTTCCGACTGCAAACGGAGGGGGAAATAGAGGGGAAAGGATCAGTGGAGTGTGGCGGTTCAAAAACGAGTGGAAGGAGAGGCAGGGGAGGCCTGTACCTCGAGATCGCCGGCGGCCCGACGCGGCAGAGCTCCGGTCGATCCCGAGCACTGGGACCTCCTGGGGGCGAGCTGGTGGTGCAGGAGTGATGCTGGGGAGGAGGAGGTGCTGCTGGTGCTGTTGGAATGGCTCGGGAGGGCCTATATATAGGGGCTCGACGAGGACCCGTGGTCCAGTGCGCCGGTGAGCTCACCGGCGAGGCTACAACGCACGGGAGGCTAGGGGAATGGGTCTGTGGAGTTTCTGGACGAGCTCCACGTCCAGTAGAGGTGAGAGGAGGAGCGGGGGAGCGTCAGAGGGGCGCGCGCGTGCGATGGCGGCTACTGGAGGGCGCAGGAGGAGGGGGGACAACGCCGGGGAGGTCGCGGACGTCGAGGGGCCTCGACAGGCGCGAGGGGGAGGCCCGAGGCTGTCCGGGAGCGGCGATTGGCTGGAGCCAGCGTGCGGGAGCACTGTTTGCGCGCTCTAGAGCGTGCATTTGACTGGCATCGACGCGCTCTCGCCGGTTTGGTCCGTTCCAGTGTGCCCAACAGTGTCTAGCACGTTGTAGGAGAAGTAAAGAAATGCCCTGAGGCCTTGGATGCCCTGGGGGTGCAGAGAGAGAGGGAGAGGGCTGGTAACATGGTGGAAACCTACTGTACAACAAGGTAAAACAAGGGTTTCACCCTCCAATCATGGAGCTGAGGTGCTGGGGGAGTTACTGGAGGTAGCTGGTAACTCATTGTGCCTGTGGTAAGAAGTAGAGGCCATGGAGAAAAGAAAAAGTGATCAAGTTGAGGGTTTTAGAATTTCTGCAGAAGGTGTTTGATCAGTGTTTGATCAAGTAAATGAAGTCCACTTGACATGGCACTTGACAGGGTTGAAAGACATGAGAAAATAGGGTGCTTCACCAAATTTGGGCTCATTTGAAGAAACTAGCCAATGTAACTTTGGTGAACCCTAGAAATCAACAGAAACAGTTTCATCTTGATTGAGTCAAGCTAATCATCTCCCCTTGATGCACCACTTGGTGTAGCATCATCATTTGGGGTATTGATCATGCCCACAAAGTTTGAGGCTCCAGATAAAAAGTTGGTAATGTAAAGTTGTTCAAATTTGCATTTGAACAGAAAGGGTTTGAGGTGATCTGATCAAGTTGTTCTATTCAAATTCTTGTGCCATTTGGTCTAGGTGCCTTATTAGGCCATTCTAGCATGTGCACCAAGTTTGAGAGCATTTGGACAAGTTTGGCAATGTAAAGTTGCTCAAACTTCAACTATGGACAGAATGGTTATGAAGGGGTTTGAGGAGGTTTTCTTGCTTCCCAAGGCATGGGACTTGGCAAGATCATCAAATATGTCATATATGACATGATAGAATTTCCCTGGAATTTTTGGAGAAAAATTCCTTTGTAAATATTTCAAAAGCTTGAAATATCCAGAAAGGGTTTTAGAAGGTTTAGCCCATTATTTTGAACATGACCAAGTGTTGAAACTCTTATATATGGTCAATATATGTCCTATGAGTCTCTCTGAATTTTGGCAAACGTTTTTGAAACAGTTAAATAATTTTCTCCTATTAAAGACCATTTCTTCCCTTAAGAAAAAGCTTTTAAATAAAATAGGAAAATAACTTTTAAAATTATACCTTTGTGGTTTCTGGGAGTCCTATAACTACTAGGTCCCAAATAAACCTTTTGAAATAATTTTCTCACCCTAAATCAAGTACTTGCAGTGCAAATCTCAATTCAGGGGTTTTTGGAAAACTAATTTTATAAAATACTTTTTGGTCAAATTAATTTTGTAAGAAAATACTATACTGAAATATAACACTTGGCATGATCATTGGGCAGGAGTTTAGAGTATGGTGATGAAATCTACAAGAGGTCATAGTTGACTTTAATGAGCATAAGAAAAAGCACATGAAGAAAACTCAATTCCAAATAAAAGCCAAATGATGCTGAAATTTTTTGCTGGTCCAAATTTTCATGCTTCAAAGTTACAAATAACATGTTACAAAATGCAGGGTGTGACAGACCTACCCCCCTTACAAGAATCTCGTCCCCGAGATTCCTAAACTAGGGCTTAAAAGAGGTCGGGAAACTCGGATCTAAGATAGTCTTCTCGTTCCCAGGTTGCTTCTGCTTCGGTGTGGTTGCTCCACTGGACTTTGAAGTACTTGATGGTACGGCTCCGCGTACGTCGTTCTGCTTCGTCCAGAATGCGAATGGGCTTCTCGCGGTAGGTCAGATCAGGCTGCAGATCAATGGCTTGGTGATCCACATCCTTGTAGAGACTGGGCTTGTCTGGAACTTGGAGGCATTTCCGGAGTTGTGACACATGGAACACATTGTGCACATCGGATAGCTCAGGTGGTAGTTCCAACTGATAAGCCACTTCTCCTCGTCGTGCAGTGATCTCAAAGGGTCCAATGAACCTTGGTGCGAGCTTCCCCTTGATATGGAAACGCTTGGTTCCCTTCAGAGGAGTTACCCGCAGGTACACATGGTCCCCAACATGGAAACTCATGTCTCGGCGTCGAGTGTCAGCATAACTCTTCTTCCTTGACTTGGCAACCTTTAATCGCTCTCTGACTAGCTGGACTTGCTCTTCTGCTGCGCGGAGATTATCCGGTCCAAAAACTAGTCCTTCTCCAGTCTCTGACCAGTTGAGGGGTGTGCGACATCTGCGTCCGTACAACACCTCAAATGGTGCCATCTGAAGGCTTGACTGGTAACTGTTGTTATAGGAGAACTCGGCAAAAGGGAGACAGTCTTCCCACTTGGCTCCATATGCCAGGACACAGGCTCGGAGCATGTCTTCGAGAATCTGATTGACTCGCTCTGTTTGACCTCCGGTCTGTGGGTGGAAAGCTGTGCTGGAAGACAACTTGGTTCCCAAGGCTTCTTGGAACTTCTTCCAGAACCTTGAGGTGAAGTGGGTTCCTCGATCTGACACAATCTCCTTGGGAACACCGTGAAGACTTACGATTCGGTCAATGTAGAGAGCTGCCAGCCGGTTGCCATCATAAGTGGTTTTGACAGGAATGAAATGGGCCACCTTGGTCAAATGATCGACTATGACCCAGATAGAGTCATGTCCTCTATTCGACCTTGGTAATCCAGTGATGAAGTCCATTCCGACTTTATCCCACTTCCACTCAGGAACTTGGAGTGGTTGAAGCAATCCAGCAGGTCGCTGATATTCAGCCTTGACCCTTTGGCACACATCACATTTTGCAACATAGGTTGCAATCTCTCTCTTCATACCGTGCCACCAGAATCGTGCCTTCAAGTCTTGATACATCTTGGTTCCTCCGGGGTGGATGGAATACGGAGTGTCGTGGGCTTCTTGCAAAATCATCGTCTTCAGCTCGGTGTTGTTTGGTACGCAGAGACGACCTTTGTACCAAACAATCCCGTGCTCGTCTTTGGAGAATCCTCGGGCCTTGCTTAGCTTCATCTTCTTCTTGATACCTTCGATGCTTGCGTGTCCATCTTGAGCCTTCTTGACGTCGTCCATCAGGGTTGGTCTGACTTCCAAATGATCCAGAAATCCGGGGGTGACCAATTCCAAACTGAATTGTTCGATCTCCTTAAACAAGGCTGGCTGCCTTTCCTGAATAATGGCATTCAAAGAGCAAGCCTTCCTGCTTAAGGCATCGACCACCACGTTAGCCTTCCCAGGGTGATACTGAACACTGAGGTCATAATCTTTGATGAGTTCCAACCATCTCCGCTGCCTCATGTTCAATTCCTTTTGGGTGAAAATATACTTCAGACTTTTGTGGTCTGTGTAAATCTCACACCGTTTCCCTAGGAGGTAATGCCGCCATGTCTTCAAGGCATGAACTACTGCCGCTAGCTCAAGATCGTGAGTAGCGTAGTTCTCCTCATGGGGTCATAGCTGCCTGGAGAGGTATGCTATGACACGGCCTTCTTGCATCAGAACGCTTCCCAATCCGGTTCGGGAGGCATCACAATATATCACGAACTCCTTGTGGATATCAGGTGTTGCTAGAACTGGGGCGGTGGTCAATCTCTTCTTGAGCTCTTGGAAGCTCTCTTCGCATTTCGGCGTCCACTCGAACTTCTTGTCCTTCTTGAGGAGCTGAGTCATTGGTCGTGCAATGCTAGAGAATCCTTCCACGAACTTGCGGTAATAGCCCGCCAATCCGAGGAAGCTTCTGACTTCCTTGACGGTCGTTGGAGATTGCCATTGGGTCACAGCTTCGATTTTTGCAGGATCGACAGATAATCCTTCCTCGGTCAAGACATGACCTAAGAATCCAACTTTATGCAGCCAGAACTCACACTTGCTGAATTTGGCATACAGTTGGTGCTCACGAAGCTTGTCTAGGACCATCCTCAGATGCTGCTCATGCTCTTCCTCCGACTTTGAGAACACAAGAATGTCATCAATGAAGACAACAGCGAACTTGTCCAAATATTCCATGAAGACTTTATTCATGAGATACATGAAGTAGGCTGGGGCATTGGTTAACCCAAAAGACATGACCGTGCACTCGTACAGGCCATATCTGGTTACGAATGCCGTCTTCGGAATATCTTGGGGTCTGATCTTCAGCTGGTAATACCCAGATCTGAGGTCGATCTTGGAGAATACCTTGGCTCCGCTGAGTTGATCAAAAAGATCTTCGATCTTGGGAAGTGGATACTTGTTCTTGATTGTAACTTCATTGAGGGAACGATAGTCAATGCATAAGCGGATGGTACCGTCCCTCTTTGCCACAAACAGAACAGGAGATCCCCAAGGGGAGGCACTCGGGCGGATAAATCCCTTCCTTAGCTGCTCTTCTAGCTGCTTCTTCAACTCGGCTAGTTCTTCCGTCCCCATTCTATAAGGCTTCTTATAGATGGGTCCTGCTCCGGGCACGAGCTCGATGATGAACTCAATGTCACGGTCAGGGGGCATTCCCGGTAGTTCATCCGGAAAGACATCAGGATACTCACATACCACCGGTACTTGATCTAGCCCAACTTCAGACAGACAGTTGACTTTAGCGGCTTGAGCAGAAGAGGAGTTGGGGGCAAACTTGACTTCGACTCCCTGGTCATTGGTCACAGTGACTGTTCGATTGGCACAGTCTAACAAGCCTTGGTGCTTACTGAGCCAATCCATCCCTAAGATCACATCCAAGCCTTGCGATCTCAGGATGATAAGGTCTGCTAGGAAGTCTACACCGTTAATGGTAATACTGACTCCTTTACAGCCTATCTTGGCTCTCATCTCGGCTCCGGGGGATTGTACCACCATAGGGTTATTCAGGGGTGTAGGGGTCATGCCACTTTTTAATGCAAATCTTTGAGTGACAAATGAATGCGTGGCTCCAGAATCAAACAAGACAGTTGCAGGTGCTGAGTTGACAAGGAACGTACCCAGCACGACGTCCGGGTCTTCCTGGGCTTCTTCAGCAGTGACGTGATTCACACGCCCCTTCCCATAGTTCGGTGGATTGCGAGGAGCTGGGTTCCTTGGTGGCATACCACGGCCTTGTCCCTGGTTCTGCGCATTGGGGCGCGGGGCATCAGGCTTCTTGTTGGGGCACACCCTGGAGATGTGTCCGGGCTGACCACATCCAAAGCAAGTGACTTGGTTTGGAGTGTTGATCTTGTTGCCACCACTGGTATTGGGGTTGAAAGCTGGCCTGGGGTTGGCATACTGCTGAGGCTGAGGATTGGCACGAGGTGCAGGAGCTCTTGGCTGCTGATAGGTTGGCTTGGCCGGGGCTGACTGCCATGGACGAGGCTTCTGGTTGCTGGAACTTCCCTTATTGACCAGCTTGCGCTTGCGAGTGTCTTCCAAAGCACGCCGCTTGTCTTCAAGCATGAGTGCCTTGTTCACCAGGTCAGGGAAAGACGGGCAGTCGCACACGACAAGCGAGTATTGCAGAGTCTGATTAAGGCCTTCCATGAAGCGCTCCCTTTTGGCAGCATCAGTGCTGACATCTTCAGGGGCATACCTTGACGGAATGCTGAACTTCTGCATCTACTCCTCGACAGTGCCACTTCATTGCTTCAGGGCTCGGAACTCGCTCTTTTTGATAGCCATGATTCCGGAAGGAATGTGGGCCTTGCGGAATTCTGCCTTGAAGTTTACCCAAGTGATGTCTTGTTCAGCATGCATGACCTTGAATCCATCCCACCAAGCTCTAGCAGTTCCCCCGAGGCAGTGGGCTGCATAAGCCACCTTCTCGCGATCTTCGGTGCATCCGACTAGTTCCAGAATCTCCTCAATGGAACGGACCCAGTCGTCAGCATCCAGGGGTTCAGCAGTCTCGATGAAGGTTGGCGGTGCATGCTTCTTGAACTCTGCCAACGTGGAACGTCCATTGCCATTCCCCGCCGGCTGGCGGTTGTTGGCGACAGCTTGAGCAATCAGCTGGAGAGCTGCAGTGTTGGCTTGGCGTTCCTCTCGGAAAGCTTGTAGAAGCTGAGCCATGTCCATGCTTGGAGGAGGTGGTGGTGGAGCTTGGTTGTTGGTTTGGTCGTGGCCTGCCTCTGGCTGAGAGGATGCTCCGGCTTCGGGCTGCTGGGTAGAGGTACCAGTACGAGTTACAACAGGCATCCTGTTGGAGCGGTAAAAGGTCTCATGACTCGGAAAAGGGAAAGCAAGAAGGATGGGTGCCTAGTAAGGGGGTGGGTGTGACACTAAATCAAATCAAGCAAGGGCCGTAAGGCCAAAACACATTCATTAAAATCCAAACGGGTGATGTAGTCGTTTACACCTTCCCGAAGGAAGAATACGACATACATCCAGACACGACAAAAGCAAACACTAGATGGTTTCATATGAACCATACAAGGACTCGACTGCGCATAGGGGTTACACGACCTATCCTACCGTAGGGGTTACAACTGGCATATCCGAGTAGCGAATAATGCCTAAGCGGCGGAATGCTCGGTCGCGTATTCCGGCTCTTCTGGATCTTCCTCCTTGTCTTCATCTGTCTGGGCTCCCTTGTCGCTGGAGGGAGTGGGGGAGTGGAGGAGTTGGATACGACGGTGCTTCGACGGTGGTGCAGGGAAAAGCTTGCGGTATTCCCTTGCTGTCATCCGGCGTCGCTGAGGTGGTTTTTCACCCTTGGAAGACACATCCTCGGAGGGCCTTCCGCCTCGATATGCGATAGCGGATTGTCCAGAAGGTGCTCCTTCCCTCTTGATCCTGTTTGCCTTCTCTTGAGCTTGACGAAGAAGTGCCTTGGTCTTGTCAAGTTCTTCTCGAAGCTTCATTGATTCCGAGGCCAAGTCTTGCGCCAGGCTGTCGGCACATAGACTGAAGTAGGTCTGGAACCGAAGCGAGAGTCCATCCTTTAGTGGAGGGGCTAGTGCGCTGCTTTCTTCGTCACCTTCCTTCCGGTAAGGTAAGAAGCGAGTTGCCATCTTGGCTGCCATCTCCGGAAGATGCTCGCGGAGACGGGTTAGTGCCTTGAGTGCAGCAGCCTCGACAGCAAGTGGTAGTGTCGCCATCTGGGGTCCCTCGAAGAACCAACTTGTGGGAGGATCGTTTGCCTTCACGATCACTTCCACATGGTACTCCACCTCAGTATCGCTCACCCAATGCTCAAGGTAGGTGAGGATGGGTGCTTGGTGGAACTGACACTCCTGGAGGCTATCCTCGAGAAGTAGGGGAAACCCAGTGGTCAGGTGCTCTTCGGGAACAGCGGCCATCTACAAAGGTGGAATAGGAGGGGTTAATAAGCTGAGAAAATCTCAGGTTTAGAAAAGAAGAGAGGTTCAGAAGGTTTTGAAAAGGGGTCTCATCTAACTAACGCCCATGCTAACTAAGGCTTCCTACAGTCAGGATGGCTCTGATACCAGCTCTGTGGGGACCCCGACTTGGAAGTCGAGATCACCGAATGCACGTGTACAGTGATCCCAGAGATCAATGCTCACTGAACACACAGAAGCTGAAATAACAAGAGTCTTACATCCATACAAATAGTCTTACACGAATTAAGGCCATTATGGCCAAGTCTTACATAGATAGAGCCTCACGGGCTGAATAGGAAATAACTCAAATAGCGGAAGTCTTCGATAAACGGGTAGAACCCATGCCATCTGCCTTAACCCTACAGGCATTCTGACTGGGATAGCGTCCTAGTTCGCATGATCGTCTCCAAAGAACTCTTCCTCATAATCCTGTTCTTCCATGCTTGGCCAATTAAATAACCAGTGGCAAGCCAATGAGTACTTTGAATGTACTCGCAAGCAACCCATGATGTGGTAACAATGCAATGGAAAAGTAATGAACAATCTAGCAGGAAGCTAGAACAATATGCTATCATCAAGCTTATGCATCAATAACCTCGCGTAACCTCGAGAACAGGTTACCGACATCAACATGAATATGATTCATCTCATCGAGTCAAGTCTCCATCTTGACTCATCACACACAATATATCACCAATGAAGTAAAATTCTGGACATAGTTTAAGTAGCACCACCCAACTGTCCATGACCGTGGACACGGCTATTCGAATAGTTTTACACTCTGCAGAGGTTGCACACTTTACCCACAAGATCCGGGGAACTTCCGTGTCATCCACGACCCGCGGTACCTCAAGTACCCGGGGTAAGCACCCGGTCATTACCTTTCCTTAGACGACACTAACATAGAGTCCACTCGTTGGTACACGGCCCTCGGGTACAAACAATAGATCACGGGACTTGCCCACATTCAATGTCACGCGTACCCGAAGGGACCAACGGTATGTCCGGTGCCCTGTGAAAACAGTCATGGCCGCCTATCCAAGCACGACCCCGTCCCGGGAAAGACCTCAAGTCTTCCCGTCACTAGTAATGCGGGCACCATGCTAGTATCGACCTAAGTAATCAAGAAAGCCCCGTCCCATAAGGGGTAGTGTGGTTGCACATGTTTGGTTGGGACGGTAGTCACACATAAATCTAATCCATCATTCCACCATGCACATGATCTACCGGCACATCACTTCTTTCTCAAGTGATGACCTAACACATCATCACCCTCGGGCATTAGGGGCACCCGATGGGTTCATGCAAAGATTTCAACTATGAGGGTTCATATCACACATGCATCACATAAGCATCATGACCATCTATTGCATGTCATCTAGCATATAGCAAGATCAACAATAAAGCATGCATCATGTGGTGGTTCATCTAGGTTACCATCGTAACCCTATCATCATGCATCGGAAACAAACGGGTTCCGAGGAACAAGTGTATCATGGTCAAAGGGCTGCTTGCCTGGATTGTCTTGGTCTTCAAAGTCTTCAAGTCCTTCTCCTTCTTCTTCCACAGCAACTTCGTCAAATACGGGATCTATACGTCGCATAATAACCACGGGAAAATAAGAATACAAATAAAACAGAAAAATCAAAGTGCTCAGAAAAATGTCAACTCATTTTTGTAAAATACTAGAGGGATTTCTAAGATGGGGAAAAAAATCTTAGTTGGAGTTTTGGAGTTACAGAATAGGATATATTGATTTTTGAACAGGAGTTATACTGCTCAAATTTGTATTTAAATTTGAACAGTACATAAAAGTTTCATGGATTTGAGTGAAAGTAGTACCATTAAATAGGTTGGAATATTGCAAGATTTTAGGAGTTGGAATTATTTAATTTAGATCAATATTCTTTTCTGTAGAAATGTTTAAAACATTATCAGAAAAGAAAAAGAAAAAGGGGTCCTGTGCACTGGGCCAGAAGAGGCCACAGTGCACGGCCCAGGTGGACTGGCCCAGCCGCACGGAGCCAGCGTGCGCGCACGTCAGGTTTTCAAACCTGACGGGCGGGGCCCGTGGGTCAGCGGCTCAGAGGAGGGGGAGAGAGGTGGGGGGATGACAGGCGGGGCCCGCCTGTCATCTCTAACCCCACGACCACGGCGGCGGCGAGCTCACCGGCGATGATTCCGGCCACGGCGGCGGCAACGGAGGGCAGGGTTGAGCTCAGCGTCGTGTCGCGGTTGCAGTGGTGGTAGTGCAGCACGGAGGGGAAGTCTGGTTCGCCGGCGACGAGGTGGGACGGCGGAGGCTCGTCGGAGGGTGGTGGCTGCGGCCGTTTCTGACTGCAAACGGAGGGGGAAATAGAGGGGAAAGGATCAGTGGAGTGTGGCGGTTCAAAAACGAGTGGAAGGAGAGGCAGGGGAGGCCTGTACCTCGAGATCGCCGTCGGCCCGACGCGGCGGAGCTCCGGTCGATCCCGAGCACTGGGACCTCCTGGGGGCGAGCTGGTGGTGGAGGAGTGATGCTGGGGAGGAGGAGGTGCTGCTGGTGCTGTTGGAATGGCTCGGGAGGGCCTATATATAGGGGCTCGACGAGGACCCGTGGTCCAGTGCACCGGCGAGCTCACCGGCGAGGCTACAGCGCACGGGAGGCTAGGGGAATGGGTCTGTGGAGTTTCTGGACGAGCTCCACTTCCAGTAGAGGTGACAGGAGGAGCGGGGGAGCGTCAGAGGGGCGCGCGCGTGCGAAGCAGAGGAGTGGCCGCCGCGGGCGGCCAGCGCGCGTGCGACGGCGGCTACTGGAGGGCGCAGGAGGAGGGGGGTCAGCGCCGGGGAGGTCGCGGACATCGAGGGGCCTCGACTGGCGCGAGGGGGAAGCCCGAGGCTGTCGGGGAGCGGCGATTGGCTGGAGCCAGCGTGTGGGAGCACTGTTTGCGCGCTCTAGAGCGTGCGTTTGACTGGCACCGACGCGCTCTTGCCGGTTTGGTCCGTTCCAGCATGCCCAACAGTGTCTAGCACGTTGTAGGAGAAGTAAAGAAATGCCCTGAGGCCTTGGATGCCCTGGGGGTGCAGAGAGAGAGAGGGAGAGGGCTGGTAACATGGTGGAAACCTACTGTACAGCAAGGTAAAACAAGGGTTTCACCCTCCAATCATGGAGCTGAGGTGCTGGGGGAGTTACTGGAGGTAGCTGGTAACTCATTGAGCCTGTGGTAAGAAGTTGAGGCCATGGAGAAAAGAAAAAGTGATCAAGTTGAGGGTTTTAGAATTTCTGCAGAAGGTGTTTGATCAGTGTTTGATCAAGTAAATGAAGTCCACTTGACATGGCACTTGACAGGGTTGAAAGACATGAGAAAATAGGGTGCTTCACCAAATTTGGGCTCATTTGAAGAAACTAGCCAATGTAACTTTGGTGAACCCTAGAAATCAACAGAAACAGTTTCATCTTGATTGAGTCAAGCTAATCATCTCCCCTTGATGCACCACTTGGTGTAGCATCATCATTTGGGGTATTGATCATGCCCACAAAGTTTGAGGCTCCAGATAAAAAGTTGGTAATGTAAAGTTGTTCAAATTTGCATTTGAACAGAAAGGGTTTGAGGTGATCTGATCAAGTTGCTCTATTCAAATTCTTGTGCCATTTGGTCTAGGTGCCTTATTAGGCCATTCTAGCATGTGCACCAAGTTTGAGAGCATTTGGACAAGTTTGGCAATGTAAAGTTGCTCAAACTTCAACTATGGACAGAATGGTTATGAAGGGGTTTGAGGAGGTTTTCTTGCTTCCCATGGCATGGGACTTGGCAAGATCATCAAATATGTCATATATGACATGATAGAATTTCCCTGGAATTTTTGGAGAAAAATTCCTTTGTAAATATTTCAAAAGCTTGAAATATCCAGAAAGGGTTTTAGAAGGTTTAGCCCATTATTTTGAACATGACCAAGTGTTGAAACTCTTATATATGGACAATATATGTCCTATGAGTCTCTCTGAATTTTGGCAAACGTTTTTGAAACAGTTAAATAATTTTCTCCTATTAAAGACCATTTCTGGCCTTAAGAAAAAGCTTTTAAATAAAATAGGAAAATAACTTTTAAAATTATACCTTTTTGGTTTCTGGGAGTCCTATAACTACTAGGTCCCAAATAAACCTTTTGAAATAATTTTCTCACCCTAAATCAAGTACTTGCAGTGCAAATCTCAATTCAGGGGTTTTTGGAAAACTAATTTTATAAAATACTTTTTGGTCAAATTAATTTTGTAAGAAAATACTATACTGATATATAACACTTGGCATGATCATTGGGTAGGAGTTTAGAGTATGGAGATGAAATCTACAAGAGGTCATAGTTGACTTTAATGAGCATAAGAAAAAGCACATGAAGAAAACTCAATTCCAAATAAAAGCCAAATGATGCTGAAATTTTTTGCTGGTCCAAATTTTCATGCTTCAAAGTTACAAATAACATGTTACAAAATGCAGGGTGTGAAAACATCCATGCCTCTTGTTATCATGTTTGGGTGCTGTAGCATATATTTATCTTGCTCCAAAGTTGCTATGTTGCTGTTTTTGGACAGGTTGTTGTTATATCTTGTTTCATGTGTATGTGTTGAACCATTGCTCCGTTTTGAGCCTGCCCTATATGAAACTTGTGTGATTTTGCATGTAGAAGCATAATATCATGTTGTTTTCATGTTTGGAGTGTGTTTGCTTGTTGTTTGTATGCATCTTGCTTACTTGCCATGCTTGTCTTGTTTTGCTCATATCTTCTAGGCCGTAGCTCCGAATTAAACAAACTTTATATGAAACTTGACTAGAATTTCGAGTAGATCTTCATGGTGCATGTTAACTTGCTGTTTAAAAACTTTAACTTAAGGTTTGTTCAGATCTGGACCCATTTTGAAATGTGCATATGAGGACTTACTAGAATTACTATATGTTGTTTCCGGCCTCATTTAAACTTGTTGGTTTGTGTTGTTCTTGTGTGCTTCATCCTTTGCCATGTTTCGCATCATCTAGACTTGTCTTGCATCATACTTGGTTGAGCATCTTGTCATGTTCTTGTGTGGTGTATTTACCGTGTTGCTTGCTTCTTCTTGTTAGTGCTTGTTCCGTTGCGATCGTGAGGATTCGTTCGACTACACTTGGTTCGTCTTCAAGGCTTCTTCTTCGTCTTCTTCACGGATCCGTTCTTCTTCCTTGCGGGATCTCAGGCAAGATGACCACCACCTTGGAAACCTTTACTATCATTGCTATGATAGATGTCTTGATGCTATCATTATATGTCGCGCTACCCATCTTTATTGTCAGCCCCTCTCCTTGTTGCCATGAAACCTCTAACCTTTGACACCTTCCCAGCAAACCGTTGTTTGGCTATGTTACCCGCTTGCTCAACCCCTCTTATAGCATTGTTAGTTGCAGGTGAAGATGAAGATTGCTCCTTGTCGGAACTTGTTTTTGGAATATCACAATATATCTATATTTATTAACACACCTATATACTTGGCAATGGGTGGAAGGCTTGGCCTTTTGCTCGGCGTTTTGTTCCACTCATGACACCTTAGGAGCTGATAAATCGGCGTTATGTTCCTTGATTTTGCGTTCCTTACACGGTTGGGTATATGGGGACCCCTTCACAGTTCGTCTTTGAATAAAACTCCTCCAGCAAGGCCCAACATTGGTTTTAATTTGCCTCATAATAACAACTTAATTAATTAATTAAATTGCATAGGGGGTCGCGCCCTCGAGGATTCTTTCTACATAGTAGTGGGGCCAGTGCTGATGGTGTTGGTCCCAAACGGGCAGCCTGCAGGGCCACCTGGGGGAAACCCGAGGTCTGGTTTTACTCGTAGGATGTCCCATCCGGTTGTGGCCTGAGACGAGATGCGCCCGGCTACTATCAGGGTGTTGGCACGCCGGGAGATCTGGCTGGACTTGTTTTACCATTGTCGAAACATCTTGTGCACCGGGAATTCCGAGTCTGATCAGGCCTGCCCTAAGATAAGCGGTAATATTATTATTTTCTCTGCTGATCGTGAGAGCTTGTGATGGGCTAAGTTGGGACACCCCTCCAGGGTTATGATCTTTCGAAAGCCGTGCCCGCGGTTATGTGGCAGATTGGAATTTGTTAATGTCCCGTTGTAGAAAACTTGACAGAGGATCCGAAATAAAACACACAACTGTGTGAGTAACCGTGACTGTCTCTTTTCACTTTGAGAAGAGAACACGGTGGGGTTATGTTTGACTCGTAGGTAGTTCAGGATCTTTAGCGATCATTGCTAGTTTGCGACCGTTTGGGTAGATGCTCATCTTATTCTTGTACTCGTAAGTTAGCCACCATACTTTTGCTTAGCCGCTGCTGCAACCTCACCACTTAACCTCTTCCTACCCTTTAAGCTTTGCTAGTCTTGTTACCCATGGTTATGGGATTGCTGAGTCCTCATGGCTCACAGATACTACAACAACAGTTGTAGGTGCAGGTTTCCGATGACTTGACGCGAGAGCGATGTCCTTTGTGTGGAGTTCTTTCTTCTTCTGCTTCGTTAGTCTTGGGTTAGGTTCCTGGTCGGCAGCCTGGGATAGCAGATGGATGTCGTTGTGCTTTTCATGTTTGCATCCGTAGTCGGATGCCTTGTATTGATGTTGTTGTACTCTTGTAACTTGTATGAATTTTTGTATCCCCCATGTATGTACGTAATGGTATGATGTAATGATATCCATCTTGCTAAGCGCCTGAGATGCGGTTGTGCCCCAATCACGTATGAGTCACGTGATCAGTATATAATCGCATCTTGGGCCTGACAAGTTGGTATCAGAGCCTCGACCGACCATAGGAGCCCCCTTGATTGATCATAGTCTGGCCGTTGTCGAGTCTAGCAAAAACTATTTTGGAGTCTAGTTATATCGGAGAGTAGGAATTCTTTTTACTCCTCTGCCCCTTCGTCGCTCTGGTGAGGAATCTTGACGTAGGTGTTTTGAATTACTCCTCTTCCCCTTCAATTTTTTTAGGATCACGCGGTTAGTTTTCGTTTGTTGCGTTGTCAGTTCTTTCATATGGTGCATCTCACGTCAAGTTGATTGACCCTCCCCGTCTTTTGCTTCGATCCTCGGTTCTTTCCAACCGATGATGTTTCCCCTTCTGAAGTTGTCTTTCTTTTTCCCACCCACCCACCCACCCTTTTCTTCTCAGAGCCGGAGTCCTTAATGGAGTATCCATCCTACTCCTGTGAGTCTTGCTTTCTTTCATCAACTGTTTCAACTGGTGAATTCTTGTCTCGTCGTCATTATTCATCTCTTTTTCTTCTCTGGTGGATTCAATTCAAGTTTTCGGTGTTGTTTATATTCTTTCGTTGGCTCAAATGTTTCCCCTTGCTCGTTCGTCTCTCGCCATGTAATTGTCCCGGAGTTCCGAAGATATCTCACGAGATTCGTGTTGCCTTCAAGTAATTCGAGGTTGTCACCTCTTTCGAGCCTTTTAATCGTTCCGGTGCATCATTTCCTTTTCGATCCTTTTCAACGGTGTTTTCTCTTTAGTGGGCTCATAACCCACATATCTTTTCCAGGATCTTCCATGACTCTTCTAATTTTCGGAGTGTTCCGAAATTCTTTCAAGTGTGACGTAAGTAGGGATTCCATCAGTCATATGCCTTCTTCAAGATTGCTTTTAATTCTTTTCATCATTGGTTCAACCTTTTCTCTCTTTTCATACTTCCGAAGTATCTCAATAATTTTGGTGGTATTTCTCATCATCATTTCAAGACCGACGAAGAGTTCCTCTAAATTTTGTCCGTTCTCTTGACTGTTCGTCGTTCTAGCTTCATGCTATCCTCTCGAATTATTCTGTTGTCATAAATTCTTTCCCTTAACCATCATGAGCTTTTCATGAATTCTTTTCTTATGTTCTTCCGTAGGCCATCTTTTCAGAAGATTTCTTCGTTCTCAGTTTTCAACTTCGTCCTCCAAATATTCTTCATTGATGCCTCTTCGTTCGTCTCTCATTCGTTCGGTGCTTCGTTCAAGTAGTCTTTAATCAGTTCGCGATCTCTTCGTTCTCTTGTATCTAAAAGTCCCCAAGTGCTTTCCGGTGATTCATTCTCTTGTATTAACTCAATTTCAATTCCTTACAGTGGTCGTTCTCTTTCATCACTCGATTTCAATTCTTCCTGGTGGCTTGTTCTTTTTCATCACTCGATTTTAATTTTCAAGGTGAGTCGCTCAACAGTTATTTTCCGGTGCTATCATATCAATCCATTCGTTTTTATTCTAATCCTACCGGTGTTTCATGAAGATTTTCGCAAGTTCGCCATATATCCCTCTTTAATCTTTTCAACGCGAATAAGTGATATGCAAATCCATTGTTTCTCATCAATTTATTTTGTGAAGGAGAAGCGTAACATAATTCTTATTCTTTTTCTTCATGTTGAGTAATCCCTTCCTTCGGAGTTTATTCTGGTTGAATAAATTCTAGTTCCAAGTGCTTAATGTTTTCTTTCCGGAGTTCATAGTTTCTCGGTTATCTCGTTGGACCCTAGTCTAAATCATCGCAAGGCTTTAATCTTATTCTTTGATCTTCATTTCTATATCATCATCCTATTGTTTCCGGAGTTCCTCATGCTGGCTCATCATGATTTAATTCTTTCTTCAAGCGCTCTAAAAATCCTCGTGGAGAAGCTCAAGCTCTATTCTTCTTGCATCTCGAAGTGCAAATAATTCTCCCTATTCTTTTCACGTGGGGTTTTGCATTCTTTCGTTCTTCTCAGCTATTCAATCTTCCGTGGTGGCAGAATTCACCTCAACTTTTGGGATGATTTCCATAAGACCACAACAAGTTAATTCTTTCGTTGTTTATTTTCAACAACTCCGTTCATCCTTTCTTCGCAAGGATGCTTTGAATTCATTCGTGGTAGAAGTTGTTGTTCTTCCTCCTTTGTTTTCATTACACTCTTTAAATTCTTCTGGAGGCATTGTGTTGTTGCTCTCGTCGAGTATCATTTCATCTTTTCAGTCTTGTTTCATTCCATTCATGTTCAACCGGTGTACTATTTCTTTCATTCTCAACGGGAGTGCTGCCCGAATTACTTTGTTCAAATTCCTTTCTATCTCTTATTAACCGGAGTGGTTTTGAATTCATTCTTGTTGCTTCAGCTCTCGTTTCGTGTTTTTAAACCTCCTTGATTCTCATCGTATTCCTTCTTCTTGTTGTTTAACGAAGCCTTTGCAACTTTGTTCATCTCTGTTGTATCCTTTCTTTCAAGTGGCTCAACCTATCAAGGTCCCTTGCTTTCACTCTTTTGTCCTCGAAGAACCTTGTTCTTCCTTTTTCCCTTCCGTCTCGTTCCTAAGATCTCGGAACGAGATCTCTTGTTAGTAGGGTAGGGGAGTGTTGTGACACCCCGAGACCGATGCGCCAGGTGTCAGCGAGTTATTTGTCGTCGTTGCCATGTCATCTGCTTGCATGTTGCATCTTTGCCTTGTCATCATGTGTGTTGCATCATCATGTTTTCAAAACTTGCATCCGTTCGAGTCCGCCCGTCCTCTCCGGTGTCCATTTTGAGCCCAGACACACTTGCATGCGCCCGCGGCGCCTCCGAATATTTATTTTTATGAGTGGCCGGAAACTTTTCTCGGAATGGGATGAAACTTGGCATGTGGTCTTATTATATTGTTGACAGGCTGCCAGCCAAATTCATCGCATTCAGAGCTCGTTTGATAGCCCATCAGTTAAATATAGCGACACTAGTCGCCGGTTAAAACGTCGGACATTTTCGGTCTCCGAAACGCGCGCCGGGCCGCACTTCATCTCTCTATTCTCATCCCGAGGCCCCCAACACAGCCCACTAGGCCCAGCCTGCCAACCCCTCTCGCCGGAGCCGTCCGATCAAGATCGAACGGCTCGAAACGGCCTCAAACCCCCAAACCCTAGTCCCTATGTCTATATATGGACACCCCCTTGTCCGTTTTGGGCATCCCCTAGTCTAAACCTAGCCTTCCCCTACATCCAGCCGCAGCCAACCCCTCCTCCTCCTCCAAATCCGCGCCCTCCACCTCATTTTCACCACTTGGCACGATGCAATTGGCCGCCGCCACCCAGCCGGCGGGCTCCAGCCAACAGGAGGGCGCCACGTCGCCTCCTCCATCGTCCCACCGCGCCAGGCCCGCGGGAGCCCGGGCCAGGCCCACCCCAGGCCGCGAGTGGGCCGCGCCCACGCCTGTGCCTCGAGCTCCCGCGCCTCCCGCTCGACCCCGCTCCTCTGCCGCGCCGGTGCCCCGCCGCCGTCTCCGTCGTACTGTGCCCGCAGCTCCGCCACCGCCTCCCGGCTCCCCTCCGCCTCGCCTTGCCGGCGACCAGCGCCACCACGTCGGCAGCCTGCCTCCACCGCCGCTGGATCCACATCCCTCGCCACCTAACTGCTCCGCCGCTGCCGCCACAGAAGCTCGCCGCCCCGGTGCCGTCCGTCGCCGGAGACGGCCGGATCCGCCATCCCCGATCCTCCTCCGCCGCCCTGGCCCTGGATCCGCCTCGTCCCTGACAAAGTGGCCCGTTCCCGGCCTCCTTCGCCGCCCCCAAGCTCACCGGAGCTCGCCTGGCCGCCGGAGCCACCGCAGCCGCGCCAGACATGTCTGACACGGCACGGACATGTCCAACCTCCTGCCTCGCCGTGTCACTGACCGATGGGTCCGCCGCCCTCACCGACGGACATGTCCGTCCGAAACGGACATGTCCAGGCCTCTCCTCTCTGTGCCACTGCCATGTGGGCCCTAGCCAGCGGGCACGTCCGTTTGCTCCCGGACACGTCTGCCCCTCCGGAGGTCTATTTTCTTCTAAGTCCCCCAAAACTTCATATTCTGATGCATACTTTGTGATGTTGTAACTTTTTGTGTATATGTCCCAATGTAATGCCCAGGATGGAGCTAAATCTCCTACGTGTCGAGGCACGACTTAGAGACTTAACCCCATGCTGGAATGATCACAAGTCTGGTATCTTTGCACAACTCATGTAAAAACGGGGATGTAAACCGAAAAGATAGTTGGCTTACACTCGCCACGTGACACAAATACAATACATGTCTCAAACATCATACATTAAAACATCACTGCCCTCTAAGGGTAAAATCCAAATAACAAGATACCAAACATAATATAAATCCACAGGTCGGATCGAATCCTAGTAGAAGTCTCCACTACTGATCATCAGGATAACGAACATAGTATCGACTACGCTCCTCGTCGTACTCCCAGTCTAGCTCGGTGCCATCACCTGGATAGCTCACCACTGGACCTGCATCTGGTGTGGTGAAGTAACTGTGAGCCACAGAGGACTCAGCAATCCCGTTCCCGGGTAACAAGACTATTTAAGCCTTGGGAGAGGATAAGGCTGAAGAAATGAACAAGTGTCTGCAACAGCGACTAGCAACTAGCTTACGTGAGAGAGTGCGAGAAGAGAAAGCCTCGGTCGAGAGATGATCACGAAGTGATCCTAGCTGAAGCTCAACAAACATAACCCCACAGTGTTCAACTCCTGAATCCCTATTCGGAAATTGACAGTCACGGTACACACGCTGGTAGTGTATTAGATCAATGTGTCAAGTTTTCTACAACCGGATATTAACAAGCTCCCATCTGCCACATAACCGCGGGCACGGCTTTCGAAAGTTCATAACCCTGCAGGGGTGTTCCAACTTGACCCATTACAAGCCCACGATCCGCGGAGTCGCAACTCCAAGGTGGGAAGACCCGAGTATTCTCGGAATCCCATGCTCAAGATACTCTGAACTAAGGTAAGGCTAATCCAGCAAATCCTCCCGGCGTGCCGACACCCTGATAGTAGCCGCGCGTATCTCGTCTCAGGCCACGTCCGGATGGGACAAGCTACGGGTTTTTACCAGACCTTGAGTTTCCTCGAGGTGGCCCCGCAGGTTGCCCAGTTCGGACCAACACTCATGTGGAGCACTGGCCCGGGGTTGTTGATTAAGAAAAAAAGGGTTTATAACTCCCTATGCAAGTTATTTAGTTGTAAGGCAAATAGTAGCAATGTTGGGACTTGCTGGAAAAGACTTAGCACTTAGCGGTTTATCGAGGGGGTCCCATACACCCCAACCGTGTTAGGAACGCATAATCAAGGAACATAACACCGGTTTATACGGTTCCTAACGGCATGAGTGGAACAAAACACCAAGCAAAAGGCGTAGCCTTCCACCCTTGCCAATATATAGATGATTTCATTTTAAGCATTTATATAGTGTGATATAACCCAACAAACTTCAACATGAAGCAAGCATCTTCGATCTTCACCTGCAACTAGCAATGCTATAAGAAGGGCTGAGCGAAGCGTACTTAGCCAAGCAACGGTTTGCATAGGTAGGGTGGTTAAACATGGTAATGGTTACAAGTAGGAGGCTGACAGGAAGAACATGGGCATCGAGGCAAAACTATAGAGTGGAACTACTAGCAATAGGCAAAGATAGTAATGTTATCGGGGTTCGGTCATCTTGCCTGAAGAGAAGTCGTTCGGATCGTAAGAAGGGTCCTCTTGCTCAACTTCGTTGGTAACCTCGTGCTCGTACTCGGTCTCAGCTTCCGGCTCTAAACAATTCCATCACACAAGGCACGAATCAACAAGATGCAATGCGCACTCAAAATGATGGATGCATGATGGATGCACTAAGAGAGCACACGGAGCACGGAAAATAGCACTCAAGCAAATCACCTCAAAACATGATAACAATAGGAGATTATGAATCTACACGGAAAATCAACCAAGTTTCATATAAGACTCGCTGAAATAGGAGCTACGGGCTAAAAGTTATGCCCGAAACAAGAAACGAGCGAAAGCTGAAAATTACAGCAACATAGCAACTTTGGAGCACAAAATAATTAAGCTACAGCAATCAAACACCATGGCAAAGAGCATGAACATAAACTAGACATATCCTACAGCAAATAAGTCCAAAGGTGCACCCCCAAAGGAGCCACGGATCAATAGCAACAAGCTTGGACATATTGAACTTGACAATAAAATTCTGACAACAGAATTTTATTGAAACTTTGGAGCAAAAGTCAAACATGCTACAGCCACTTAAATAAGCATGTGAGTACATGAATGTAAAGCCAGCAATATCTACTACAAGGAACCATCAAGATCCACCCCAAAACTATCATGGTTTGTCCTAGAGCAGCAAGCAAACATGGCATCGGAACGTTACAGATTTCAGACTTTGTGAAAATCCACTAAGTGTTAAAACAGCAGTTTCATCATGGCATCTAAAAGAGCAAGTTTAAGTCACCTCGAAACTAAACATGGCAAGTGGTAAGCACCACATCAAAGTACACATGATGGTGATTCTGAAACACACAAGCATGCATCATGGAGATAACCACAACGATAGCAATGAGCTCAACAAGATGGCATTTCATAACAAGTGAAACAACATCACAGTCACATGGCGCTTTGCAACGAAGATAAACATGGCAAGAATAAATCTATCAAGCAACCTAACACAAGCAACATGTAGAGCATGGCAAGACGAACACGTGGACATGCCATTTGCATCATTCGGACAAACGAGCTAAAAGATATCACATAACAAAGATGGCATAAAAACATCACATAGCAGCAATTATATCGGGATGCACTCTTGCAATAGAAATTTAAGCATCTAGATGATCTCTAACATGCATGACACAAAAAGATAAAACGTAGTGCTGATCGCCACGAACGTCTGGACATGCTATTTGCGCAAAACGGACATCCACACAAAAAGTTATAGCAGTTTGAAATATGCATCAGACAACAATATCACAGGGACTTAGGATTTGAATCAACCTCAAGATCTCAGATCTGAAAACGGTCAACGGGCCTCGGCGGATCTGGAGACGGGCCGCGGCTGGGAAGGCGGGGCGGCCCAGGAGGCGGCTGGCCCGCGGTGGGCTGCTGGAGGGAGGCCGGCTCGCGTCGGTGGCGGCCCACCTGGCAGGGAGGCGAGGCCGGCGTGGCTGGCGCGGCGCGCATTGGAGAGGCGGCCCGCGTCGGGCCGGCCTGGCGGCTGGGGCGCCTGCGCGCGGGACTGGGCCGGCGTAGGAGCTTCGGCCGAGTCGGGCCTCCGGCTCGGGCCCAGGAGGCGAGCGGGAGGAGGCGGCCTTCGGGCGCCGGGGCGATGTGGTCCTGCGGGGAAGTGATCCACGGCGGCTCGGGCCTGGCGCTGGAGTGGGCCGCAATGGGAGGCAATGCGTCCGGCCAGGGGGAGCGAGGGCGAAGCGGGAGGAACCTGCTGGCGATGTGGTCCAGCCGCCTCGGAGGAGCGGAAACAGGCGAAGCGGGACTGGTTCCTTCGGCGCGGAGGGAGCGAAGCGATCGCCCGGCGCGGGTGCATTGACCAGATCGGGCTTCTCCCGATCCAGCGAAGGAAACGGCGGCTGCTATCGATGGCTTGCGGGAATTGAGGAGGAGAACTCCAAGTGGCAAAATGGATCTGGATTAGCACGAAAATTGAAGAGAGGTGAGGCTAGAGGTAGGTGGAGGGGGATTAGGCTGCCAAAAATGGCATGGGGGGTGTTTATATAGGGTAGGTGCTAGGGTTTCAGGGATATAGGGGGATTTAGAGCCCTCCGATCGCGATCCGACGGATCCGATCGTGAGGGGAGTTAGGATGGGCCTAGGGGAGGTAAGTGGGCTGTTGAAGGGTGTCTTGGGCCACAAAGTGGAGGCACTTTGAGCCCACACGAATAACTGTTGGGGGAGCAATCAGACTCGAAACGCGATGAGATTTGACAGGCAGGTTACACACAACAAAACAACAACACACGACAAGTCTCGCGCCACACCGGTAACATTACACGGCCAAACGCCAAAGTGGCCTACGGGACGCCACTGACACGTGAGGGAGCTCCGGAACGCGAAACGGACAACAGGAAGGAACGCGTGGAACCGGATGCAACCGACAACACAAATGCAATGCGATGCACATGACTATATGATATGAATGAATGCCACACACGCACGCAACAAAACGACGAAAACCCGAAAGACAAAGAACCCGAAATGGAATAGATGAAGCCGGAGATATATTATATGCCCAAAAGGGAAAGTATTACATCCGAGGCATTACAAACTCTCCTCTACTACAAAAAGATCTCGTGCCGAGATCTAGGACTGGAAAAAGGAAGGGTACTCAGAATGAAGATGATCTTCTCGTTCCCACGTAGCTTCTCGGTCGGTGTGATGTGACCACTTGACTTTCAAGAATTTGATGGACTTGTTGCGGGTCTTGCGTTCGGTTTCTTCGAGAATAGCAACGGGATGCTCTCGGTAGGACAAATCTTGTTGAAGATCAGTCTCTTCAAACGGAATCATGCGCTCAGGTGCCTTGAAGCATTTGCGGAGTTGAGACACATGGAACACATCATGAACATTGGCGAAGTTGGGAGGGAGCTCAAGTTGATAGGCTAGATCGCCTCTTTTGCCAAGAATCTTGAAAGGCCCGACGTATCTAGGAGCAAGCTTTCCTTTGATACCGAATCTTTGGGTGCCTTTCATCGGAGACACACGGAGATAGACATGATCATCAATGTTGAAAGCCAAATCACGATGCTTGCCGTCATAGTAGCTCTTCTGACGTGACTGAGCGGCCTTGAGATTCTCACGTATGACTTTGCACATTTCTTCGGCTTCTGAGATCAAGTCATTGCCAAGAAGTTGACGTTCGCCTGTTTCAGACCAGTTGAGAGGGGTACGGCACTTTCTGCCATAGAGGATTTCAAATGGAGCTTTGCCTGCACTTGCTTGAAAGCTGTTGTTGTAAGAGAACTCGGCAAATGGAAGGTAGTCTTCCCATTTCATGCCAAAAGATATGACACAGGCTCTGAGCATGTCTTCTAGAATCTGATTCACTCGCTCGACTTGACCACTAGTCTGAGGGTGAAAAGCAGTGCTGAACCTGATCTTAGTGCCCATGGCGGACTGAAAGGAGTCCCATAACCTTGAAGTGAACAAACTTCCACGGTCTGAGGAGATAACTTGAGGAATGCCATGTAAAGACACAATTCTGGAAGTGTACAACTCTGCCAATTGAGCTGCATTGATTGATTCTTTGACTGGCAGGAAGTGAGCGACTTTGGTAAGCTTGTCAATCACCACGAAGATAGAATCATTCCCTCGCTTGGATTTAGGGAAGCCAGTGACGAAGTCCATTTCAATGTGGTCGAACTTCCACTCGGGAATAGGAAGAGGTTGGAGAAGACCGGCTGGACGTTGATGTTCTGCTTTCACTCTTCTGCACACATCACATTCATTCACGAATTGGGCAATCTCCCTTTTCATGCGTGTCCACCAGTAAGACTGCTTGAGGTCTTGGTACATCTTGGAGCTGCCAGGATGGATGGAAAGGAGAGAATCATGTGCTTCTTCCATTATGAGCTTCCTGAGATCACCTTTGGGAACAACGAGTCTGTCCTCGAAGAACAAGGTATCTCTCTCATCAACACGAAAGCACTTGTATTTTGGAGTGCCCTTTGCAATACCATGTTTCACCTTCTTCACCATGGTATCACTGAGTTGGGCCTCACGGACCTGATCTTCCAAGGTAGGAGCAATTTGAATATTTGCAAGAAAACCCTGCGGAACAACTTGGAGGTTGAGTTTCCTGAAAGCTTCACAAAGCTCAGGCTGGAACGGCTTGATAAGAAGGCTGTTGCAATATGCCTTTCTGCTCAAAGCATCTGCAATCACATTTGCCTTGCCAGGAGTGTATTCAATGCTGGGATCATACTCTTGGATCATTTCAACCCAACGAGTCTGACGGAGGTTCAGATGCGGCTGTGTGAAGATGTACTTCAAGCTCTTGTGATCAGTGAAGATGTCGACCTTTCTGCCCAACAACAGATGTCTCCACGTAATCAGAGCATGTACCACAGATGCTAGCTCGAGATCATGTGTGGGATAGTTCTTCTCACTTGGCTTGAGCTGACGAGAAGTGTAAGCCACAATTCTCTTATCTTGCATAAGCACACCACCAAGACCCTGAAGAGAAGCCTCACAGAATACTTCATAGGGCTTGGATTTATCTGGAGGAGTCAGAACTGGAGCAGAGACGAGTTTTTCTTTGAGGGTTTTGAATGCCACTTCACACTCTGGAGACCAAAAGTATTTGACATTCTTCTGAAGCAAGTTGGAAAGAGGCTTGGCAATCTTGGAGAAGTTCTCAACGAACCTTCTGCAATAGCTGGCAAGACCCAGAAAACTGCGGAGTTGCTTGACGCTCTGAGGAGCTTCCCAGTTGACAATTGCTTCAACTTCCTCGGGATGTACCGCAATACCGTCAGCTGAGATGATGTGGCCCAGGTACAAAACCTTATCGAGCCAAAATTCACACTTTGAGAACTTGGCATAGAACTTATGCTCACGGAGTCGATCAAGAACCAGACGTAAGTGCTTTTCGTGATCTTCTTCATTCTTGGAAAACACCAGAATATCATCCAGATACACAAGCACAAACTCGCCAGTATAGGGGTTGAAGATGTAGTGCATCATCCTCGAAAAGGTAGGAGGAGCATTGGCGAGACCAAAAGACATGACGGTATACTCGTATGAACCGTAGCTCGTTCTGAAGGCCGTCTTGGGAATGTCTTCCTCGCGAATGCGAATTTGGTGATAGCCCATTCGGAGGTCGAGCTTAGAGAACACTTTAGCTCCTTTGAGCTGCTCGAAGAGTTCGTTGATGCTGGGGAGCGGATATTTGTTCTTTATTGTCTTCTTGTTCAATGGCCGGTAATCAACACAGAGACGTTCCGTGCCATCTTTCTTCTTGACAAATAAGACACCACAGCCCCATGGAGACGTACTAGGCCTGATGAGACCCATACACTCCTGTTTATCAAGCTGCTTCTTCAATTCCTTCAATTCATCTGGAGAGAGCTTGTACGGACGCCGGCATGCTGGCTCAGTACCCGGCTCGAGTTCAATAACGAATTCCACCTGACGGTTCAATAACGAAGCTCTTCAGGAAAGACGTCTTGATATTCGTTCACCACCGGAATTTGAGATATGGCATTAATTTCGCCCTTATCATTGAGAGAGAAAAGCCTGATAGTGTTATCCCTAGAGGCAAAGATAATCACATCTTCATCAGGATGAGTCATGTTGACTTCCTTCTGTGCACAATCAATGTGAGCATCATGCTGAGAAAGCCAATCCATTCCGAGGATGAGGTCGATGTCGGAATTACCAAGAACCACCGGATTAGCCAGAAAGCGATAATCACCCATGCGAATGGACACATTCGGAGCATATATACTGGAATGCATTCGTCTCCCCGGAGAAACAACTGATAACTCCCTTGGCAAACTTTTGATGTCCACATTATACTTGGATGCAAATGGTTGAGACATGAAAGAGCATGAAGCACCCGAATCAAACAACACTTTAGCAGGGATAGAGTTAACTGGAAGGTTACCCAAAATGACATCAGAAGAATTCTCCGCTTGCGCTGCACTCATCAGATTGACCCTTGCTGCCTTTGGATCATGCCTGACAATAGCTGAACTCACAGGTGGAGGAGGTGGAAGACGCTTTGGGTTCGGACATCTGTTGGCATAGTGACCCTTCTGGCCACACTTGTTGCACACCACTTCTGAGAGAGGACGGAAATGAGAGCCACTTGAGTTGGAGCCTTGAGACTGAAACTGCTTCTTCGACTGGTTGCTCGGGTTGGGTGAGTGGGAGAAACCACGTCCACCGGAGTTCTTGTTGCTGTTGGAGTTGTTGGAGTTGTTGTAAGGAGGTCGAATCACTGGAGGAGGAGGAAGCCAAAATTTCTGTTGCTTCGAGACCAACTGAGATGATGAGGAAGAGTGAACGGCATCTCGAATTCTCTTTTTAGAAGCCTCCATCTTAAGCTGAGCTGCCTCTTGTTTCAAAGCCATATTATAGAATTTTTCGAATTCATCGGGCTCGAACAAGGTGAGAGCAAGTTGAAGTTCATGTTTCAGACCTCCACGGAACTGGTAGATTTTGCTCTTAGCATCAGGAATGTCTTGCTTAGCATAGCGGGCGAGGTTTTGGAACTTGACATTATACTGATAGACTGTCATAGAGCCCTGCTTCAGGTTGCGGAATTGCTCACGCATGCCCTCGATGACACTTGTAGGAATGTGGTGCGAGCGAAAGTCCTTGCAGAAATTCTCCCAAGAGATCACCTGACCTGGCCTGGTGTGGGGACCCCGACTTAGAAGTCGAGATCACCGAATGCACGTGTACAGTGATCCCAGAGATCAATGCTCACTGAACACACAGAAGCTGAAATAACAAGAGTCTTACATCCATACAAACAGTCTTACACGAATTAAGGCCATTATGGCCAAGTCTTACATAGATAGAGCCTCACGGGTTGAATGGGAAATAACTCAAATAGCGGAAGTCTTCGATAAACGGGTAGAACCCATGCCATCTGCCTTAACCCTACAGGCATTCTGACTGGGATAGCGTCCTAGTTCGCATGTTCATCTCCAAAGAACTCTTCCTCATAATCCTGTTCTTCCATGCCTGGCCAATTAAATAACCAGTGGCAAGCCAATGAGTACTTTGAATGTACTCGCAAGCAACCCATGATGTGGTAACAATGCAATGGAACAATAATGAACAATCTAGCAGGAAGCTAGAACAATATGCTAACATCAAGTTTATGCATCAATAACCTCGCGTAACCTCGAAGACAGGTTACTGATATCCACATGAATATGATTCAACTCATCGAGTCAAGTCACCATCCTTGACTTGTCACACACATACCAACACTGATGAAGAAAAATTCTGGACATAGTTTAAGTAGCACCACCCAACTGTCCATGACCGTGGACACGGCTATTCGAATAGTTTTACACTCTGCAGAGGTTGCGCACTTTACCCACAAGATCCGGGGAACTTCCGTGTTATCCATGACCCGCGGTACCTCAAGTACCCGGGGTAAGCACCTGGTCATTACCTTTCCTTAGACGACACTAACATAGAGTCCACTCGTTGGCACACGGCCCTCGGGTACAAACAATAGATCACGGGACTTGCCCTAATTTCAATGTCACGCGTACCCGAAGGGACCAACGGTGTGTCCGGTGCCCTGTAAAAACAGTCATGGCCGTCTATCCAAGCACGACCCCGTCCCGGGAAAGACCTCAAGTCTCCCCGTCACTAGTAATGCGGGCACCATGCTAGTATCGACCTAAGTAATCAATAAAGCCCCGTCCCATAAGGGGTAGTGTGGTTGCACATGTTTGGTTGGGACGGTAGTCACACATAAATCTAATCCATCATTCCACCATGCACATGATCTACCGGCACATCACTTCTTTCTCAAGTGATGACCTAACACTTCATCACCCTCGGGCATTAGGGGCACCCGATGGGTTCATGCAAAGATTTTAGCTACGAGGGTTCATCTCACACATGCATCATATAAGCATCATGACCATCTATTTGCATGACATCTAGCACTTAGCAAGATCAAGATCAAGCATGCATCATGTGGTGGAATCAACTAGGTTACCATCATAACCCTATCATCATGCATCGGAAACAAACGGTTCCAAGGAACAAGTGTATCATGGTCAAAGGGCTGCTTGCCTGGATTGGCTTGGTCTTCAAAGTCTTCAAGTCCTTCTCCTTCTTCTTCCACAGCAACTTCGTCAAATACGGGATCTATACGTCGCATAATAACCACGGGAAAATAAGAATACAAATAAAACAGAAAAACCAAAGTGCTCAGAAAAATGTCAACTCATTTTTGTAAAATACTAGAGAGATTTCTAAGATGGGGAAAAATCTTAGTTGGAGTTTTGGAGTAACAGAATAGATTATATTGATTTTTGAACAGGAGTATTACTGCCCAAATTTGAATTTAAATTTGAACAGTACAGAAAAGTTTCATGGATTTGAATGAAAGTGGTACCATTAAATAGGTTGGAATATTACAAGATTTTAGGAGTTGGAAATATTTAATTTGGATCAATATTCTTTTCTGTAGAAATGTTTAAAGCATTTACAGAA
Organism: Secale cereale; assembly: GCA_902687465.1. Classification (NCBI taxonomy): domain Eukaryota; kingdom Viridiplantae; phylum Streptophyta; class Magnoliopsida; order Poales; family Poaceae; genus Secale; species Secale cereale. The sequence continues at coordinate 339,713,738 of LR738714.1, forward strand.
AAGAAAAAGGAAAAGGGGTCCTGTGCACTGGGCCAGAGGAGGCCACAGTGCACGGCCCAGACGGACTGGCCCAGCCGCACGGGAGCCAGCGCGCGTGCGTCAGGTTTTCAAACCTGACGGGCGGGGCCCGTGGGTCAGCGGCACAGAGGAGGGGGAGAGAGGTGGGGGGATGACAGGCGGGGCCCGCCAGTCATCTCTAACCCCACGGCCACGGCGCCGGCGAGCTCACCGGCGAAGATTCCGGCCACGGCGACGGCAACGGAGGCCAGGGACGTGACCAGCGTCGTGTCGCGGTTGCAGTGGTGGTAGTGCGGCACGGCGGGGAGGCCTGGTTCACCGGCGGCGAGGCGGGACGGCGGAAGCTCGTCGGAGGGTGGTGGCTGCGGCTGTTTCCGGCTGCCACAGAGAGGGGAAATAGGGGGGAAATGATCAGTGAGGTGCGGCGGTTCTGAAACGGGTGGAAGGAGGGGCAGGGAAGGCCCGTACCACGAGATCGCCGGCGGCCCGACGCGGCGGAGCTCCGGTCGATCCCGAGCACTGGGGCGTCCTGGGGTTGAACTGGAGGTGCTGGGGGGATCAGTGGAGTGGTGTGAGGTTTGTGGTGGTGTTGGAGAAGCTCGGGAGGGCCTTATATAGCCGCGCCCGTGGTTCACCGTGGACCCGTGCGCCGGCGAGGTTGCAGGCGAGGCTAGGGAGGGTTCTGGAGCCTGGGAACACGCCGGGGAGGTCCGTGGACTAGCTCCACGTCCAGCTGAGGGGATAAGAGGAGCGGGGGAGCGTCAGAGGAGGGCGCGCGTGTGAGGCAGAAGAATGGCCGAAGCGGGCGGCCGGTGCGCGTGCGACGACATTCACTGGAGGGCGCAGGAGGAGGGGGGACAGCGCCGGGGAGGTCGCGGACATCGAGGCGCCTCGACTGGCGCGAGGGGGAGGCCCGAGGCTGTCGAGGATCGGCGATTGGCTGGAGCCAGCGTGCGGAGGGCACTGTTGCGCGCTCCAGAGCGCGCGTATTGCTGGCGTCAGTGCGCTCTTGCCGGTTTGGTCCGATCCAGCGTGTCCAACAGTGTCCAGCACGTAGAGGGAGGAGTAAAGAAATGCCCTGAGGCCTTGGATGCCCTGGGGATGCAGAGAGAGAGTGAGAGTGTTGGTAAAATGGTGGAAACCTACTGTACAGCAAGGTAAAACAAGGGTTTCACCCTTCAATCATGGAGCTGGGGTGATGGGGGAGTTACTGGAGGTAGCTGGTAACTCAATGAGCCTGTGGTAAGAAGTTGAGGCCATGGAGAAAAGTGAAAGTGGTCAAATTGGAGGTTTTAGCAATTCTGCAGAAGGTGTTTGATCAGTGTTTGATCAAGTAAATGAAGTCCACTTGACATGGCACTTGACAGGGTTGAAAGACATGAGAAAATAGGGTGCTTCACCAAATTTGGGCTCATTTGGAGAAACTAGCCAATGAAACTTTGGTGAACCCTAGAAATCAACAGAAACAGTTTCATCTTGATTGAGTCAAGCTAATCATCTCCCCTTGATGCACCACTTGGTGTAGCATCATCATTTGGGGTATTGATCATGCCCACAAAGTTTGAAGCTCCAGATAAAAAGTTGGTAATGTAAAGTTGTTCAAATTTGCATTTGAACAGAAAGGGTTTTGAGGTGATCTGATCAAGCTGCTCTATTCCAAATCTTGTGCCATTTGGTCTAGATGCCTTATCAGGTCATTCTAGCATGTGCACCAAGTTTGAGAGCATTTGGACAAGTGTGGCAATGTAAAGTTGCTCAAACTTCAAATATGGACAGAATGGTTATGAAGGGGTTTGAGGATGTTTTCTTGCTTCCCAAGGCATGGGACTTGGCAAGATCATCAAATATGTCATATATGACATGATAGAATTTCCCTGGAATTTTTGGAGAAAAATTCCTTTGTAAATATTTCAAAAGCTTGAAATATCCAGAAAGGGTTTTAGAGGGTTTAGCCCATTATTTTGAACATGACCAAGTGTTGAAACTCTTATATATGGACAATATATGTCCTATGAGTCTCTCTAAATTTTGGCAAATATTTTTGAAACAGTTAAATAATTTTCCCCTATTAAAGACCATTTCTGGCCTTAAAAAAAGATTTTAAATAAAATAGGAAAATAACTTTTAAAATTATACCTTTGTGGTTTCTGGGAGTCCTATGACTACTAGGTCTCAAATAAACCTTTTGAAATAATTTTCACACCATAAATCAAGTACTTGCAGTGCAAATCTCAATTCAGGGGTTTTTGGAAAACTAAATTTATAAAATACTTTTTGGCCAAATTAATTTTGTAAGAAAATACTATACTGTTATATAACACTTGGCATGATCATTGGGCAGAAGTTTTGAGTATAGAGATGAAATCTACAAGAGATCATAGTTGACTTTAATGAGCACAAAAAAAAGCACATGAAGAAAACTCAATTCCAAATAAAAGCCAAATGATGCTGAAAATTTTTGCTGGTCCAAATTTTCATGCTTCAAAGTTACAAACAATATGTTACAAAATGCAGGGTGTGACAGACCTACCCCCCTTACAAGAATCTCGTCCCCGAGATTCCTAAACTAGGGCTTAAAAGAGATCGGGAAACTCGGATCTAAGATAGTCTTCTCGTTCCCAGGTTGCTTCTGCTTCGGTGTGGTTGCTCCACTGGACCTTGAATTACTTGATGGTATGGCTCCGCGTACGTCATTCTGCTTCATCCAGAATGCGAATGGGCTTCTCGCGGTAGGTCAAATCAGGCTGCAGATCAATGGCTTGGTGATCCACATCCTTGTAGAGATTGGGCTTGTCTGGAACTTGGAGACATTTCCGGAGTTGTGACACATGGAACACATTGTGCACATCGGATAGCTCAGGTGGTAGTTCCAACTGATAAGCCACTTCTCCTCGTCGTTCAGTGATCTCAAAGGGTCCAATGAACCTTGGTGCGAGCTTCCCCTTGACGTGGAAACGCTTGGTTCCCTTCAGAGGAGTTACCCGCAGGTACACATGGTCCCCTACATGGAAACTCATGTCTCGGCGTCGAGTGTCAGCATAACTCTTCTGCCTTGACTTGGCTGCCTTTAATCGCTCTCTGACTAGTTGGACTTGCTCTTCTGCTGCGCGGAGATTATCCGGTCCAAAAACTAGTCCTTCTCCAGTCTCTGACCAGTTGAGGGGTGTGCGACATCTGCGTCCGTACAACACCTCAAATGGTGCCATCTGAAGGCTTGACTGGTAACTGTTGTTGTAGGAGAACTCGGCAAAAGGGAGACAGTCTTCCCACTTGGCTCCATATGCCAGGACACAGGCTCGGAGCATATCTTCGAGAATCTGATTGACTCGCTCAGTCTGACCTTCGGTCTGTGGGTGGAAAGCTGTGCTGAAAGACAACTTGGTTCCCAAGGCTTCTTGGAACTTTTTCCAGAATCTTGAGGTGAACTGGGTTCCTCGATCTTACACAATCTCCTTGGGAACACCGTGAAGACTTACGATTTGGTCGATGTAGAGAGCTGCCAGCCGGTTGCCATCATAAGTGGTCTTGACAGGAATGAAATGAGCCACCTTGGTCAAATGATCGACTATGACCCAGATAGAGTCATGTCCTCTATTCGACCTTGGTAATCCAGTGATGAAGTCCATTCCGACTTTGTCCCACTTCCACTCAGGAACCTTGAGTGGTTGAAGCAATCCAGCAGGTCGCTGATACTCAGCCTTGACCCTTTGGCACACATCACACCTTGTAACATTGGTTGCAATCTCTCTCTTCATACCGTGCCACCAGAATCGTGCCTTCAAATCTTGGTACATCTTGGTTCCTCCGGGGTGGATGGAATACGGAGTGTCGTGGGCTTCTTGCAGAATCAGCGTCTTCAGCTCGGTGTTGTTTGGTACGTAGAGACGACCTTTGTACCAAACAATCCCGTGCTTGTCTTTGGAGAATCCTGGGGCCTTGCCCAGCTTCATCTTCTTCTTGATGCCTTCAATGCTTGCATGACCATCTTGAGCCTTCTTGACATCGTCCATCAGGGTCGGTCTGACTTCCAAATGATCCAGAAATCCGGGGGTGACCAATTCCAAACTGAATTGTTCGATCTCCTTAAACAAGGTTGGCTGCCTTTCTTGAATAACGACATTCAAAGAACAAGCCTTCCTGCTTAAGGCATCGGCCACCACGTTAGCCTTCCCAGGGTGATACTGAACACTGAGGTCATAATCTTTGATGAGTTCCAACCATCTCCGCTGCCTCATGTTCAATTCCTTTTGGGTGAAAATATACTTCAGACTTTTGTGGTCTGTGTAAATCTCACACCGTTTCCCTTGGAGGTAATGCTGCCATGTCTTCAAGGCATGAACTACAGCCGCTAGCTCGAGATCGTGAGTAGCGTAGTTCTCCTCATGGGGTCATAGCTGCCTGGAGAGGTATGCTATGACGCGGCCTTCTTGCATCAGAACGCTTCCCAATCCGGTTCGAGAGGCATCACAATATATCACGAACTCCTTGTGAATATCAGGTGTTGCCAGAACTGGGGCGGTGGTCAATCTCATCTTGAGCTCTTGGAAGCTCTCTTCACATTTTGGCGTCCACTCGAACTTCTTGTCCTTTTTGAGGAGCTGAGTCATTGGTCGTGCAATGCTAGAGAATCCTTCCACAAACTTGCGGTAATAGCCCGCTAATCCGAGGAAGCTTCTGACTTCCTTGACGGTCGTTGGAGATTGCCATTGGGTCACAGCTTCGATTTTTGCAGGATCAACAGATAATCCTTCCTCGGTCAAGACATGACCTAAGAATCCAACTTTATGCAGCCAGAACTCACACTTGCTGAATTTGGCATACAGTTGGTGCTCACGAAGCTTGTCTAGGACCATCCTCAGATGTTGCTCATGCTCTTCCTCCGACTTCGAGAACACAAGAATGTCATCAATGAAGACAACAACAAACTTGTCCAAATATTCCATGAAGACTTTATTCATGAGATACATGAAGTAAGCTGGGGCATTGGTTAACCCAAAAGACATGACCGTGCACTCATACAGGCCATATCTGGTTACGAATGCCGTCTTCGGAATATCTTGGGGTCTGATCTTCAGCTGGTAATACCCAGATCTGAGGTCGATCTTGGAGAATACCTTGGCTCCGCTGAGTTGATCAAACAGATCTTCGATCTTGGGAAGCGGGTACTTGTTCTTGATTGTAACTTCATTGAGGGAACGATTTTGTCAATGCATAAGCGGATGGTACCGTCCCTCTTGGCCACAAACAGAACAGGAGATCCCCAAGGGGAGGCACTCGGGCGGATAAATCCCTTCCTTAGCTGCTCTTCTAGCTGCTTCTTCAACTCGGCTAATTCTTCCGTCCCCATTCTATAAGGCTTCTTATAGATGGGTCCTGCTCCGGGCACGAGCTCGATGATGAACTCAATGTCACGGTCAGGGGGCATTCCCGGTAGTTCCTCCGGAAAGACATCAGGATACTCACATATCACCGGCACTTGATCCAGCCCAACTTCAGACAGACAGTTGACTTTAGCGGCTTGAGCGGAAGAGGAGTTGGGGGCAAACTTGACTTCGACTCCTTGGTCATTGGTCTCAGTGACTGTCCGATTGGCACAATCTAACAAGCCTTGGTGCTTGCTGAGCCAATTCATGCCTAGGATCACATCCATGCCTTGCGATCTCAGGACGATAAGGTCTGCTAGGAAGTCTACACCGTTAATGGTGATACTGACTCCTTTACAGCCTATCTTGGCTCTCATCTCGGCTCCGGGGGTTTGTACCACCATAGGGTTACTCAGGGGTGTAGGGCTCATGCCACTTTTTAATGCAAATCTTTGAGTGACAAATGAATGCGTTGCTCCAGAATCAAACAAGACAGTTGCAGGTGCTGAGTTGACAAGGAACGTACCCAGCACGACGTCCGGGTCTTCCTGGGCTTCTTCAGCAGTGACGTGATTCACACGCCCCTTCACATAGTTCGGTGGATTGCGAGGAGCTGGGTTCCTTGGTGGCATTCCACGGCCTTGTCCCTGGTTCTACGCATTGGGGCGCGGGGCATCAGGCTTCTTGTTGGGGCACACCCTTGAGATGTGTCCGGGCTGACCACATCCAAAGCAAGTGACTTGGTTTGGAGTGTTGATCTTGTTGCCACCACTGGTATTGGGGTTGAAAGCTGGCCAGGGGTTGGCATACTGCTGAGGCTGAGGATTGGCACGAGGTGCAGGAGCTCTTGGCTGCTGATAGGTTGGCTTGGCCGGGGCTGACTGCCACGGACGAGGCTTCTGGTTGCTGGAACTTCCCTTACTAACCAACTTGCGCTTGCGAGTGTCTTCCAAAGCACGCCGCTTGTCTTCAAGCATAAGTGCCTTGTTCAACAGGTCAGGGAAAGATGGGCAGTCGCACACGACAAGCGAGTATTGCAGAGTCTGATTAAGGCCTTCCATGAAGCGCTCCCTTTTGGCAGCATCAGTGCTGACATCCTCAGGGGCATACCTTGACAGAATGCTGAACTTCTGCATGTACTCCTTGACAGTGCCACTTCCTTGCTTCAGGGCTCGGAACTCGTGCTTTTTGATAGCCATGATTCCGGAAGGAATGTGGGCCTTGCGGAATTCTGCCTTGAAGTTCACCCAAGTGATGTCTTGTTCAGCATGCAAGACCCTGAATCCATCCCACCAAGCTCTAGCAGTTCCCCCGAGGCAGTGGGCTGCATAAGCCACCTTCTCGCGATCTTCGGTGCATCCGACTAGTTCCAGGATTTCCTCAATGGAACGGACCCAGTCATCTGCATCCAGGGGTTCAGCAGTCTCGATGAAGGTTGGCGGTGCATGCTTCTTGAACTCTGCCAATGTGGAACGTCCATTGCCATTCCCCGCCGGCTGGCGGTTGTTGGTGACAGCTTGAGCAATCAGCTGGAGAGCTGCAGTGTTGGCTTGGCGTTCCTCTCGGAAAGCTTGGAGAAGCTGAGCCATGTCCATGCTTGGAGGAGGTGGTGGTGGAGCTTGGTCGTTGGTTTGGTCGTGGCCTGCCTCTGGCTGAGAGGATGCTCCGGCTTCGGGCTGCTGGGTAGAGGTACCAGTACGAGTTACAACAGGCATCCTGTTGGAGCGGTAAAAGGTCTCATGACTCGGAAGAGGGAAAGCAAGAAAGATGGGTGCATAGTAAGGGGGTGGGTGTGACACTAAATCAAATCATGCAAGGGCTGAGAGGCCAAAACACATTCATTAAAATCCAGATGGGTGATGTAGTCGTTTACACATTCCCGAAGGAAGATTACGACTTACATGCAGACACAACAAAAGCAAACACTAGATAGTTTCATATGAACCATACAAGGACTCGACTACGCATAGGGGTTACACGACCTATCCTACCGTAGGGGTTACAACTGGCATATCCGAGTAGCGAATAATGCCTAAGCGGCGGAATGCTCGGTCGCGTATTCCGGCTCTTCTGGGTCTTCCTCCTTGTCTTCATCTATCTGGGCTCCCTTGTCGCTGGAGGGAGTGGGGGAGTGGAGGAGTTGGATACGACGGTGCTTCGACGGTGGTGCAGGGAAAAGCTTGCGATATTCCCTTGCTGTCATCCGACGTCGCCGAGGTGGTTCTTCACCCTTGGAAGATACATCCTCGGAGGGCCTTCCGCCTCGATATGCGATAGCAGATTGTCCAGAAGGTGCTCCTTCCTTCTTGATCCTGTTTGCCTTCTCTTGAGCTCGACGAAGAAGTGCCTTGGTCTTGTAAAGTTCTTCTCGAAGCTTCATTGATTCCGAGGCCAAGTCTTGTGCCAGGTTGTCGGCACACAGACTGATGTAGGTCTGGAACCGAAGCGAGAGTCCTTCCTTCAGTGGAGGGGCTAGTGCACTGTTTTCTTCGTCACCTTCCTTCCGGTAAGGTAAGAAGCGAGTTGCCATCTTGGCTGCCATCTCCGGAAGAAGCTCGCGGAGACGGGTTAGTGCCTTGAGTGCAGCAGCCTCAACAGCGAGTGGTAGTGTCACCATCTGGGGTCCCTCGAAGAACCAACTGGTGGGAGGATCCTTTGCCTTCACGATCACTTCCACATGGTACTCCACCTCAGTATCGCTCACCCAATGCTCAAGGTAGGTGAGGATGGGTGCTCGGTGGAACTGACACTCCTGGAGGCTATCCTCGAGAAGTAAGGTAAACCCAGTGGTCAGGTGATCTTCGGGAACAGCGGCCATCTACAAAGGTGGAATAGGAGGGGTTAATAAGCTGAGGAAATCTCAAGTTTAGAAAAGAAGAGAGGTTTAGAAGGTTTTGAAAAGGGGGTCTCAACTAACTAACGCCCATGCTAACTAAGGCTTCCTACAGTCAGGATGACTCTGATACCAGCTCTGTGGGGACCCCGACTTAGAAGTCGAGATCACCGAATGCACGTGTACAGTGATCCCAGAGATCAATGCTCACTGAACACACAGAAGCTGAAATAACAAGAGTCTTGCATCCATACAAACAGTCTTACACGAATTAAGGCCATTATGGCCAAGTCTTACATAGATAGAGCCTCACGGGCTGAATGGGAAATAACTCAAATAGCGGAAGTCTTCGATAAACGGGTAGAACCCATGCCATCTGCCTTAACCCTACAGGCATTCTGACTGGGATAGCGTCCTAGTTCGCATGTTCGTCTCCAAAGAACTCTTCCTCATAATCCTGTTCTTCCATGCCTGGCCAATTAAATAACCAGTGGCAAGCCAATGAGTACTTTGAATGTACTCGCAAGCAACCCATGATGTGGTAACAATGCAATGGAACAATAATGAACAATCTAGCAGGAAGCTAGAACAATATGCTAACATCAAGTTTATGCATCAATAACCTCGCGTAACCTCGAAGACAGGTTACTGATATCCACATGAATATGATTCAACTCATCGAGTCAAGTCACCATCCTTGACTTGTCACACACATACCAACACTGATGAAGAAAAATTCTGGACATAGTTTAAGTAGCACCACCCAACTGTCCATGACCGTGGACACGGCTATTCGAATAGTTTTACACTCTGCAGAGGTTGCGCACTTTACCCACAAGATCCGGGGAACTTCCGTGTTATCCACGACCCGCGGTACCTCAAGTACTCGGGGTAAGCACCCGGTCATTACCTTTCCTTAGACGACACTAACATAGAGTCCACTCGTTGGCACACGTCCCTCGGGTACAAACAATAGATCACGGGACTTGCCGTAATTTCAATGTCACGCGTACCCGAAGGGACCAACGGTGTGTCCGGTGCCCTGTAAAAACAGTCATGGCCGTCTATCCAAGCACGACCCCGTCCCGGGAAAGACCTCAAGTCTCCCCGTCACTAGTAATGCGGGCACCATGCTAGTATCGACCTAAGTAATCAATAAATCCCCGTCCCATAAGGGGTTGTGTGGTTGCACATGTTTGGTTGGGACGGTAGTCACACATAAATCTAATCCATCATTCCACCATGCACATGATCTACCGGCACATCACTTCTTTCTCAAGTGATGACCTAACACTTCATCACCCTCGGGCATTAGGGGCACCCGATGGGTTCATGCAAAGATTTTAGCTACGAGGGTTCATCTCACAAATGCATCATATAAGCATCATGACCATCTATTTGCATGACATCTAGCACTTAGCAAGATCAAGATCAAGCATGCATCATGTGGTGGAATCAACTAGGTTACCATCGTAACCCTATCATCATGCATCGGAAACAAACGGTTCCGAGGAACAAGTGTATCATGGTCAAAGGGCTGCTTGCCTGGATTGGCTTGGTCTTCAAAGTCTTCAAGTCCTTCTCCTTCTTCTTCCACAACAACTTCGTCAAATATGGGATCTATACGTCGCATAATAACCACGGGAAAATAAGAATACAAATAAAACAGAAAAACCAAAGTGCTCAGAAAAATGTCAACTCATTTTTGTAAAATACTAGAGAGATTTCTAAGATGGGGAAAAATCTTAGTTGGAGTTTTGGAGTAACAGAATAGATTATATTGATTTTTGAACAGAAGTATTACTGCCCAAATTTGAATTTAAATTTGAACAGTACAGAAAAGTTTCATGGATTTGAATGAAAGTGGTACCATTAAATAGGTTGGAATATTACAAGATTTTAGGAGTTGGAAATATTTAATTTGGATCAATATTATTTTCTGTAGAAATGTTTAAAGCATTTACAGAAAAGAAAAAGGAAAAAGGGGTCCTGTGCACTGGGCCAGAGGAGGCCACAGTGCACGGCCCAGACGGACTGGCCCAGCCGCACGGGAGCCAGTGCGCGCGCGTCAGGTTTTCAAACCTGACGGGTGGGGCCCGTGGGTCAGCGGCACAGAGGAGGGGGAGAGAGGTGGGGGGATGACAGGCGGGGCCCGCCTGTCATCTCTAACCCCACGGCCACGGCGGCGGCAAGCTCACCGGCGAAGATTCCGGCCACGGCGACGGCAACGGAGGCCAGGGACGTGACCAGCATCGTGTTGCGGTTGCAGTGGTGGTAGTGCGGCACGGCGGGGAGGCCTGGTTCACCGGCGGCGAGGTGGGACGGCGGAAGCTCGTCAGAGGGTGGTGGCTGCGGCTGTTTCCGGCTGCCACAGAGAGGGGAAACAAGGGGGAAATGATCTGTGAGGTGCGGCGGTTCCGAAACGGGTGGAAGGAGGGGCAGGGAAGGCCCGTACCACGAGATCGCCGGCGGCCCGACGCGGCGGAGCTCCGGTCGATCCCGAGCACTGGGGCGTCCTGGGGTTGAACTGGAGGTGCTGGGGGGATCAGTGGAGTGGTGTGAGGTTTGTGGTGGTGTTGGAGAAGCTCGGGAGGGCCTTATATAGCCGCGCCCGTGGTTCACCGTGGACCCGTGCGCCGGCGAGATTGCAGGCGAGGCTAGGGAGGGTTCTGGAGCCTGGGAACACGCCGGGGAGGTCCGTGGACTAGCTCCACGTCCAGCTGAGGGGATAAGAGGAGCGGGGGAGCGTCAGAGGAGGGCGCGTGTGTGAGGCAGAAGAATGGCTGAAGCGGGCGGCCGGTGCGCGTGCGACGACGTTCACTGGAGGGCGCGGGAGGAGGGGGACAGCGCCGGGGAGGTCGCGGACGTCGAGGCGCCTCGACTGGCGCGAGGGGGAGGCCCGAGGCTGTCGGGGATCGGCGATTGGCTGGAGCCAGCGTGCAGAGGGCACTGTTGCGCGCTCCAGAGCACGCGTATTGCTGGCATCAGCGCGCTCTCGCCGGTTTGGTCCGATCCAGCGTGTCCAACAGTGTCCAGCACGTAGAGGGAGGAGTAAAGAAATGCCCTGAGGCCTTGGATGCCCCGGGGATGCAGAGAGAGAGTGAGAGTGTTGGTAAAATGGTGGAAACCTACTGTACAGCAAGGTAAAACAAGGGTTTCACCCTTCAATCATGGAGCTGGGGTGCTGGGGGAGTTACTGGAGGTAGCTGGTAACTCAATGAGCCCGTGGTAAGAAGTTGAGGCCATGGAGAAAAGTGAAAGTGGTCAAATTGGAGGTTTTAGCAATTCTGCAGAAGGTGTTTGATCAGTGTTTGATCAAGTAAATGAAGTCCACTTGACATGGCACTTGACAGGGTTGAAAGACATGAGAAAATAGGGTGCTTCACCAAATTTGGGCTCATTTGGAGAAACTAGCCAATGAAACTTTGGTGAACCCTAGAAATCAACAGAAACAGTTTCATCTTGATTGAGTCAAGCTAATCATCTCCCCTTGATGCACCACTTGGTGTAGCATCATCATTTGGGGTATTGATCATGCCCACAAAGTTTGAAGCTCCAGATAAAAAGTTGGTAATGTAAAGTTGTTCAAATTTGCATTTGAACAGAAAGGGTTTTGAGGTGATCTGATCAAGCTGCTCCATTCCAAATCTTGTGCCATTTGGTCTAGATGCCTTATTAGGTCATTCTAGCATGTGCACCAAGTTTGAGAGCATTTGGACAAGTTTGGCAATGTAAAGTTTCTCAAACTTCAAATAAGGACAGAATGGTTATGAAGGGGTTTGAGGATGTTTTCTTGCTTCCCAAGGCATGGGACTTGGCAAGATCATCAAATATGTCATATATGAGATGATAGAATTTCCCTGGAATTTTTGGAGAAAAATTCCTTTGTAAATATTTCAAAAGCTTGAAATATCCAGAAAGGGTTTTAGAGGGTTTAGCCCATTATTTTGAACATGACCAAGTGTTGAAACTCTTATATATGGACAATATATGTCCTATGAGTCTCTCTGAATTTTGGCAAATATTTTTGAAATAGTTAAATAATTTTCCCCTATTAAAGACCATTTCTGGCCTTAAGAAAAAGCTTTTAAATAAAATAGGAAAATAACTTTTAAAATTATACCTTTGTGGTTTCTGGGAGTCCTATGACTACTAGGTCTCAAATAAACCTTTTGAAATAATTTTCACACCCTAAATCAAGTACTTGCAGTGCAAATCTCAATTCAGGGGTTTTTGGAAAACTAAATTTATAAAATACTTTTTGGCCAAATTAATTTTGTAAGAAAATACTATACTTTTGTATAACACTTGCATGATCATTGGGCAGAAGTTTTGAGTATAGAGATGAAATCTACAAGAGATCATAGTTGACTTTAATGAGCACAAAAAAAAGCACATGAAGAAAACTCAATTCCAAATAAAAGCCAAATGATGCTGAAAATTTTTGCTGGTCCAAATTTTCATGCTTCAAAGTTACAAACAACATGTTACAAAATGCAGGGTGTGACACCTGGAGTCTTTGTACTGCTGCCACCAGTCAGCTGCTTGGTCTTTGAGTTGGAAGGCTGCAAACTTCACATAATCCTCTCCTCTTACGTTACTGCACTCAAAATGCTTCTTGATGTCGGTTAACCAATCTTCAGCATCAAGAGGGTCGACACAGTAACTGAAAGCTTTTGGATTATTGGCCAAGAACTGGTTGAGAGTAGCATGGTGCTGCTGGTTGAAGAAGTTGCCTTGATTCCCTGGAACACCCTGATTAGCTTGATTAGCTTGCATCTGCTGCATCATCTGCATCAACATCTGGGTGTTCTGAGCTGTAGTCTGCATAATCGCTCTCCAAGCCTCAGACGGAGGAGGAGGGGAAGGAGGACGATCTGGGACCTCTTCACCCTCTGGGTTAGTGTTGGGAACCCTTTTCGGAGCCATCCTGAAATAGATGACCACGAATCAGCAATTGATTGACAGAAGGTATAAGCTGAATCAATGGAATGAATTGCAAGAAGTCTTCACAATAATCATTCGAACAATGGAACGAATGAAATCATTCGAACAAGAGGAACGAATGAAATTCTCAGTTAAATGATAGCATCAATCTTCACGAGAAGCCAAATAGGGGACAAAAGGTAAATAAGAAAAACAACAAGGTACAGACGGGAACAAACACAAGATAGGAGCTTCGTTCTAACATCTTTGTGCTGAAAGCATATGAACGCGTTACGAAAGGGTTTTGCAATCCCCGGATCAGCATAGCCAAGGACCCTTTAAGATGCAACTCCCGATCGGAACATCGGTCATAATACCACTTCACTCAATGTAGAACCCCGAACTCGCTAACCTGCATTCGTTGGAAGAATGCCTACGGTCTACTGGATAACCCACCTATGAATTTCCGAAAGATTCCAGTTATGCAATCAGGTGTTGGGGATACACGGGAAGCACCGCGCAATCAACTCTAAACCTACATCCAGGTGTATCCATCCTTCAACACATAACCAGTCTTTCTCGGAAACTGTCTACCTCGGACCTTCGAAAAGCATCCACTATAACAAGCTATGGCAATACTCCCTAACTACCTCCCCAGTACTGGGTGATGTCGGGGTTATCTTGCCACTAGCCGTATAGGAGAGATTTTCGATGTCGGCCGTCTTAAGTATTTAGTACTGTCGCGATATGCTTGTGACGACAATACCCCGAAGCTCAACTCCCCGGGACACTGCCACAATCCCTAATGTCAGGAGGCATCGAGAACAATATTCTCGTCACAAGAACATCGAAACAATCCCAGAATACTCGCGAGATTCCTAAAAAAAATTTGGTGCAATTTTTGAAAGTAGAATAGACAAGAGTAGTGTCAGGAGTCCTCAGCAGAGAGAAAGGAGATGAGAAACAAAGAAATCCTACTCTCCGATATAATATATAGGACTCAAAACATTTTTCAGTGTGTGCCTAGACTCGACCGTCAACGATTCGATCGAACAGTGGGGGCTCCTAGGTCGGAGAAGGCTCTGAATACCAACTTGTAATGCCCAGGATGGAGCTAAATCTCCTACGTGTCGAGGCACGACTTAGAGACTTAACCCCATGCTGGAATGATCGCAAGTCTGGTATCTTTGCACAACTCATGTAAAAACGGGGATGTAAACTGAAAAGATAGTTGGCTTACACTCGCCACGTGACACAAATACAATACATGTCTCAAACATCATACATTAAAACATCACTGCCCTCTAAGGGTAAAATCCAGATAACAAGATACCAAACATAATATAAATCCACAGGTCGGATCGAATCCTAGTAGAAGTCTCCACTACTGATCATCAGGATAACGAACATAGTATCGACTACGCTCCTCGTCATACTCCCAGTCTAGCTCGGTGCCATCACCTGGATAGCTCACCATTGGACCTGCATCTGGTGTGGTGAAGTAACTGTGAGCCACAGATGACTCAGCAATCCCGTTCCCGGGTAACAAGACTATTTAAGCCTTGGGAGAGGATAAGGATGAAGAAAAGAACAAGTGTCTGCAGCAGCGACTAGCAACTAGCTTACGTGAGAGAGTGCGAGAAGAGAAAGCCTCGGTCGAGAGATGATCACGAAGTGATCCTAGCTAAAGCTCAACAAACATAACCCCACCGTGTTCAACTCCCGAAAGCCTCGGTTTTGCATTCTTTTGTTCTTCTCAGCTATTCAATCTTCCGTGGTGGCCGAATTCACCTCAACTTTTGGGATGATTTCCGTAAGTCCACAACAAGTTAATTCGTTCGTTGTTTATTTTCAACAACTCCGTTCATCCTTTCTTCGCAAGGATGCTTTGAATTCATTCGTGGTAGAAGTTGTTGTTCTTCCTCCTTTGTTTTCATTACACTCTTTAAATTCTTCTGGAGGCATTGTGTTGTTGCTCTCGTCGAGTATCATTTCATCTTTTCAGTCTTGTTTCATTCCATTCATGTTCAACCGGTGTACTATTTCTTTCATTCTCAACGGGAGTGCTGCCCGAATTACTTTGTTCAAATTCCTTTCTATCTCTTATTAACCGGAGTGGTTTTGAATTCATTCTTGTTGCTTCAGCTCTCGTTTCGTGTTTTTAAACCTCCTTGATTCTCATCGTATTCCTTCTTCTTGTTGTTTAACGAAGCCTTTGCAACTTTGTTCATCTCTGTTGTATCCTTTCTTTCAAGTGGCTCAACCTGTCAAGGTTCCTTGCTTTCACTCTTTTGTCCTCGAAGAACCTTGTTCTTCCTTTTTCCCTTCCGTCTCGTTCCTAAGATCTCGGGACGAGATCTCTTGTTAGTAGGGTAGGGGAGTGTTGTGACACCCCGAGACCGATGCGCCAGGTGTCAGCGAGTTATTTGTCGTCGTTGCCATGTCATCTGCTTGCATGTTGCATCTTTGCCTTGTCATCATGTGTGTTGCATCATCATGTTTCCAAAACTTGCATCCGTCCGAGTCCGCCCGTCCTCTCCGGTGTCCGTTCTGAGCCCAGACACACTTGCATGCGCACGCGGCGCCTCCGGATATTTATTTTTATGAGTGGCCGGAAAATTTTCTCGGAATGGGATGAAACTTGGCATGTGGTCTTATTATATTGTAGACAGGCTGCCAGCCAAATTTCATCGCATTCAGAGCTCGTTTGATAGCCCATCGGTTAGATATAGCGACACTAGTCGCCGCTTAAAACGTCGGACATTTTCGGTCTCCGAAACGCGCGCCGGGCCGCACTTCATCTCTCTATTCTCATCCCGAGGCCCCCAACACAGCCCACTAGGCCCAGCCTGCCAACCCCTCTCGCCGGAGCCGTCCGATCAAGATCGAACGGCTCGAAACGGCCTCAAACCCCCAAACCCTAGTCCCTATGTCTATATATGGACACCCCCTTGTCCATTTTGGGCATCCCCTAGTCTAAACCTAGCCTTCCCCTACATCCAGCCGCAGCCAACCCCTCCTCCTCCTCCAAATCCGCGCCCCTCCACCTCATTTTCACCACTTGGCACGATGCAATTGGCCGCCGCCACCCAGCCGGCGGGCTCCAGCCAACAGGAGGGCGCCACGTCGCCTCCTCCATCGTCCCACCGCGCCAGGCCCGCGGGAGCCCGGGCCAGGCCCACCCCAGGCCGCGAGTGGGCCGCGCCCACGCCTGAGCCTCGAGCTCCCGCGCCTCCCGCTCGACCCCGCTCCTCTGCCGCGCCGGGGCCCCGCCGCCGTCTCCGTCGTACTGTGCCCGCAGCTCCGCCACCGCCTCCCGGCTCCCCGCCGCCTCGCCTTGCCGGCGACCAGCGCCACCACGTCGGCAGCTGGCCTCCGCCGCCGCTGGATCCACATCCCTCGCCGCCCAACTGCTCCGCCGCTGCCGCCACAGAAGCTCGCCGCCCCGGTGCCGTCCGTCGCCGGAGACGGCCGGATCCGCCATCCCCGGTCCTCCTCCGCCGCCCTGGCCCTGGATCCGCCTCGTCCCTGACACGGTGGCCCGTTCCCGACCTCCTTCGCCGCCCCCAAGCTCGCCGGAGCTCGCCTAACCGCCGAAGCCACCGCAGCCGCGCCGGACATGTCCGACACGGCACGGACATGTCCAACCTCCTGCCTCGCCGTGTCACTGACCGATGGGTCCGCCGCCCTCACCGAAGGACATGTCCGTCCGAAACGGACATGTCCAGGCCTCTCCTCTCTGTGCCACTGCCATGTGGGCCCCAACCAGCGGGCACGTCCGTTTGCTCCCGGACACGTCCGCCCCTCCGGAGGTCTATTTTCTTCTAAGTCCCCCAAAACTTCATATTCTGATGCATACTTTGTGATGTTGTAACTTTTTGTGTGTATGTCCCAATGTAATGCCCAGGATGGAGCTAAATCTCCTACGTGTCGAGGCACGACTTAGAGACTTAACCCCATGCTGGAATGATCGCAAGTCTGGTATCTTTGCACAACTCATGTAAAAACGGGGATGTAAACTGAAAAGATAGTTGGCTTACACTCGCCACGTGACACAAATACAATACATGTCTCAAACATCATACATTAAAACATCACTGCCCTCTAAGGGTAAAATCCAAATAACAAGATACCAAACATAATATAAATCCACAGGTCGGATCGAATCCTAGTAGAAGTCTCCACTACTGATCATCAGGATAACGAACATAGTATCGACTACGCTCCTCGTCGTACTCCCAGTCTAGCTCGGTGCCATCACCTGGATAGCTCACCACTGGACCTGCATCTGGTGTGGTGAAGTAACTGTGAGCCACAGAGGACTCAGCAATCCCGTTCCCGGGTAACAAGACTATTTAAGCCTTGGGAGAGGATAAGGCTGAAGAAAAGAACAAGTGTCTACAGCAGCGACTAGCAACTAGCTTACGTGAGAGAGTGCGAAAAGAGAAAGCCTCGGTCGAGAGATGATCACGAAGTGATCCTAGCTAAAGCTCAACAAACATAACCCCACCGTGTTCAACTCCCGAATCCCTATTCGGAAATTGACAGTCACGGTACACACGCTGGTAGTGTATTAGATCAATGTGTCAAGTTTTCTACAACCGGATATTAACAAGCTCCCATCTGCCACATAACCGCGGGCACGGCTTTCGAAAGTTCATAACCCTGCAGGGGTGTTCCAACTTGACCCATTACAAGCCCACGATCCGCGGAGTCGCAACTCCAAGGTGGGAAGACCCGAGTATTCTCGAAATCCCGTGCTCAAGATACTCCGAACTAAGGTAAGGCTAATCCAGCAAATCCTCCCGGCGTGCCGACACCCTGATAGTAGCCGCGCGTATCTCGTCTCAGGCCACGTCCGGATGGGACAAGCTACGGGTTTTTACCAGACCTTGAGTTTCCTCGAGGTGGCCCCGCAGGTTGCCCAGTTCGGACCAACACTCATGTGGAGCACTGGCCCGGGGTTGTTGATTAAGAAAAAAAGGGTTTATAACTCCCTATGCAAGTTATTTAGTTGTAAGGCAAATAGTAGCAATGTTGGGACTTGCTGGAAAAGACTTAGCACTTAGCGGTTTATCGAGGGGGTCCCATACAACCCAACCGTGTTAGGAACGCATAATCAAGGAACATAACACCGGTTTATACGGTTCCTAACGGCATGAGTGGAACAAAACAGCAAGCAAAAGGCTTAGCCTTCCACCCTTGCCAATATATAGATGATTTCATTTTAAGCATTTATATAGTGTGATATAACCCAACAAACTTCAACATGAAGCAAGCATCTTCGATCTTCACCTGCAACTAGCAATGCTATAAGAAGGGCTGAGCGAAGCGTACTTAGCCAAGCAACGGTTTGCATAGGTAGGGTGGTTAAACATGGTAATGGTTACAAGTAGGAGGCTGACAGGAAGAACATGGGCATCGAGGCAAAACTATAGAGCGGAACTACTAGCAATAGGCAAAGATAGTAATGTTATCGGGGTTCGGTCATCTTGCCTGAAGAGAAGTCGTTCAGATCGTAAGAAGGGTCCTCGTGCTCAACCTCGTTGGTAACCTCGTGCTCGTACTCGGTCTCAGCTTCCAGCTCTAAACAATTCCATCACACAAGGCACGAATCAACAAGATGCAATGCGCACTCAAAATGATGGATGCATGATGGATGCACTAAGAGAGCACACGGAGCACGGAAAATAGCACTCAAGCAAATCACCTAAAACATGATAACAATAGGAGATTATCAATCTACACGGAAAATCAACCAAGTTTCATATAAGACTCGCTGAAATCGGAGCTACGGGCTAAAAGTTATGCCCGAAACAAGAAACGAGCGAAAGCTGAAAATTACAGCAACATAGCAACTTTGGAGCAGAAAATAATTAAGCTACAGCAATCAAACACCATGGAAAAGAGCATGAACATAAACTAGACATATCCTACAGCAAATAAGTCCAAAGGTGCACCCCCAAAGGAGCCACGGATCAATAGCAACAAGCCTGGACATATTGAACTTGACAATATAATTCTGACAGCAGAATTTTATTGAAACTTTGGAGCAAAAGTCAAACATGCTACAGCCACTTAAATAAGCATGTGAGTACATGAATGGAAAGACAACAATATCTACTACAAGGAACCATCAAGATCCACCCTAAAACTATCATGGTTTGTCCTAGAGCAGCAAGCAAACATGGCATCGGAACGTTACAGATTTCAGACTTTGTGAAAATCCACTAAGTGTTAAAACAGCAGTTTCATCATGGCATCTAAAAGAGCAAGTTTAAGTCACCTCGAAACTAAACATGGCAAGTGGTAAGCACCACATCAAAGTACACATGATGGTGATTCCGAAACACACAAGCATGCATCATGGAGATAACCACAACGATAGCAATGAGCTCAACAAGATGGCATTTCATAACAAGTGAAACAACATCACAGTCACATGGCACTTTGCAATGAAGATAAACATGGCAAGAATAAATCTATCAAGCAACCTAACACAAGCAACATGTAGAGCATGGCAAGACGAACACGTGGACATGTCATTTGCATCATTCGGACAAAGGAGCTAAAAGTTATCACATAGCAAAGATGGCATAAAAACATCACATAGCAGCAATTATATCGGGATGCACTCTTGCAATAGAAATTTAAGCATCTAGATGATCTCTAACGTGCATGACACAAAAAGATAAAACGTAGTGCTGATCACCACGAACGTGTGGACATGCTATTTGCGCAAAACGGACATCCACACAAAAAGTTATAGCAGTTTGAAATATGCATCAGACAACAATATCACAGGGACTTAGGATTTGAATCAACCTCAAGATCTCAGATCTGAAAATGGTCAACAGGCCTCGGTGGATCTGGAGACGGGCCGTGGCTGGGAAGGCGGGGCGGCCCAGGAGGCGGCTGGCCCGCGGTGGGCTGCTGGAGGGAGGCCGGCTCGCGTCGGTGGCGGCCCACCTGGCGGGGAGGCGAGGCCGGCCTAGCTGGCGCAGCGCGGAGTGGAGAGGCGTCCCGCGTCGGGCCGGCCTGGCGGCTGGGGCGCCTGCGCGCGGGACTGGGCCGGCGAAGGAGCTTCGGCCGAGTCGGGCCTCCGGCTCGGGCCCAGGAGGCGAGCGGGAGGAGGCGGCCTTCGGGCGCCGGGGCGATGTGGTCCTGCGGGGAAGTGATCCACGGCGGCTCAGGCCTGGCGCTGGAGTGGGCCACGACGGGAGGCGATGCGTCCGGCCTGGGGGAGCGAGGGCGAAGCGGGAGGAACCTGCTGGCGATGTGGTCCAGCCGCCTCGGAGGAGCGGAAACAGGCGAAGCGGGACTGGATCCTTCGGCGCGGAGGGAGCGAAGCGATTGCCCGGCGCGGGTGCGTTGACCAGATCGGGCTTCTCCCGATCCAGCGAAGGAAACGGCGGCTGCTATCGATGGCTTGCGGGAATTGAGGAGGAGAACTCCAAGTGGCAAAATGGATCTGGATTAGCACGAAAATTGAGGAGAGGTGAGGCTAGAGGTAGGTGGAGGGGGATTAGGCTGCCAAAAATGGCATGGGGGGTGTTTATATAGGGTAGGTGCTAGGGTTTGAGGGATATAGGGGGATTTAGAGCCCTTCGATCACGATCCGACGGATCCGATCGCGAGGGGAGTTAGGATGGGCCTAGGGGAGGTAAGTGGGCTGTTGAAGGGTGTCTTGGGCCACAAAGTGGAGGCACTTTGAGCCCACACGAATAACTGTTGGGGGAGCAAACGGACTCGAAACGCGACGAGATTTGACAGGCAGGTTACGCACAACAAAATAACAACACATGACAAGTCTCGCGCCACACCGGTAACGTTACACGGCCAAACGCCAAAGTGGCCTACGGGACGCCACGGACACGTGAGGGAGCTCCAGAACGCGAAACGGACGACGGGAAGGAACACGTGGAACCGGATGCAACCGACAACACAAATGCAATGCGATGCACATGACTATATGATATGAATGAATGCCACACACGCACGCAACAAAACGACGAAAACCCGAAAGACAAAGAACCCGAAATGGAATAGATGAAGCCGGAGATGTATTATATACCCAAAAGGGAAAGTATTACATCCGGGGCATTACACCCAAATTGAGTGAATAATATGTCAAAATGTTCGTTGTGATATGCTCTTCATTTTGTTCCACTGTGGCATTCTTGTTTGAGTTCATCTTGATGCCCTAATCCTTGTTGCAAGAGTGCTACATGTTTAAAACTGCTGGTAATTGTAATTTTGTTAGCATGTGGGCCTTGCGGAATTCTGCCTTGAAGTTAACCCAAGTGATGTCTTGCTTAGCACGCATGACCTAGAATCCATCCCACCAAGCTCTAGCAGTTCCCCCGAGGCAGTGGGCTGCATAAGCCACCTTCTCGCGGTCTTCGGTGCATCCGACTTGTTCCAGGATCTCCTCAATGGAACGGACCCAGTCGTCAGCATCCAGAGGTTCTGCAGTCTCGATGAAGGTTGGCAGTGCATGCTTCTTGAACTCTGCCAACGTGGAACGTCCATTGCCATTCCCCGCCGGCTGGCGGTTGTTGGTGACAGCTTCAGCAATCAGCTGGAGAGCTGCAGTGTTGGCTTGGCATTCCTCTCGGAAAGCTTGGAGAAGCTGAGCCATGTCCATGCTTGGAGGAGGTGGTGGTGGAGCTTTGTCGTGGTTTGGTCGTGGCCTGCCTCGGCTGAGAGGATGCTCCGGCTTCGGGCAGCTGGGTAGAGGTACCAGTACGAGTTACAACAGGCATCCTGTTGGAGCGGTAAAAGGTCTCATGACTCGAAAGAGGGAAAGCAAGATAGATAGGTGCCTAGTAAGGGGGTGGGTGTGACACTAAATCAAATCATGCAAGGGCCGAAAGGCCAAACACATCCATTAAAAATCCAAATGGGTGATGTAGCCGTTTACACATTCCCGAAGGAAGATTACGACTTACATCCAGACACAACAAAAGCAAACACTAGATGGTTTCATATGAACCATTCAAGGACTCGACTGCGCATAGGGGTTACACGACCTATCCTACCGTAAGGGTCACAACTGGCATATCCGAGTAGCGAATTATGCCTAAGCGGCGGAATGCTCGGTCGCGTATTCCGGCTCTTCTGGGTCTTCCTCCTTGTCTTCATCTGTCTGGGCTCCCTTGTCGCTTGAGGGAGTGGGGGAGTGGAGGAGTTGGACACGACGGTGCTTTGACGGTGGTGCAGGGAAAAGCTTGCGATATTCCCTTGCTGTCATCCGGCGTCGCCGAGGTGGTTCTTCACCCTTGGAAGTCACGTCCTCGGAGGGCCTTCCGCCTCGATATGCGATAGCGGATTGTCCAGAAGGTGCTCCTTCCTTCTTGATCCTGTTTGCCTTCTCTTGAGCTCGACGAAGAAGTGCCTTGGTCTTGTGAAGTTCTTCTCGAAGCTTCATTGATTCCAAGGCCAAGTCTTGTGCCAGGCTGTCGGCACACAGACTGAAGTAGGTCTGGAATCGAAGCGAGAGTCCTTCCTTCAGTGGAGGGGCTAGTGCGCTGCTTTCTTTGTCACCTTCCTTCCGGTAAGGTAAGATGCGAGTTGCCATCTTGACCGCCATCTCCGGAAGAAGCTCGCGGAGACGGGTTAGTGCCTTGAGTGCAGCAGCCTCGACAGCGAGTGGTAGCGTTGCCATCTGGGGTCCCTCGAAGAACCAACTTGTGGGAGGATCGTTTGCCTTCACGATCACTTCCACATGGTACTCCACCTCAGTATCGCTCACCCAATGCTCCAGGTAGGTGAGGATGGGTGCTCGGTGGAACTGACACTCCTGGAGGCTATCCTCGAGAAGTAAGGGAAACCCAGTGGTCAGGTGCTCTTCAGGAACAGCGGCCATCTACAAAGGTGGAATAGGAGGGGTTAATAAGCTGATGAAATCTCAGGTTTAGAAAAGAAGAGAGGTTCAGAAGGTTTTTGAAAAGGGGGGTCTCAACTAACTAATGCCCATGCTAACTAAGGCTTCCTACAGTCAGGATGGCTCTGATACCAGCTCTGTGGGGACCCCGACTTAGAAGTCGAGATCACCGAATGCACGTGTACAGTGATCCCAGAGATCAATGCTCACTGAACACACAGAAGCTGAAATAACAAGAGTCTTACATCCATACAATTAGTCTTACACGAATTAAGGCCATTATGGCCAAGTCTTACATAGATAGAGCCTCACGGGCTGAATAGCAAATAACTCAAGTAGCGGAAGTCTTCGATAAACGGGTAGAACCCATGCCATCTGCCTTAACCCTACAGGCATTCTGACTGGGATAGCGTCCTAGTTCGCATGTTCGTCTCCAAAGAACTCTTCCTCATAATCCTGTTCTTCCATGCCTGGCCAATTAAATAACCAGTGGCAAGCCAATGAGTACTTTGAATGTACTCGCAAGCAACCCATGATGTGGTTCAAAGTAACAGTGCCATTGAATAATAATGATCAATCTAGCAAAGCTAGAACAAACTTTCTACTACCAAGTTTATGCATCAATAACCTCGCGTAACCTCGAAGACAGGTTACCGATATCAACATGAATACGATTCATCTCATCGAGTCAAGTCACCACCTTGACTCACATACACACGCATGGTTTCACAAACATTGGACGTAGCCCAAGAGCGGTTACCCAACTGTCCATGACCGTGGACACGGCTATTCGAATAGTTTGACACTCTACAGAGGTTGTACACTTTACCCACAAGATCCGGGGAACTTCCGTGTCATCCACGACCCGCGGTACCTCAAGTACCCGGGGTAAGCACCCGATCATTATCTTTCCTTAGACGACACTAACATAGAGTCCACTCGTTGGTACACGGCCCTCGGGTACAAACAATAGATCACGGGACTTGCCCTAATTTCAATGTCACGCATACCCGAAGGGACCAACGGTGTGTCCGGTGCCCTGTGAAAACAGTCATGGCCGCCTATCCAAGCACGACCCCGTCCCGGGAAAGACCTCAAGTCTTCCCGTCACTAGTAATGCGGGCATCATGCTAGTATCGACCTAAGTAATCAATAAAGCCCCGTCCCATAAGGGGTAGTGTGGTTGCACATGTATGGTTGGAATAACGGTCGCAACTTAAACCAATCCGTTTGAAAAAACACACACACACTTGCCTTGGCACACCACTTCGTCATCAAGTGGTCACCCAACTCATCATCATCATCTCCCTCGGGCATAAATGGCACCCGACGGGGTTTTATGCAAAGACTTCAACCATGAAGATTCATGTCACACATGCATCACTAATCATAGCCACTAACCATATGCAAGTCATCTAGCACATAGCAAGATCAAGAACATGGCATGCATCATATGGTGGAATCAACTAGGTCACTATCGTAACCCTAACATCATGCATCGGAAACAAACGGGTTCCGAAGAACAAGTGTATCATGGTCAAAGGGCTGCTTGCCTGGATTGGCTTGGTCTTCAAAGTCTTCAAATCCTTCTCCTTCTTCTTCCACAGCAACTTCGTCAAATACGGGATCTATACGTCGCATAATAACCACGGGAAAATAAGAATACAAACAAAACAGAAAAATCAAAGTGCTCAGAAAAATGTCAACTCATTTTTGTAAAGTACTAGAGGAATTTCTAAGATGGGAAAAAAATCTTAGTTGGAGTTTTGGAGTAACAGAATGGAATATATTGATTTGAGAACAGGAGTATTACTGCCCAAATTTGAATTTAAATTTGAACAGTACAGCAAAGTTTCATGGATTTGAATGAAAGTAGTACCATTAAATAGGTTGGAATATTACAAGATTTTAGGAGTTGGAATTATCTAATTTGGATAAATATTCTTTTCTGTAGAAATGTTTAAAACATTTACAGAAAGGAAAAAGAAAAAGGGGTCCTGTGCACTGGGCCAGAGGGGGCCATAGTGCACGGCCCATGCGGTCCAGCCCAACCGCACGGGAGCCTGCGCGCGCACGTCAGGTTTTCAAACCTGACGGGCGGGGCCCGTAGGTTAGTGGCACAGAGGAGAGGGAGAGAGGTGGGGGGATGACAGGCGGGGCCCGCCTGTCATCTCTAACCCCACGGCCACGGTGACGGCGAGCTCACCGGCGAGGTTTCCGGCCACGGCGACGGCAACGAAGGGCAGGGTTGAGCTCAGTGTCGTGTCGCGGATGCAGGGGTGGTGGTGCGGCACGGCGGGGAGGCCTGGTTCACCGGTGGCGAGGTGGGACGGCGGAAGCTCGTCGGAGGGTGGTTGCTGCGGCCGTTTCCGACTGCAAACGGAGGGGGAAATAGGGGGGAAAGGATCAGTGAGGCGAGGGGGTTCCGAAACGGGTGGAAGGAGAGGCAGGGGAGGCCCGTACCTCGAGATCGCCGGCGGCCCGACACGGCGGAGCTCCGGTCGATCCCGAGCACTGGGACGTCCTGGGGAGGAGCGGAGGGTGCTGGGGGTCTCAGTGGAGTGGAGTGAGGTCGCTGGTGGTGCTGGAGAGGCTCGGGAGGGGTTTATATAGCCGCGCCCGTGGTCCACCATGGACCCGTGCGCCGGCGAGGTTGCAGGCGAGGCTAGGAGGGGTTCTGGAGCCTGGGATCACGCCGGGGAGGACCGTGGACTAGCTCCACGTCCAGCTGAGGGGAAAAGAGGAGCGGGGGAGCGTCGGAGGAGTGCGCGCGTGCGAGGCAGAGGAGTGGCCGCCGCGGGCGGCCAGCGCGCGTGCGGCGAAGGCCACTAGAGGGCGCAGGAGGAGGGGGGACAGCGCCGGGGAGGTCGCGGACGTCGAGGGGCCTCGACTGGCGCGAGGGGGAGGCCTGAGGCTGTCGGGGGAGGCCGATTGGCCGAAGCCAGCGTGCGGAGGTGCACTGTTGCGCGCTCCAGAGCGTGCGTATTGCTGGCATCAGCGCGCTCTCGCCGGTTTGGTCCAAACCAGCGTGTCCAACAGTGTCCAGCACATTGGGGGAGGAGTAAAGAAAGGGCCTGAGGCCTTGGATGTCTTGGAGATGCTGAGAGAGAGAGAGAGGGGCCCGGTAAAATGGTGGAAACCTGTTGTCCAGCAAGGTAAAACACGGGTTTCACCCTTCAATCATGGAGCTGGGGTGCTGGGGGAGTTACTGGAGGTAGCTGGTAACTCAATGAGGATGTGGTAAGAAGTTGAGGCCATGGAGAAAAGTAAAAGTGATCAAGTTGGAGGTTTTAGCAATTCTGTAGAAGGTGTTTGATCAGTGTTTGGTCAAGTAAATGAACTCTACTTGACATGGCACTTAACAGGGTTGAGAGACATGAGAAAATAGGGTGCTTCACCAAATTTGGGCTCATTTGGAGAAACTAGCCAATGTAACTTTGGTGAACCCTAGAAATCAACAGAAACAGTTTAATCTTGATTGAGTCAAGCTAATCATCTCCCCTTGATGCACCACTTGGTGTAGCATCATCATTTGGGGTATTGATCATGCCCACAAAGTTTGAAGCTCCAGATAAAAAGTTGGTAATGTAAAGTTGTTCAAACTTACATTTGAACAGAGAGGGTTTTGAGGTGATCTGATCAAGTTGCTCTATTCCAAATCTTGTGCCATTTGGTCTAGATGCCTTATTAGGTCATTCTAGCATGTGCACCAAGTTTGAGAGCATTTGGACAAGTTTGGCAATGTAAAGTTGCTCAAACTTCAAATATGGACAGAATGGTTATGAAGGGGTTTGAGGATGTTTTCTTGCTTCCCAAGGCATGGGACTTGGCAAGATCATCAAATATGTCATATATGACATGATAGAATTTCCCTGGAATTTTTGGAGAAAATTTCCTTTGTAAATATTTCAAAAGCTTGAAATATCCGGAAAGGGTTTTAGAGGGTTTAGCCCATTATTTTGAACATGACCAAGTGTTGAAACTCTTATATATTGACAATATATGTCCTCTGAGTCTCTCTGAATTTTGGCAAATATTTTTGAAGCAGTTAAATAATTTTCCCCTATTAAAGACCATTTCTGGCCTTAAGAAAAATCTTTTAAATAAAATAGGAAAATAACTTTTAAAATTATACCTTTGTGGTTCCTGGGAGTCCTATGACTACTAGGTTTCAAATAAACCTTTTGAAATAATTTTCTCACCCTAAATCAAGTACTTGCAGTGCAAATCTCAATTCAGGGGTTTTTGGAAAACTAAATTTATAAAATACTTTTTGGCCAAATTAATTTTGTAAGAAAATACCATACTGTCATATAACACTTGGCATGATCATTGGGCAGAAGTTTTGAGTATGGAGATGAATTCTACGAGAGGTCATAGTTGACTTTTATGAGCACATGAAAAGCACATGAAGAAAACTCAATTCCAAATAAAAGCCAAATGATGCTAAAAAAATTTGCTGGTCCAAATTTTCATGCTTCAAAGATACAAATAACATGTTACAAAATGCAGGGTGTGACATTTTGCCTTCCCAGATTTTGACTAAGTCTGGATAAATTTATTGCAAATTGACATGCTTGTTTAATTGTGTTCCAGTAAGTTTTTGGGTGTGTTCTAAGTTATGCTTGTTAAGTATCATGTCTATTTCACATCCATGCCTCTTGTTATCATGTTTGGGTGCTGTAGCATATATGTACCTTGCTCCAAAGTTGCTATGTTGCTGTTTTTGGACAGTTTGTTGTTATATCTTGTTTCATGTGTATGTGTTGAACCGTTGCTCCGTTTTGAGCGTGCCCTATATGAAACTTGTGTGATTTTGCATGTAGAAGCATAATATCATGTTATTTTCATGTTTGGAGTGTGTTTGCTTGCTGTTTGGATGCATCTTGCTTATTTGCCATGCTTGTCTTGTTTTGCTCATATCTTCTAGGCCGTAGCTCCGAATTAAACAAACTTTATATGGAACTTGACTAGAATTTCGAGTAGATCTTCATGGTGCATGTTAAATTGCTGTTTAAAAACTTTAACTTAAGGTTTGTTCAGATCTGGACCCATTTTTAAATGTGCATATGAGGACTTACCGGAATTACTATATGTTGTTTCCGGCCTCATTTAAACTTGTTGGTTTGTGTTGTTCTTGTGTGCTTCATCCTTTGCCATGTTTCGCATCATCTAGAATTGTCTTGCATCATACTTGGTTGAACATCTTGTCATGTTCTTGTGTGGTGTGTTTAGCGTGTTGCTTGCTTCTTCTCGTTAGTGCTTGTTCCGTTGCGATCGTGAGGATTCGTTAGACTACACTTGGTTCGTCTTCAAGGCTTCTTCTTCGTCTTCTTCACGGATCAGTTCTTCTTCCTTGCGGTATCTCAGGCAAGATGACCATCACCTTGGATACCTTGACTATCATTTCTATGCTAGATGTCTCGATGCTATCGTTATATGTCACGCTACCCATCTTTATTGTCAGCCCCTCTCCTTGTTGCCATGAAACCTCTAACCTTTGACACCTTCCCAGCAAACTGTTGTTTGGCTATGTTACTCGCTTGCTCAGCCCCTCTTATAGCGTTGTTAGTTGCAGGTGAAGATGAAGATTGCTCCTTGTCGGAACTTGTTGTTGGAATATCACAATATTTCTATATTTATTAACACACCTATATACTTGGCAATGGGTGGAAGGCTTGGCCTTTTGCTCGGTGTTTTGTTTCACTCACAGATACTACAACAACAGTTGCAGGTGCAGGTTTCCGATGACTTGACGCGAGAGCGATGTCCTTTGTGTGGAGTTCTTTCTTCTTCTGATTCGTTAGTCTTGGGTTAGGTTCCTGGTCGGCAGCTTGGGATAGCAGATGGATGTCGTTGTGCTTTTCATGTTTGCATCCGTAGTCGGATGCCTTGTATTGATGTTGTTATACTCTTGTAACTTGTATGAATTTTTGTATCCCCCATGTATGTATGTAATGGTATGATGTAATGATATCCATCTTGCTAAGCGCCTGAGATGCGGTTGTGCCCCAATCACGTATGAGTCACGTGACCGGGATAGAATCGCATCTTGGGCCTAACACCCACCTCATGAATGCCGCCTTCTGGTGAGTTCATGGTGGGAGCGGACTAGCGCGGGGCGGGGCCCTCAAAGCGAAGGGGCGGGCACGGCAGAAGATCTCCGTTCGTGACACTCTCACGTAATAATGAGTGGGGCTGTACACGCCCCGGAGTCCCCGGAGCGCCGCCCTAGGGCCTCACGGGGGCTCCCTCGCACGTCCTAGTGGAAGCACCATGCTCTGCGGTGGCCGTGGACACTGCCCTCCAATGGCTATGCCCACACCCGCCGGTGGTATCCCTACGCTCCGCGCTAGGGAGAAGACCGAAGACCTGCTCAAGGGCCGGACGCGGCCCCTCCTTTTGCCATTCGCCTTTGCCTCCTTTGTATCTGCCTTTTCGAGTCGATCTCGTGGCTGCACGACTTGTTTTTTGAAATAAAGGGGAAGGGTTTTTCGTCCGTATTTTGTGATTTTCGCTAAGTTTTCTTTCGCCCAGTCCATTTTTCGCCTTGCTCGGCTAAGCCGGACTACGGCCGTGACCTCGCCCAATCACTCCTCGCGAGTAGGGGCCGAGGCGTGGGCGCACATCCTGTCTGGTCCGCGGCCGGACTACCAATCACTCTTGCGCCGACTGCAAGTACTCGCGAGACACGCCCGGGCGGGGTCGGCAACGCCCCTCTCGGAAACGCAACAAGGGCCCGAGGTCTTAGCCTCAGGGACAAACATCACAAGGGAGTGCTTAAACCCATTCTTGCATCATCAAAAGCTCAAGTCTTGTGACATTCATCTTACCTGGCTCTGGAGCCACAACCAAAAAAACAAACCTATAGCAGGAACTGGACTAAGCATCGGCATCTTCGTTAGGACCGTCGGCGTCGCCCCCCCCCCCAAGCACCGGCGTGTCATCGATGGCTGGAACAAGCTCCGTCACCAACACGTCGATGTGATCGCTCACCCATCCCTCCAAGGGGCCAGCGACCGCCTCAGGCACAAGCTCCAGCAAGGCCCCAAAGTTCGTATGAGGGTCAAGACAGAGCAAGTTACCGAAGATGCGGGAGACAGCACGCCTCAGGATGTCGCGGCTCTGCTCCTCAACGAGCTACCAAGCCTTCATGACCCCGCCTTCAAGATGCTACACCACTCTGGTGAAGAACCCGAGATATCCGGCGTCATCATCAACCAGAGGGTCATCGACCTTCGAGTCAAGAAGCCCGTCCAGGGCTTGGCTGGCCCGGTGCCGCAAGGCCTCGAACATCTTCGAGCGGGTGTGCTGCATTCCACGAGCTCGCGCGGCCTCCTCGGAGTTCCGGGCCACGATAGTGGATATGTCTTCCACTTGCTTCTGGAAGCAGTAAAACTCCGCCCTAGCAGCAGCGCGAGCCTTCTCCGATGCCCGCTCGCGATGCTCCGCTGCGGCACAGGCCTCCCTCGACGCCCACTCACGATGCTCGGCTGCGGTGCAAGCCTTCTCCGACACAGACGGCACTCGACGTCCGCCAGCTTG
This sequence comes from Secale cereale, assembly GCA_902687465.1. NCBI lineage: Eukaryota > Viridiplantae > Streptophyta > Magnoliopsida > Poales > Poaceae > Secale > Secale cereale. The sequence continues at coordinate 339,744,309 of LR738714.1, forward strand.
CCCTTGAGATCCGTGACCTCCTTGTGGAGTTCCTTGCGCTTATCAGCAAAGCGAGTCTCGTGAAGCCCCAGCTTCCCGTGGCAACCCTACCGCAGGCGCTCTGCCTCCATGGCAGCCTTCCTCGCGACATCCTCGCGGTAATCAAGGTTGCCCTCGGCTTCGACTACCTAGCGCTCCAGCGTCTCCAGGCGCTTGCGCTCCATGTTCAGCTCCATCGGCTCGAGTGCTAGCGCCTCCTCTCGCGCTGATAGGCCCACTGGGCTGTCATCATCGGCCCCGGGCACGGCAAGGGCAGCCCTTCGTGTATGAACCTGACGCTCGAGCACGACGTTCGAGGCTTCGAGCTCACACTCACGTTCCTCAGCTACTGCGCGACAGCGGTCGGCGTCTCGAGCCTCTTCCAGGGCGCGGTTCCAGGCCTCCTGAGCCGCAGCGGCAGACGCTTCCGCCTTCTTCAGGGCGGTTTCATGTTGCAACTGGCTCAAGTTAACGACGGCCCTCAACTGGCGCCAACCCTTCGCCAGAAGTAGGCCCTCGGCCTCGACGCGCCTATCCACTTCAGAAACCTCTACCTCGAGGCGCTTCAGGTCTCCTTTGGTTAATATGATAGGATTATCATAGGAATGGGAAATTTGTAGGAAATGAGATGACATGTATCTCAAATCCTATGAGTAGGAATAGGAAAAGAGATATCATTTGGTTCATATCAATGGAATTTTTCCATTGAGTTTAGGCTCATTTTTATTTCCTTATGAAATGTGGAGGATAGGAACCAATCCTATGTAGGAATAGGAATCCATTCCTATAAACCAAAGGGCTCTAAAGGAAAAATTCCTATAAGAATCCTATACTATAGAATTCCTACGAAATTCCTCCAAACCAAAGGAAACCTCAGGGTGTCTGACGCCTTCCGCACAAGATCATGACGAACCACACTCCTGCGCATCGCAAGTTCCAGGAGGTGGCTGGGCTCGTCGACGACATCCGCGCCGCCCAAAGGGGGTTCCCCTTCTCCCTCTCTTTCGGCATGCGCCTCGGGGCTAACCCTAGGAGCGCACGCTGCCTCCGACGCGAGGGGCAGGCGTGGTCCTAATGGGCGGTCGGCCGTCCGGGCCGCCTCAAGAGCTTGTTGATCCACGATGAAGACAAGCCCCGGGGCATGAGACGGGCCCCCGACGCACCAAGAGCTGCCTTGCCCCAGAAGCACTCGGAGGCTGGGAGCATGACCCATGTGGCAGGGTCCCGGCGCGGCCCTGCGAACCTGTCCGAGGTCTGCCAAAGACCCAACATGGTCCGGAGGAGGGACGCAGGCAGAATCTTCTGCGAGCCTCGCCGAACGGCTCGGGAATGAGCCAGAGGAAACCCTGCGGAGCAAGGGGTCAGGAGAACCATATTAGGAAGAGCAGGAAAAGCTGAGGAACACGCACGTGCCCGGTACAGTCCACTTCATCCTCTTTAGAGCCCTTGGGGCAGGGCCGTAACTGCCCACAACCTCCGCCTCTTGCCTAGCGCCGCGAAGGACGGCAGGAGGCCGCTTGGGGTAGATGCGCCTAGGCCCGGGGCAGGGCCGCAGCAGACACCCGCGGCCGGCGCTCCATTCCCCGCTACGGCGTCCTCCAGGCTCGCTCCGACCGGAGGCTGCTGTGCCTCACCTTCAGCCACCTCAGGAGCCAGCGGTGCCTCGGTACCTCCCGCCACCTCCGTCGACACCGGCGCCCGTGTTTCATCCGCTTGCTCCTGGGCCGGAGTGGACCCTAGATCAGGGGCTCTGCTTGACGCATCCGCCCCGGAAGGAAAGGTTGGGCTCGTGAGCCCTGGCACCACCACCAAGGGATCGTCATGAGGATCAGAGGCGCCCCCCGGCAACAGTCCCCACGCATCGAAGCGGGGCATCTTCTTAACGAAAGCTCTTCCGTCCACAGGAGCCAAGTACAAGGGAGTCGCGTGTAACACCGCATATGTGATACCTTCCATATATGACAATAAAGCTTTTATCAATTTGGTCCTTGTCCTGTTCCTTGGGGATTCTTGTCAATTATGCATTCTTTTGTTATTGCATTGTCATTTTACTTTTCCTTGTCATCATCATTGCATTGCTCATCATCATCATTGCTCATCATCATCATTGCATCATGACCATCATAACTTTCTTTTACTTGTCATTGTGTTATGCGTCCTTAGTTTGACTTGTGTTAGCCCTTGAAATTGTTGTGTGATGGTGGTGGCAAGCCATGCCCATGCTAAACCCTAACCCCCTCCTTCTTTTACACCACTTCTTCTCCCTCCTTCTTTCTTTCCTTTCTTTAATCAATTTTGCAAGTGACTTAGCCTCTTCTTTTAATGTTCATCTCCTCCCCACTTATTTGTTGCCTTGACATAAGTCACCTTGCAAAGCCTTGCCCCAATTTGAATTGATTTGGTTAGGTTAAAAAATGACAGAAATTTGAACCATATTCAAACTTGTTTTATTTTTCTACCTCCAAAAATGCCCAAACCAATTTTATAAAACAGGGCATAAATCCAAGAGCATGGGGATATTTTATTTCCCCCCAATCTCCTTTTCTTTTAGCCTGTGTTTTTCCTTTTATTTTTTTGTTTGAGGAAAAAGAAAAAGAAAAGGCCACAGCAGCAGCAGCCAGCAGTAGCGCAACCCAGTAGACTTGGGCCCATTCTTCCCCCTCGGCCCAGCGCCAGCAACCCGTCTACAGCCCATGCGCGTCCCTCTCTCCCTTTCTCATCCGCGCCCCCACTTACCCCCGCTGCTTTGTGCCCACGTGGCTAGGCCGGACCCACATGTCAGCGACTGCGTCTTTCTTCTCACCCACCTTTTCTTCCTCCTCCCGCGCACGCCATGGGGACCGCGGCAGTGGACGCCGTCGCGCACCATCATCGCCCTGGCCTCCCTTTTAACCCCTAGCCTTGTCCACCAACCCCCTAGGGTTCTCCTCTTCCTCCTCCCGCCGCCTGGTGAGCTGAGAGCCACCAGATCCGCCATGCCATCACTGTCCCGAGCGCATCTGAGCGCACGGGCTCGTCGCCGACAAGCCCCTCGTCCTCCGCAGCCTCGCCAAGCCTGTCCATCTTCCTCCTCGACGTCGACTACATTGTCTACGGCTACTTCACGGAGCTGAAGGCCACGTCACCGACCTCTTCTTCCTCGACGTCGACTCCAGCCACCACAAGCGTTTGATCATCGCCGTCGTCGACTCCGTCCACCTCTCGGCCAGCCGAACACTTCACCGTGTTTGTGGTGAGCATCCACACCTCCCCGAGCCCTTTTTCCCTTTGCCCGCGCTGCCTAGAACCTAGTTCACCATGCACCTGAGCTCGTCGCCGTCGAGCCTCATCTCCGGCGAGTATCCCGACCCCCGTAGCTCTTCTTCTAGTGTCCATCGCCTCCGCCGTGTCGAGTAGGGTCTGTTTGAGCTCTCGCCGCTCCGTTCGGGCCCGTGCTTCGCCACGTCGTAGTTCATCGCCGCCACCTCTGTTGCTTGTCGTTGTCGTCGTTGTAGTTGTCGTTAGGATCTGCAAGTTCACGTCGCGGGTGCGGAACTCTCCCAGGAGCACACCGCACCACTCCGCCGGCTATATTGGTCGCCGGAGCAGCTCCGACGAGCTCTATTTTCGCTCTGGTGTCTGCATCTTCAGTTAACACATAAGGCCACACGCACCTTCTCTGTCAGATGCACGCTCGTAGCCCAGTGGTGTGTCCCTTCGTCAGTTAGCTAGCTGCATGGGTTCGAATCACGCCGGGGCAGTGGAATTATTCCCCCCTTTTTGCTTTGTCTGAGCCACTGACAGGCCGGCCCCACCTGTCATCCACCCAGCGCCATTCCTACCCACACCCGCACCCACTCTGCCACCTCAGCGCCTCTGGACCCACGGGCCAGCGTCTCGGGCTAGATCCAGTCTGGGTATGTTAGCCCCTTTTGTTTTGTTTTCCTTCTCTATTTTTCTTTTTCTTTTTGTTTTTCTGCATTTTCTTTTGCGTATTAATATCTTTTAACATATGCATCTGATGGAGATGAGTTATTTATGAAAACTGCCTAGTTTTTCATGTAGAATATTAATATGTAGTTTGTTGCCATGTTTAAAAACATTTAAAATGTTGTTTGAATTAATTTATGTTTAAAATATGCTCAAACATGTAAAAATCATAACTAAATAACTACAACTCCAAATTTGACAAACTTTATATGTATTTGGGGTGGAAAAATGTGTAGATTGATGTGGTGCTGTTGTTTTGCATGTATGACAACTTTAAAATATGTCTTTCTCAGATCTGTCCTAATTATTTTAAATGAATATGGGAGTTTCCGGAAATTGTTGTTTGTTCTTTCCGGTCCATTTAAAATGCTAGCATGTTGCTGTTAGTCCTAGATGCACCCCTTGCCATGTTAAACAACTTTTAAAACTTGGTGGGTGCTTGTTTAAATCATCTACATAACCACTTGTGGCCATGCTAGTTTTGTTTCCTTTTGCTTGTGTTCCACTTGTGTGTGATCTTGTTATTGCCATGATGCTTGTGCACTCTTCTTGTCCCTAGGAGTTGCATCATATCCTACCCTTGTTCATATGGATCATATTCATGCATCATGTGTTTGAGCATTGCATGATGATTGATTGTTGTTCCGGTGTTTGCATTGTTGTGTTGGTTAGAGCCCGGTGACGATTCGGAGTTCGAGGTTCCTTTCGAGGTTGAGTTTGAGAAGCAAGGTTACGATCCCTCCGTGGACTCAACAGGCAAGATTACCATTCCCAGATATCACTTCTATCTTTGCCTATGCTAGATGTCTCGCTCTTTAGATATTACCTCGATGCCTATTCCTGTTTTGTCAGCCCCCCTATTGTTGCCATGAAACACTCTAACCGCCATCCTAGCAAACCGTTGTTTGGCTAAGTACGCATCACTCAGCCCCTCTTATAGCGTTGTTAGTTGCAGGTGAATTTTTGAAGATTGCTTTGTGATGAAGTTGTTGTTGGGATAACACAATATATAAATACTTTTTAAACTAATTCACCTATATATTGGTAATGGGTGGAAGGCTAAGCCTTTTTGCTTGGCATTTTGTTCCACTCATGCCACCTTAGGAACCGATAAACCGGTGTTATGTCCTTGTTTTTGCGTCCCTAACACGGTTGGGGTTTATGGGCCCCACTTGATAATTCGCTCTGTTTAAATCTTTTCCAGCAAGGCCCAACATTGGTTTTACATTTGCCTAATAACTAAAACTTGCATAGGGCGTTGCAAACCCGAGTTCTTAATTAACAACCCGGGCCAGTGCTCCTCAGTAGTGTTGGTCCAAACTGGGCAACCTGCGGGGCCGCCTAAGGGAAACCCGAGGTATCTGGTATACACCCATAGCTTGTCCCATCCGATCGTGGCCTGAGACGAGATACGCGCGACTACTATCAGGGTGTCGGCACACCAGGAGGTCTTGCTGGATAAGTTTTACCTTTGTTGAAATATCTTGAGCACGGGATTCCGAGAATACTCGGGTCTTCCCACTTTGGAGTTGCGACTCCGTGGATCATGAGCTTGTGATGGGCTAAATTGGGACACCCCTGCAGGGTTTGATCTTTCGAAAGCCGTGCCCGCGGTTATGTGGCAGATGGGAATTGGTTAATATCCGGTTGTAGATAACTTGACACCTTATTCATGAATACACTACCTGTGTGAGTACTGTGATGGTCTCTTTCCGAAGGGCTTCGGGAAGTGAACACGATGGGGTTATGTTTGATCGTGGGTAGCTAGGATCACTTCTTGATCAACTTGGCGATCGTTGGCACTTGTTCTCTTCTCGCTCTAAACTCGTAAGCTAGTGCTTAGTGCTTGTTACAACCCTTGTTTATAGCCTTCTACACCTAAGGCTTTGGTAGTTTTGATACCCGGGAATGGGATTGCTGAGTCCTCTGTGGCTCACAGATTCAACACACACCAGATCCAGGTACCACTGAGATCAATGCAGGAGATGGTTCAGAACTTCAGTGGGAGTTTGATGAAGAGCGTGGACGTTACTACGTTTCTTATCCCGACGATCAATAGTGGTTCTTACTAGGAGGATCCGGGCTTGTGTTTTGGTATCTTTCTCATTTGGATTTTTTGTCCGTAGTCGGACCATGATGTTCCTTGGATGATGTGTGCTATTGTATTCATTGTGTGACGTGGCGAGTGTAAGCCAACTATCATTTTACAATTTCATCCCTAAATTTTACATGAGATGTGCAAAGATACCACACTTGAGATCATTCTAGTATGCGTTCATGTCCTTAAGTCGTGCCTCGACACGTGGGGGACATAGCCGCATACTGGGCATTACATCGCGGAGACAGGGCGTGCTTCAGGCACTCCGCCGACGAGTAGACGTAGCACCCCTAGAGCGTCTCAGGGGAGAGCTGCTTCCGCTGAAGACACGCGCGATCATCAAGTCCGGAGAGGGCCCACATCGAGCAAGAGTGGTGCTGAAGCGGGGCAACACGTAGGACAAGGAAGTCCCTCACCACCATCGCCAGGGTCAACCCATTCCTCCTTAGGCTGGCCAACCGACAAATAACTGGCTCCGCCCATGGATCCGAGAGGGCCTCGTGCTCCCAGCCCAAGTTTGGCACTGCCGGCGCATCGGGAAGGTGGAACTGGGGGCTGTACGCAGCAGCATAAACATACACCCACTGCCGACGAAACCCTGCCGTGGTCGGGTGGAGCGAGAAGTCGATCCCGGAGGCAGTAGTCACCTCCACCACACGCAGTGACACGCACCCCGAGCGCTGCCCCCTGTCGACCAGGTGGAGGGCGAAGAAGTGGCGAAGCAGGGCCACGGATGGGGAAACACCGACGAAAGCTTCGCACATAAACACAAAGCCAGAGAGGAGGATGATGGACCCAGGGTCCAAGTGCAGCGCCCGAATCCGGTAGTGCATGAGCACCACATAGAAGAAGGCGGAAAAGGGGGGAGGAGACCCCCGAAGATGGCATGGAGGTGGAGCTGGATGTCATTGGCTTTTAGCTCCGCCGTCGGCCGGGAGGCAAGCCAGACCTGGGTTGGCCCCCACTCGTTAGATGCGTCAGCCAAGGCACGGCGCACCTTGTCCAAACCCTCCTGATTCACCACGAGGGAGCAACCCAGCGCCGGCTCGGGCACCGGCGGCGGTGTGGCAGTCTCGCCGGTTCCCCTCTTCTTCGCCCTGCGCGGCATGGCGGCAAGGAAGGAGGGGGCAGAGAAGGCAAGGAAGGGGAGGAAGCGATTGAAGGGCAAGAAACCAGGGGCGGCAGCCGGAAGTCCGCCTATCAGTTGTGCGATTGGCAAAACACACGACTGCCAAGACTGCGTGGGAAGCAGAGTCGCCCACGTCACATCCAACCGTCGCGCGCCAGCCTAGCCCGCAGCCTTTTGGGGCCCGCGGCGCTTCGTCCTCGACTAATGCTTCGCCTCGAAGCCAACTCCGCGCGCGCCTTGGGCCCGGGGGCTACTGTCGGCGTCCTGGGGACCAGTGTACCTAGACTTGCCTGTCTGCGGGCCGCATCACGCTCCTACCACGGCCTGGTACGGACCAGCTGGTCGACCGGCTGCTCAAGACCCTCGCGAGGGGGCTAGACCTCGCGAGGAGAACGACGCCAAGACCTCCTCAGGAGCGGCCTCGGCTGGGTTGCTCCACAGGGGCGGAAAATCCAAGGCCAAGCCTGCCTCAGGAGGAGGCAGTGATGCAAGCAGTGACGCACCGCGCCAGCGGGTGCCAGCGCGTGCTAGCGGCGCAGTTGCCGTTTTGGTGCAAGGGAGACAGCGCAGGTGCAGGTTCCCGAGGAGCAGGACAAAGGTTTCCCCATTGGTGCAACAAGACCGAAGACCGCAAGGACTACAGGGAGGATGTCACCACCGAGCCCACCACCGCGTCATCACCGGATCCCTTTGCAGGTGAAGACTGCTTTTGTCAGGGTTGGATCGTCCTTGTGTTCCTGCTCAAAATGGCCGTTGTGGGATCCCTTCCCGCCTAGACATTTCAGGGGAAGATGACCCAGGCCGCCTATATAAGTAGCTAGGATCTTCACTATGGAGGGGGATCAGATCCAGAAACTGTGCCCTCGCATAAAGGAGCAAGAACCCTTGCCTCCTGACCCTCCTGAGCTCTCTTCCTGAGCTCAGGAACCACTGTATTCATCCATATTCGAGCCCTCCCGAGGCCAATCCATCAAAGCAGGAAGTAGGGTTTCACACTGCAAGGTGGCCAGGACCTGGGTAAATTCTTGTGTGCTTTACTTGTTGTTCACTTGAATCTCTTCATCGGACGAGGGCGAGACGCTAGGTAGACGTAAGTGGGAGAGATCTTCGTTCACGCCCCTGTGTTCGAACTTCTTGGGTTTGCGGAGCCCGTAATCCCACAGTTTGTGATGGGATAAGCCGTGTGTGTTGTGGGCAAACGCTTGCTGTTATATAACCTCAAATTTAACCAACAAAATGTTAATGCATGTTACGAAAATTATATAACTAGAAAGTATGTTCAAATACGAATGCAACGATATAATCTTTGGTGACATGCATTTGTATTTTATTAATTAAATCCTACTTATAAACCAGGACGGGGGTATAGCAGCACTGCATGGCCGGATCATCCGGACCAGTGTCCAGACCATCCGGCCGGGGGCCGAAAAATTGACCAAAACAGCACAAGCTAAAAGTTGAAGCCAGATGATCTAGGTCATGTCCCGGATGATCTGGATAAAGGCCGGACAATCCGGGCAATCGTACAGACGTCTGAACAATTTTTTCTGCAGTAGACTTTAGCAAATAGCCCAAAACTCCCTAAAGATGGCCTCAGATCGGAAAGTGTTCAACATGAAAGTTGCGCGTCTCGTCGAGAAGGTTGATTTTGAAATAAAAATCATCCAAATCCGAGGTCGTATGTGGATTCTAGAGCCAAAACCGTGAGCTGCTATCAAAAAACTGGTCTAGGCCGGATCATCCGGGCCTTGAGCCGTACATCCGGGCCAGAGGTCGTGAATAGTCGGTGTTTTGTTAGGTTTTGATGATTTGGACGGCTAGGCAAGTACTTTTCTTGTATGGGAAGTCCATCCGCCTCTTATATAAACAAGAGGTGATGGCCGATTGAAAAACAACACACAATCACAAACACATCTACAATTTTTTCATCTATGTTTTGTCCTTCCCTCGTTCTTGCTCCCTCGTTCTTCGTCCTTCTTCGTGTTTTAGTGCTGTGAATTCCGAGGCTCTAGGGGTGTCTTGACCAACCTAAGGCAGCCCATAGCCGCCGCACTCCCTGACGGGGTCCCTCCCGGGAGTGTGGGGTTTCGGGTCATCAGAAGTTCTCTTCGGTTGTCTTGCGAATCGTGCTTCCGATGTGACTCCTTCGACGTGAGCTGCGGTGTATCACCCCCGGCGTCGAGGGTACACTGGACGTGTTCGTGTGCGAAAATACTTTTTGGTGACTCCGCTAGGTACCAAAGAGCAATCATCATCATCCATCATGGTCGATCTTCCCAAGCCATTTGAAGTGGATGCCGATAACATCATCAAGCCCAATTTTGAGGAATTATCAGCAGAATATCGCCAAGCTTATGAGGAGTACAAGAAGGCGCGTGAAGAGAAGGAGATGCAGGAGTTCCTTGCTAAGTTCAAAAAGGATCGCCAAGGCAACATCACTTCAATTGAAGAAATCAAGTTTCCTCCTCTTCACAATGAGCAAGTAGAACCGGCTATAAGCAAAATATTCTCTCCTGAATAGTCAGCTAAAATTACTAATCTTATTGCTCATAATAATGATCATATTTACCAAGCTATCATAGACAATAATATTGCTTGACAAAATACTCCTCAATCATACAATGGTAGTGGTAGTATGTCTGCTGGCGTGGAAAACTTTAGTCAAACTTTAACTATTTCATCGGCGCCGCCCGTGCCGTTGAATTTTTATCCCAGTCAGACAAACCAATTTGTTGCTCCACCCTTTAATCCTGCTATGAACGTACCAAGTTTAGTGAATCAAACTGCATTGATAGGTTACGGTTCGGCAAGTCCAAGTTGATTGCTGTCGAACTATAGTACAACATACACACCACCATGTCTTCTGACTAGCACTGTACCAACTATTAGAAATCATATTCACCATGCGTCACAACCACATGAAACACCACTTAATACCAGTGATATCATGGCTAATGTCAGAGAGGAGATGTCTAGAGTGTTCCGAGAGCATTGTGGGATTGAACTACCTAAACCACGAGTTTCCAGGAAATCATATCTAGAAATTTTTGATGCCGTGCCATGTCCTCCTAGATATAAAGTTCCAGATTTTGTTAAATTTAGGGGAATGAGAACAAATACTACATGGGAGCATGTTATTCAATACTTGGCACAATTAGGTGAGGCAAGTTCATGAGATGAGTGGAAAGTACATTATTTTGCTTTATCTTTAACTGGTACTGCTTTCTCGTGGTTTTCTACGTTACCATCCGGTTCTATTACAACATGGTTTCACTTGGAGCAAATGTTTCATGATCACTTCTACAGTGGTGACAATGAGCTTAAACTATCCCATCTTACATTGGTTAAACAAAAGCATGAATAATCGGTCTCCGATTATGTCAAAAGATTTAGAGGTACAAAAAACTGGTGCTATAGTTTGGTGATAACCGAGAGAGATTTGGTTGATCTTGTGCTTAGTGGTTTGAGAACTCACATTAGATAAAGGCTAGAAGGGTATGAGTTTTTAAATATCAACCAAGTCTTGCAAAGGGCTTTGGCTAAAGAAAGCCGAAGTGAAGATCTTAAAAAGGTGCATAGATATAAAACTGATCTTCCTAAAATGAATATGGTTGAGTATGATAATGACCACTCGGAAGATGAGGGTGATATTTATGCTCCTGAATTTGTTTGGCCATCTAAGGCCAAACCATTTACTTGCAATGATTTAAGGACGATTCATAAGAGTCGTGATGAAGAGATGAAATTTACTTTCAACATCGCTAAGTATGATAAAATATTTGATGCTTTGTTGCAAGCCAAGATTACTAGAATATCTCATACTTAACCGCCGTTCAAAGAGCTGAAACGGCGTGCTTATTGCAAGTATCATAATTATTTTTCTCATGCTACTAATGATTGTAATGTTTTTCGACGACAGATACAATCGGCCATTAATGACAGACGATTGAATTTTTCTGATATGCATGTTGATAAGCAGCCTTTCCCAATGAACACAATAGATTTGGAGGGGAAGAAGATGTTAATTTGGCCCAACATAGCTGAATCAAATAATATAAATAATATTGTCATTGGTGAGCCCAGGAAAAACAAGGAGAGCGACAAGGTCTTGGGGAGACAAGTTGTGCTTGTCAAGCAACCCGATGGCAAGGAGGTAATCAACATCACCATCAAGAATCCTACACTTCGGAGGAGGGGGGGGGGCAACCACAAGTGCAATAGAACACTCATGTCAAATTTGTTAAGCCCAAGAGTCTAGAGGTTGGCAAGTGGAAGACGAATGAAACTAAAGTGCAGCGCAAGAGAATCAAGCCAACTTTTGATATGTTGCTATCCAAATATGTCAATCAAGCGGCTGGTTCTAGCTCTAACCGGTCATCAAATTCGAAGCGCTCAAGGTCACCTCCTTGGGAAGAATTTGAGTATTATGCAAGGCCATATGGGTCGTGGGCACCAGGACCATGGATGGTGCCACCCTCCTATGCGCCATACTACATGGGAGACTTGAATGGAGGATGGGGGTAGCCCCCAATGGCCCCTTATGTTTTTCATCCGGGTTGGGAAGAACCAAGGAGGCCTATTCATGAGAGGCTTTCTTATCCCACACGAGGCCATTTGAACAATGGTGTGCATTGGCCAATGCAAGATAATCAAAAAAGGGTTAGCAGCCAAGTGTGGCGTGCTAAGTCACCAAGTGTTGAAATTTCAGAGCCTAGCAAGCAAAAGGAGAAGAGTACTAGTGTTGAAACTATTATGATATGCACTAAAGAGTTAACAATTAAAGAGCCGATTATTGTTGATAATCTGACTAATTCTAATAAGGGTGTGGCTGTTGTCCAGCAAGGTCCCATGGCTAATGATTGTGAAGCTAAAACAAGCAAGACCAAGCCGAGGGATCCAAAATATACTCAGCCTAAGTGGTGTCCCTCCGGTCTGATCAAGGCACAAAAAAGGAGATTGCAGCGCATGAGGTGCCACGAGAAGGAGGAACAAGAAGCAGAGAAGCAAAGGGATTAAATTTTCAATGAAACCCGTCCCATGGTGCCACCAAAACAAGTGTGGAAGCCCAAGCAGAAGGAAAACATAGCAACTTATCATTGATCATAGCAACACCTACAACACCAGCGGAGAGCGATGCGGCTGTTATTACATCGTCCATTCTGCCTATTACTTCCTCTTCACTTGGAGATATTTCGGAGTCAGTGGACATGCTTGAGGAGGAAGATGATATGCTTGATTATGAGTCTACACCGGTTCATGAAGGTATATGTTAATATGGGGTATTACTTACCCGCTGAATTTCGTGCTATAGATGAAAAAGGGGTAGTAGCTCAGCTAGATTTCGTAAAAAAACTATATTCGAGAAGTCAAAAGAACTGGTGATGCACTTGAGGCCATTATTCCTTAAAGGTCATATTAAGGGATCGCCGGTTGCTAGAATGCTTGTCGATGGTGGTGCCGTGGTGAACCTTATGTCATATTCGGACTTCAAAAATTGGGGTTGCGTGATGAAGAGTTAATAAATACCGACATTGTGTTTAACGGATTTGAAGGTAAAGAGAAAACTGAAGCCAAAGGTGTAATGTATGTGGAGATTACGGCAGGAAGCAAAACTTTGGCTACTACATTCTTTGTCGCCGAGGTGCAAGGTAAGTACAATGTGTTATTAGGTCGTGATTGGGTTCATGCAAACCAATGTGTGCCATCTACTATGCACCAGTTTTTGATTCAATGGGTTGATGATGAAGTGGAGGTCATTCATGCGGATAATTCAGCTTGTGTTGCTTTGGCCGATGCATCGGTGGATTGGCAACATCCTAATGCTACTTGCTTGACGGGGCACGACTTATCAGAATTTGATTTTCTGAGCGCTACAAAAAGTGGTTTTGTGCCCGTTTCTTTAAAGCCAGTTGGCAATAATTGGCTCAAAGGTATGATGTATTTAAATGGATCCTAACTCAGAGTGGTTACAAAAGCGTCCTGTAGATTATTGGTCCAATGAGAACAATATGCATGAGTACATAGAAGAGTTAGATGATATGGATAAATTAGGACAAGATTTTACATCGGCCGATCCATTAGAAGAGATAGGAGATGGTTCAATTCCTAGGCCGACATTTGTAAACAAAAATTTAAGAGCCGATCATAAAGTTAAGTTGATCGAGAGCTAGTGGAATAGGTTTGTTGCTTTGCATGGGAATATCATGAGATGCCAGGTTTAAGACGAGAGCTAGTGGAGCATCGGTGACCTATAAAGGCCGGTTTTAGACCGTACAAGCAATCGGCCAGAAAGTTTAATCCAAAAACATATAACCGGATCAAGGAAGAGATCGATTGTTTGCTTAAAGATAATTTTATTGGACCTTGCAGGTATGTCGAGTGGATTTCTAACATTGTACCAGTGGAGAAGAAAGGCTCCGGCAAATTGAGGGTGTGTATAGATTTCATAGATTTGAATAGAGCTACACCCAAAGATGAGTATCCCATGCCTATAGCCGATATGCTTATCAATGATGCTTCTGGACATCGGGTCATTAGCTTTCTTGATGGTAATGCGGGGTATAACCAGATTTTTATGGCCGAAGAGGCCATGTCCAAAAAGGCTTTTCGATGTCCCGGTTTCCTTGGTTTATTTGAGTGGACAATGATGACCTTTGGATTAAAAAATGTCGCTGCCACGTATCAAAGGGCTATGAATTTAATTTTTCATGATTTACTTGGTGTTATAACTGAGGTTTATAGTGATGATATTATTGTCAAATCGGATGCTTTTGAATCTCATCTAACTGATTTGCGCTTAGCTTTTGAGAGAATGAAAAAATATGGACTAAAGATGAATCCTTTGAAGTGTGCTTTTGGTGTATCGGCTGCATAGTTTTTGGGTTTCATTGTTCATCAAGATGGCATAGAAATTGATCCCAAAAAGATAGAAGCTATACAAAAGGTGGAGGCTCCAACATGCAAGAGAGATATGCAAACATTCCTTGGCAATGTCAATTATTTGAGGAGATTCATATCCAACTTGTCAGGGAAGGTTGACGCATTCACTCCCATCCTTCAATTAAAGAATGAAACTAATTTTACTTGGGGGTCAAAACAGCAAGAAACCTTTGATATGATCAAAAATTATTCATGCACTCCTCTGGTGTTGAAAGCTCCCAGACATAAAGAGCCCTTTATGCTTTATATTGCAGCGGAAGAAGGTGTTATTGGTGCAGTTTTGACTCAAGAGACCGAAGGAAAGGAATATGCTATTACCTATTTGAGCCGGCGTTTATTGGATGCTGAGACAAGGTACACATTTATTGATAAATTATGCCTTTGTTTATATTATCCTTGCACAAAAGTGAGACATTACCTAGTGCTGAGTGCTTGCATCGTAGCTTGTCAAAATGATGTCATTAAGTACATGTTGCATAGGCCAATTCTTAGTCGTAGAATTGGCAAGTGGGCTTATGCTTTAATTGAATATAATTTGGCTTATGAATCTCTGAAATCCATGAAAGGCCAAATCATTGCTAATTTTATTGTTGAGCATCGGATTGATGACAAGCATGATATTGATATAAACCTTGTCTCGTTGATACCATGGAGATTATATTTTGATGGTTTAGTTTGTAGCCATGGCCGAGGTGTTGGTATTGTTTATATATCTCCTCATGGTGCTGATTTTGAAGCCTCATGCCGCTTAGAATGTTTTTGCACAAATAATCAAGCCGAATATGAAGCATTCTTATTCGTCTTAGAGATGTTGCTTGCCATAGGTGCTACGCATAGTGAGGCTTTTGGTGATTTGTTATTAGTAGTGCAACAAATATCCAAAGTCTTTCAATGTTTTGACAAATCACTTAATGTTTATCTTGATAAATGTCTAGATATAATTTCTACTTTGGATTATTTTAGCGTTGCTCATATATCTAGACATGAATATTGGAGAGCAAATGAGTTGGCACAACAATCATCCGGCTATCATGTTGATCATGGAATGTTTCATATTTCTCAAAGGCCGATGTCTAGTCTTGGCAACATAGGGGAGGCCGAACGGGAGTGCACCGTTTAGGCCACTAATGAAATATTTAACGAAGGAGAATATCAAGACTGGAGGAAACCCATTATTGATTATTTGTGTGATCCTAGTATGTAACACCGCAGGTGTCATGCAACAGTAACCTCATCGTAATGATGCCCTGTCACCATGTTTAGAAAGCTTAAGTGCCACTTGATAAAAACCAAAGGAACCAAAGCCAAATTCAAATTTAAATTACGAGATAAATTTTCTTTTCTTCAAACTGTCAAATAAAAATGTTCATCGGGCTACAAATATTCACTAACTAATTTTCATGAATAACCGAACAATAATTGAGTTATTAAAATGCTCTTAATCTAGTTAAAACAGATTCCGCAGCCATTTAACCAACCTTTTCAATTTCTAAAAATGCTTACACATTTCTTTCTACCCCCAAACTTTATGTGCCAACCCAGAATATTACCCTGTATTTTTTAGCCACGTTTCTTATTTTTACAAAATCCATTTGGTGGGTCAACATAGCTGAAAATAGTACGGAAAATAGAAAACCGAAAATTAAAAGAAAAAGGAAAGGAAAACGATTGCTGGGCTGGGCCTTGAGTGCACAGTGCACTACCGGTCTAGCCCAGCCGCCCCTCCTTCCTCTGCTAGAGAGAAGCAGGGGAGCCGTGGCGGCCACCCGTCGGCCATGGCCGCACCATCCGTGTGTGGCGGCCATCCCCGACCTTCCCGGCGTCCTATACGGCCTCACGCGACCCGCGTCAAACCCTAGCCCCCACTCCCTCATCCCTTGCATTGTTTGCTCTCTGCCCGCTCACACCCGAGCACCATGGTCGTCACACTCGTCGTCGATCCCGTGGCCATCGGCCGTCCCTCATCACAGCAACACATTTAGGAACCTCTCCGCAGTTGTCTCCTTCATCTCCATCGAACAAACCAAGCTGGGAGCCCCGCACGCTCGCCATCGCCATCGTCTTCACCCACGGCCGCCGCATCTTGTCATCGAGTTCTTCGTGTTCGGCCACCCCCGCGCTCCCTGACCATGTCCACAAGCTCCGAGGTGAGCTCCTCTATAGATTCCTCTCCTTCCCCCTTTGATACATCGCCGTAGTTGTCGCCTTATGCGCGTCCATGTCCGTACCCGTGTTGTACACGTCCTACTGCCTGCTTGTGCCATGCTCACCGCGCCCGCAACCCACGACCTGGCCGCGCCCCATGCATGCTGTTGGACGTGGTCCGTGCCCGCGCCTCACGCCATGACACCCCGTGCGCGCCCTGCCGGCCGTCCATTGGCCGCACCCCGCCGCTCCCGCCATCGTGTGTTGCACCCGCCGCGCCCTGGCCACGCGCCCGCGCTGTCCGCTGCTCCCGCACTCGCGCTACTGCTTCCTCTCCTTGTAGGGTTGCGGCTGCGCTACTATAGCTGCTCGACTACGACTGCTGTTACTACTGGCCATGGCCGAGCGGCCGTGCATGTATGTGTGTGTGTTGTGCGTGAGTGCAGTGTGTGTGCAGTGTGTGCGTGCAGTGCGTGTGTGCGCTGAGTGTGTGGCCGCGCCCACCTCCGGCCTCGTCCACCATCGGTCGGCCTTGCCGCGCTGCCGCTGCGGCTCCCTGCTACTGCTCTGCCCACTGAACTATGCTACTGCTCCTCTGCTTTCAGTTACTGTAGCGGTAGCCAGCTTTACAACTATTACACTGACTAGCCCTCTTGATGGCCCCTAAACAACAACTAAACAAAAATTAATATGAGTGAAATTCATGTGGGCAGGAATTAAACTTGACAAACTTCATTTTACCCCACTAGACCAAATCCATTTGATGCGCGGATTAAATCCTATGAAATTCACAAAATGCTAAGTTCTTGTGCTGAAAAACTGAAAAACAGCTTTATTTTCATAGCTACTTTAGGGCTGTTGATGTTCAACTAAATGAACTCTAATATGGATGAAAGTGTTACTAACATGTAGATCGCAGAAAAATGCTCACAGTTGATATAAGGCACAAAATCATAGGACGTACAAATAACAACTAAGTGATTTTTAAAATAAGCAATTCTCAGACTTAGCAGAATTTCAGAGAGTTACCGGATATTGCTTAAACTTCAGAAATTCATAGAAATTCATCCGTAGCTCGAATGAAAATACTTTATATATGAAAGTTGCTCAGAACGACGAGACAAATCTGAATTCACGGACCGTTCGTCTGCCACATACTCCTAGCATAGCGAACGTGCAACATCCCCCCTCCGATTCATCTGTCCGAAAACAGGAAACACCGGGGATACTTTCCCGAATGTTATCCCCCTTCACTGATATCGTGTAGCACTGCGTTGGAGCACCCTAGCACTACATGTTCACTTGTCTTGCTTCTTTCTTGCATCTGTATGCTTTGTATTTATTGTTTCTTCCCCCTGTTCTCTCCGGTAGACCTCGAGACTGATGCTACCTTGGTGATCGACTGCATCGACGACGACCCCTCCTTCTCGTCAGAACAACCACGCAAGCCAACCCCCTTTGATCATTCCGATATCGCACATTCCCTTCTCACTTATGATTGCATTAGAACTGCGACTGTTTTTGTACGATCCTATTCTGATGCGTAGCCTATTGTTGTTACCTGCTTTCATAACTTGCATGTTTAGACTAAACTGCTTCGTATAGGTTGGTTGTTGACCTACCAGTGACCCCCACCTTGTCCCTGTTACCCCCGCTGGATTCTTAGAAGACCCGATAAATGGGATCGAAGACCAGACCGCGGCACCGCACATCACTTTCCCCTTAGTTGCTCGACACTACTGGGTTACTATCGAGTGCCGAGGGTGATACCTCATCAGCACTTCTGATGTTAACCTTATATGTTAGTTCATCGGTTATGGTCATCGAGGGTGATTCCTCCTTCTCCTCTCCCGATAACGACAGTGTCGTGCAACTCCTCAAGAGTGGACCTCGAGGGTGATTCCTCCTTCGTTCACCTTGACGATAACATCAGGTGGAATTCCATCGAGGGTGATTCCTGAGGGTTCCCCCTTGGTGTTAGACACATAGTTACTATGGTTACTACGACTTTACACTGAACCATGTTACGAAAGACGACTCGGCCTTGAGGGGTAGCCGCGCGAGCTTAATTGCGAGTGTTGTGGAGTTGGGTTGACCTGGAAGGTGCCTGTGAGATAATTACGAGGCGTGGCCGGGCATTCTTAGCCCTTTCTGCAAGTCCTCGGGATGGGGCGATGGGGTCACATGATCGTGAATCTCTGATCGTTACCGCGCGCTCCCAAGACACTAAACGGTTTAGATATTTGATCTGAGGGGCCTCTGGCCTGATAGCTCTAATCATCATGTGGGCATAGTATGGGCGTTCTTCGTCGTATGCATCAGCCGTAGCTTAACTGACGTCATGCGACTGAGCGGCGCGCGCCGGGTTGGACTGCGTAAGCACCTTCCTTTTAAAGTAGGTAGCTAGGTCTACTCACCGGCCGCGTACGCAACGTGCAGGAGTTCCCGGGGTGATTGCCCATGACCCCTGGGGTCATAGGTTTAGTACGGCGTGCTGACCCCTCTATTAAGGCTAGGTCGGGTTGCGGCATATTGTTTGGCCGAGGCCGGGCATGACCTGATGGTGTGTCCGGCCGGAGTTAAGCGAGCATGGTGGGTAAGTTGGTACACCCCTGCAGGGAAGAAAACATCTATCGATAGCCTGTCCTACGGTAACGGACACTTGGAGTTGTATCCCAATAGATACAGCTAGAACTGGATGCGGAGGGATGAATTGGATATGTGGCTCCGAGAGTCGAGAAAGGATCCCGGGGCGTTGACAACAACATAAATATGACTTATGTCATACTACTCTACTCCCTCCCCTTGCTGCAAGATCGTGGTTTCCAGAAGATGCTAGTCGTCGATAGGACTAGCTTCTCCCCCTCTTATTCTAGCATTCTGTATTTTAGTCCACATATACTACCCCTTTCATTGATACCGATGCATATGTAGTATAGATCCTTGCTTGAGAGTACATTGGATGAGTACTCATGGTTGCTTTGCTACCCCTTTTCACCCTTCTTTCTTCTTTCTGGTTGTTGCAACTGTCGGATTTAGGGCTCCACAAAACCCAAGAAGTTCGAACACAGGGGCGTGAACGAAGATCTCTCCCGCTCACATCTACCTAGCGCCTTGCCCTCGTCGGTGAAGGGATTCAAGCAAACAACAGGTAGAACACACAAGAGTTTATCCAGGTTCAGGCCACCGTGTGGTGTAAGACCCTACTTCCTGCTATGGTGGATTAGCCTCGGGCGAGCAGGAATATGAGCTAGTACAATGGTTCCCGAGCTCAGGAGGTGAGCTCAGGAGGGTCAGGAGGCAAGTGTTCTTGCTCCTTGTGTGGTGGCAGAGTGTATGAGTCGATCCCTTTCACAATGGGAATCCTAGTTACTTATATAGGCGGCCACGGTCCTCTTCCCCCGAAATGTTTAGGCGGGAAGGGATCCCACAACGGCCATTTTTGAGCGGGAACAGAAGGACATTCCTACCCTAACAAAAGCAGTCTTCGCCTGAAAAATGACCAGGCGGTGACGCGGTGGTGGGCTCGACGGTGACTTCCTCCTTGTCGTCCTTGCGGTGTTCGGTCTTGTTGCACCAATGAGGAAACCTTTGCCCCGCTCCTCGGGAACCTGTGGCTACGCTGTCCCCCTTGCACCAAAATGGTAACTGCGCCGCTGGCGAGTGCTGGCACCCACTGGCGCGATGCATCACTGCTGACATCACTGCCTCCTCCTGAGGCAGGCTTGGCCTTGGATTATCCGCCCATCCGGAGCGACTCGCTGAGGCCGCTCCTGAGGAGGTCTCGACGTTGTTCTCCTCGTGATGCTTAGCCTCCTCGCGAGGGTCTTGGATAGCTGGTCGATCATCTAGGTCGTACCAGGCCGTAGTAGGAGCGCGTCGCAGCTCTCAGACAGGCAAGTCTGGGTACCCTGGTTCCCAGTACGCCGACAGTAGCCCTCGGGCCCAAGGCGCACTCGGAGTTGGCTTCGGGGCGATGCCTTAGTCAACCATGCAGTCTTGGTAGTCATGCGCCTTGCCAATCGCACAACCGGTAGGGCTTCTTGCTGCCACCTCTGCTTTCTGCCTTCCAATCGCTCCCTTTCTTCACTTGCCTTCTCTGCCCCTTCCCCCTTGCCGTCATGCTGCGCAAGGCGAAGAAGAGGGGGGCGGCGAGCTGCCGCGTCGCCGCCGGTGCTTGAGCCGGCGCTGGGCCGCTCCGTCATAGTGAACCAGGAGGGTCTGGACAAGGTGCGTCGCGCATTGGCCGACGCATCTAACGAGTGGGGGCCGACCCGGGTCTGGCTTGCTTCACGGCCGGTGGCGGAGCTTGGCGCCAACGACATCCAGCTTCATCTCCACACCATCTTCGGGGGTCTCCTTCCCCCTTTCTCCGCCTTCTTCTATGTAGTGCTCACGCATTACCAGATTCGGGCGTTACACCTAGACCCTGGGTCCATCATCCTTCTTTCCAGCTTCGCGTTCCTATGTGAAGCTTTCGTCGGCGTTTCCCCATCTATGGCCTTGCTTCGCCACTTCTTCGCCCTCTCCTTGGTTGACAGGGGCCAGCGCTCGGGGTGCGTGTCGTTGCATGCGGTGGAAGCGATTGCTGCCTCCGGAATTGACTTCTCGCTTCACCCAACCACAGAAGGGTTTCGCCGGCAATGGGTGTTCGTTGACGCCGCTGCATACAGCCCCCAATTCCATCTTCTAGATGTACCGGCGGTGCCGAACTTGGGTTGGGGGCACGAGGCCCTTCCAGATCCACGGGCGGAGCCAGTGATGCGCCAACTGGCCAACCTGAGGAGAAGTGGATTGACCCTGGCGATGGTGCTGAGAGACTTCCATGTCCTCCGTGTGGCCCTACTCCAGCGCCACTCTAGCCCAATGTGGGTTCTTGATGATCGCGCGCGTCTCCAGCGGAAGCAGCTCCCTCTTGATACGCTCCAGGGGCTGCTGCGGCTGCTCGTTGGTGGAGTGCCTGAAGCTCGTCGTCGCTCTGCGACTCCCTTGTACTTGGCTCCTGTAGCCGGAAGGGCTCTTGCTGAAAGGATGCCTCGCTTCGATGCGTGGGGGCTATTGCCGGGGGGCACCCCTGATGCTCATGACAATCCGGTGGTATCAGGGCTTGCGAGCCCGTCCTTCCCTTCCGGGGCGGACGCACCTGGCGGAACCCCTGGCCTAGGGTCGACCCCGTCCTTGGAGAAAGTGGACGAAGCACAGGCATCGGTGTTGACGGAGGTGGCGGAAGATGCCGAGGCATCGCTGGCTCCTGAAGCGACTGAAGGAGAGGCGCAGCGGCCTCCGGTCGAGGCGAGTCCGAGGGGCACCGCATCAGGGAGCGGGGCGCCGGCCGCGAGCGCCTGCCGCGACCTTGCCCCGGGTCTAGGCACATCTGCCTCAAGCGGCCTCCAGCCATCCTTCGCGGCGCTAGGCAAGAGGCGGAGGTTGAGGAGCATCTACGGCCCTGCCCCGAGGGCCCTGAAGAGGATGAAGCTGGCTGTACCAAGCAGGTGCGTGTTCTTCGGCTCTTCCTGTCTTTCCCAGTATGGTTCTACGGACCCTTGGTCTGTAGGGTCTCTTCCTATTTGTCCTCGAGCCGCTCGATGAGGCCCGCAGGAGCCTCCGCCTGCATCCCTCCTCCGGACCATGCCGGGCCTTCGGGATGCCTCGCGCGGGCTCTTGAAGCCGCGCCCGGGTCTTATTGCACAGGTCGTGCTCCCAGCCCCCAAGCGCTTCTGGGGCAATGCAGCTCTTGGTACGTCGGGAGCCCGCCCTGTGCCCCAGGACTTACCTTCACTGTGGGTCAGCACGCTCTTGAGGCAGCCCGAGTGGCTGTCCGCCCATCAGGACCACACCTGCTCCTTGCGCCGGAAGCACCACGCGCCCTCGGGGCTAGCCCCGAGGCGCACGCTGAACATGAGGGAGAGGGGAAGCCCCCTTTGGGTGGCGCGGATGTCGGGGACGAGCCCGGTCATCTTCAGGAACTTGGACTGCGCAGGAGTGCGGTCCGTCATGACCTTGTACATGAGGCGTCGGACGCCCTGAAGCATTTCGAAGTCGAGGTTGCTGAAGTGGATGTGCGTGTTGAGGCCGAGGGTCTGCTTCTGGCGAAGGGTTGGCGCCAGCTGAGGACCATCGTCAACCTGAGTCAGCTGCAGCACGAAACCGCCCTAAGGAAGGCAGAAGCATTGGCTGCCGTGACTCAGGAGGCTTGCGACCATGCCCTGGAGGAGGCCCGAGACGCCGAGCGCTGCTGCGCGACCGCCGAGGAGCGTGAGCACGAGCTTGAAGCCTCGAACGCCATGCTCGAGCGCCAGGTTCGTGCTCGAAGGGCTGCCCTTGCTGCTCCTGTGGTTGATGATGATAGCCCAGCAGGCCTCTCGGCGCGGCAGGAGGCGCTGGTACTCGAGGTGATGGAGCTGAACATGGAGCGCGAACGGCTGGAGACGATGGAGCGCCAGATAGCCGAAGCCGAGGGCAACCTTGATGATTGCGAGGTTGTCGCGAAGAAGGCTGCTAAGGAGGCGGTCGCCGGCCCCTCGGAGAATTGGGTGAGCGACCACGTGAACGTGTTGGTGACGGAGCTCGTTCCAGCCATCGATGACACGCCAGTGCTTGAGGGGAGCGACACCGATAGTTCCGGCGAAGGCGTCGATGCTTAGTCCAGTTCCTGCTGTGAATTTGTTTTTGGTTGTGGCTCCAGAGCCGGGTGAGATGGGTGTCACAAGGCTTAAACTCTTCATGATGTAATTGAACAGCGTAAGGATATGTTTTTAGGCAGTCCCTTGCTTGTCCCTGAGGCTGTGGCCTCAAGCCCTTGTTGTGTGTCAGGAAGGAGCGTCTGCCGACCTCGTCCGGGCGTGCGTCGCGAGTACCTGCTGTGAGCGCAAGACTGGTTGGCGGTCCAACCGCGGGTCAGACAGAACGTGCACCCACGCCCCGGCCCCTGCTCGCGAGGAGCGACAGGGCGGGGTCGCGGACGTAGCCCAGCTCGGTCGAGCAAGACGAAAAACGGACTGGCGAAGGAAACACGTCGGAAATCGCAAAACACAGACAAAAATTATCCCCTTTATTCAAGAAACGAGTCGCGCGGTTGCTGGATCGGCTTGAAAAAGTATATACAGAGGGGGCAAATGCGAATGGCAAACAGGCTGGGCCACGTTCGGCCCCTAAGCAGGTCTTCGGTCTTCTCCCCAGCGCGGAGCATAGGGCTACCACCGGCGGGTGTGGGCATAGCCATTGGAGGGCAGTGTCGACGGCCAGCGCGGAGCACGATGCATCCACTCGGTGTGGGAGGGAGCCCCCGAGGTCCTAGGGCGACGCTCCGGAGACTCCGGGGCATGTACAGCCCCACTCATTATTACGTGAGAGTGTCGCAAGCAGATATCTTCTAACGTGCCCGCCCCTTCGCTTTGAGGGCCCCGCCCCGCACTAGTCCGCTCCCTCATGAACTCACCTGAAGGCGACATTCATGAGGTGGGACACTGTGCATGATGGGGGAATGGGACCTTGGCCATAGGCCCCCCTGCCGAGCACCAGGCGCGCCGCTCACGCGATCTCCGAGCGCGCTTCGCCCCTGGGGGCTAACATCGTCCAGAGATGCGGCGTCCTAAAATGCGAGGGGGACCCCGCCCTACCCACGCTCCTAATGGCCCCTGAGCCCTTCCTGATCAGGGTCGGGCCCAGCGGGTACGGGATTTCGTGAGCAGGGGATGGAGCCACGGTCTTGGGCCCTCCTAGTGCGCGTAGGACGGGCTGTCGTACCGCGTCCAGACGCACCCTCCGCAGCCCGGGGGATGGTACGTCGGGAGGCGCGGTGTCTTGAGGCTGAACAGAGGGGGAGAAGGCCCCTCCCCGCGCGCATCATACCCGCCACCAGCGAGCCCCTGGTGAAATCCTAGGCGGGCTCAATCACGACGGGTCACGCGCGGGGGGACGAGGGCCTGACCCGGGCCCTCCCTTCCCTTTCTGTCTTGACGCGGCAGCCAGAGTACCTCCCTGGCCTGCCGAGGCTCGGGGCCAAAGACACCGTTGGCCCGAGGCCTACGGCTAGTGCCGCGAGTGCCGACCTCCACAGGCACCAGCGTGCATTTCATTCGCGCTCCATGGCCGTTGGCGATGACGACGAAGGGTTGACGGCTAAGAGCGGGGGATCTGCCTCCCGACCTTCCACTCCTGAGCCCACCGGTAGCGGCGCCTGATTGCACACGACGTTCGGCGTAGTCCTGGGGTCGCCTCCTGATGGCTCCTCGACGGGAGCGGTACCTGAGTACAAAGGGCTTCGAGGCAGAGGGGCCGCGTCATACCCAAGGTTCAGCGGATCATACCCCATGTCGCCCACGTAGGTCGCCGCGGGTCTTGACCATACGGGCGACCAGGTGCGGCCGGGGCGGCACCCGGTCCCCGACGTCATCGTGTGGAAGCAGAATGGCTCGGCTCCGGTGCTCGCGGTGTCGAGGAGCTCGGCCACCCTGAGGAGTAGCGCGTCGTGGCCGCTATCGAGCAACCGGCACCTTAGCAGTTCCCTTGCCACCAGCAGTGCGGCTGTGGGGACCCCGACTTAGAAGTCGAGATCACCGAATGCACGTGTACAGTGATCCCAGAGATCAATGCTCACTGAACACACAGAAGCTGAAATAACAAGAGTCTTACATCCATACGAATAGTCTTACACGAATTAAGGCCATTATGGCCAAGTCTTACATAGGTAGAGCCTCACGGGCTGAATAGCAAATAACTCAAGTAGCGGAAGTCTTCGATAAAACGGGTAGAACCCATGCCATCTGCCTTAACCCTACAGGCATTCTGACTGGGATAGCGTCCTAGTTCGCATGGTCGTCTCCAAAGAATTCTTCCTCATAATCCTGCTCTTCCATGCCTGGCCAATTAAATAACCAGTGGCAAGCCAATGAGTACTTTGAATGTACTCGCAAGCAACCCATGATGTGGTTCAAGTAACAATGCAATTGAATAATAATGAACAATCTAGCAGGAGGCTAGAACAATATACTATCATCAAGTTTATGCATCAATAACCTCGCGTAACCTCGAGAACAGGTTACCGACATCAACATGAATATGATTCATCTCATCAAGTCAAGTCTCCATCTTGACTCATCACACACAATATATCACCAATGAAGTAAAATTCTGGACATAGTTTAAGTAGCACCACCCAACTGTCCATGACCGTGGACACGGCTATTCGAATAGTTTTACACTCTGCAGAGGTTGCGCACTTTACCCACAAGATCCGGGGAACTTCCGTGTCATCCACGAACCGCGGTACCTCAAGTACCCGGGGTAAGCACCCGGTCATTACCTTTCCTTAGACGATACTAACATAGAGTCCACTCGTTGGCACACGGCCTTTGGGTACAAACAATAGATCACGGGACTTGCCCTAATTTCAATGTTCACGCGTACCCGAAGGGACCAACAGTGTGTCCAGTGCCCTGTAAAAACAGTCATGGCCGTCTATCCAAGCACGACCCCGTCCCGGGAAAGACCTCAAGTCTTCCCGTCACTAGTAATGCGGGCACCATGCTAGTATCGACCTAAGTAATCAATAAAGCCCCGTCCCATAAGGGGTAGTGTGGTTGCACATGTTTGGTTGGGACGGTAGTCACACATAAATCTAATCCATCATTCCACCATGCTCATGATATTACCGGCACATCACCTCTTTCTCAAGTGATGACCTAACACTTCATCACCCTCGGGCATTAGGGGCACCCGATGGGTTCATGCAAAGTTTTCAACTACGGGGGTTCATATCACACATGCATCATTAAGACCAACTATTTGCATGACATCTAGCACATAGCAAGATCAACATTAAGGCATGCATCATGTGGTGGTTCATCTAGGTTACCATCGTAACCCTAATCATCATGCATCGGAAACAAAAGTGTTCCGAGGAACAAGTGTATCATGGTCAAAGGGCTGCTTGCCTGGATTGGCTTGGTCTTCAAAGTCTTCTAGTCCTTCTCCTTCTTCTTCCACAGCAACTTCGTCAAATACGGGATCTATACGTCGCATAATAATAACGGAAAAATAAGAATACAAATAAAACAGAAAAGTCAAAGTGCTCAGAAAAATGTCAACTCATTTTTTGTAAAACACTAGAGGGATTTCTAAGATGGGGAAAAAAATCTTAGTTGGAGTTTTGGAGTTACAGAATAGGATATATTGATTTTTGAAAAGGAGTTATACTGCTCAAATTTGAATTTAAATTTGAACAGTACAGAAAAGTTTCATGGATTTGAATGAAAGTAGTACCATTAAATAGGTTGGAATATTACAAGATTTTAGGAGTTGGAAATATTTAATTTGGATCATTTTTCTTTTCTGCATAAATGTTTAAAACATCAACAGAAAAGAAAAAGAGAAAAAAGGGGTCCTGTGCACTGGGCCAGAAGAGGCCACAGTGCACGGCCCAGGCGGACTGGCCCAGCCGCACGGAGCCAGCGCGCGCGCACGTCAGGTTTCAAACCTAACGGGCGGGGCCCGTGGGTCAGCGGCACAGAGGAGGGGAGAGAGGTGGGGGGATGACAGGCGGGGCCCGCCTGTCATCTCTAACCCCTCGGCCACGGCGGCGGTGAGCTCACCGGCGACGATACCGGCCACGGCGACGGCAACGGAGGCCAGGGACGGACTCAGTGTCGTGTCGTGGTTGCAGCGGTGGTAGTGCGGCACGGCGGGGAGCCCAGGTTCACCGGCGGCAAGGTGCGACGGCGGAGGCTCGTCGGAGGACGGTGGTCGGGGTCGTTTCCGACTGCAAATGGAGGGGGAAAGAGAGGGGAAAGGGTCAGTGAGGTGCGGCGGTTCCGAAACGAGCGGAAGGAGAGGCAGGGGAGGCCTATACCTCGAGATCGCCGGCGGCCCGACGCGGCGGAGCTCCGGTCGATCCCGAGCACTGGGGCGCTCCGGGGTCGAACTGATGGTGCAGGAGGGATCAGTGGAGTGGTGTGAGGCTTGTGGTGGAGTTGGAGAAGCTCGGGGAGGCCTATTTATAGGAGCTCGACGAGGACCCGTGGTCCAGTGCGCTGGCGAGCTCATCGGCGAGGCTACAACGCACGGGAGGCTTGGGGAATGGGTCTGGGGAGTTCCTGGACGAGCTATACGTCCAGCTGAGGTAAGTGGAGGAGCGGGGGAGCGACAGAGAGGCGCACGCGTGCGAGGCAGAGGAGTGGCTGCCGCGGGCGGCCAGCGCGCGTGCGACGGCGGCTACTGGAGGGCGCAGGAGGAGGGGGGACAGCGCCGGGGAGGTTGCGGACGTCGAGACGCCTCGACTGGCGCGAGGGGGAGGCCCGAGGCTGTCGGGGAGCGGCGATTGGCCCGAGCCAGCGTGCGAGGTGCACTGTTCACGCGCTCTGGAGCGTGCGTATGACCGGCATCAGCGTGCTCTCGCCGGTTTGGCCCGTCCCAGCGTGTCCAAAAGTGTCTGAGGCGATGAGGGGGGAGTAAAGAATTGCCCTGAGTCCTTGGATGCTCTGGGGTGCAGAGAGAGGGTGAGAGTGTTGGTAAAAATGGTGAAAGGTGGCTGTACAGCAAGGTAAAGCTGGGGTTTCACCCCCCAATCATGGAGCTGAGGTGCTGGGGGAGTTACTGGAGGTGGCTGGTAACTCAATGAGCCTGTGGTAAGAAGTTGAGGCTATGGAGAAAGGTGAAAGTGGTCAAGTTGGAGGTTTTAGAATTTCTGCAGAAGGTGTTTGATCTGTGTTTGATCAAGTAAATGAAGTCTACTTGACATGGCACTTGACAGGGTTGAAAGACATGAGAAAATAGGGTGCTTCACCAAATTTGGGCTCATTTGAAGAAACTAGCCAATGTAACTTTGGTGAACCCTAGAAATCAACAGAAACAGTTTCATCTTGATTGAGTCAAGCTAATCATCTCCCCTTGATGCACCACTTTGTGTAGCATCATCATTTGGGGTATTGATCATGCTCACAAAGTTTGAGGCTCCAGATAAAAAGTGGGTAATGTAAAGTTGTTCAAATTTGCATTTGAACAGAAAGGGTTTTTAGGTGATCTGATCAAGTTGCTCTATTCCAAATTTTGTGCCATTTGGTCTAGGTGCCTTATTAGGCCATTCTAGCATGTGCACCAAGTTTGAGAGCATTTGGACAAGTTTGGCAATGTAAAGTTGCTCAAATTCCAAATATGGACAGAATGGTTATGAAGGGGTTTGAGGAGGTTTTCTTGCTTCCCAAGGCATGGGACTTGGCAAGGTCATCAAATATGTCATATATGACATGATAGAATTTCCCTGGAATTTTTGGAGAAAGTTTCCTTTGTAAATATTTCAAAAGCTTGAAATATCCAGAAAGGGTTTTAGAGGGTTTTACCCATTATTTTGAACATGACCAAGTGTTGAAACTCTTATATATGGACAATATATGTCCTCTGAGTCTCTCTGAATTTTGGCAAATATTTTTGAAGCAGTTAAATAATTTTCCCCTATTAAAGACCATTTCTGGCCTTAAGAAAAAGCTTTTAAATAAAATAAGAATAACTTGTAAAATTATACCTTGGTGGTTTCTGGGAGTCCTATGACTACTAGGTCTCAAATAAACCTTTTGGAATAATTTTCACACCCTTAATCAAGTACTTGCAGTGCAAATCTCAATTCAGGGGTTTTTGGAAAAACTAAATTCATAAAATACTTTTTGGCCAAATTAATTTTGTAAGAAAATACTATACTGCTATATAACACTTGGCATGATCATTGGGCAGAAGTTTTGGATAAGGAGATGAAATCTTCAAGAGATCATAGTTGACTTTAATGAGCACATGAAAAGCAAATGAAGAAAACTCAATTCCAAATAAAAGCCAAATGATGCTAAAAAATTTTGCTGGTCCAAATTTTCATGCCTCAAAGTTACAAATAACATGTTACAAAATGCAGGGTGTGACAGACCTACCCCCCTTACAAGAATCTCGTCCCCGAGATTCCTAAACTAGGGCTTAAAAGAGGTCGGGAAATTCGGATCTTATATAGTCTTCTCGTTCCCAGGTTGCTTCTGCTTCGGTGTGGTTGCTCCACTGGACCTTGAAGTACTTGATGGTACGGCTCCGCGTACGTCGTTCTGCTTCGTCCAGAATACGAATGGGCTTCTCGCGGTAGGTCAGATCAGGCTGCAGATCAATGGCTTGGTGATCCACATCCTTGTAGAGACTGGGCTTGTCTGGAACCTGGAGACATTTCCGGAGTTGTGACACATGGAATACATTGTGCACATCGGATTGCTCAGGTGGTAGTTCCAACTGATAAGCCACTTCTCCTCGTCGTGCAGTGATCTCAAAGGGTCCAATGAACCTTGGTGCGAGCTTCCCCTTGACATGGAAACGCTTGGTTCCCTTCAGAGGAGTTACCCGCAGGTACACATGGTCCCCAACATGGAAACTCATGTCTCGGCGTTGAGTGTCAGCATAACTCTTCTGCCTTGACTTGGCTGCCTTTAATCGCTCTCTGACTAGTTGGACTTGCTCTTCTGCTGCGCGGAGATTATCCGGTCCAAAGACTAGTCCTTCTCCAGTCTCTGACCAATTGAGGGGTGTGCGGCATCTGCGTCCGTACAACACCTCAAATGGTGCCATCTAAAGGCTTGACTGGTAACTGTTGTTAAAGGAGAACTCGGCAAAAGGGAGACAGTCTTCCCACTTGGCTCCATATGCCAGGACACAGGCTCGGAGCATGTCTTCGAGAATCTGATTGACTCGCTCAGTTTGACCTCCGGTATGTGGGTGGAAAGCTGTGCTGAAAGACAACTTGGTTCCCAAGGCTTCTTGGAACTTCTTCCAGAACCTCGAGGTGAACTGGGTTCCTCGATCTGACACAATCTCCTTGGGAACACCGTGAAGACTTACGATTCGGTCGATGTAGAGAGCTGCCAGCCGGTTGCCATCATAAGTGGTCTTGACAGGAATGAAATGAGCCACCTTGGTCAAATGATCGACTATGACCCAGATAGAGTCATGTCCTCGATTCGACCTTGGTAATCCAGTGATGAAGTCCATTCCGACTTTATCCCACTTCCACTCAGGAACCTTGAGTGGTTGAAGCAATCCAGCGGGTCGCTGATATTCAGCCTTGACCTTTTGGCACACATCACACTTTGCAACATAGGTTGCAATCTCTCTCTCTTCATACCGTGCCACCAGAATCGTGCCTTCAAGTCTTGGTACATCTTGGTTCCTCCGGGGTGGATGGAATACGGGGTGTCGTGGGCTTCTTGCAGAATCAGTGTCTTCAGCTCGGTGTCGTTTGGTACGTAGAGGCGACCTTTGTACCAAACAATCCCGTGCTCGTCTTCGGAGAATCCTGGGGCCTTGCCTAGCTTCATCTTCTTCTTGATACCTTCGATGCTTGCGTGTCCATCTTGAGCCTTCTTGACGTCGTCCATCAGGGTCGGTCTGACTTCCAAATGATCCAGAAATCCAGGGGTGACTAATTCCAAACTGAATTGTTCGATCTCCTTAAACAAGGCTGGCTGTCTTTCTTGAATAATGACATTCAAAGAGCAAGCCTTCCTTCTTAAGGCATCGGCCACCACGTTGGCCTTCCCAGGGTGATACTGAACACTGAGGTCATAATCCTTGATGAGTTCCAACCATCTCCGCTGCCTCATGTTTAATTCCTTTTGGGTGAAAATATACTTCAGACTTTTGTGGTCTGTGTAAATCTCACACCGTTTCCCTAGGAGGTAATGCCGCCATGTCTTCAAGGCTTGAACTACTGCCGCTAGCTCAAGATCGTGAGTAGCGTAGTTCTCCTCATGGGGTCGTAGATGCCTGGAGAGGTATGCTATGACGCGGCCTTCTTGCATCAGAACGCTTCCCAATCCGGTTCGAGAGGCATCACAATATATCACGAACTCCTTGTGAATATCAGGTGTTGCCAGAACTGGGGCGGTGGTCAATCTCTTCTTGAGCTCTTGGAAGCTCTCTTCGCATTTTGGCGTCCACTCAAACTCCTTGTCCTTTTTGAGGAGCTGAGTCATTGGTCGTGCAATGCTAGAGAATCCTTCCACGAACTTGCGGTAATAGCCCGCTAGTCCGAGGAAGCTTCTGACTTCCTTGACGGTCGTCGGAGATTGCCATTGGGTCACAGCTTCGATTTTTGCAGGATCAACAGATAATCCTTCCTCGGTCAAGACATGACCTAAGAATCCAACTTTGTGCAGCCAGAACTCACACTTGCTGAATTTGGCATACAGTTGGTGCTCACGAAGCTTGTCTAGGACCATTCTCAGATGTTGCTCATGCTCTTCCTCCGACTTCGAGAACACAAGGATGTCATCAATGAAGACAACAACGAACTTGTCCAAATATTCCATGAAGACTTTATTCATGAGATACATGAAGTAAGCTGGGGCATTGGTTAACCCAAAAGACATGACCGTGCACTCGTACAGGCCATATCTGGTTACGAATGCCGTCTTCGGAATATCTTGGGGTCTGATCTTCAGCTGGTAATACCCAGATCTGAGGTCGATCTTGGAGAATACCTTGGCTCCGCTAAGTTGATCAAACAGATCTTCGATCTTGGGAAGCGGGTACTTGTTCTTGATTGTAACTTCATTGAGAGAACGATAGTCAATGCATAAGCGGATGGTACCGTCCCTCTTTGCCACAAACAGAACAGGAGATCCCCAAGGGGAGGCACTTGGGCCGATAAATCCCTTCCTTAGCTGCTCTTCTAGCTGCTTCTTCAACTCGGCTAATTCTTCCGTTCCCATTCTATAAGGCTTCTTATAGATGGGTCCTGCTCCGAGCACGAGCTCGATGATGAACTCAATGTCACGGTCAGGGGGCATTCCCGGTAGCTTATCCGGAAAGACATCAGGATACTCAGATACCACCGGTACTTGGTCTAGCCCAACTTCAGACAGACAGTTGACTTTAGCGGCTTGAGCGGAAGAGGAGTTGGGGGCAAACTTGACTTCTACTCCTTGGTCATTGGTCACAGTGACTGTCCGATTGGCACAGTCTAACAAGCCTTGGTGCTTGCTGAGCCAATTCATACCTAGGATCACATCCAAGCCTTGCGATCTCAGGACAATAAGGTCTGCTAGGAAGTCTACTCCGTTAATGGTAATACTAACTCCTTTACAGCCTATCTTGGCCCTCATCTCGGCTCCGGGGGTTTGTACCACCATAGGGTTATTCAGGTGTGTAGGGGTCATGCCACTTTTTAATGCAAATCTTTGAGTGACAAATGAATGCGTTGCTCCAGAATCAAACAAGACAGTTGCAGGTGCTGAGTTGACAAGGAACGTACCCAGCACGACGTCCAGGTGTTCCTGGGCTTCTTCAGCAGTGACGTGATTCACACGCCCCTTCCCATAGTTCGGTGGATTGCGAGGAGCTGGGTTCCTTGGTGGCATTCCACGGCCTTGTCCCTGGTTCTGCGCATTGGGGCGCGGGGCATCAGGCTTCTTGTTGGGGCACACCCTGGAGATGTGTCCGGGCTGACCACACCCAAAACAAGTGACTTGATTTGGAGTGTTGATTTTGTTGCCACCACTGGTATTGGGGTTGAAAGTTGGCCTGGGGTTGGCATACTGCTGAGGCTGAGGATTGGCACGAGGTGCAGGAGCTCTTGGCTGCTGATAGGTTGGCTTGGCCGGGGCTGACTGCCACGGACGAGGCTTCTGGTTGCTGGAACTTCCCTTACTGACCAACTTGCGCTTGCGAGTATCTTCCAAAGCACGCCGCTTGTCTTCAAGCATAAGTGCCTTGTTCACCAGGTCAGGGAAAGACGGGCAGTCGCACACGACAAGCGAATATTGCAGAGTCTGATTAAGGCCTTCCATGAAGCGCTCCCTTTTGGCAGCATCAGTGCTGACATCCTCAGGGGCATACCTTGACAGAATACTGAACTTCTGCATGTACTCCTTGACAGTGCCACTTCCTTGCTTCAGGGCTCGGAACGCGCGCTTTTGATAGCCATGACTCCAGAAGGAATGTGGGCCTTGCAGAATTCTGCCTTGAAGTTCACCCAAGTGATGTCTTGTTCAGCATGCATGACCTTGAATCCATCCCACCAAGCTCTTGCGATTCCCCCGAGGCAGTGGGCTGCATAAGCCACCTTCTCGCGATCTTCGGTGCATCCGACTAGTTCCAGGATTTCCTCAATGGAACGGACCCAGTCATCAGCATCCAAGGGTTCAGCAGTCTCGATGAAGGTTGGCGGTGCATGCTTCTTGAACTCTGCCAACGTGGAACGTCCATTGCCATTCCCCGCCGGCTGGCGGTTGTTGGCGACAGCTTGAGCAATCAGCTGAAGAGCTGCAGTGTTGGCTTGGCGTTCCTCTCGGAAAGCTTGGAGAAGCTGAGCCATGTCCATGCTGGGAGGAGGTGGTGGTGGAGCTTGGTCGTTGGTTTGGTCGAGGTCTGCCTCTGGCTGAGAGGATGCTCCGGCTTCGGGCTGCTGTGTAGAGGTACCAGTACGAGTTACAACAGGCATCCTGTTGGAGCGGTAAAAGGTCTCATGACTCGGAAGAGGAAAAGCAAGATAGATGGGTGCCTAGTAAGGGGGTGGATGTGACACTAAATCAAATCATGCAAGGGCCGAGAGGCCAAAACACATTCATTAAAATCCAAATGGGTGATGTAGTCGTTTACACCTTCCCGAAGGAAGAATACGACATGCATCCAGACACAACAAAAGCTAGCACTAGATGGTTTCAAATGAACCATACAAGGACTCGACTTTGCATAGGGGTTACACGACCTATCCTACCGTAGGGGTTACAACGGGCATATCCGAGTAGCGAATAATGCCTAAGCGGCGGAATGCTCGGTCGCGTATTCCGGCTCTTCTGGGTCTTCCTCCTTGTCTTGATCTGTCTGGGATCCCTTGTCACTGGAGGGAGTGGGAGAATGGAGGAGTTGGATACGACGGTGCTTCGACGGTGGTGCAGGGAAAAGCTTGCGGTATTCCCTTGCTGTCATCCGGCGTCGCCGAGGTGGTTCTTCACCCTTGGAAGACACATCCTCGGAAGGCCTTCCGCCTCGATATGCGATAGCGGATTGTCCAGAAGGTGCTCCTTCCTTCTTGATCCTGTTTGCCTTCTCTTGAGCTCGACGAAGAAGTGCCTTGGTCTTGTAAAGTTCTTCTCGAAGCTTCATTGATTCCGAGGCCAAGTCTTGTGCCAAGCTGTCGGCACATAGACTGAAGTAGGTCTGGAATCGAAGCGAGAGTCCATCCTTCAGTGGAGGGGCTAGTGCGCTGCTTTCTTCGTCACCTTCCTTCCGGTAAGGTAAGAAGCGAGTTGCCATCTTGGCTGCCATCTCCGGAAGAAGCTCGCGGAGACGGGTTAGTGCCTTGAGTGCAGCAGCCTCGGCAGCGAGTGGTAGTGTCGCCATCTGGGGTCCCTCGAAGAACCAACTTGTGGGAGGATCGTTTGCCTTTACGATCACTTCCACATGGTACTCCACCTCAGTATCGCTCACCCAATGCTCAAGGTAGGTGAGGATGGGTGCTCGGTGGAACTGACACTCTTGGAGGCTATCCTCGAGAAGTAGGGGAAACCCAGTGGTCAGGTGCTCTTCGGGAACAGCGGCCATCTACAAAGGTGGAATAGGAGGGGTTAATAAGCTGAGGAAATCTCAGGTTTAGAAAAGAAGAGAGGTTCAGAAGGTTTTGAAAAAGGGGTCTCAACTAACTAACGCCCATGCTAACTAAGGCTTCCTAAAGTCAGGATGGCTCTGATACTAGCTCTGTGGGGACCCCGACTTAGAAGTCGAGATCACCGAATGCACGTGTACAGTGATCCCAGAGATCATTGCTCACTGAACACACAGAAGCTGAAATAACAAGAGTCTTACATCCATACGAATAGTCTTACACGAATTAAGGCCATTATGGCCAAGTCTTACATAGGTAGAGCCTCACGGGCTGAATAGCAAATAACTCAAGTAGCGGAAGTCTTCGATAAAACGGGTAGAACCCATGCCATCTGCCTTAACCCTACAGGCATTCTGACTGGGATAGCATCCTAGTTCGCATGGTCGTCTCCAAAGAATTCTTCCTCATAATCCTGCTCTTCCATGCCTGGCCAATTAAATAACCAGTGGCAAGCCAATGAGTACTTTGAATGTACTCGCAAGCAACCCATGATGTGGTTCAAGTAACAATGCAATTGAATAATAATGAACAATCTAGCAGGAGGCTAGAACAATATACTATCATCAAGTTTATGCATCAATAACCTCGCGTAACCTCGAGAACAGGTTACCGACATCAACATAAATATGATTCATCTCATCAAGTCAAGTCTCCATCTTGACTCATCACACATAATATATCACCAATGAAGTAAAATTCTGGACATAGTTTAAGTAGCACCACCCAACTGTCCATGACCGTGGACACGGCTATTCGAATAGTTTTACACTCTGTAGAGGTTGCGCACTTTACCCACAAGATCCGGGGAACTTCCGTGTCATCCACGAACCGCGGTACCTCAATTACCCGGGGTAAGCACCCGGTCATTACCTTTCCTTAGACGATACTAACATAGAGTCCACTCGTTGGCACACGGCCTTTGGGTACAAACAATAGATCACGGGACTTGCCCTAATTTCAATGTTCACGCGTACCCGAAGGGACCAACAGTGTGTCCGGTGCCCTGTAAAAACAGTCATGGCCGTCTATCCAAGCACGACCCCGTCCCGGGAAAGACCTCAAGTCTTCCCGTCACTAGTAATGCGGGCACCATGCTAGTATCGACCTAAGTAATCAATAAAGCCCCGTCCCATAAGGGGTAGTGTGGTTGCACATGTTTGGTTGGGACGGTAGTCACACATAAATCTAATCCATCATTCCACCATGCTCATGATATTACCGGCACATCACCTCTTTCTCAAGTGATGACCTAACACTTCATCACCCTCGGGCATTAGGGGCACCCGATGGGTTCATGCAAAGTTTTCAACTACGGGGGTTCATATCACACATGCATCATCAAGACCAACTATTTGCATGACATCTAGCACATAGCAAGATCAACATTAAGGCATGCATCATGTGGTGGTTCATCTAGGTTACCATCGTAACCCTAATCATCATGCATCGGAAACAAAAGTGTTCCGAGGAACAAGTGTATCATGGTCAAAGGGCTGCTTGCCTGGATTGGCTTGGTCTTCAAAGTCTTCTAGTCCTTCTCCTTCTTCTTCCACATCAACTTCGTCAAATACGGGATCTATACGTCGCATAATAATAACGGAAAAATAAGAATACAAATAAAACAGAAAAGTCAAAGTGCTCAGAAAAATGTCAACTCATTTTTTGTAAAATACTAGAGGGATTTCTAAGATGGGGAAAAATCTTAGTTGGAGTTTTGGAGTTCCAGAATAGGATATATTGATTTTTGAACAGGAGTTATACTGCTCAAATTTGAATTTAAATTTGAACAGTACAGAAAAGTTTCATGGATTTGAATGAAAGTAGTACCATTAAATAGGTTGGAATATTAATAGATTTTAGGAGTTGGAAATATTTAATTTGGATCATTTTTCTTTTCTGCATAAATGTTTAAAACATCAACAGAAAAGAAAAAGAGAAAAAAGGGGTCCTGTGCACTGGGCCAGAAGAGGCCACAGTGCACGGCCCAGGCGGACTGGCCCAGCCGCACGGAGCCAGCGCGCGCGCACGTCAGGTTTCAAACCTGACGGGCGGGGCCCGTGGGTCAGCGACACAGAGGAGGGGAGAGAGGTGGGGGGATGACAGGCGGGGCCCGCCTGTCATCTCTAACCCCTCGGCCACGGCGGCGGCGAGCTCACCGGCGATGATACCGGCCACGGCGACGGCAACGGATGCCAGGGACGGACTCAGTGTCGTGTCGCGGTTGCAGCGGTGGTAGTGCGGCACGGCGGGGAGCCCTGGTTCACCGGCGGCAAGGTGCGACGGCGGAGGCTCGTCGGAGGACGGTGGTCGGGGTCGTTTCCGACTGCAAATGGAGGGGGAAAGAGAGGGGAAAGGGTCAGTGAGGTGCGGCGGTTCCGAAACGAGCGGAAGGAGAGGCAGGGGAGGCCTGTACCTCGAGATCGCCGGCCGCCCGACGCGGCGGAGCTCCGGTCGATCCCGAGCACTGGGGTGCTCCGGTGTCGAACTGAGGGTGCAGGAGGGATCAGTGGAGTGGTGTGAGGCTTGTGGTGGAGTTGGAGAAGCTCGGGGAGGCCTATTTATAGGAGCTCGACGAGGACCCGTGGTCCAGTGCGCCGGCGAGCTCATCGGCGAAGCTACAGCGCACGGGAGGCTTGGGGAATGGGTCTGGGGAGTTCCTGGACGAGCTCTACGTCCAGCTGAGGTAAGTGGAGGAGCGGGAGAGCGACAGAGAGGCGCACGCGTGCGAGGCAGAGGAGTGGCTGCCGCGGGCGGCCAGCGCGCGTGCGACGACGGCTACTGGAGGGCGCAAGAGGAGGGGGGACAGCGCCGGGGAGGTCGCGGACGTCGAGACGCCTCGACTGGTGCGAGGGGGAGGCCCGAGGCTGTCGGGGAGCGGCGATTGGCCCGAGCCAGCGTGCGAGGTGCACTGTTCACGCGCTCTGGAGCGTGCGTATGACCGGCATCAGCGCGCTCTCGCCGGTTTGGCCCGTCCCAGCGTGTCCAACAGTGTCTGGGGCGATGAGGGGGGAGTAAAGAATTGCCCTGAGGCCTTGGATGCTCTGGGTGCAGAGAGAGGGTGAGAGTGTTGGTAAAAATGGTGAAAGGTGGCTGTACAGCAAGGTAAAGCTGGGGTTTCACCCCCCAATCATGGAGCTGAGGTGCTGGGGGAGTTACTGGAGGTGGCTGGTAACTCAATGAGCCTGTGGTAAGAAGTTGAGGCTATGGAGAAAGGTGAAAGTGGTCAAGTTGGAGGTTTTAGAATTTCTGCAGAAGGTGTTTGATCAGTGTTTGATCAAGTAAATGAAGTCTACTTGACATGGCACTTGACAGGGTTGAAAGACATGAGAAAATAGGGTGCTTCACCAAATTTGGGCTCATTTGAAGAAACTAGCCAATGTAACTTTGGTGAACCCTAGAAATCAACAGAAACAGTTTCATCTTGATTGAGTCAAGCTAATCATCTCCCCTTGATGCACCACATGGTGTAGCATCATCATTTGGGAATTGATCATGCTCACAAAGTTTGAGGCTCCAGATAAAAAGTTGGTAATGTAAAGTTGTTCAAATTTGCATTTGAACCGAAAGGGTTTTGAGGTGATCTGATCAAGTTGCTCTATTCCAAATCTTGTGCCATTTGGTCTAGGTGCCTTATTAGGCCATTCTAGCATGTGCGCCAAGTTTGAGAGCATTTGGACAAGTTTGGCAATGTAAAGTTGCTCAAATTCCAAATATGGACAGAATGGTTATGAAGGGGTTTGAGGAGGTTTTCTTGCTTCCCAAGGCATGGGACTTGGCAAGATCATCAAATATGTCATATATGACATGATAGAATTTCCCTGGAATTTTTGGAGAAAGTTTCCTTTGTAAATATTTCAAAAGCTTGAAATATCCAGAAAGGGTTTTAGAGGGTTTAGCCCATTATTTTGAACATGACCAAGTGTTGAAACTCTTATATATGGACAATATATGTCCTCTGAGTCTCTCTGAATTTTGGCAAATATTTTTGAAGCAGTTAAATAATTTTCCCCTATTAAAGACCATTTCTGGCCTTAAGAAAAAGCTTTTAAATAAAATAGGAAAATAACTTGTAAAATTATACCTTGGTGGTTTCTGGGAGTCCTATGACTACTAGGTCTCAAATAAACCTTTTGGAATAATTTTCACACCCTTAATCAAGTACTTGCAGTGCAAATCTCAATTCAGGGGTTTTTGGAAAAACTAAATTCATAAAATACTTTTTGGCCAAATTAATTTTGTAAGAAAATACTATACTGCTATATAACACTTGGCATGATCATTGGGCAGAAGTTTTGGATAAGGAGATGAAATCTTCAAGAGATCATAGTTGACTTTAATGAGCACATGAAAAGCAAATGAAGAAAACTCAATTCCAAATAAAAGCCAAATGATGCTAAAAAAAATTGCTGGTCCAAATTTTCATGCCTCAAAGTTACAAATAACATGTTACAAAATGCAGGGTGTGACAGCGGCCCTCATGTTCCCCATTTTGCGCCGGTCCCGTGACCTCGCT
Source organism: Secale cereale (assembly GCA_902687465.1). Lineage (NCBI taxonomy): Eukaryota > Viridiplantae > Streptophyta > Magnoliopsida > Poales > Poaceae > Secale > Secale cereale. The sequence continues at coordinate 339,783,742 of LR738714.1, forward strand.
GCTGCGTGCTCGGCGGCCCGCGCCGCCGCGCAGCCTTGGTGTTGAGTGGGTGATGGATGCTGCCGGTCCCCCGGCGGCGGGTCGCTGATGCTCATCGTGCCGTCGGCCCCGATCAAGGCCGGGTGGCGGCGAGTCCCGCGGCCGAAGGGCGATGCCTGAGCGGCGCGGATGCCACGGGCTTCCGCACGCGTCTGATGCGCCTCTGCCATCGTGGTCGCGGTTTGTTGAAGCAGGGCGACGCGGGGTCGATGGACGAGAGCGGGACGAGGTCGTCGGAGAAGCGAGATCTTGACACGCCCCCTACCTGGCGCGCCAAATGTCGAATTTAGGGCTCCGCAAAACCCAAGAAGTTCGAACACAGGGGCGTGAACGAAAATCTCTCCTGCTCACGTCTACCTAGCGCCTCATCCTCATCGGTGAAGGGATTCAAGCAAACAAAAGATAAAACACACAAGAGTTTATCCAGGTTCGGGCCACTGTGTGTTGTAAGAACCTACTTCCTGCTTTTGTGAATTAGCCTCGGGCGAGCTGGAATATGAGCTAGTACAACGGTTCTCGAGCTCGGGACTAGGCGGTGACGCTGTGGTGGGCTCGACGGTGACTTCCTCCTTGTCGTCCTTGCGGTCTTCAGTCTTCTTGCACCAATGAGGAAACCTTTGCCCCGCTCCTCGGGAACCTGCGGCTGCGCTGTCCCCCTTGCACCGAAATGGTAACTGCACCACTAGCGAGCGCTGGCACCCGCTGGCACGGTGTGTCACTGCTGACATCACTGCCTCCTCCTGAGGCAGGCTTGGCCTTGGATTCTCCGCTCCTCCGGAGCGCCTCACTCAGGCCGCTCCTGAGGAGGTTTTGACGTCGTTCTCCTCGCGAGGCTTAGCCTCCTCGCGAGGGTCTTGGATATCTGGTCGATCAGCTGGGCCTTACCAGACTGTAGTAGGAGCGCGTCCCAGCCCGCAGACAGGCAAGTCTGGGTACCCTGGTTCCCAGTACGCCGACAGCAACCATATGGTGGAGTGCAGGAGCCAGATGCCAATTTTGACGACAGCTACTACCCTGAGGGTGCCTACTACTACGTGACGGCCGCCGACGACCAGGGGTAGTTAGGAGGCTCCCAAGTAGGATGTCTTGCCTTTTCGATCATGTTGCATTTGCGCTAGCCTTCTTAAGGCTAACTTGTTTAACTTATGTCTGTACTCAGATATTGTTGCTTCCGTTGACTCTAGTGTATTCGATCTTATCTATTCGAGCCCTCTGGCTTGTAATATAAAGCTTGTATTATTTTATTTGTGTCTAGAGTTGTGTTGTGATATCTTCTCGTGAGTCCCTGATCTTGGTCGTACACATTTGCATGCATGATTAGTGTACGGTCAAATCGGGGGTGTCCCAAGTTGGCATCAGAGCCGACTGCCTGTAGGTAGCCCCCTTTCCAACTCCCTGGCCGAAGTTGAGTCTAGTCTTGGAAAAACTGTTTTACTAACATGGTTGTGTGGCTTACGGGCCCACTTCGCCATTGGGTGGTATTATGATCTTTTACTCCTCGTCTATACTCTGGGACTTAGATCTCTCTTCAATTCGGGTTAAATGATTTTACTAACTCTGGCTCTAGGTTCTCGCAACTACTTCCTACAGTAAATCCCCTTATTACAGATGATCACCTCCTGCATCAGAAGATTCCGAAGATACTCTATGATGTTCTCTCGAGACTTCATGCCATCGCTTTTGTAATTCCCTTCCATCGGTAAACCCCCTATGGATAACCCTATACCCTTTCCATTCATACACTCATTCCCCGTTGATCTTGTTATTGCAAGATACCCCAAAATTGTCCCAATTGTGCCAATAGTACTATGTGCCTACTGCCTTGCAGTTCTTTGCTACCTGAATACCTTTACGGATAATTTCTCGCACTTACCGAGTATCCGCTCATCTCCAGTTAAATCATGTATTTCACAAAAGTCTTCGAAATACCATTCGATCTTCCAAAAATCCTCAACAGCTTATTGCTCTTGAAGTTTCTACTCGCTTGAATTATGATTAACCCCATAAGTCTGGTAATCTTCTTGGCATCCTTTGTCATGATCATTTTGAGTCCATTGATTCAATATGCTACGAATGCTCGTAATCCTCAATCAGATCCTAGAATTCATCCTTCCGGCTCAAACGTCATTTTAAACATGAGCTGGATCTCGACCAATCAAATTGTCATCGATTGTACCCCTAAGTCTACCCGACTTATCCATCCTTAAACAAAGCTTTTCCATCTGATCCCTTGATTTAGAAGTCATAATTCCTTCGTATTTGAGCTTTGAATTAGTCAGCTATTTCTATAATCCAATGCCTTTGCATGGTTTCTTCCTTGGGTTCTGTGCCGGTACTAACGTCAGCTCTGTTATGGACCGTTAGATACTTTGATGAATTATCATACGATAGTGACCTTCGTATACAAAAACCTCGAGGAGTTCTTTCCCTGATACATAATGCCTTCGGTAAAGTGTATCCTCTGCCTTGACGAACATACTCTGCTTTCGAGCTTGTGTAGTTTACTCCTGAAGTTTGTGGTATATGTTCGTAAGAGACCCCTATGGGTTGAACCTATGCCTTTTCTAATCTGTATGAACCCCGAAACTACTATGGGTCATACTCTACTGTTGTTATGTCAGATGAAAGTTCAACAATACAACTTCGTCAAAGGCAAGAAGTGAATGAAAGGTTACACATTAAAGAAGTGGGAGTCGACCTTGAAGTTTGTGTTCATGCCCATGGACAAGATGTAGATCCTATCATGGAAGCTTCTTGTAATCATAACTAATTAATTGATATAACATAATCTGTATCTGTGAATTGATCCTTTACAATCGTGATTCCAACCATATTTTCTCCTTGATTCCATTTCTAGGACAAGTTAAAGCACTTACCTTCTGCAGATCGATAATCTTAGCAACCTCTGTTATTATCTACCTTCGAGTATTAGCCTGGTATCTCGAGGATATCATGCCATTTCTCTACATCTTATGAACTTTTCAAGAAGTACTACCTTTCCCTGTCATTGTCACTTCATGGGTTCTGGGTTGTTTGTCAACCGAGAACACCAATAAGTGAATCAATTCTGAAACCCGATTCAATAACTCGTAAGTAATTTTCGTTGATTATGAGTTTAGTAATCCTTTAAGTCATTCCTAGCCTGATCGGCTACATCATTATCGTGCTAAATTTTAACTGTGCTACCTGATAACCCACAAGTATAGGGGATCGCAACAGTTTTCGAGGGTAGAGTATTCAACCCAAATTTATTGATTCAACACAAGGGGAGCCAAAGAATATTCTCAAGTATTAGCAGTTGAGTTGTCAATTCAACCACAGCTGGAAGAGTTAATATCTGCAGCAAAGTATTTAGTAGCAAAGTAGTATGCAAGTAATGGTAACGATGGCAAAAGTAACAATAGCAGTTTTGTAGCAATCGTAACAGTGGCAACGGAAAAGTAACTAAGCAAAGATCAATATGTGAAAAGCTCATAGGGATTGGATCAGTGATGGATAATTATGTCGGATGTGATTCCTCATGCAACAGTTACAACATAGGGTGACACAGAACTAGCTCCAGTTCATCAATGTAATGTAGGCATGTATTCCGAATATAGTCATATGTGCTTATGGAAAAGAACTTGCATGAAATATTTTGTCCTACCCTCCCGTGGCAGCGGGGTCCTATTGGAAACTAAGGATATTAAGGCCTCCTTTTAATAGAGTACCAGACCGAAGCATTAACACTTAGTGAATACATGAACTCCTCAAAACTATGGTCATCACCAGGAGTGGTCCCGATTATTGTCACTTCGGGGTTGCCGGATCATAACACATAGTAGGAGACTGTTGACTTGCAAGATAGGATCAAGAACTCACATATATTCATGAAAAAATACTAGGTTCAGATCTGAAATCATGGCACTCAGGCCCTAGTGACAAGCATTAAGCATAGCAAAGTCGCAACATCAATCTTAGAACATAATGTATACTAGGGATCAAACCCTAACAAAACTGACACGATTACGTGGTAAATCTTATCCAACCCATCACCGTCCAGCAAGCCTACTCATGCACGGTGGTGAGCATCATGAAATTGGTGATGGAGGAAGGTTGACGATGACGACGGCGATGGACTCCCCTCTCCGGAGCTCCGAAAGGACTCCATATCAGCCCTCCTGAGAGAGATTAGGGCTTGGCGGCTGCTCCATATCGTAAAACTTGTGAATCCTTCTGTCTGATTTTTTCCTCCCCGAACGTGAATATATGGAGTTGGAGTTGACATCGGTGGAGCTCCAGGGGGCCCACGAGGCAGGGGGCGCGCCCCCACCCTCGTGGACAGGGTGTGGGCCCTTGGTGTTGATTCTTTCGCCAGTATTTTTTATAAATTCCAAAAATATTCTCCGTGAAGTTTTAGGTCATTCTGAGAACTTTTATTTCTTCACAAAAATAACACCATGGCAATTTTGCTGAAAACAACGTCAGGCCGGGTTAGTTCCATTCAAATCATGTAAGTTAGAGTCCAAAACAAGGGCAAAAGTGTTTGGAAAAGTAGATACGTTGGAGACGTATCAACTCCCTCAAGCTTAAACCTTTGCTTGTCTGCGAGCAATTCAGTTGACAAATTGAAAGTGATAAAGAAAAACTTTTACAAACTCTGTTTGCTCTAGTTGTTGCAAATATGTAAAGAGATCATTCAAGTTTTCAACAAAGATTATGAACTAACCACATTCACAATAACATTTAATTCTCATGTTAATTCATATCAATGGCATAATCAACTAGCAAGCAATAATAATAAATCTTGGATGACAACACTTTCTCAAAACAATCCTAATATGATATAACTAGATGTTATCTCGCTAGCCCTTTCTGAGACCGCAAAACAAAAATGCAGAGCACCTATGAAGATCAAGGACTGACTAGACATTATAATTCATGGTAAAAGAGATTCAGTCACAGTCATACTCAATGTAAATTAATAGCAATGCACGCAAATGACAGCGGTTCTCTCCAACTGGTGCTTTCTAATAAGAGGATGATGACTCAACATAAATGTAAATAGATAGGCCCTTCTTAGAGGGAAGCAGGGTTTTGTAGAGGTGCCAGAGCTCGAGTTTTGAAACAGAGATATATAATATTTTGAGTGGCATACTTTCATTGTCAACATAACAACCAAGAGTTCTCGATATCTTCCATGCTACACACATGATAGGCGGTTCCCAAACAGAATGGTAAAGTTTATACTACCCCATCACCAACAAGCACACTCCACGGTTGGCCCGAAACAACGAGTACCGTCCATACCAACAACAGTCCTGGGGGAGTTTTGTTTGAAATTATTTTGATTTCATTTGAGCATGGAACTGGGCATCCCGGTTACCAGCCATTTTCTCATGAATGATGAGCGGAGTCCACTCATCGTGAGAATAACCCACCTAACATGGAAGATATAGGCAGCCCTAGTTGATACATGAGCTATTCGAGCATACAAAACAGAATGTCATTTGAAGGTTTAGAGTTTGGCACATACAAATTTACTTGGAACGGCAGGTAAATACCGCATATAGAAAGATATGGTGGACTCATATGGAATAACTTTGGGGTTTATGGAAGTGGATGCACAAGCAGTATTCCCGCTTAGTACAAGTGAAGGCTAGAAAGAGAATGGGAAGCGACCAACTAGAGAGCGACAACAGTCATGTGCAAGAATGAGTAGGATATAAATCACCATGAACATAAATATCGTGGAGGCTATGTTGATTTTGTTTCAGCTACATGCGTGAACATGTGCCAAGTCAAATCACTCAAATCGTTCAAAGGACGATACCACCCAATCATACCACATCACAACTATTTTAATAGCATGTTGGCACGCAAGACAAACTATTATAAACTCCTAGCCAATTAAGCATGGCATGAGCAACTATAATCTCTAATTGTCATTGAAAACATGTTTCATTCATAATAGGCTGAATAAGGAATGATGAACTAATCATAATTACAAAAAAATAGGTCGAGTTCAACCAGCTTCTCTCATCTCAATCAGTCCATCATATATCGTCATTATTGCCTTTCACTCGCACGACCGAACTATGTGTATAATAATAATAGTGCACGTGCATTGGACTAAGCTGGAATCTTCAAGCATTTAATACAAGGGAGAAGACAAGGTAATATGGCTCTTGGTTAAATCAACAATAATGCATATGAGAGCCACTCAACATTTTCATCATGGTCTTCTCCTATTGACCCCAAGGAAAAGAGAAGAAATAAAACTATTTACACGGGAAATCTCCCAACAAGCAAAAGAAGAACAAGAAATCTGTTTGGGTTTTCTTTTAATTACTACTACTACAGGCATGGAATGTAAACTAGCTAAAAGCTACAACTAAATTTTTTTTGTTTTTTTTTCTTAAGGTTTTTTTGGCATACAAGAAGAAGGCGTAGAAAACAAAAGAAAGCCGCATGGATAGTCCAATGAAAAAGTATGAGCACCAATGATAACCCACAAATGTATGGGATCACAACAGTTTTCGAGGGTAACTGCGCCGCTGGCGAGCGCTGGCACCTGCAGGCGCGGTGCATCACTACTGACATCACTGCCTCCTCCTGAGGGAGGCTTGGCCTTGGATTCTGCGCCCCTCCGGAGCACCCCGCTGAGGCCGCTCCTGAGGAGTTCTCGACGTCGTTCTCCTCGCGAGGGTCTTGGATAGCTAGTCGACCTGCTGGGCCTTACCAGGCTGTAGTTGGAGCTCGTCGCGGCCCGTAGACAGGCAAGTCTGGGTACCCTGGTTCCCCGTACGCCGACACCAACCATATGGTGGAGTCCAGGAGCCACATGCCAATTTTGACGACTGCTACTACCCCGAGGGTGCCTACTACTACGTGACGGCCGCCGACGACCAGGAATAGTTAGGAGGCTCCCAAGTAGGAGGTCTCGCCTTTTCGATCATGTTGCTTTTGTGGTAGCCTTCTTAAGGCAAACTTGTTTAACTCATGTCTGTACTCAGATATTGTTGCTTCCTCTGACTCTGGTGTATTCGAGCTTATCTTTTCGAGCCCTTTGGCTTGTAATATAAAGCTTGTATTATTTTATTTGTGTCAAGAGTTGTGTTGTGATATCTTCTCGTGAGTCCCTGATCTTGGTCGTACATATTTGCGTGCATGATTAGTGTACGGTCAAATCGAGGGTGTCCCAAGTTGGTATCAGAGACGATTGCCTGTAGGTAGCCCCCTTTCCAACTCCCTGGCCGTAGTTGAGTCTAGTCTTTGAAAAACTGTTTTACTAACATGGTTGTGTGGCTTACGGGCCCAGTTCGCCATTGGGTGGTATTAGGATCTTTTACTCCTGGTCTATACTCCGGGACTCAGATCTCTCTTCAATTCAGGTTAAATGATTTTACTAACTCTGGCTCTAGGTTCTCTCAACTACTTCCTACCGTAAATCCCCTTATTACAGATGATCACCTCCTGCATCAGAAGATTCCGAAGATACTCTATGATGTTCTCTCGAGACTTCATGCCAACGCTTTTGCAATTCCCTTCCATCGGTAAACCCCCTATGGATAACCCTGTACCCTTGCCATTCATACACTCATTCCCCCGTTGATCTTGTTATTACAAGATACCCCAAAATTCTCCCAATTGTGCCGACAATACTTTGTGCCTACTGCCTTGCAGTTCTTTGCTACCTGAATACCTTTACGGATAATTTCTCGCACTTACCGAGTATCCGCTCATCTCCAGTTAAATCATGTATTTCACAAAAGTCTTCGAAATACCATTCGATCTTCCAAAAATCCTCAACAGCTTATTGCTCTTGAAGTTTTTGCTGGCTTGAATTATGATTAACCCCATAAGTCTGGTAATCTTCTTGGCATCCTTTGTCATGATCATTTTGAGTCCGTTGATTCAATATGCTACGAATGCTCGCAATCCTCAATCAGATCCTAGAATTCATCCTTCCGGCTCAGACGTCATTTTAAACATGAGCTGGATCTCGACCAATCAAATTGTCATCGATTGTACCCCTAAGTCTACCCGACTTATCCATCCTTAAACAAAGCTTTTGCTTCTGATCCCTTGATTTGGCAGTCATAATTCCTTTGCATTTGAGCTGTGAATTAGTCAGTTGTTTCTATAATCTAATGCCTTTGCATGGTTTCTTCCTTGGGTTGTGTGCCGGTACTAACGTCAGCTCTGTTATGTACCTTTAGATACTTTGATGAATTATCATCCGGTAGTGACCTTCGTATACAAAAACCTCGGGGAGTTCTTTCCCTGAAACATAATGCCTTCGGTAAAGTGTATCCTCTGCCTTGACGAACATACTCTGCTTTCGAGCTTGTGTAGTTTACTCCTGAAGTTTGTGGTATATGTTCGTAAGAGACCTTGATGGGTTGAACCTATGCCTTTTCTAATCTGTATGAACCCCGAAACTACTATGGGTCATACTCTACTGTTGTTATGTCAGATGAAAGTTCAACAATACAACTTCGTCAAAGGCGAGAAGTGAATGAAAGGTTACACATTAAAGAAGTGGGAGTCAACCTTGAAGTTTGTGTTCATGCCCATGGACAAGATGTAGATCCTATCATGGAAGCTTCGTGTAATAATAACTAATTAATTGATATAACATAATCTGTATCTGTGAATTGATCCTTTACAATCGTGATTCCAACCATATTTTCTCCTTGATTCCATTTCATCAACCTTCTGCAGATCGATAATCTCAGCAACCTCTGTTATTATCTACCTTCGAGTATTAGCCTGGTATCTCGAGGATATCATGCCATTGCTCTACATCTTCTGAACTTTTGAAGAAGTACTACCTTTCCCTGTCATTGTCACTTCATGGGTTCTGGGTTGTTTGTCAACCGAGAACACCAATAAGTGAATTGATTCTGAAACCCGATTCAATAACTCATAATTAATTTTCGTTGATTATGAGTTTAATAATCTTTTAAGTCATTCCTAGCCTGATCGGCTACATCATTATCGTGCTAAATTTTAACTGTGCTACCTGATAACCCACAAGTATAGGGGATCGCAACAGTTTTCGAGGGTAGAGTATTCAACCCAAATTTATTGATTCGACACAAGGGGAGCCAAAGAATATTCTCAAGTATTAGCAGTTGAGTTTTCAATTCAACAACACCTGGAAGAGTTAATATCTGCAACAAAGTATTTAGTAGCAAAGTAGTATGGAAGTAACGGTAAGGATGGCAAAAGTAACAATAGCAGTTTTGTAGCAATCGTAACAGTGGCAACAGAAAAGTAACTAAGCAGAGATAAATATGTGAAAAGCTCGTAGACATTGGATCAGTGATGGATAATTATGTCGGATGCGATTCCGCATGCAACAGTTATAACATAGGGTGACACAGAACTAGCTCTAGTTCATCAATGTAATGTAAGCATGTATTCCGAATATAGTCATACGTGCTTATGGAAAAGAACTTGCATGACATATTTTGTCCTACCCTCCCGTGGCAGCGGGGTCCTATTGGAAACTAAGGGATATTAAGGTCTCCTTTTAATAGAGTACCAGACCAAAGCATTAACACTTAGTGAATACATGAACTCCACAAACTACGGTCATCACCAGGAGTGGTCCCGATTATTGTCACTTTGGGGTTGCCGAATCATAACACATAGTAGGTGACTGTTGACTTGCAAGATAGGATCAAGAACTCACATATATTCATGAAAAAAACACTAGGTTCAGATCTGAAATCATGGCACTCAGGCCCTAGTGACAAGCATTAAGCATAGCAAAGTCACAACATCAATCTTAGAACATAATGTATACTTGGGATCAAACCCTAACAAAACTAACTCGATTACATGGTTAATCTTATCCAACCCATCACCTTCCAGCAAGCCTACGATGGAATTACTCACACACGGTGGTGAGCATCAGGAAATGGGTGATGGAGGAAAGTTGATGATGACGACGACGATGGATTCCCCTCTCCGGAGCCCCGAACGGACTCCAGATCAGCCCTCCTGAGAGAGATTAGGGCTTGGCGGCGGCTCCATATCGTAAAACGTGATGAATCCTTCTCTCTGATTTTTCCTCTCCGAACGTGAATATATGGAGTTGGAGTTGACGTCGGTGGAGCTCCAGGGGGCCCACGAGGCAGGGGGCGCGCCCAGGGGGCAGGCGCGCCCCCACCCTCGTGGACATGGTGTGGGCCCTTGGTGTTGATTCTTTCGCCATTATTTTTTATAAATTCCAAAAATATTCTCCGTGAAGTTTCAGGTCATTCTGAGAACTTTTATTTCTTCACAAAAATAACACCATGGCAATTTTGCTGAAAACAACGTCAGGCCGGGTTAGTTCCATTCAAATCATGTAAGTTAGAGTCCAAAACAAGGGCAAAAGTGTTTGGAAAAGTAGATACGTTGGAGACGTATCAACTCCCTCAAGCTTAAACCTTTGCTTGTCCGCAAGCAATTCAGTTGACAAACTGAAAGTGATAAAGAAAAACTTTTACAAACTCTGTTTGCTCTAGTTGTTGCAAATATGTAAAGACATCATTCAAGTTTTCAGCAAAGATTATGAACTAACCACATTCACAATAACATTTAGGTCTCATGTTAATTCATATCAATGGCATAATCAACTAGCGAGCAATAAAAATAAATCTTGGATGACAACACATTCTCAAAACAATCATAATATGATATAACTAGATGTTATCTCGCTAGCCCTTTCTGAGACCGCAAAACATAAATGCAGAGCACCTCTGAAGATCAAGGACTGACTAGACATTGTAATTCATGGTAAAAGAGATTCAGTCACAGTCATACTCAATGTAAATTAATAGCAATGCATGCAAATGACAGCGGTGCTCCCCAACTGGTGCTTTTTAATAAGAGGATGATGACTCAACATAAAAGTAAATAGATAGGCCCTTCGCAGAGGGAAGCAGGGATTTGCAGAGGTGCCAGAGCTCGAGTTTTGAAACAGAGATAAATAATATTTTGAGTGGCATACTTTCATTGTCAACATAACAACCAAGAGTTCTCGATATCTTCCATGCTATACACATGATAGGCGGTTCCCAAACAGAATGGTAAAGTTTATACTACCCCACCACCAACAAGCACACTCCACGGTTGGCCCGAAATAACGAGTACCGTCCATACCAACAACAGTCCTCGGGGAGTTTTGTTTGCAATTATTTTGATTTCATTTGAGCGTGGGACTGGAAATCCCGGTTACCAGCCATTTTCTCATGAATGATGAGCGGAGTCCACTCATCGTGAGAATAACCCACATAGCATGGAAGATATAGGCAGCCCTAGTTGATACATGAGCTATTCGAGCATACAAAACAGAATGTCATTTGAAGGTTTAGAGTTTGGCACATACAAATTTACTTGGAACGGCAGGTAAATACCACATATAGAAAGGTATGGTGGACTCATATGGAATAACTTTGGGGTTTATGGAAGTGGATGCACAAGCAGTATTCCCTCTTAGTACAAGTTAAGGCTAGAAAGAGACTGAGAAGCGACCAACTAGAGAGCGACAACAGTCATGTGCAAGCATGAGTAGAATATAATTCACCATGAACATAAATATCGTGGATGCTATGTTGATTTTGTTTCAACTACATGCGTGAACATGTGCCAAGTCAAATCACTCAAATCGTTCAAAGGAGGATACAACCCTATCATACCACATCACAACTATTTTAATAGCATGTTGGCACGCAAGGCAAACTATTATAAACTCCTAGCCGATTAAGCATGGCCTGAGAAACTATAATCTCTAATTGTCATTGCAAACATGTTTCATTCATAATAGGCTGAATAAGGAACGATGAACTAATCATAATTACAAAAAAATTAGGTCGAGTTCAACCAGCTTCTCTCATCTCAATTAGTCCATCATATATCGTCATTATTGCCTTTCACTCGCACGACCGAACTATGTGTATAATAATAATAGTGCACGTGCATTGGACTAAGCTGGAATCTTCAAGCATTTAATACAAGGGAGAAGACACGGTAATATGGCTCTTGGTTAAATGAACAATAATGCATATGAGAGCCACTCAACATTTTCATCACGGTCTTCTCCTCTTGACCCCAAGGAAAAGAAAAGAAATAAAACTATTTACACGGGAAAGCTCCCAACAAGCAAAGGAAGAACGAGAAATCTTTTTGGGTTTTCTTTTAATTACTACTACTACAGGCATGGAAAGTAAACTAGCTAAAAGCTACAACTAATTTTTTTTCTTTTTTTTTCTTAAGGTTTTTTTGACACACAAGAAGAAGGCTTAGAAAAGAAAAGAAACTAGCATGGATAGTACAATGGAAAAGTATGAGCACCGATGATAACCCACAAGTGTAGGGGATCGCAACAATTTTCGAGGGTAAAGTATTCAACCCAAATTTGTTGATTCGACACAAGGGGAGCCAAACAATACTCTTAAGTATTAGCAGCTGAGTTGTCAATTCAACCACACCTGGAAACTTAGTATCTGCAGCAAGATAGTTTAGTAGCAAAGTAATATGATAGTGGCGGTAGCAGCAATAAAAGTAACAATAGTGTTTTTGTAGTTTTTTTGATAGTAGCAACGGAAAAGTAAATAAGCAACAAGCAATATATGAAAAGCTCGTAGGCATTGGATCAGTGATGGGAAATTACGTCGGATGCAATTCATCATGTAGAAGTTGTAATCTTGGGTGACACAGAACTAGCTCCAGTTCATCAATGCAATGTAGGCATGTATTCCGAATATAGCCATACGTGCTTATGGAAAAGAACGTGCATGACATCTTTCGTCCTACCCTCCCGTGGCAGCGGGGTCCTATTGGAAACTAAGGGATATTAAGGCCTCCTTTTAATAGAGTACCGAACCAAAGCATTAACACATAGTGAATACATGGACTCCTCAAACTATGGTCATCACCGGGAGTGGTCCCGATTATTGTCACTTCCGGGTTGCCGGATCATAACACATAGTAGGTGACTATAGACTTGCAAGATAGGATCAAGAACACACATATATTCATGGAAACATAATAGGTTCAGATCTGAAATCATGGCACTCGGGCCCTAGTGACAAGCATTAAGCACAGCAAAGTCATAGCAACATCAATCTCAAAACATAGTGGATACTAGGGATCAAACCCTAACAAAACTAACTCAATTACATGATAGATCCCATCCAACCCATCACCGTCCAGCAAGCCTACGATGGAATTACTCACACACGGCGGTAAGCATCATGGAATTGGTGCTGGAGGAAGGTTGATGATGATGATGGCGACGATCTCCACTCTCCGGAGCCCCGAACGGACTCCAGATCAGCCCTCTCGAGAGAGATTAGGGTTTGGCGGCGGCTCTGTCTCGTGAAATGCGATAATTCCTTCTCCTTGATTTTTTCTCCCCGAAACGGAAGATATAGGATCTGGGGGTACGTCGGTGGAGCACCAGGGGGCCCATGAGGCAGGGGGCGCGCCCCCCACCCTCGTGGACTGGCCCAAGGCCCCTTGGTGTGGATCTTCCTGCATGTATTTTTTATATTTTCCAAAATAATTCTCGGTTGATTTTCAGGCGATTCCGAGAACTTTTTATTCTGCACAAAAACAACACCATGGCAGTTCTGCTGAAAACAGCATCAGTCCGGGTTAGTTCCATTCAAATCATGCAAGTTAGAGTCGAAAACAAGGGCAAAAGGGTTTGGAAAAGTAGATATGTCGGAGACGTATCAACTCCCCCAAGCTTAAACCATTGCTTGTCCTCAAGAAATTTAGTTAATAAACTGAAAGTGATAAAGAAAAACTTTGACAAACTCTGTTTGCTCTTGTTGTTGTAAATATGTAAGCTTTCATTCAGGTTTTCAACAAGATCATGAACTAACTACATTCACAATAACTTTCAGGTCTCAAGACTACTCATATCAATGGCATAATCAACTTGCGAGCAATAATAATAAACCTCGGATGACAACACTTTCTCAAAACAATCATGATATGATATAACATGATGGTATCTCGCTAGACCTTTTTGAGACCGCAAAACATAAATGCAGAGCACCTTTAAAGATCAAGGATTGACTAGACATTGTAATTCATGGTAAAAGAGATCCAGTCATGATCATACTCAATGCAAATTAATAGTAATACATACAACGAGAGTGGTGCTCTCCTACTAGTGCTCTTTGATAAGAGGATGATGACTCTGCATAAAAGTAAATAGATAGGCCCTTCGCAGAGGGAGGCAGGGATTTGTAGAGGTGCCAGAGCTCGATTTTTAAATAGAGATGAATAACATTTTGAGCGGTATACTTTCATTGTCAACATAAAAACCAAGAATCTCGATATCTCCCATGATACGCACATTATAGGTGGTTCCCAAACAGAATGGTAAAGTTTATACTCCCCCAACCACCAACAAGCACACTCCACAGCTAGCCCAAAACAACGGGTACCGTCCAAACCAGCAACAACCCTGGGGGAGTTTTGTTTAATTATTATGATTTTGAGCATGGGACTGGGCATCCCGATTACCAGCCATTTTCTCATGAATGATGAGCGGAGTCCACTCATCGTGAGAATAACCCACCTAGCATGGAAGATATAGATAACCCTAGTTTATACATAAGCTGTTCGAGCATACAAAACAGAATTTCATTCGAAGGTTTAGAGTTTGGCACATACAAATTTACTTGGAACGGCAGGTAAATACCGCATATAGGAAGGTATAGTGGACTCATATGGAATAACTTTGGGGTTTATGGAAGTGGATGCACAAGCAGTATTCCCGCTTAGTACAGGCGAATGCTAGAAAGAGACTGGGAAGCGACCAGCTAGAGAGCAACAACGGTCATGAACATGCATTAAAATTAATCAACAATGAATGCAAGCGTGAGTAGGATATACATCACCATGAACATAAATATCGTGAAGGCTATGTTGTTTTGTTTCAACTACATGCGTGAACATGTGCCAAGTCAAGTCACTTCAATCGTTCAAAAGAGGATACCACCCATCATACCACATCACAACCATTTTAATATCATGTTGGCACGCAAGATAGACCATTATAAACTCTCAGCTAATTAAGCATGGCATAAGCAGCTATGATCTCTAATTGTCATTGCAAGCATGTTTCATTCATAACAAGCTGAATCAGGAACGATGAGCTATCATATTTACAAAAACAAAAGAGGTTGAGTTCATACTAGCTTTTCTCATCTCAATTAGTTCATCATATATGATCCTTATTGCCTTTCACTCGCACGACCGAACGGTGTGTATAGAAATAATAGTGCACGTGCATTGGACTAAGCGGGAATCTGCAGGCATTTAATACAAGAGAGAAGACAAGGTAATATGGCTCAAGGTTAAATCAACAACAAAGCATATGAGAGCCACTAAGCATTTTAATCATGGTCTTCTACTCTTAACCCCTAAAGAAAAGAAAAGAAACTATTTACACGGGAAAGCTCCCAACAAGCAAAAGAAGAACGGGAAATCTTTTTGGGTTTTCATTTTTAACTACTACTACAAGCAAAGAGAGTAAACTAGCTAGAAGCTACAACTAATATTTTCTTTGTTTTTCTGGGTTTTTCTAGCACACAAGAAAAAGACTAAGAAAAAGAAATTGAAACTAAGAATGGATGGTACAGTGAAAGAGTGTGAACACCGACAACTAGAATAAGTGTGTGAACATGAATGTAAGTCAGTGAGAAACACGTACTCCCCCAAGCTTAGGCTTTTGGCCTAAGTTGGTATATGGCCACGGATCGTAGCCACTCCCTCTAGTGTACTGAGATGCATCCTCTGGGTGCCCCTGGTTGGCAAGCTCGTCCAGCTCCCACCCATAAACAGATTGACGGGAAGGATCAAGTGGTGGTTCTGGCTCAGGCTCTGAAGCTTGTGCCTGGCCTTGGTACTTGTAGAAGGCATCTGATGTAATGAGATACTTGCCTGTGGACGGATCAAACAAAGATGGTGCAGGCAAGGTAACAATTTCACAGTATATTTTATCAAATCTTAATTTATAATTAAGCTGCATATTCTTGTTTTTAACAATAAAATCATGAGCTACCATGCTCTTGTAGTCCAGATAAACAGGGGCAAGCAATTTTTCTTCCTTCTCATGATGCCTAATAGGTATATTAAAATATTCAGCAAGGCGAGAAGCAAAGATGCCTCCAAAGACGGGCCCCTTTGCGCGGTTCAGACTCAATCATTTGGCAACGACGGCGCCCAAACTAAAAGTTGTGTCTCGAAACAAAGCATGGCGTAAAATGATAATATCAGGGGCACTAAGATTCCCACTGTTCCCGCGACCAATTAAACATCTACTAGCAAATAAAGCAAAGTAGCGTAGAACAGGGAAGTGTATACTAGTGATTCTTGCCCCTGAAACTTGTCTCATTTCCCCTACAACTATCATGTCAATGAACCCTTCAACGTCTTCACGACGTGGTTCATCAAGTCTACCTCCAAAGGGTACTTTGCATATTTCACAAAAGTCTACCAGTGATATCTCCTTAATCACGTCATATAAACGAAACTCCGTCGTAGGTGGTGTTTTCCTAGAATGAAAATGAAAGCTTTGCGTGAAAATATTGGTGAGTAAGAGATACTGTTCTTTCTGGTCATTGAGGAAGTCGGTGAGGCCTGCATTATTTGCCAACCAGTAAAAGTCTTCGTAAATACCGGCGGACATCATGAAATTATTACAAGGCCATTCGCACGGTCGAACTTCCGCCATACGAGGAAGATTATACTTGGGCTTCTTATTTTCTTCTTTCTTCTTCTCCTCTGAACTCTTGCAAGAGGAGACCCTCAATAATCTTTTTAACATTTTCCTTTTCTGAAAATTTCTGATTTTTTTAGTAACTTCAAAATAAAGGTTAACCAAACTCAACAAGATTGATAGCAACAACTACTATAAGTGCCTAGAGGCTATATCATGCATTAGAAATACTTGGGACCAAGAAAATTTGACATGCAAGCTCAAGAACAAGGTCACCACAACAGCATATATTTGCAACAAATAAAGCACTAGAACAAAAACTAATTGGACCAATGGAGGAGTCACATACCAAGGAGCAATCTCCCCAAACAGTTTGGTGAATGGTGCTTTGAGCAAGGAGATCGAAAATGGGAGCAAGGTGAGCTAGAACTTGGGTTTGAGCTAGTTGGGTATTTTTTTGGGAGGAAAAAGAAGAGCACGGGTGCAGGAATAAGTGGAGGGGGCCCACGTGGGGCCCACGTGGCAGGGGGCGCCCTGGGCAGGGGGGCGCGCCCTGGACCCTTGTTGCCACGTGTTGGCTCCCCTCACTCTGTGTTCAGTGCCATATTTCCTCAAATATTCTAGAAAGAATCATATTTAATTTTCATGGCATTTGAAGAACTTTTATTTTCAGGATATATTTTTTATTGCGCGGATAAATCTGAAAACAGACAGAAAATACTATTTTTGCTTCATTTATCCTAATTAACAGAAAGTAAAAAGAGGGTACAGAAGGTTTGTGCTATCTAGATTCACCTATCCCATGTTCATTAAAAGAAATCCATTAACAAGGTTGATTAGGTCTTGTTAATAAACTCTTTCCGAGTAACATGAAACTGGAGAATTTTCGAATAACACTAGGTTACCTCAATGGGGATATGTATGTCCCCAACAATAAGAATGTCATATGCCTTCTGGATAGTAGGAATAGGAAACTCAAAACCTCCAATAGTGATAGTTGAAGTTTTTTCCAATATAATTGATACTGTGGACCTGAGGTTGTTTCCTCGGAAAGTGTACCGTATGCTCATTAGCATTGACATGAAATGTGACATTGCCTTCGTTGCAATCAATAACAGCCCCTTTTGTATTCAAAAAGGGTCTTCCAAGAATAATAGACATGCTATCGTCCTCGGGAATATCAAGGATAACAAAGTCCGTTAGAATAGTAACATTTGCAACTACAACAGGCACATCCTCACAAATACCGACAGGTATATCAGTTGATTTATCAGCCATTTGGAAAGATATTTCAGTAGGTGTCAACTTACTCAAGTCAAGTCTACGATATAAAGAGAGAGACATAACACTAACACCGGCTCCAAGATCACACAAAGCAGTTTTAACATAGTTTCTCTTAATGGAGCAAGGTATAGTAGGTACTCCTAGATCTCCTAATTTCTTAGGCATTCCACCCTCAAAAGTGTAATTAGCAAGCATGGTGGAAATTTCTACTTCAGGTATCTTTCTTTTGTTTGTCATAATGTCTTTCATATACTTGGCATAAGGATTTGTTTTAAGCACATCAGTCAAACACATACGCAAAAAGATAGGTCTAATCATTTCAGCGAAGCGCTCAAAATCCTCATCATCCTTTTTCTTGGATTGGTTTCGGAGGAAAAGGCATGGGTTTGTGAACCCATGGTTCTCTTTCCCTACCGTGCTTCCTAGCAACAAAGTCTCTCTTATCATAACGTTGATTCTTTGATTGTGGGTTATCAAGATTGACAGCATGCTCAATCTCTACATCATTATCATTGCTAGGTTGAGCATCATCATGAACATCATTATTAATATTATCACTAGGTTCATGTTCATTACCAGATTGTGTCTCAGCATCAGAAACATATATATCATTTGGATTCTCAGGCGTGTCAACTACAAGTTCACTAGAAGCATACAAAGTTCTATCATTTTTCTTTTTCTTCTTCTTAGAGGAACTAGGTGCATCTAAACTAGCTCTCTGAGAATCTTGCTCAATTCTCTTATGGTGGCCTTCAGGATACAGAGGTTCCTGAGTCACTTTACCACCTCTTGTTGCAACTCTAACATCATAATCATTATTCTTACCATTTAATTCATTGAGCAAATCGTTCTAAGCCTTAAGTACTTGTTCTACTTGAGTGGTGACCATGGATGCCTATTTACTAATAAGTTTCAGTTCACCTTTAGCACTAGACGGATAATCACTCAAGCGTTCAATCATATAAGCATTGTGTTGTAATTGTCTACCAACATAAGCATTGAAGTTCTCTTGTTTCACAATAAAATTGTCAAACTCATCTAAGCATTGGCTAGCAGACTTATAATGAGGAATATCACCTTCATCAAATCTATAGAGAGAATTTACCTTTACTACCTGTGTCGGGTTATCAAGACCATGTATTTCTTCAATAGGAGGTAAATTCTTAACATCTTCAGCTTTAATACCTGTTTCTTTCATAGATTTCTTTGCCTCTTTCATATCTTCAGGGCTGAGAAATAGAACACCTATTTTTTTCGGAGTGGGCTTAGGGGCTGGTTCAGGAAGTGTCCAATTATTTTCATTGGCCAGCATATTATTCAATATTAACTCACCTTGTTCAACTGTTCTTTCCCTGAAAACACAACCATCACAACTATCCAGGTGGTCTCTGGAAGCATTAGTTAGTCCATTATAAAAGATATCAAGTACATCATGCATCTCAAGAGGATGATCAGGCAAAGCATTAAGTAACTGGAGAAGCCTCCCCCAAGCTTGTGGGAGACTCTCTTCTTCAATTTGAGCAAAGTTATATATTTCCCGTAAGGCAGCTTGTTTCTTATGAGCGGGAAAATATTTAGCAGAGAAGTAATACATCATATCCTGGGGACTACGCACACAACCATGATCAAGAGAATTAAACCAAGTCTTAGCATCACCCTTTAACGAGAACGGAAATAGCTTAAGGATATAATAGTAACGGATATTTTCATCGTTGGTAAACAGGGTGGCTATATCATTCAACTTAGTAAGATGTGCCACAACAGTTTCAGACTCATAGCCATGGAAATGATCAGATTCAACCAAAGTAATTAACTCAGGATCAACAGAGAATTCATAATCCTTATCAGTAACAAAGATAGGTGAAGTATCAAAAGCAGGGTCATGTTTCATTCTAGCATTCAAGGACTTTTCTTTCAATTTAGCTAATAACTTCTTAAGATCATATCTATCATTGCAAGCAAGAAAGTCTCTAGGACTTTCTTCATCCATAACATAACCCTCAGGCACAACAGGCAATTCATATCTATTGGGAGTAGTTTCATCATCACTTTCATAAATATCATCATATTCAACATTTGCACTCTCCCTAACCTTAGCAATTTGTTCATCTAGAAATTCACCTAGTGGCACAGTATCATGCATTGAGATAGTTTCATCATACATAGCAGAAGTAGCATCATCAAGAACATACGATATATCAGATTCAATAGCAGGAGTAGGTGTCGCAAGTTTACTCATAACAGAAGGAGAATCAAATGCAGAGCTAGATGGCAGTTCCTTACCTCCCTCGTAGTTGAGGGTAAGTTCTTGATTTTTGAGTCCTTCAGATTCATCATAGTGATCAGCAGATATAAATCGCAACTGACTTAAAGAATAGAGCTATGCTCCCCGGCAATGGCGCCAGAAAATAGTATTGATAACCCACAGGTGTAGTGGATCGCAAAATTTTTGAGGGTAAAGTATTCAACCCAAAATTATTGATTCGACACAAGGGGAGCCAAAGAATACTCTTAAGTATTAGCAGTTGAGTTGTCAATTCAACCACACCTGGAAACTTAGTATCTGCAGCAAGATAGTTTAGTAGCAAAGTAATATGATAGTGGCGGTAGCAGCAATAAAAGTAACGATAGTGTTTTTTGTAGTTTTTGTGATAGTAGCAATGGAAAAGTAAATAAGCAACAAGAAATATAGGTAAAGATCGTAGGCATTGGATCGGTGATGGGAAATTACGTCAGATGCAATTCATCATGTAGAAGTTATAACCTAGGGTGACACAGAACTAGCTCCAGTTCATCAATGCAATGTAGGCATGTATTCCGAATATAGTCATACGTGCTTATGGAAAAGAACTTGCATGACATCTTTTGTCCTACCCTCCCATGGCAGCGGGGTCCTATTGGAAACTAAGGGATATTAAGGCCTCCTTTTAATAGAGTACCGGACCAAAGCATTAACACATAGTGAATACATGAACTCTTCAAACTATGGTCATCACCGGGAGTGGTCCCGATTATTGTCACTTCGGGGTTGCCGGATCATAACACATAGTAGGTGACTATAGACTTGTAAGATAGGATCAAGAACACACATATATTCATGGAAACATAATAGGTTCAAATCTGAAATCATGGCACTCGGGCCCTATTGACAAGCATTAAGCATAGCAAAGTCATAGCAACATCAATCTCAGAACATAGTGGATACTAGGGATCAAACCCTAACAAAATTAACTCGATTACATGATAGATCCCATCCAACCCATCACCGTCCAGCAAGCCTACGATGGAATTACTCACACACGGCGGTGAGCATCATGGAATTGGTGATGGAGGAAGGTTGATGATGACGATGGCGACGATCTCCACTCTCCGAAGCCCCGAACGGACTCCAAATCAGCCCTCCCGAGAGAGATTAGGGCTTGGCAGCGGCTCCGTCTCGTGAAACGCGATAATACCTGCTCCCTGATTTTTTCTCCCCGAAACAGAAGATATAGGATCTGGGGGTACGTCGGTGGAGCACCAGGGGGCCCACGAGGCAAGGGGGCGTGCCCTGGGCAGGGGGCGTGCCTCCCACCCTCGTGGACTAACCCAAGGCCCCCTGCTGTGGATCTTCTTGCAGTTTTTTTTATATTTTCCAAAATAATTCTCCATTGATTTTCGGGCGATTCCGAGAACTTTTTATTCTGCACAAAAACAACACCATGGCAGTTCTGCTGAAAACAACGTTAGTCCGGTTAGTTCCATTCAAATCATGCAAGTTAGAGTCCAAAACAAGGGCAAAAGTGTTTGGAAAAGTAGATACGTTGGAGACGTATCAATCGACAACTAGAATGAGTGTGTAAACATGAATTTAATGTCGGTGGGAAATACGTACTTCCCCAAGCTTAGGCTTTTGGCCTAAGTTGGTCTATGGCCACGGATCAATGCTACTCTCTCCGGTGTACGGAGGAGTGTCCTCTGGGTGCCACTGGCCGGTGATCTCCTTTGGGCCCCACTGATAAACAGACTACCGATAAGGGTCAAGTGGTGGCTCCGGCTCAGGCTCTGGAACTTGTTCCAGGCTCCAGTATGCATAAACCGCTTGTGGTAAGATGAGGTACGTGCCTGAAAGTATGTTAAACAAAGAGGGTGCGGGCAAGGTAATAATCTCATAATACTTTTTTTTATCAAACATCAATTTAGACTTAAGCAACTTCATCTTATCTTTAAGAATAAAACCATGTGCTACCATACTCTTATAATCTAGAAAAATAGGGGCAGCAACTTCTCCTCCTTCTCATAACGCCTAATAGGTATCTTAAAGTGTTCAGCTAGGCATGAAGCAAAGATGCCTCCGAAGATGGGGCCCTTTGTACGATTCAAACTTAATCGTTTAGCAATAATAGCGCCTAAGCTAAAAGTGGTATCGCGAAACAAAGCATGGCGCAAAATGACAATATCAGGGGCACTAAGATTTCCACTAGTCCCGCGACCAATTAAGCATCTACTAGCAAATATCACAAGGTAACGTAGAACAGGAAAATGTCTACTAGTAATTCTTGCATCTGAAACTTTCCTCGTTTCCCCTACAACAATTGTATCAATAAACCCCTCCACATCATTACGATGTGGTTCCTCTATGCTGCCCACAAAGGGTATCTTACATACCTGACAAAGATCATATAGTGACATCTCCCTAACATCATCATATAAGTGAAACTCCACTGAAGGTGGTGATTTCTTAGCATGGAAATACAAATTTTGCATGAAAATATTAGTGAGTAGGAGATACTGTTCGCGCGGGTCATGGAGGAAGTCGGTGAGGCCTGCATTCTCAGCCAAGTAATAAAAATCATCATAAATTCCGGTGGCTCTCAAGAACTCATCACAAGGCTATTCACACGGCCAAACCTCCGCAATGCGAGGAAGATTGTATTTGGGATTTTTATTCTCCTCATCCCCCTTATCCTCTGAGCTTCGGCTCGAAGAGCCTATCAACAATCGCCTCAACATTTTCTTTCTCTGAAAAAAAAATCTGAAATTTTTAGTGACTCAAAATAAAAGTGAACCAAAATCAACAAGATTGATAGCAACTACTCCCTCAACTGCCAAGAGACTATATCATGCATCAGAAGTACTTGGGACCACATAAATTTGACATGCAAGCTCAAGAACATGGCCACCTAAGCAGCAAAAATTTGCAATAAATAAAGCACTAGAACAAAAAATAATTGGACCATTGGAGGAGTCACATACCGAAGAACAATCTCCCCAAACAGTTTTGTGAATGAAGCTTTGAGCAAGGAGATTGAAAATGGCAGCAAAACGAGCTAGAACACGGGTTTGATCCATTGGAGGATTTTTTCTAGAGGAAGACAAAGTGAGTGGGTGCAGGAATAAGTGGAGGGGTCCACGTGGGGCCCACGAGGCAGGGGGCGCGCCTTGGACCCTCGTGGCCAGGTGGTGTGGCCCCCTGGTATGTTCTTAGTGCCAATAATTCTTAAATATTCTATAAAAAATCATATTTCATTTTCGGGACATTTGGAGAACTTCTATTTTTGGGGTATTTTTATTGCAAGGATAATTCAAAAAACAAACAGAAAATACTATTTTTGCTTTATTTAATATAATTAACAAAAAGTAAAAGGAGGGTACAGAGAGTTGTGCTTTCTAATTTCAACCATCTCATGCTTATCAAAAGGAATCCACTAACAAGGTTGATCAAGTCTTGTTAACAAACTCTTTCCGAATAACATGAAACTGGAGAATTTTGGAATAACACTAGGTTACCTCAACGGTGATATGCATGGCCCCAACAATAAGAATATCATATTTCTTCTTGACAGTAGGAATAGGAAATTCAAAACCTGCTATAGTGATCGTCGAATTTTTTTCAATAGAATTGATACTGTGGACTTGAGGTTGTTTCCTCGGAAAGTGTACCATATGCTCATTAGCATTAACATGAAAAGTGCAATGGCCTTTGTTGCAGTCAATAAGAGCCCCTACAGTATTCAAAAAGGGTCTACCAAGGATAATCGACATACTATCGTCTTCGGGGATATCAAGAATAATAAAATCCGTTAAAATAATAACGTTTGCAACCACAACAGGCACATCCTCACAAATATCGACAGATATAGTAGTTGATTTATCGGCCATTTGCAAAGATATTTCTGTAGGTGTCAACTTATTCAAATCAAGTCTACGATATAAAGAGAGAGGCATGACAGTAACACCGGCTCCAAGATCACACAAAGCAGTTTTAACATAGTTTCTTTTAATGGAGCATGTGTATAGTTGGTACTCCTGGATCTCCTAGTTTCTTTGGTATTCCACCTTTAAAAGTATAATTGGCAAGCATGGTGGAGATTTCAACCTCTGATATCTTTCTTTTATTTGTAACTATATCTTTCATATACTTAGCGTAAGGATTTGTTCTAAGCATATAAGTCAAACGCATACGCAAGAAGATAGGTCTAATCATTTCAGCAAAGCGCTCAAAATCCTCATCATCCTTTTTCTTGGATGGTTTAGGAGGAAAAGGCATGGGTTTCTGAACCCATGGTTCTCTTTCTTTACCATGCTTCCTAGCAATGAAGTCTCTTTTATCATAACTTTGATTCTTTGATTGTGGGTTATCAAGATCAACAGCATGTTCAATCTCTACATCATTGTTATTGCTAGGTTGAGCATAAACATGAACATCATCATTAACATAATCACTAGGTTCATGTTCATTACCAGATTGTGTTTTAGCATCAGAATTAGAAATATCACTTGGATTCTCAAGTGTGTCAACAACAGGTTCACTAGAAGCATGCAAAGTCCTATCATTTTTCTTTTTCTTCTTCTTAGAAGGACTAGGTGTATCAACATTAGTTCTCTGAGAATCTTGCTCAATTCACTTAGGGTGGCCCTCAGGATACAAAGGTTCCTGAGTCATTCTCCCCCTCTAGTCATAACTCTAACACCATTATCATTTTTCTTATAATTTAATTCATTGAGAAAATCATTTTGTTCTTTAAGTACTTGTTCTGCCTGAGTGGTAACCATAGAAGCATGTTTACTAGTAAGTTTAAGGTCACCTTTAACTCTAGACATATAATCACTCAAGTGTTCAATCATATAAGCATTACGTTTCAATTGTCTACCAACATAAGCATTGAAGTTTTTCTTGTTTAACAATAAAATTATCAAACTCATCTAAGCATTGGCTAGCAGACTTATTATGAGGAACATCACATTCATCAACTTTATAGAGAGAATTTACCTTTACTACATGTGTCGGGTTATCAATACCAAGTATTTCTTCAATAGGTGGTAAATTCTTAGCATCTTCAGCTTTAATACCTTTTTCTTTCATAGATTTCTTTGCCTCTTGCATATCTTCAGGACGAAGAAATAGAATACCCCTTTTCTTCGGAGTTGGCTTAGGAGTTGGTTCAGGAAATTTCCAATTATTTTCATTACTCAACATATTATTCAATAGCAATTCAGCTTGATCAACAGTTCTTTCCCTGAAAACACAACTAGCACAACTATCCAGGTGGTCTCTGGAAGCATCAGTTAGTCCATTATAAAAGATATCAAGTATTTCATTTTTCTTGAGAGGATGATCAGGCAAAGCATTAAGTAATCGGAGAAGCCTCCCCCAAGCTTGTGGGAGACTCTCTTCTTCAATTTGCACAAAATTATATATTCCCCTTAAGGCAGCTTGTTTCTTATGAGCGGGGAAATATTTAGCAGAGAAGTAATAAATCATGTCCTGGGGACTACGCACAAAACCTGGATCAAGAGAATTAAACCATGTTTTAGCATCACCCTTTAATGAGAACGGAAATAACTTAAGGATATACTAGTAATGAATTTTTTCTCATTGGTGAATAGAGTGGCTATATCATTCAATTTTGTAAGATGTGCCACAACATTTTCAGATTCATAGCCATGGAAAGGATCAGATTCAACCAAAGTAATTAACTCAGGATCAACAGAGGAATCATAATCCTTATCAGAAATACAGATAGGTGAAGTAGCAATAGCAGGGTCATATTTAATTCTAGCATTCAAAGACTTTTCTTTCAGCTTAGCTAATAGTTTCTTAAGATCATATCTATCTTTGCAAGCTAAAAGATCTCTAGCAGTTTCTTCATCCATAACGTCACCCTGAGGCACAACATGCAATTCATATCTAGGGGCAGAATCTTCATCATCACTTTCATCAATATTATCAGTTTCAATAGTTTCATTCTATCTAGCCCTAGCAAGTTGTTCATCAAGAAATTCACCTAGTGGCACAATATCATCAAGCATAGAAGTGGTTTCATCATAAGTATCATGCATAGTAGAAGTGGCATCATCAAGAACATGCGACATATCAGATTCAATAGCAGATGTAGGTGTCGCAAATTTATTCATAATAGAAGGTGAATCAAGTGCAGAGCTAGATGGCAGTTCCTTACCTCCCCTCGTAGTTGAGGGAAAAATCTTGGTTTTTTCGTCTCTCAAGTTCTTCTTAGTGATCAACAGATATAAATCCCAAGTGACTCAAAGAATATAGCTATGCTCCCCGCCAACGGCGCCAGAAAATAGTCTTGATAACCCACAAGTATAGGGGATCGCAACAGTTTTCGAGGGTAGAGTATTCAAACCAAATCTATTGATTCGACGCAAGGGGAGCCAAAAAATATTCTCAAGTTTTAGCAGTTGAGTTGTCAATTCAACCACACCTAGAAGACTTAATATCTACAGCAAAGTATTTAGTAGAAAGTAGTATGGAGGTAACGGTAACGGTTGCAAAAGTAACAGTAGAAGTTTTGTAGCAATCATAACAGTGGCAACAGAAAAGTAACTAATCAAAGATCAATATGTGAAAGGCTCGTATGCATTGGATCAGTGATGGATAATTATGTCGGATGCGATTCCTCATGCAACAGTTATAACATAGGGTGACACAGAGATAGCTCTAGTTCATCAATTTAATGTTGGCTAGTATTCCGAATATAGTCATACGTGCTTATGGAAAAGAACTTGTGTGACATCTTTTGTCCTCCACTCCCGTGGCAGCGGGATCCTATTGGAAACTAAGGGATATTAAGGCCACCTTTTAATACAGTACTAGGCCAAAGCATTAACACTTTGTGAATACATGAACTCCTCAAACTACGGTCATCACCGGGAGTGGTCCCGATTATTGTCACTTCGGGGTTGCTGGATCATAACATATAGTAGGTGACTATTGACTTGCAAGATAGGATCAAGAACTCACATATATTCATGAAAACATAATAGGTTCAGATCTGAAATCATGGCACTCGGGCCCTAGTGACAAGCGTTAAGCATAGCAAAGTCATAGTAACATCAATCTTAGAACATAATGGATACTAGGGATCAAACCCTAACAAAACTAACTCGATTACATGGTAAATCTCATCCAACCAATCGCCGTCCAGCAAGCCTTTGATGCAATTACTCACGCACATCAGTGAGCATCATGAAATTGGTGATGGAGGAAGGTTAATGATGATTACGGCGATGAATTCCCCTCTTCGGAGCCCCGAACGGACTCCAGATCAGCCCTCCTGAGAGAGATTATGGCTTGACGGCGGCTTCGTATCGTAAAACGTGATGAATCCTTCTCTCTGATTTTTTCTCCCTGAATGTGAATATGGAGTTGGAGTTGAGGTCGGTGGAGCTCCAGGGGCACACGAGGCAGGGGGGCGCGCTAAAGGGGCCAGGCGCGCCCCCACCCTTGTGGGCAGGGTATGGGCCCCCTGGTGTGGATTCCTTCGCCAGTATTTTTTTGAAATTCCAGAAATATTTTTCGTGAAGTTTCAGGTCATTCCGAGAACTTTTATTTCTGCATAAAAATAACACCATGACAATTCAGCTAAAAACAGCGTCTGTCCGGGTTAGTTCCAGTCAAATCATGTAAGTTAGAGTCCAAAACAAGGGCAAAAGTGTTTGGAAAAGTAGATACATTGGAGACGTATCACTACCCGATCCTTCTTCCTCATACACAAATTTCGACGATGAGCTAAGGTTACGCCGATCTTCTCATCATATTGTTTCCCCTTAAACAACAAGCTTGATTCTGAGTTTGTGTCATATCTGTGGTTCCGTTAAACCTTGACTTCACCATTCCTTTTGCCTGATGTCGTCATTGTTTGAATGCATTCTCTTTGAAGCTCTTGACAAAATGTGTCCAATGCTATCACCTTGTTCACTTAATTGTGAAAACCCATGTTTACGGAGATCTCAAAGAATTGTTGTTGAGCCCGTTGGCCACAACCTCATCTTTTCCTTGCTGAAACTGTACGACTTATTTATAAGTTATTTCCGGTGGATCCTTGTCAATCCTAAGTCTGACCTTTACCTGTTGACCATGTCGATGCTATCCTGAAGCATGACTGTGGTACTCCAAACATCATTACGAACATTGGGAGCGCAATTGTAAATGTTTCTTGATCACTTATCCAAACACTATTGTATGGGTAGCATCTCGAATTTCCTCCCCCTTTACCTAAATGGTAATCTACTTACTATGATGTCATGGATATCATCCTCTACCTTTTCTTGGGAAGTTTATACTCCTGATATTTGTGTGTAAACACATTTTCCTTTCCATTGTTCTGATTAAATTGATAAACACATTTTCATTTCCATTGTTTTGTTTTAACCTTTCTTGTGATTTATAAGATCTAAGAAGTAATAATTCCCTGCTTATGTAAGCATCTCGGTGTACAACTCTGTCAGTAAGACCCTTTACTATTGTTGTTAACATTCCAGTAACCGCCGGTGGGCAAGAACTTTACCTAATGGCCCGCCTTGTTTCAATGAGCATGGAAAATTTGTTCTCTTTGTCCCTCGCCCTTGGTACCAACGTTGTTGCCAACATAACTAATAGGCTATCCTCTAACTTTCCTTGCCACCCTGACCGTGCAAGAGGTCAGCGCCCGCCCTTCCTACCTTTAACCCACATGGTGGGCCCATAACCCATAGTTCCACAAGATCGAAACCTGACTATCCTGTACACCCATGTTCCCAAGGTTAGTCCTCACGCTTGGTCTCCTATGTTGATCATGAGCCACCTTCCTAGAAATGTTCTATTCTGGTTTCAGCCGCAATACTTATTCTGTTGGTCTCAACCCCTTTTTCACACTCTGTTCAAGTATCAATGGTTTGTCCATTCGCTTGAAACTTCCTATTGTACCTTCGTACTTTTCTCTCGATGTTTTATTAAGTTTCAACTCGAGTGATACTTCTGCCTCATTTGCTGATTTGTTCACCAGATAATTATCCCTATACGGGTCAGTTCTCCCGAAGTTACCCTTACTTCCCCACTTAAATCTTGGGACAAGATTTCTTGTAGTGGAGGAGATTTGTAACTCCCCAGGTGTCATGCTACAGTAACCTCATGCCAATGATGCCTTGTCACCATGTTTAGAAAGCTTAAGTGCCACTTCATAAAAACCAAAGGAACCAAAGCCAAATTCAAATTTAAATTACAAGATAAATTTTCATTTCTTTGAGCTGTCAAACAAAAATGTTCATCGGGCTGCAAATATTCACTAACTAATTTTTATGAATAACCGAACAATAATTGAGTTATTAAAATGCTGTTAATCTAGTTAAAACAGATCCAGCAGCCATTTAACCAACCTTTTCAATTTGTAAATATGCTTACACATTTCTTTCTACCCCAAAACTTTATGTGCCAACCCAGAATATCGCCCTGTATTTTTTAGCCAAGTTTCGTATTTTTACAAAAATCCATTTGGTGGTTCAACCTAGCAGAAAATAGCACGGAAAATAGAAAACAGAAAATTAAAAGAAAATGAAAAGGAAAACGATTGCTGGGCTGGGCCTTGAGTGCACACTGCACTACCGGTCTAGCCCAGCCACCCCTCCTTCCTCTGCTAGAGAGAAGGAGGGGAGCCGTGGCGGCCATCCATCGGCCATGGTTGCGCCATCCTTGCATGGCGAACATCGTCAACCTCCCCGGCGTCCTATAAGGCCTCACGCGACCCCGCGTCAAACCCTAGCCCCCACTCCCTCCTCCCTCGCGTCGTTTGCTCTTTGCCTGCTCACACCCGAGCGACATGGTCGTCACACTCGTCGTTGATCCCATGGCCACCGGCCGTCCCTCGTCGCTCCAGCACACCCAGGAACCTCTCCACGGTCGTATCCTTCGTCTCTGTCGAATAACCCGAGCTGGGAGGCCCCGTGCACTCGCCATTGCCATCGTCTTCGCCCATGGCCGCCGCATTTTGTCGTCGAATTCTTTGTGTCCAGCCACCCCCGCGCTCCCCGACCATGTCCAAAAGCTCCGAGGTCAGCTCCTCTGTCGATTCCCATCCTTTCCCCCTTTGATACGTCACCATAGACGTCACCTTAAGCTTGTCCATGTCCGTACCCGTGTTGTATGCATCCTACTGCCTGCTTGCGTTGTGCTCACCGCGCCCACGACCCACGACCTGGCCGCGCCCCGTGCACGCCGTTGGTCGTGGTCTGTGCCCTCGCCTCACGCCATGGCGCCCCGTGCGCGCCTCGCCGGCCGTCCCTTGGCCGCACCCCATCGCTCCCGCCGTTGTGCGTTGCACCCGCCTTGCCCTGGTCGCGTGCCTGTGCTCTCCGCTGCTCCCGCACTCGCGCTGCTGCTTTCTCTCCTTATGGTGGTGCGGCTGCGCTGCTGTTGCTGCTCGACTACGGCTGCTGCTACTACTAGCCATGGTCGTGGCCATGGTCGAGCAGCCGTGCATGTGTGTGTGCGTGTGGTGCGTGCGTGCAGTGTGTGTGTGTGCGGTGTGTGCATGAAGTGTGTGTGTGCGCTGAGTGTGTGGTCGCGCCCTCCTCCGTCATCCCCCGCCTTCGGCCGGCCTCGCCGTGCCGCCGCTGCCGCTCCCTGCTACTGCTCTGCTCGCTGAACTATGCTCCTCCTCCTCTGCTACAGTAACATTCCGTTACTGTAGCGGTAGCCAACTTTGCAACTATTAAACTTACTAGCCCTCTTGACTGCCCCTAAACATCAACTAAACAAAAGTTAATATGAGCAAAATTCATGTGGGTAGGAAGTACACTTGACAAACTTCATTTTACCCCACTGGACCAAATTCATTTGATGTGCAGATTAAATCCTATGAAATTCACAAAATGCTAAGTTCTGTTAGCTGAAAATCTGAAAAACAGCTTTATTTTCGTTGGGATTAGTTCTTGTTTGTATATCCTAATTCTATTTTTTTATTAAATTCCTACTTTGAAGCTGTCGCACAACTTCTTATTTATGTGGGAGCCATAAATGTCTTGATCATATTCGTTGTAATGTTCGTAAATGGCTCAGAATGGTCTAAAGATAAGAATTATCGGACTTGAACCCTCACAACTTATAAAGTCGACGGATTTTCCTTTTACTAGAAATTTAAATGGAATCTTAAAATGGCCCCTTACATTTCGGCAAAGCGTAAAGGAATAAGGAGGTAAAGAGTACATATGTTGAGCTACTAAGGAAGTAATAACCCCTAAATAAGCTAGAGCAAGACCTAACCTAAAATGAATCGCACCCCCTCCGATTCATCTATCTGAAAACAGGAAACACCGGGGATACTTTCCCGGATGTTACCCCCCTTCGTCGGTATCGTGTAGCACCGCGTTAGCGCACCCTAGCACTGTGATACGTCTCCAACGTATCTATAATTTTTTATTGTTCCATGCTATTATTTATGAAGTCTTCGATGTTTAATGGGCTTCATCATTCACTTTTATATCATTTTTGGGACTAACCTACTAACCCAAAGGCCCAATCCTGATTGCTGTTTTTTTTGCCTATTTCAGGGTTTTGCAGAAAAGGGATTTCAAACGGAGTCCAAATGGAATGAAACCTTCGCGAGAGATATTTTTGGAGGAAATCACGCTCGGGAATCTTCGGGACCAAGTCAGGGGACGGAGGGCCAGCCCTCAAGGGTGGGGGGCGCGCCCCCCTTCCCAGGGCGCGCCCCCGTGCCTCGAGGCTGGCCCACACGGCCCCCGGTGCCCTCCTTCTTCCTATATATACCTACGTACCCCAAAAACTCCAAACACAGAGAGAAAACCCTAATTCCACCGCCGTAGCTTCTGTCCCCGTGGAGATCCCATCTTGGAGCCTGTTCCGGGAGGGGGATCCATCACGGAGGCCTTCATCATCATCATCATCGCCCTCACCATGAGTTGTGAGTAGTTTACCACAGACCTTCGGGTCCATAGCTAGTATCTAGATGGCTTCTTCTCTCTCTCTGGATCTCAATACAAAGTTCTCCTCGGTCTTTGAGGAGATCTATTCGATGCAATCTCTTTTTGCGGTGTGTTTGTCGAGATCCGATGAATTGTGAGTTCATGATCAAGGTTATCTATGAAAGATATTTGGTTCTTCTCTAAACTTTTTATGTGTTCTCATAATATCCTTGCAAGTCTCTTCGAATTATTGGTTTGGTTTGGCCTACTAGATCTATAGTTCTTGCAATGGGAGAAGTGCTTGGCTTGGGGTTCAATCTTGCGGTGTCCTTTCCCAGTGATAGTAGGGGCAGCAAGGCACGTATTGTATTGTTGCCATCGAGGATAAAAAGATGGGGTTTTCATCATATTGCTTGAGTTTATCCCTCTACATCATGTCATCTTGCTTAAGGCATTACTCTGTCCGTATGAACTCAATACACTAGATGCATGCTGGATAGCGGTCGATGTGTGGAGTAATAGTAGTAGATGCTGGCAGGAGTCGGTCTACTTGTCTCGGACGTGATGCCTATATACAATGATCATGCCTAGATAGTCTCATAATTATTCGCTTTTCTATCAATTGCTCGACAGTAATTTGTTTACCCGCCGTAGAATACCGCTATCATGAGAGAAGCCACTAGAGAAAACTATGGCCCCCGGGTCTGTTCTCAACATATCAATCTACATCTACTTTACTTTTATTGCTTTTTATTTTCTGTTTTATTAAACCAAAAATACCGAAAATATAATTATCATCTCTATCAGATCTCACTTTCGTAAGTGACCGTAAAGGGATTGACAACCCTGTCGGTGTACTAAGGTAGGGGTACCTCAGTACCCCAACTTGTGCACGGGCAGTTGCAGCTTCCCGCGGCAGGGTTTACCGCGTGCTCGCCGAAGACCTTCCTGCTCCTTATTAAACCATTCAAAAACAAAGTATACAGGACAGAAGATCAAGACCCCGGCGAGAGGAGCTTGCCGGGAAGGCCGGACCAGGCTCAGAACTACTCCACTAGCACAAGACCCTGGCAAGAGGAACTTGCCAGGGAGACTAGAAGATTCCATCATAGAAGACCCGGCAAGGGCCCGGGGAGCGGCAAGCTCCCGGGCCCGGCAAGATCAAGGCCCCGGCAAGGTGCTTGCCGGGAAGGCTGCGCTGTGTGCCCGCGCTCCAGCTCATCGGCCCACGTGTCGCCCTGGGGCCTATCCAGGGACGCGTGGCGGATGGCTGTGCAGCCTAGGGGGACACGGCGGCACTCCACGGTGGTGGATCCATCGCCGTGGCGGACGGAGACGCAAGGGCGGGAGCTTTTGGGGGCGACGGCGACGGGCATTAAATGCCCTTGTCCCCCACTGTTAAAGTAGGTATAGACCACTGTTCTGTACTGTAGCTCCACTGTTCCCGCACTGTTACAACTACCACCTCTTTTACATTTTTACCCCTTTCTCCTACGTTGACACCTGTCGGTGACCCCTTTGCACTATAAAAGGAGGCCCATGCACAACGTGGAGGGGGTTCGGAACCTAGATCACTCTCACGCTCGGTGTAGCTGCTTCTTCAAGCTCCCGAACGCTCCAACTCAATACACAACCAAGCAGGAGTAGGGTTTTACGCGTCTACCGCGGCCCGAACCTGGGTAAAACTGCCCGCGTGCTCGCTACGATCTGCTCTTTGTGCTCCCTCCGCCCTCATACCGCACAGACAAGGGGCTCCGGTCCCATAGGTGTTCGTGGCGGACAGTTTCCCCCGACATTTTTGGCGCGCCAGGTAGGGGGCGTCGAGGTTGTGCAAACCTGATCCGGCGTTCGCGCGGGCGCATTCTTCATCAACCTCTCCGAATTCATCAACTTCATCAGCAACAGCTCCATGGCCCCGAAGAAGAAGGCTTCGGAGGTCGGAGGCCCGTCTGCGTCTCACCCGCCGCCACCAGAGCCAACGGTGGGCGGGGGAGACGCCGTCGGAAGGGTGGTTGCCGGCGAGGACACTCACGGCGCCACCAGATCCAAGAATAGGACGGACGACACCTCGGTCTCCGTGGACGCACCGCGTCCCTCTCAGCACACAACGACCCAGCAGCGCCATACCACGGGAGGTGGTATCCGCTTGCTGGGGCAAGGCCAAACCGGAGGCTCGCGGGACGCCCCGGACCCCCGTCCGGGCACAAGCAAAGCGAAGGCGCCGGCGCGGGACCCCGCTCCTTCTAACGTCGTTAGAAGTCTGAGTGTATCCCGCTCCTCGCACCGTTCGCCCGCGTTCCCCTCCACTCCAGCGGAAGCGCTCGCAAGAGCGCAACTGCTCCTCGACTTCCCTCCAGCGGCCGACAAGGCCGAGGAATGGAGAGCCACCATCCGGAGCCTTATAGACTTCGCCAACAACGATTCTCCACAGCAGCCGTCGACCTCGCGGCCGCGGCAAGCTGAGAAGACGAAGGCTGACGGCGACAAGACTGCCGGGGGTGCGACAAGCGCGCACTCCCCGTAGCGAAAGCAGAAGACGCCGCCCCGCCGGAACAACGCCGATGCTGGCTCCACAGCCTCGTCGGACCCGCGGGCCCGTCGGGACCAGCGCCAGGTCCTCGACGACCGGCGAGAAGAAGACGCTCGGACCACAATCGAGCGCCGCCGAGAAGCTCGGCGACAATCAGATAAGAGAGCTGGGAACACTGCCGACGCGCACGCGCCCGGTGAGCCAGGCGACTTGCCGTACGCGGCAGGCTGCCCTGCGTTCACCCGCGAGCTGCGGCGCGTCCAGTGGCCCAGCATGAAGAATTTTAAGCCCGACGTACCGGAGAAGTACGACGGCAAGACGCACCCCTCGGAGTTTCTCAGCGTTTACACCATCGCAGTGCAAGCTGCCGGGGGGCGCGACGAGAAGATCTTGGCTAATTACTTCCCGCTCGTGCTAAAGCCGAACGTTCGTTCGTGGCTCATGCACTTGCCGGAAGGTTCCATCTCTTCTTGGGCCGACCTTTGCCACCAGTTTGTTGGCGCCTTCACCGGCGGCCACAAACCCCACGGCCAGGAGAGCGATCTCCACATCTTGGCCCAGAAGGAAGGCGAGACCCTGCGCAAGTATATCCAACGCTTCAGCCGGGTGCAGCACAACATCCCTGACGTTCACCCTGCCGCGGTTATCAGCGCGTTCCATCAGAACGTGCATAACCGCCGCATGCGTGAAGAGATGGCGATGACGAAGATTCGGGACGTCAGCGAGCTCTACGCTCTTGCTGACAAGTGCGCACGCGCAGAAGAGGGGAGGAGACTCCCCGGGGAGGATGCTAGCGCAGGAGGAAGCGACAGCGACGACGCCGCCCCGGCAAAGAAGAGCCGGCGGCGGAACAACAGAAGGAAGGGCAAGAAAGAGGTGCTTGCCGTCGAGAAGTCCGGCAAGGAGGCCCCCGCCAAGCAAACGCAGGCCGGCGGCTCCGGCAAGGAGCCCGCCCCTGCAGCGGCGGCCGACAAGCCGGGCAGCTCCGACAAGCAATACTGTAAGATCCACCGCACCAAGGGTCACGATC
Source organism: Secale cereale (assembly GCA_902687465.1). Taxonomy (NCBI): domain Eukaryota; kingdom Viridiplantae; phylum Streptophyta; class Magnoliopsida; order Poales; family Poaceae; genus Secale; species Secale cereale. The sequence continues at coordinate 339,819,526 of LR738714.1, forward strand.
TCTCCAACTGCAAACGCGTCGAATATCTCGTCGAGCAGCAGAAAGCTGAGTACGAGAGGCGCGACAAGGAGAAGGCCCAAGGTGGCGGGAAAGAGCCCAGCAAGAAGCGGCCATTCAATGGCCGGGGAGGACGCCGCGGCAAGGCCAAGCAGCGGCAAGGAGATCGACCTCCCCGGGGCCGCGACAAGGACGAAGAAGACGATGACGAAGACATGGAGGACGAGGATAACAGCGAGCAGGAGTTCCATAAGGCCACGGAGGTCCTGTGCGTCGACGGTGGCGCCTCTCTGCACACCTCCCACCGCCAACTCAAGCAGTGGGTGCGTGAGGTCAACGCAGCGGAGCCGCCCGTGGAGTCGCGCAGGCTCCTCAAATGGTCCAGCACGCCCATCATTTTTGATCTTGAGGATCACCCTGACCGCACCACTGCGGTCGGGTGCTTGCCAATGCTGGTTTCTCCCACCATCCGCAACCTCAAGGTCACCAAAATGTTGGTTGACGGCGGGGCCGGGCTGAACTTGATCTCCTCTGCTGTGATCAAGAAACTCCAGATTCAAGATGGCGAGCTCGAAGAAACCGGTTCATTCCAAGGAATCAACCCGGGAAGGAGCAAGCCCAAGGGAAAGATTACTCTGCCGGTGACCTTTGGCGGGGAGCTCAACTTCAGGACCGAGCGCATCACTTTCGACGTTGCCGATATTCCATTGCCCTACAATGGAATACTTGGCCGTCCTGCCCTCGCCAAGTTCATGGCAGCTTCCCATTATGCTTACAATGTACTGAAGATGCCGGGGCCGATAAGCGTCATCACTGTCCACGGCGACAAGAAGGACGCGCTTATCTGCGCCGACAAGATCTACCGGGAAGCAGCAGCTGCAGCCGAGAAGGATACTCTTGCCGCTGAAGCTCCCGGGGGGAAGAAGACGAAGACCAAGTCCGGCAAGTGCTCTGGGACCCACTCCGGCAACCGCACCTCTTCGGAGTGCTGCGCTGCCGTCGAGGACGTTCCATCGAGCTCCACCGGCAAGAGTAAGAAAGGAATGGCCGCTCCTCCGGCAACCAAGAAGGTGTCCGCCAAGGAGGACGGCACTGGTGGTACCTTCACCATCAGCGCCACCCTTGACAGCAAATAGGAAAGCGCGCTCGTTGCCTTCCTGCGGGCGAATGTCGATGTGTTTGCCTGGCAACCATCTGACATCCCCGGTGTTCCCAGGAAGGTAATTGAGCACAAGCTTGCTGTCTGTCCTCATGCGCGGCCCATCAAGCAGAAAGTGAGGAAGCAAGCCGTGGAGCGCCAAGAGTTCATCAACGAAGAAATCAAGAAACTAGAGGCAGCAGGTCTAGTTAGAGGTGTGATCCATCCGACGTGGTTGGCAAATCCAGTCGTCGTGCGCAAGGCCAACGGGAAGTGGAGACTGTGTATAGACTTCACCGATGTGAATAAAGCATGTCCCAAGGATCCCTTCCCTTTGCCGCGCATTGACCAGATCGTTGACTCCACTGCCGGATGTGAGCTACTCTGTTTTCTTGATGCATACTCAGGCTATCACCAGATTTTCATGGCCAAGGAAGATGAAGAGAAGACTGCATTTATCACTCCATGTGGCACTTATTGCTTCATCCGCATGCCATTTGGATTGAAGAATGCAGGCTCAACCTTTGCAAGGGTAGTATACACTGCTTTTGAGCCACAGATCCACAGAAATGTAGAGGCTTACATGGATGACATCGTGGTAAAGAGCAAGAGCAAAGAAACCTTGGTCCAAGATCTAGAAGAAACATTTCAGAACCTGCGGAAGATACAGCTCAAGTTGAACCCCGAGAAGTGCGTCTTTGGAGTCCCCTCCGGCAAGCTTCTCGGGTTCTTTGTGTCACAGAGGGGGATTGAAGCCAACCCCGACAAGATTAAAGCCATTGAGCAGATAGAGGCCCCAAAGCGCGTCAAGGATGTCAGGAGGCTTGCAGGTTGCGTGGCCGCCCTCAGTAGGTTCATTTCAAAGTCTGCAGAACGCGCCCTACCTTTCTTCAAAATCTTGAAGAAGGCAGGTCCCATGAAGTGGACTCCGGAAGCGGAGGCTGCGCTGCAGGATTTGAAACGGTACCTGTCCTCCACTCCAATACTTGTCGCACCTAGACCACAGGAAAAGTTGTTGCTATACCTAGCAGCAACCAACCAGGTGGTTAGTGCTGCGTTAGTAGCGGAGAGGGAGTCCGACGAGGAGTCAGCACCACCGGCAAGTGAATCCAGCGACAAGCAGGGGGCTGACCCGACGAGCTTTGGCCCCGGCAAGGAAGGCTCTGCGCAGGAACAAGATGAGGTGCGGAAGAAGATGGTGCAGCGCCCAGTGTACTTTGTGAGTTCCCTTCTCCAGGGGGCTAGGTCAAGGTACTCTGGTGTGCAAAAGTTGCTTTTCGGCCTCCTCATGGCCTCGAGAAAGCTGCGCCACTACTTCCAAGCCCATGAGATAACAGTGGTCACTCGCTTTCCGCTGAAGAGGATATTGCACAATCCGGAAGCAACAGGCAGGATCGTTGAGTGGGCACTGGAGCTGTCAAGCTTTGGACTCAAATTTGAAAGTACTTCAACCATACAGAGCCGAGCTTTGGCAGAATTCATAGCTGAGTGGACCCCAACGCCCGACGAGGAAGTTCAAGAAACAAGTGCACCCGTACAAGAAGCGACCAGTGAATGGGTAATGTATTTTGATGGTGCCTTCTCGCTGCAAGGCGCCGGTGCTGGCGTGGTTCTCATCGCGCCCACCGGAGAGCACCTCAAATATGTTATCCAAATGCACTTTCCCAGGGAACAAGCGACAAACAACACTGCTGAATATGAAGGCTTGCTCGCCGGCCTCAGGATTGCGGCCGAACTTGGGATCAGGAAGCTGATTGTACGAGGAGATTCTCAGTTGGTGGTCCGACAAGTTAACAAGAGCTATCAGAGCCCTTTGATGGAAGCCTATGTAGATGAAGTGAGAAAGCTTGAAGAGCACTTTGAAGGTCTGCAGATGGAGCACGTCCCAAGAGCTCAGAATGAAATTGCAGATGGCCTTTCAAAGTGTGCTGCGATGAAGTTACCTGTGGAACCAGGGACCTTCTTGCTCAAGCTGACTCAACCATCCGTTACACCATCAATTGGGCAGTCCAAGAAAAGGAAGTTGGTCTCCGGCGACTACCTGCCGGCGGATCTTCCTGAAACCGCCGCCAAGGTCCCCAAGATCAACAACTACAACGCTGAGGAACAGATTGCTCCTGCAGATCCTCGGGTCTGTACAGTTGAAGCAAGCGTTCCCGACAAGCCTCGCCCCGGCGAGCTTGCCGGGGGACCGTCAGCTCCGGCAGAACCAGAGGTCCTTGCCGTAGAAGCTGAGGTTCCCGCAGCGGCCCTCGAGCCTTTAGTCCTTGCCGTCGAGCCTCGAGCTCCGGCATGGGCGCAGCAGATAGTCCGTTTTCTGCAAACTGGAGAACATCCCGACGACCCTCAAGAGATAGAGAAGATAACCAGGCAGTCAAGTATGTACCAGTTCGTGGATAACGAGCTGTACAGAAGAAGACTCAATGGTGTCAGGTTAAAGTGCATCTCCAGGGAAGATGGACAGAAGCTGTTGGCAGAAATACACGGAGGCATATGCGGCCACCACATTGGCGCAAGGGCGCTTGCCGGGAAAGCTTTCCGGCAAGGGTTCTTTTGGCAAGAAGCCCTCCAAGATGCAACTGCACTAGTAACCAAGTGTGAAGCGTGCCAGTTCCATGCAAAGCAGATTCATCAGCCAGCTCAAGCTCTCCAAACAATCCCTTTGTCCTGGCCCTTCTCGGTCTGGGGCCTCGATATCCTCGGCCCCTTTCCCCGAGCCGTCGGGGGCTTTGAGTACTTGTACGTTGCAATCGACAAGTTCACAAAGTGGCCAGAAGTGGAGCCAGTGAGAAAGGTGACAGCACAGTCAGCAGTCAGGTTCTTCAGGTCGATTGTTTGCCGTTTCGGGGTCCCTAACCGGATCATCACCGACAACGGTACGCAATTCACTAGTCGCACCTTCATGCAGTACGTCCAAGACCTTGGCGCCAAGGTCTGTTTCGCTTCTGTTGCTCACCCGAGGAGCAACGGTCAAGCGGAGAGGGCAAACGATGAAGTGCTGCGCGGACTCAAGACAAGGACCTTTGACAGGCTGCGCAAGTATGGAAGAAATTGGATAGAGGAGCTACCGGCGGCTCTTTGGTCAATCAGAACGACACCAAGTCGAGCCACCGGACAGACACCCTTTGCTCTAGTCTATGGAGCAGAGGCAGTTCTCCCCACGGAACTTGTATACGGATCTCCTCGAGTGCTCGCTTATGATGAGCTCGAGCAAGAGCAACTGCGGCAAGATGACGCATTGCTCCTCGAGGAGGGACGTCTCCAGGCTGCTGTACGAGCTGCTCGATACCAGCAAGCTTTGCGCCGCTACCATAGCCGCAAAGTCAAGGCCAGGAGTCTCGAGGAAGGCGACCTTGTTCTTCGGCGTGTTCAGTCCGCCAAGAATTCCAACAAGTTGACGCCAAAGTGGGAAGGCCCTTATCGGGTGAGACAAGTTACGAGGCCCGGCGCTGTCCGCCTCGAGACCGAAGAAGGCTTACCGGTGAGCAACTCCTGGAACATAGAGCATCTTCGCAAGTTTCACCCATAAGGCGCGGTTGCCGTGATCCTCTCCGGCAACACCTTTTGTACAAGCTTTGCCGCTGTTGCATGTAACCCTTTGTACAAAGCCGGGCGCAGACCCCGTGCATCAGTAAAGTTTCTGTGTTTCTCGCACCAATTGCCTTTTTGCATGCTTCTATTTGCTATTTGCATGTTTTGTCTGGCATTTGGCGCAACACCCAAGTAAACGGTAAGCATTAGCACGCCGAAAGGCCATATATTTGTTTCCCTCTCCCTTTTCTTTCCTCTTAAACAGAAGGAACGTTCCTCGCACACAAGTTTGCCGGGGGGGAAGGAGGTGGAGGAGGAACCAAGTGTTGTTCAAGAAAGAGAAGCCTTACCGGAAAGCAAGCAATATAAGCAAGCAACATATGAAAGATAAGTTGTTAGAGTTTGACCAGTTCAAATTTTAAATTTTAGTTGTCTTCCTTGAACAATCACACTTTGTATGGAAAACCTGTGCGCGGAGGAACCTACCCGTAGCTTGCCGCACCCTTATCTTGTTTTCGAGTTCGCTCAACGATTTAAGTGAGCTGCGACAAGTGTCGCGCCCTTGTTTCGATTCCGAGTACGCTCAGCAAGCTAAGTGCGTTGCGACTAGCCGCGGCGAGGTTGCTTGCCGGTAAGACCTTGGCCAGCAGGCTGCTTCGAGTCCAGCACTCAGCGCTCGCGGCAAAGGCCCCTTGCCGGCAAGCTCCCCGGAAGCGTAGGGTGAAAAACGTACAAAGTCAAGGATTAAGACAAGGAAGATAACATTGCACTACTCGATCAAAATGAGATAAATATCTTACAAAGGATAACTTGTCGCAAAGGACTAATGAGTTCATAACATAATGTGCAGCAGTAAAAAGATAAAGATAATGGAGGCCTAATCTACGCGGTCGCCCTCCTTCCTCCCGAGATTAGCCACCTTGGCGATGATGTGGGCGACCTGCTCCTTCAGGGCCTCCGTGTTCGCATCAGCAGGCAAGCTGCGAAGAACGTTGGTGAGATTGATCCCCGGGTTGCGGTACACGATCTTCGTCAGCACCCGCTCCAGAGTTCCCGCGCAGAGCAGGCGTGACTCCTCGGCCAGCCGCGCGGGGATTTGGTTCCGGAGACCTGCCAGGGCCGGCGCGATCCCTCTGAAGAAGAGGCTGAGCTTGGCGCTGTGCGGGAGGTCCGGATCCGGCGAGTAGATGAGATGTTCAACCTTCAGCGCCAGCAGCTCCTGGTCAATGTTGGACGCAGAAGAAACCAAGTCTTCAGTCCATACCTTAATGGTCTGGCGGAAGAGCTCGGATGCTTTGTTGACGCTGTCCACCAAGGTCCGCTCCTTGCGGAGCTCCTCCTTCAGCTTGTTCTCCTGAGCCCGGGCAGCGTCGAGTGAATCCTTCAGAGTAGTGACCTTCAGCTCCAGGTCCTCAATGGAGTCCTTGGCGGCCTTCAACTCGTCGCCCCTCTTGGATAGGCTCACCTAGAGCTCTGAATTCGTGTGGGCGTCCTTCTCGCGTTCCGTGATGAGCGCGGCAACCTTCTCCGCGCTCACCTTCAGCGCCTTCTCCAGCTGCTCAACCTTGGCGGCGAGCTCCTTCTTGGCGTCTTCCGCGGCAACCGCGGCGGCTTTCGCCTCCTTCAACTCCCCGCCAAGGGCCGCCTCGCGAGCGGCAAGGTCCTCTTCGTGGGAGTCGAGATGGACCTTCCGCTGCGTGAGCTCTCCTTCTCGCCGGGACATCTCTACCCCGGCGAGCCGCTGCCGTTCCTCGGCTTCGGCCTTTTCCAGCACCCATTCCTGATACTCGTCGGCGAGACGCTCGCGCTCCTCCGCCACCTCGCGGAGGGCCGCCTGGTTGGCGGCGCTGAGCTCTGCCGCGCGCTTCTCCATTTCCGCGGCGGCCTTGGCGGCAAGGGCTTCCCGGGAAGCGAGCTTCGCCTGCCTGGCCCGGTAAAGGGCCAGGAGCTGGTGGAGTAGCTTTTCTTCCTCAGGCCCTTCGCTCCCGCCGGGCGCCTCGACGATCTTCAGGCCCGCGGAGGCGAGGACTTCTCCGTCAAACGCCTCGCCCTCCGCGGGAGCTCGCGATGAAGACCCCCAAGGCATCTGGATGAAGACGCCGTTGGGGGCCTCAAGGTAATACCCCTGCTCCTTGCTGGCGGAGGGGTCGGCGGCCAGTGCAGCATCCGATGCTCCCGCCACCTCTGGGTCGGCGGTGCGGTCGCCGTCCCCCTCCCCGGCCGCTGCGTCCGCAGCCGGAGCGGTCTCCTGCGCGGCCGGCTCGGCGGCCTCGGCTATCTCCTCGACGACAGGGACGTCGCCGCCGCCGCCCTGCGCGCCCTCCTCGTCCTCGACGTTGATGACCTCAGTCTCCATCGGCTCGGGAGGAGGAGGATCTAAGAGAAAGAAGAAAGAGAAGAAAAAGAAGTTCAAGATCCAAGCAAATATCCAAAAAGAGGCAAGGCCAAGAAGACAAACTACAGAACATACCTTGGCGGACGTCCTCAGCGGCGGGCTCCCTCGCCGGGGAGCTCGGCCTTGTCGGAGTGACCGCCCTCGCCGGGCTGCTCGCCCTTGGCGGGGCACTCTGCCTTGGCGGAGTATCCTCCCTTGGCGGAGCACTCTCCCTTGCCGGAGAGTTCTGCCTTGGCGGGGACGGCGGGGCCTGCGGCTCCTCGACGACAGTCTCCGGGCGCCCTTCCCGCTGTGGCTCCACCTCTGCACAAATCAAGATAAACAACGTCAAGACAATGAATGAGGACGAAATCCTCAGGCATACCCCGACAAGCGAAAGAATAAACCCCAGACTTACGCTGGGGGCTGCGCTGCGGGCTGCGCTGGGGGCTGCTCCTCGGAGCAGTGCTCGGGTCCGGCAGGCTCGGCTCCGGCACACCTCCTGTTGCCGCAGCTGCTAAGTCCTCCGCGGCCTCGACCGCGGGCGCCTTGGCCCTCTTCGCCGCGCGCTCGGTCAAGGTCCTGAAATCAAAGCAACAAACAGAGTCAGCATCAACAAAAATCAAGGCAAAACTCGAAAAGGTGTAAGATCTTGGGCTCTTACTCCTGGTCCTCCTCGTCGTCCTCGCTCAAGGCGGAGAAGTCGTACTCCACCGTCGGCGCGTCGGCGCGAGGAGCGGAAGACGAAGATTCCCTCGGGCGCTTGGCGATCCCGGGGGCTGGGGGCTGCGAAGCCCCAGCCCCTGTGGTAGCCGAGGCCCGGGGAGCGGGCGAAGCCGCTGCTCCGCTCCGAGAAGACCCCTGCCGGCTCGGCGCCGGCCTGCGGGGCGCCTCCGTCGTGGTCCGCGCGCGGGCCGCCTCTGCTGTGGCTGGTGCGCCGGTCGGCCTTGGCACGGCTTGGCTCCCCCGGGGAGCTGCCCGGCGAGCTGGCTGTTGCCGGGGCGCCTGCGCCCTCTCCCCCGTCGCCGTCTTACGGAGACGCTTCGGTGGGGACTGCCTTGGGCTTGCCGGGGGCGGGGAGCTCTCCGACGAGGAGAGGTCGTCGGCGTAGAGCTCCGTAGATCCGCCGGAGTCTTCGGCCTCCTCCTCCTCCTCTTCCCCGGCCGGCTCACTGGGCCCAGCGCCCTGCGCTGCGACCCCTTTTCCCTTGGCGCCTCCGCCCCTCGCGGCGCCTCTGTTCCCTCCGGCGGCACCCTCCGCTGCCGCGGCCTCGGCCGCGATTCCATGGATCCCGGAGTGCCTCAGGGAGGGGACCCCGGCGAGCGCGTCGGGAGGGAGCTGCAATAATCTGCGGATCTCCGCCTCCTCAGCCTGGCTGGTCGCATCCGCAATCTCCGCCTCTTCAGGCGTGTATCCAAAAATTCCTGCCGCCGCGGCTGCGGCGGCCTCTTCGGCTCGAGAAGCCATGTAGGCAATCTCCTGGTCGGTGGTGTCCCGCGTATGCTCCTTGAGGTCGTCCTTGTTCTTCGCCACCTCCGCGAGGTTGTCGTAGAAGTTGAGGACGTCGATGGGCTTGGGCGCGATCCACGTGCGGTCCACGCCGTGCGAGTCGCACATGGGCATCATGGCGAGGATACGGTCCCGGACGATGTTGTTGCAGAGCGGCACCACTTCCCGGGGAGGTCTGAACCACTCAGGGTGCGTCGGGTCGTACTTGAAGAGTTCCCGGACCATCCCCTTCAGCTCCAGCGTGGTGAAGTTGAAGTTGAGCCCGGGGCGCAGCCTCATTATGTCTGCCGGGCCGCCGTACTCCCAGGCCGGCCTCTTCCGGTCTTGGAGAGGGGCGATGCGCCGGCGGAGGAAGTCTGCGCCCACCTCCGCAACTGACAGCTTGGCCATACGAAGACGAAGAATCCGGACGAGGGCGATGTCGAGCTTGATATCGTCCGAGTCCAGCTCGCTCCAATCCCTGCCGCGCACGATAGGAGTTGTGCGCGGCGCGGTGAAGGACTGCGGCGCATCTTCAACGATCCAGCACCACTCCGCGCGCCACTCCTCCCACTTGCCGCGGAGCTCCCCCGGCAAGTAGGATCCCTTCTTATTCAGACGGAAAACCCAAGAAATTCCTCCGGAGAGGGGGGCATCGGCCTCTGCTCTAGGAGTGAAGAAGTGCCTAAAAAGCGCTACATTTGGGTGTACTCCTATGAAGTTTTCGCACATGTGTGCGAAGACCGCCATGGTGAGGACGGCGTTGGGGGTGAAGTCAAGCAGATGGAAGCCGTATGTGTGCATAATGTCGCAGAAGAAATTCGAGAAAGGAGGACACAGACCGCAGTGAAAGAAAGCTGCGAAGAAGTAGTACCCGCCGGGATAGCTGTCCTTGGCGGCGGCCGGATATGCCAGGGTGCGGGGGTGCGCCTTGGTTTCCTTGGCCCAGAACAAGTAGTACTTGTTCCAGAGCTCCTCCACGCCGAGCTTCGGCGGGAAGACGAGGTGCTTCTTCCGGTACGCGGCGAGCTTCGCCGCTTGCTCCGACTTTTCCCTCTTGGACTTCTCCGCCTTCGCCTTGTCGGTCTTTGGGGCCATGGCGGACGCGGCGGAAGGAAGGGGGCGAAGAGCTCGGCGGCGGCGGAGGTGTGGAGGCAGAGCGCAAGAGGAATCTCTGGAAGAAGAAGACGAGGCAATGCAAGCGCAAGGAGGGGAACCGCGCCCGCTTCCTTTGCTTTTATGGGGGAGTGGGGGGCGTTTCGCCCTTTCCATTAAGAGATCGTGGGCACGTCCCATCCGCGGCGCCGCGATCGACGCGTGCCGTTACGGTGGGGTGCGGCGGATACGGAAGTGGATTCGGCGCGCCGCGGGCCGCGGGTGCCCGTTCACTGTTTTGGGCCTGGCCCAACAGCGCTCGGCACCGTGTGTGGCCCAGGCCCGAGGGCTCCTGTCGGTGTACTAAGGTAGGGGTACCTCAGTACCCCAACTTGTGCACGGGCAGTTGCAGCTTCCCGCGGCAGGGTTTACCGCGTGCTCGCCGGAGACCTTCCTGCTCCTTATTAAACCATTCAAAAACAAAGTATACAGGACAGAAGATCAAGACCCCGGCGAGAGGAGCTTGCCGGGAAGGCCGTACCAGGCTCAGAACTACTCCACTAGCACAAGACCCTGGCAAGAGGAACTTGCCAGGGAGACTAGAAGATTCCATCATAGAAAACCCGGCAAGGGCCCGGGGAGCGGCAAGCTCCCGGGCCCGGCAAGATCAAGGCCCCGGCAAGGTGCTTGCCGGGAAGGCTGCGCTGTGTGCCCGCGCTCCAGCTCATCGGCCCACGTGTCGCCCTGGGGCCTATCCAGGGACGCGTGGCGGATGGCTGTGCAGCCTAGGGGGACACGGTGGCACTCCACGGTGGTGGATCCATCGCCGTGGCGGACGGAGACGCAAGGGCGGGAGCTTTTGGGGGCGACGGCGACGGGCATTAAATGCCCTTGTCCCCCACTGTTAAAGTAGGTATAGACCACTGTTCTGTACTGTAGCTCCACTGTTCTCGCACTGTTACAACTACCACCTCTTTTACATTTTTACCCCTTTCTCCTACGTTGACACCTGTTGGTGACCCCTTTGCACTATAAAAGGAGGCCCATGCACAACGTGGAGGGGGTTCGGAACCTAGATCACTCTCACGCTCGGTGTAGCTGCTTCTTCAAGCTCCCGAACGCTCCAACTCAATACACAACCAAGCAGGAGTAGGGTTTTACGCGTCTACCGCGGCCCGAACCTGGGTAAAACTGCCCGCGTGCTCGCTACGATCTGCTCTTTGTGCTCCCTCCGCCCTCATACCGCACAGACAAGGGGCTCCGGTCCCATAGGTGTTCGTGGCGGACAGTTTCCCCCGACAAACCCCTTATCACGTTGGCTGCGAAGTTCTTATTTGTTTGTGCAGGTGCGAGGGACTCACGCGTGGTCTCCTACTGGATTGATACCTTGGTTCTCAAAAACCGAGGGAAATACTTACGCTACTGTGCTGCATCTCCCTTTCCTCTTTGAGGGAATACAACGCAAGCTCAAGAGGTAGGACACTGCGTGTTGACTTGTCGTGCTTCTTTGTTGCATCTGTATGCTTTGTATTTATTGTTTCTTCCCCCTCTTCTCTCCGGTAGACCTCGAGAGTGATGCTACCTCGGTGCTCGACTGCATCGATGATGACCCCTCCTTCTCGTCTGAACAACCAGGCAAGCCAACCCCCTTTGATCATTCCAATATCGCCCATTCCCTTCTCTCTTATGCTTGCATTAGAACTGATACTGTTTTTGTATGATCCTATTCTGATGCATAGCATGTTGTTGTTACCTGCTTTCGTACCTGACATGTTTATCCTAAACTTCTAAGTATAGGTTGGTTGTTGACCCACCAGTGACCTGTCACGCCCCGGACACACCTGCCGGTGGTCGTTACTCCTGGCAGGATGTAGACTGGCCTCACATATCAATACTTGTCTTTTCTGCGCACTTTGTCCTCACTCGTGCGCACCCGGGGGCAACTTCCCGGTCGGTCACCCATCCTGAAACTACTCCAAGCTGAGCATGCTTAACTTTGGAGTTCTATCTGAATGGGCTCCCGGAAAAGAAGGAATTCCTTATTGATATGAGTAGTCTACCATCCCTAAGAAGCCAGGCTATCACATACACCACCACTCAGAGGAACCGACTTCCTCGTCGGGCCACATGAACGTTCCCTCTTGGCACAAATGTCTGTGCTTCCAGGACAGCATATGTGCCATGCCGTGTGCCACGACGGGTCACAAACGTCATGCACAACATGACTGCAAACTGTCCGCAAACATCCGTGTAATCGTGAGGGTCGGCTCTGATACCAACTTGTCACGCACCGGACACACCCGCCGGTGGTCGTTACTCCTGGCAGGATGTATACTGGCCTCACATATCAATACATGTCTTTTCTGCGCACTTTGTCCTCACTCGTGCGCACCCGGAAGCAACTTCTCGGTCGGTCACCCATCCTGAAACTACTCCAAGCTGAGCACGCTTAACTTTGGAGTTCTATCTGAATGGGCTCCCGGAAAAGAAGGAATTCCTTATTGATATGAGTAGTCTACCATCCCTAATAAGCCAGGCTATCACATAACCCCCCACCTTGTCCCTATTGCCCCGCTAGATTCTCAGAAGACCCGATGAACGAGATCGAAGACCAAACACCGACACCGCACATCACATTCCCCCTAGTTCATCGACACTACTAGGTTACTATCAAGTGCCAAGGGTGATACCTCCTTGTAGGTTAGTTCATCGGTTATGGTCATCGAGGGTGATTCCTCCTTCTCCACTCCCGATGACGACACTGTCCTGCAACTCCTCAAAAGTAGACCTCGAGGGTGATTCCTCCTTCATTCACCTTGATGATAACATCAGGTGGAATTCCATTGAGGGTAATTCCTTAGGGTTCCCCCTTGGTTTTAGACACACAGTTACTATGGTTACTATGACTTTACATTGAACCATGTTACTAAAGACGGGTCATCCCTGAGGGGTACCCGCGCGAGCTTAATTACAAGTGATGTGGAGTCGGGTGGACCTGGAAGGTGCCCGCGAGACAATTATGAGGCATGACTGGGCATTCTTAGCCCTTGCCGCAAGTCCTCCAGACGGGGCGATGGGGTCCCATGATCGTGAGTCTCTGCTCGGTACCGCGCACTCCCAAGACACTAAACGGTCTGGATATTTGATCCGAGGGGCCTCTGGCCTGATAGCGCTAACCATCAAGTGGGCATAGTCTGGGCGTTCTGCATCGTATGCATCAGATGAAGCTTAACTAACGTCATGCGGCTTAGCGGTGCACGCTGGGTTGGACTGCGTAAGCACCTGCCTTTTTAAGGAGGAAGCTAGGTCTCCTCACTGGCCGCGTACGCAGCATGCAGGAGTTCCCTGGGCGATGGACCATGACCCGTGGGGGCATAGGTTTAGTCTGGTGTGCTGACCTCTCTATTAAGCCTAGGTCAGATTGCTGTGTATTGTTTGGCCGAGGCCGGGCATGACCTGATGGTGTGTCCGGCCGGAGTTAAGCTAGCGTGGAGGGTAAGTTGGTGCACCCCTGCAGGGAAGAAAACATCTATCGATAGTCTGTCCTACTGTAATGAACACTTGGAGTTGTATCTTGATCGATACAACTAGAACTGGTTGCAGAGGCATGAATTAGATATGTGGCTCCGGGAGTCGAGAAAGGATCCCGGGGCGTTGAAAACAACATAAATATGACTTATGTTATACTACCCTACTCCCTCCTCTTGCTGCAAGATGGTGGTTTCCAAAAGATGCTAGTCTTCAATAGGACTAGCTTCTCCCCCTCTTATTTTGACATTCTGCCATTTAGTCGACATATACTACCCCTTTCATTGATACCGATGCATATGTAGTATAGATCCTTGCTAGCGAGTACTTTGGATGAGTACTCACGGTTGCTTTGCTACCCCTTTCACCCCTTCTTTCTTCTTTCTGGTTGTTGCAACCAGATGGTGGAGTCCAGGAGCCAGATGCCACTTTTGATGACTGCTACTACCCCGAGGGTGCCTACTACTACGTGACGGTCACCGACGACCAGGAGTAGTTAGGAGGCTCCCAGGCAGGAGGCCTTGTCTTTTCGATCATGTTGCTTCTGTGCTAGCCTTCCTAATAAGGCAAACTTGTTTAACTTATGTCTGTACTCAGATATTGTTGCTTTCGTTGTCTCTGGTGTATTCGAACTTATGTATTCGAGGTTATGCATTCGATCCCTTGAGGCCGCTGGCTTGTAATATAAAGCTTGTATTATTTTATTTGTGTCTAGAGTTGTGTTGTGATATCTTTCTGTGAGTCCCTAATCTTGGTCGTACACATTTGCGTGGATGACTAGTGTACGGTCAAATAGGGGGGCATCACGTAGTAAAAGGGTGGACAGGGATGTTCGGCATATGGATTTTAAATACACAATGAGATGATGATCTATATCACCGAACGGTTGATGATGTTCTTTTCAAGTGCTTGGACGAGGACCAAGCAAGAGTTGCTATGGTAGAGGTCCATGAAGGTATTTATAGCACTCATCAGTCGGCTCCCAAGATGAAATGGTTATTACGACATGCTGTGTTTTATTGGCCGACGATGGTTAATGATTGCTTCCGGTATTATAAATGATGTGAAGCTTGTCAAACGCTTAGTGATATTCAGCTGGCTCCCGCTGCTATGCTACATCCTATTATCAAGCCATAGCCTTTTAGAGGTTGGGGATTAGACTTTATTGGAGAGATTCATCCTTCTTCTTCAAAGGGGCATCGGTTCGTGTTGGCGGCAAGTGTTAATTTCACTAAATAGTCTGAAGCAATACCGGTCAAAAACATGACCCATACAGAGGTAATTCAATTCATAACTAAGCGTATTATTCATAGATTTGGCATTCCTCAAACATTAACTACAGACCAAGGGTCATCCTTTATGTCACATCAAGTTAGAGAATTTGCCGAATCATATAAGATAAATGTGACGCCCGAAGACCGACGTCCCAGAAGATTCCAGAAGATTCCAGATGTTCCGGGTTGCCCGTGTGTGTTATTTGTGCTTGTGTTATTTATTTTGCATTGCATCATGTCATCATGCCATCATGTCATATTTCTTTTGCATCTCAACTTAAATAAATCGTGTGGACCTTCGGTCCATTTAAATCGAGGGAAGAATGTCTTCTCTTTAAAACATATCATCCCAATATTTTAGGGAGCTATATAATAAATATTCCATTGTTTGGAATTACCCGCAACACACTTGCAATATTTCCCCATGTCTTTTCCACTTCGAGTTCTCCTACAAAAACCTTGCCAATAATTCTTTTCGTTGTTTCGAGGTTACTCTAAAAATTTGAACATTTTTGGACACTTCAATATTCAAGTCTTAGTTCAAATCTATTTGAATTAAATTCAAATATGTTTGAATTATTTTCGTTCACGCCTTTTCTATTTTTCTCGGACCGTGCTCTTTTTATGATGCCCGAGAAAAATACTCCCTTGTGCAAATTCTGCTCCTAACCCCCTCTATCTTTTTCTTTCTTTGTCTATTTTTTTCCTTTTCTCTCTTTAATTAAGAGAGCCTAGCCAGCCTCTTGGGCCTCCTCTTCCCCTAGCCAGCCGGCCCAAGGCCCACTCCCTTTGCTTCCTAACCCTAGCTGCAGCCGCACCCCATCGCACCATCTCCTCTCGTTCCTCCCAAGCCGCCGCCACTCCCTTTGATCTCCCATCTCTTTCCCTCGAGCCCGAGCCCCACTCGTCTCGCTCCCTTGCCTCGTCGCCCGAACCCCTCGTAGCGAATCCCTCCTCTTCGATCTCCCTCTCAGGCCGACCCTCCAGCGCCTCGTCCGCGACGGCCAGGAAGCCGCCCCGCCTCGGCCAAGCAGGCCGCGTCCCTAGGCTCCCTCCGGCCTCGCCCCTTGGCGCCCCGCGGGCGAGCCGCCGCCCCTTTTTCCTCAGCTCCACGACGGCCTTGCCGTGCCGCCCGCCGGCCCGGCGAGCAGGACCCTTCCGGTCGCCCCGCCTCCAGCGTTAGGCCGACCCTCGCCCGCGCCGCGCCCTCCAGCGCCTCTGCTCCTCGCCAGCGCCGGTCCGCGCCAAGAGCCCTG
Organism: Secale cereale; assembly: GCA_902687465.1. Taxonomy (NCBI): domain Eukaryota; kingdom Viridiplantae; phylum Streptophyta; class Magnoliopsida; order Poales; family Poaceae; genus Secale; species Secale cereale. The sequence goes on from LR738714.1 coordinate 339,835,207, forward strand.
CGCCCTCCTCTCCAGGCGACAGCGCCGTCCGTCCCCATCGCCAAGGCCAGGTCCTCTGGCCTCCCTCCGTCCAGCGCGCGCGCCGGCGCCCGACCTTGCCTCTGCAGCGTCCAGCGCCGCCTCGCCATGGGAGCCGCGTCTCCAGCAACACCAGGACCTCCTACGTCCTCTCCAGCGCCGCGGCCAGGCCCCGCCTCGCCGTCGTCCAGCACCGGATCCCGCGGCCCCTGCCTCTGCCGTGTTGCCTCCTTGCTGCCATGTTGTTTTATTGCTACAGTTGTTCGCCAAACCTTGCTGCCCTTGTCGTTTCCAAGTTCAAAACGAGGGAACCAAGTCTGCCAAGTACCACGACGTCGATGCGGCAAGTACCACGACGACCCTCGAAGAGCTCGGATCCGTCGAGTTACACTATCGTCGCCGAGACCAAGTTCCACTACGTCCACGACAACCTTATGACAAGTACCACGACGACCGAACGACTACGATGACAAGTACATCTACGAACGGGAACGCCTACACGACGACACTACACGACGCGTCAAGTACCCCTTCGGATGCGTCAAGTTCGACTACACATGGAGATCCCGTGTACCCCGACGTCGCAAGTACCACGACACATAACGTGAACGTCTACCGTTGTCGAAGACCCGTGAACAACTACTTCCTCTACTTCCTCTACGACCTCGAACCGTCCCGAAACGAGTGTTTCGAAGGTATAACCCGTGGATGACCCGTGGATGCTTGTTGTGGCTGTATGAAATGTTTCCCGTGTGTGCTTCGTGCCGTTTCATCCGTTTGTCATGTTCCTCGGTTGCCTCATCACCGACTCGTGGGAACCCGGTGACGGGATCGCCCCACCTTTCATCTCGTTTGACTCGCTCACGCCATCTTTGCTTTTGCACCGGTCTCTCAACAAGTTACCGGAACCGATATGATGCCGTTGCATCATTTTTCAGATCGTTGCCGTGGCACCTTTTCCTTCCACCACGGTGACAAATGCTTCTTATCTCTTCATGTTAATGTTTAACTAAATTGCATAAACTTGTTCATGTCATCCGCATCATGTTAACAACATTAATATGTGTGAATTGTTGTTGCTTATAATTACTAAACATGCTTATGGGGATTTTCCGGATATGTTGTTGTTATTCTTCCAGCCTCATTTAAAAATGTCTAATTAGTGTAGTTTCTTTATGCTTCACCTCTTGCCATGTTAACAAACATTTAATCTTGTCTTGTAAATAAACGAGAGTCAACTAAATAATAAAATGTGGTGTTTCGTCAATATGCAACTCGTTGCATATTGAGCTCCACTTAACTTGTAGTTTTGCTTGTGCACTTTGCCATGCCTTGCATATTTAAACCGGACATGCATCATACTTGGATGTGCATCGTATGCCATGTTTATGATATCTATGTTTACCGTGTTGCTTGTTTCTTTCCGGTTGCTTCTCTTGTTAGCTTCAGTTTCGTTTCGGAGTTGTGAGGATCCGCTCGACTGTTTCTCCGTATACTTCATGGATCCGTTCTTCTCCCTTGTGGAATCCCAGGCAAGATGATCATACCCTTGGATACCTTTACTACCATTGCCATGCTTAGTTGTCTCGATGCTATCGTTACATGTCGCGCTACCCATCTTTTATGTCAGCCTCTCCTTGTTGCCATGAAACCTCTAACCTTGAAACCTTCCTAGCAAAACCACTGTTTGGCTATGTTACCCGCTTGCTCAGCCCCTCTTATAGCGTTGTTAGGTGCAGGTGAAGATGAAGTTCGTTCCAGGAGGGAACTTGTTGTTGGACATATCACAATATCTATAATTATTATTAACACACCTATATACTGGGCATGGGTGGAAGGCTTGGCCTTTTGCTCGGTGTTTTGTTCCACTCATGCCACCTTAGGCGCCGATAAACCGGCATTATGTTCCTTGATTTTGCGTTCCTTACACGATGGGTGAAATGGGGACCCCTTGACAGTTCGACTTTGAATAAAACTCCTCCAGCAAGGCCCAACATTGGTTTTAATTTGCTCATAATAACAACTTAATTAAATAATTAAATTTGCATAGGGGGTCGCGTCCCCGAGGATTCTTAATTCTACATAGCAGGGGGGCCAGTGCTGATGGTGTTGGTCCCAAACGGGCAACCTGCGGGGCCACCTTGGGGAAACTCGAGGTTTGGTTTTACTCGTAGCTTTTCCCATCCGGACGTGGCCTGAGACGAGATACGCGCGGCTACTATCAGGGTGTCGGCACGTCGGGAGGTCTTGCTGGACTTGTTTTACCATTGTCGAAATGACTTGTGCTACCGGGATGCCGAGCCTGATCGGATTTCCCTAAGATAAGGAGTGATGATATTATATTTTATCACTTCATCTAATCGTGAGAGCTTGTGATGGGCTAAGTTGGGACACCCCTGCAGGGTTATGATCTTTCGAAAGCCGTGCCCGCGGTTATGTGGCAGATTGGAATTTGTTAATGTCCGATTGTAGAAAACTTGACAGAGGATCCGAAGTAAAACACACAACTGTGTGAGTAACCGTGACCGTCTCTTTTCACTTTGAGAAGAGAACACGGTGGGGTTATGTTTGATTCGTATGTAATTCAGGATCTTTAGCGATCACCTTTTGTGACCGTTTGCGTAGATGCTCTTCTTATTCTGGTACTCGTAAGTTAGCCACCATATTATGCTTAGCCGCTGTAGCAACCTCACCACTTTACCTCTTCCTACCCATAAAGCTTTGCTAGTCTTGATACCCATGGTTATGGGATTGCTGAGTCCTCGTGGCTCACAGTTACTTCACCACACCAGATGCAGGTTCAGCCGAGTTTGATGCAGAAGCTGGTTCAAGTACTTCATTGGGAGCTCGTTGAAGAGTTTGGCCGTTTGCTTGTGACGTTTCGACGATCAGTAGTGGTTTCTACTAGGATTTGATCCCGACCTGTGGCTTTTATGTTGTTTTGGTATCTTTCTTTTGGATCTTCACCCGTAGTCGGGTTGTGATGTTTTGAATGATGTTTTGCTTATGTAATGTATTGTGTGAAGTGGCGAGTGTAAGCCAACTATCTCTCATTTGCATTTTAATGCCTCTTTTACATGAGTCGTGCAAAGAAACCAAACTTGAGATCATTCTAGGATGGGCTTATACCTTTAAGTCGTGCCTCGACACGTAGGAGGTATAGTCCCATCCTGGGCATTACAAGTTGGTATCAGAGCCTTCTCCGACCTAGAAGCCCCCACTGATTGATCGAATCGTTGACGGTTGAGTCTAGGCACACACTTGAAAAATGTTTTGAGTCCTATATTTATATCGGAGAGTAGGATTTCTTTGCTCCTCATCCCTTTTCATTCCGGTGAGGACTCCTGACGTCTACTCTTGACTCTTCTACTTTCAAAAATTGCACCAATTTTTTTTAGGATCTCGCGAGTATTGTTTGGATTGTTTCGATGTCTTTGTGACGAGAACATTTTTCTCGATGCCTCCTGTCATTAGGGGTTGTGGCAGTGTCCCGGGGAGTTGAACTCCGAGGTGTTGTCGTCACAAATCCGTCGCGGCAGTACTAGAATACTTAAGACGGCCGATATCGAAAACTCTCCTATGCGGTTAGTGGCAAGATAACCCCGACATCACCCAGTACTGGGGAGGTAGTTCGAGAGTATTGCCATAGCTTGTTATAGTGGATGCGTTTCGAAGGTCCAAGGTACACAGTTTCCGAGAAAGACTGGTTATGTGTTGAAGGATAGATACACCTGGATGTAGGTTTAGAGTTGATTGCGCGGTGCTTCCCGTGTATCCCCAACACCTGATTGCATAACTGGAAACTTTCGGAAATTAATAGGTGGGTTCATCTAGTAGTTTCTAGGCATTCTTCCAACGGATGCACGATATGAAGTTTTGGGTTCTGCATTGAGTGAAGTGGTTTTATGGACTTGTTCTGATCGGGAGTTGCATCTTAAAGGGTCCTTGGCTATGCTGATCCGGGGATGACAAAACCCTTTTGTAACACGTTCCATGAGCTTTCAGCACGAAGATGTCGAACGAAGCTTCTATCTTGTATTTGTTCTATCTGTTCCTTGTTCATTTTTTTATTTACCTTTTGTTCTCCAAGTGGCTTCTCGACAAGTTGATGTACCTGCGGAATTCATTCGTTCAATCCTCTATTCGAATGATATTGTGAAGATTCTATTGCTATTTATCTATCCTTTGTTCTTGTTTTGATTCTGGTATTCGAGTTGCTTCGATGTCAAGTGTTGATTCCATACCTTCCTAATCGGTATTCTCATATTTCTATGGGAGTGCTAGTCCTTCTTAACCATCGAGATCTTCATGTTAATTCTTTTTCAACCGGTGCCCTTTTTGTTCATCTCAAGTTGTCTTTGTTTCCCCACCCTCCCACCCTTTTCTTTATGGAGCCAGAACTTCTCAAATGAAGTATGCATTTTATTATTGTGATGTTTCTTCATTCGTTTCCTTCAATGTTCTTATCCGGTGATTTATCGTGAAGATGCTCAAGAGCTTCAAGTTCATCATTCTTTTGCTCTCAATTTTGCCGGTGGATATAATTCAAGATTTCGGTGTTGATCTTATCCTTTTCCTCATTTCACAATGCTTTCTTATTCTGGTGCACCAATTAATCATTTCTCCTCTTGTTACTCATATCCGGAGTGCTCAAGATTCGTGTTTCCATTCTTAATCCGTTCAAATTATTTTGAGGATTGTCTTCTTATTCAAGCCGTTTAATTTAACCGGTGCAATATCTCTTCAGCAATCTTTTGAATGGTGATTTCTTTAGTGGGCCCTAACCCACAGGTTTTTTCCCAGGATCTTACCTGACTCATCCATTTTTCTCTGGAGTTATACTAAAATTCTTTTCAAGCATGACGTAAGAATGATTCCCATCAGTCACATGGCTTCTCCAAGATCGCTTTCAAATTCTTGTTCATCATTGGTTCAACCTTTTTAATTCTTCATTCCGGAGTGCTCAACAATTCTCATGGCATTTCTCGTCTTCACTCTCAACATTTCAAGATCGGCGAAGAGTTTCTCTTAAATTTTGACCCGTTCTCTTGATGAGTTGTGATTCTAGCTTCATGCCATCCTCATAATTGTTTTCGATTGTGGGAATTGTTTTCATGTCCCTCAGAGCAATTCTTGAGTTCTTCTCATTGTGATCCTCCGAAGGCCATCATTTCAGAAGATTTCTTCGTTCTCAGTTTGCAACTTCGCCCTCCCAATATTCTTCATTGATGCCTCTTCGTTCGTCTCCATATTCTTACGGTGGTTCTTTCAAGTTTACTCTTCCGTTGTTATCATTTTAATTCACTCGTTCTTTTCATAATCCTACAGGTGGTTCGTTGAAGATTTACCCAAGCTTGTGTTAGATCTCTCTTTAATTATTTTCCAACGAGAATAAGTAGTATGCCAAATCTGTTGCTTGTCATCAATTTAATTTGATGAAGGATAAGCATACAATAAATCTTATTCTTTTCCCCCGAAGTAATTAATCTCTGTTTTCCGGAGCTTGTTCATCATATCATATCCTTGGTTTCAAGTTGTTCATCTTGTTTTCCAGAACTCCAAGTTATTCCAATTATACCATTTCAAAGCTCCATCTAATTCGTCGCATGCCTTGAATCTTATTCTTTTCATCTTTCACTTTCCATGCTTCATTACCGGAGTTCTCATGGTGGTTCATCATGTTTTAATTCATCCTCGAAGTCTTCATCAAGATTCTTGTTGGAGCTCATCCATTCTTCATCATGCTTTCCAAGTGCAATTCTTTTCCCCTTATCTTTTGAGATGGTGTTATGTCATTCTTGACAATTCCTTCATGTTTCATGATTCACGAGTTATCAAGAATGAGATATTTAAAACCATCATTTTCCTTGTTCAGGAGATCTTTCCAACCCTTCAATTATTCGTTGGAGTAATCTTGGGTTGTATTTCACCTAAAAGCTTTCCCTAAGGATTGTTGCTATTATGGTGCTTAATAATGACCCAAGTTCTTCATTTATCATTCCGGTGAGATAAGTTTTTTTCGTCTCCTTGTTGATCTTAATCCAAGCAATTCGTTTCTATTAGTGGCTGGTTGTCACCTCATAGTTTTGAGATGTTTTTTCCATAAGCCCACAACGAGCTTATTCTTTTCGTTGTTGATTTTCCATCAACCCAATTCAACTCTCTTCGTAAGGATGCTCTTTCAAATTCAATTTTGAGAGAAGTTGTCATTTTCTTCTCCGTTCTTTCTTCCCAACGTTCTAGCATATATTCTTTCATTCCGGAGGCATTGTGATGTTGCTCTCTCCAAACCATCATATCGTTTTCTCGAGATCATGTTCTTTTCCTTGCTTATCTTTTAACCGGAGTGTTGTATTCTTCATTCAAGTTTCCTCATCTTATCAAGTTTGCCTCTCTTTTAACCGGAGTGCTGTCTAAATCTTTTCTTACCTCTTGTGCCATTCTTTCTATTGTTCCGGAGGCCGTGTGTTGTTGTTTTCATCAAGTATCATTCCATCTTCTCAAGTTCTTGTTAATTCCTTCCATTTTCAGACAGAGTGCTGTCCAAATTTTGTCATTCTAATTCCTTGGCTATACCATTGCGGTTTCATATTCTTTGGTTCGTAAGCTCTTGTTTCATGTCTTTCAACCTACAAGGTTCTCGTACTGTTCCTTGTTTCTCTTTTCTAACGGAGTTTTCATATTCGTTCATCTCCGTGTATTCTTCTTTCATTTTGGTCAACCTCTCAAGGATCCTTGGTTTCACTCGTCTGTCAAAGAAGCAACTTTGTTTTACTTCTTCCTCTTCCGTTTTTACCCGGTGCTATCTCTAGGATCTCGGGTCGAGATCCTCTGTTAGTGTGGGAGAGTTGTGACACCCGAAGACCGACGTCCCAGAAGATTCTAGAGGATTCCAGAAGATTCCAGATGTTCCGGGTTGCCCGTGTGTGTTATTTGTGCTTGTGTTATTTATTTTGCATTGCACCATGTCATCATGCCATCATGTCATATTTCTTTTGCATCTCAACTTAAATAAATCGTTTGGACCTTCGGTCCATTTAAATCGAGGGAAGAATGTCTTCTCTTTAAAACATATCATCCCAATATTTTAGGGAGCTATATAATAAATATTCCATTGTTTGGAATTACCCGCAACACACTTGCAATATTTCCCCATGTCTTTTCCACTTCGAGTTCTCCTACAAAAACCTTGCCAATAATTCTTTCCGTTGTTTCGAGGTTCCTCCAAAAATTTGAACATTTTTGGACACTTCAATATTCAAGTCTTAGCTCAAACCTATTTGAATTAAATTCAAATATGTTTGAATTATTTTCGTTCACGCCTTTTCTATTTTTCTCGGACCGTGCTCTTTTTATGATGCCCGAGAAAAATACTCCCTTGTGCAAATTCTGCTCCTAACCCCCTCTATCCTTTTCTTTCTTTGTCTCTATTTTTTTCCTTTTCTCTCTATTATTAAGAGAGCCTAGCCAGCCTCTTGGGCCTCCTCTTCCCCTAGCCAGCCGGCCCAAGGCCCACTCCCTTCGCTTCCTAACCCTAGCTGCAGCCGCACCCCATCGCACCATCTCCTCTCGTTCCTCCCGAGCCGCCGCCACTCCTTTCGATCTCCCATCTCTTTCCCTCGAGCCCGATCCCCACTCGTCTCGCTCCCTTGCCTCGTCGCCCGAACCCCTCGCAGCGAATCCCTCCTCTTCGATCTCCCTCTCAGGCCGACCCTCCAGCGCCTCGTCCGCGACGGCCAGGAAGCCGCCCCGCCTCGGCCAGGCAGGCCGCGCCCCTAGGCTCCCTCCGGCCTCGCCCCTTGGCGCCCCGCGGGCGATCCACCGCCCCTTTTTCCTCAGCTCCACGACGGCCTTGCCGTGCCGCCCGCCGGCCCGGCGAGCAGGACCCTTCCGGTCGCCCCGCCTCCAGTGTTAGGCCGACCCTCGCCCGCGCCGCGCCCTCCAGCGCCTCTGCTCCTCGCCAGCGCCGGTCCAAGCCAGGAGCCCTGCGCCCTCCTCTCCAGGCGACAGCGCCGTCCGTCCCCATCGCCAAGGCCAGGTCCTCTGGACTCCCTCCGTCCAGCGCGCGCGTCGGCGCCCGACCTTGCCTCTACAGCGTCCATCGCCGCCTCGCCATGGGAGCCGCGTCTCCAGCAACACCAGGACCTCCTACGTCCTCTCCAGCGCCGCGGCCAGGCCCCGCCTCGCCGTCGTCCAGCACCGGATCCCGCGGCCCCTGCCTCTGCCGTGTTGCCTCCTTGCTGCCATGTTGTTTTATTGCTACTGTTGTTCGCCAAACCTTGCCGCCCTTGTCGTTTCCAAGTTCAAAACGAGGGAACCAAGTCTGCCAAGTACCACGACGTCGATGCGGCAAGTACCACGACGACCCTCGAAGAGCTCGGATCCGTCGAGTTACACTACCGTCGCCGAGACCAAGTTCCACTACGTCCACGACAACCTTATGACAAGTACCACGACGACCGAACGACTACGATGACAAGTACATCTACGAACGGGAACGCCTACACGACGACACTACACGACGCGTCAAGTACCCCTTCGGATGCGTCAAGTTCGACTACACATGGAGATCCCGTGTACCCCGACGTCGCAAGTACCACGACACGTAACGTGAACGTCTACCGTTGCCGAAGACCCGTGAACAACTACTTCCTCTACTTCCTCTACGACCTCGAACCGTCCCGAAATGAGTGTTTCGAAGGTATAACCCGTGGATGACCCGTGGATGCTTGTTGTGGCTGTATGAAATGTTTCCCGTGTGTGCTTCGTGCCGTTTCGTCCGTTTGTCATGTTCCTCGGTTGCCTCATCACCGACTCGTGGGAACCCGGTGACGGGATCGCCCCACCTTTCATCTCGTTTGACTCGCTCACGCCATCTTTCCTTTTGCACCGGTCTCTCAACAAGTTACCGGAACCGATATGATGCCGTTGCATCATTTTTCAGATCGTTGCCGTGGCACCTTTTCCTTCCACCACGGTGACAAATGCTTCTTATCTCTTCATGTTAATGTTTAACTAAATTGCATAAACTTGTTCATGTCATCCGCATCATGTTACCAACATTAATATGTGTGAATTGTTGTTGCTTATAATTACTAAACATGCTTATGGGGATTTTCCGGATATGTTGTTGTTATTCTTCCGGCCTCATTTAAAAATGTCTAATTAGTGTAGTTTCTTTATGCTTCACCTCTTGCCATGTTAACAAACATTTAATATTGTCTTGTAAATAAACGAGAGTCAACTAAATAATAAAATGTGGTGTTTTGTCAATATGCAACTCGTTGCATATTGAGCTCCACTTAACTTGTAGTTTTGCTTGTGCACTTTGCCATGCCTTGCATATTTAAACCGGACATGCATCATACTTGGATGTGCATCGTATGCCATGTTTATGATATGTGTGTTTACCGTGTTGCTTGTTTCTTTCCGGTTGCTTCTCTTGTTAGCTTCGGTTTCGTTCCGGAGTTGTGAGGATTCGCTCTATTGTTTCTCCGTATACTTCATGGATCCGTTCTTCTCCCTTGTGGAATCCCAGGCAAGATGATCATACCCTTGGATACCTTTACTACCATTGCCATGCTTAGTTGTCTCGATGCTATCGTTACATGTCGCGCTACCCATCTTTTATGTCAGCCTCTCCTTGTTGCCATGAAACCTCTAACCTTGAAACCTTCCTAGCAAAACCACTGTTTGGCTATGTTACCCGCTTGCTCAGCCCCTCTTATAGCGTTGTTAGTTGCAGGTGAAGATGAAGTTCGTTCCAGGAGGGAACTTGTTGTTGGACATATCATAATATCTATAACTATTATTAACACACCTATATACTGGGCATGGGTGGAAGGCTTGGCCTTTTGCTCGGTGTTTTGTTCCACTCATGCCACCTTAGGCGCCGATAAACCGGCATTATGTTCCTTGATTTTGCGTTCCTTACACGATGGGTGAAATGGGGACCCCTTGACAGTTTGACTTTGAATAAAACTCCTCCAGCAAGGCCCAACATTGGTTTTAATTTGCTCATAATAACAACTTAATTAAATAATTAAATTTGCATAGGGGGTCGCCTCCCCGAGGATTCTTAATTCTACATAGCAGGGGGGGCCAGTGCTGATGGTGTTGGTCCCAAACGGGCAACCTGCGGGGCCACCTTGGGGAAACTCAAGGTTTGGTTTTACTCGTAGCTTTTCCCATCCGGACGTGGCCTGAGACGAGATACGCGCGGCTACTATCAGGGTGTCGGCACGCCGGGAGGTCTTGCTGGACTTGTTTTACCATTGTCGAAATGACTTGTGCTACCGGGATGCCGAGCCTGATCGGATTTCCCTAAGATAAGGAGTGATGATATTATATTTTATCACTTCATCTAATCGTGAGAGCTTGTGATGGGCTAAGTTGGGACACCCCTGCAGGGTTATGATCTTTCGAAAGCCGTGCCCGCGGTTATGTGGCAGATTGGAATTTGTTAATGTCCGATTGTAGAAAACTTGATAGAGGATCCGAAGTAAAACACACAACTGTGTGAGTAACCGTGACCGTCTCTTTTCACTTTGAGAAGAGAACACGGTGGGGTTATGTTTGATTCGTACGTAGTTTAGGATCTTTAGCGATCACCTTTTGCGACCGTTTGCGTAGATGCTCTTCTTATTCTGGTACTCGTAAGTTAGCCACCATATTATGCTTAGCCGCTGCTGCAACCTCACCACTTTACCTCTTCCTACCCATAAAGCTTTGCTAGTCTTGATACCCATGGTTATGGGATTGCTGAGCCCTCGTGGCTCACAGTTACTTCACCACACCAGATGCAGGTTCAGCCGAGTTTGATGCAGAAGCTGGTTCAAGTACTTCACTGGGAGCTCGTTGAAGAGTTTGGCCGTTTGCTTGTGACGTTTCGACGATCAGTAGTGGTTTCTACTAGGATTTGATCCCGACCTGTGGCTTTTATGTTGTTTTGGTATCTTTCTTTTGGATCTTCACCCGTAGTCGGGTTGTGATGTTTTGAATGATGTTTTGCTTATGTAATGTATTGTGTGAAGTGGCGAGTGTAAGCCAACTATCTCTCTTTTGCATTTTAATCCCTCTTTTACATGAGTCGTGCAAAGATACCAAACTTGAGATCATTCTAGGATGGGCTTATACCTTTAAGTCGTGCCTCGACACGTAGGAGGTATAGTCCCATCCTGGGCATTACAAGTTGGTATCAGAGCCTTCTCCGACCTAGAAGCCCCCACTGATTGATCGAATCGTTGACGGTTGAGTCTAGGCACACACTTGAAAAATGTTTTGAGTCCTATATTTATATCGGAGAGTAGGATTTCTTTGCTCCTCATCCCTTTTCATTCCGGTGAGGACTCCTGACGTCTACTCTTGACTCTTCTACTTTCAAAAATTGCACCAATTTTTTTTTAGGATCTCGCGAGTATTGTTTGGATTGTTTCGATGTCTTTGTGACGAGAACATTGTTCTCGATGCCTCCTGTCATTAGGGGTTGTGGCAGTGTCCCGGGGAGTTGAACTCCGAGGTGTTGTCGTCACAAATCCGTCGCGGCAGTACTAGAATACTTAAGACGGCCGACATTGAAAACTCTCCTATGCGGTTAGTGGCAAGATAACCCCGACATCACCCAGTACTGGGGAGGTAGTTTGAGAGTATTGCCATAGCTTGTTATAGTGGATGCGTTTCGAAGGTCCGAGGTACACAGTTTCCGAGAAAGACTGGTTATGTGTTGAAGGATGGATACACCTGGATGTAGGTTTAGAGTTGATTGCGCGGTGCTTCCCGTGTATCCCCAACACCTGATTGCATAACTGGAAACTTTCGGAAATTAATATGTGGGTTCATCTAGTAGTTTCTAGGCATTCTTCCAACGGATGCACGATATGAAGTTCGGGGTTCTGCATTGAGTGAAGTGGTTTTATGGACTTGTTCTGATCGGGAGTTGCATCTTAAAGGGTCCTTGGCTATGCTGATCCGGGGATGACAAAACCCTTTTGTAACACGTTCCATGAGCTTTCAGCACGAAGATGTCGAACGAAGCTTCTATCTTGTATTTGTTCTATCTGTTCCTTGTTCCTTTTTTTATTTACCTTTTGTTTTCCAAGTGGCTTCTCGACAAGTTGATGTACCTGCGGAATTCATTCGTTCAATCCTCTATTCGAATGATATTGTGAAGATTCTGTTGCTATTTATCTATCCTTTGTTCTTGTTTTGATTCTGGTATTCGAGTTGCTTCGATGTCAAGTGTTGATTCCATACCTTCCTAATCGGTATTCTCATATTTCTATGGGAGTGCTAGTCCTTCTTAACCATCGAGATCTTCATGTTAATTCTTTTTCAACCGGTGCCCTTTTTGTTCATCTCAAGTTGTCTTTGTTTCCCCACCCTCCCACCCTTTTCTTTATGGAGCCAGAACTTCTCAAATGAAGTATGCATTTTATTATTGTGATGTTTCTTCGTTCTTTTCCTTCAATGTTCTTATCCGGTGATTTATCGTGAAGATGCTCAAGAGCTTCAAGTTCATCATTCTTTTGCTCTCAATTCTGCCGGTGGATGTAATTCAAGATTTCGGTGTTGATCTTATCATTTTCCTCATTTCACAATGCTTTCTTATTCCGGTGCACCAATTAATCATTTCTCCTCTTGTTACTCATATCCGGAGTGCTCAAGATTCGTGTTTCCATTCTTAATCCGTTCAAATTATTTTGAGGATTGTCTTCTTATTCAAGCCGTTTAATTTAACCGGTGCAATATCTCTTCAGCAATCTTTTCAACGGTGATTTCTTTAGTGGGCCCTAACCCACAGGTTTTTTCCCAGGATCTTACCTGACTCATCCATTATTCTCTGGAGTTATACTAAAATTCTTTTCAAGCGTGACGTAAGAATGATTCCCATCAGTCACATGCCTTCTCCAAGATCGCTTTCAAATTCTTGTTCATCACTGGTTCAACCTTTTTAATTCTTCATTCCGGAGTGCTCAACAATTCTCATGGCATTTCTCGTCTTCACTCTCAACATTTCAAGATCGGAGAAGAGTTTCTCTTAAATTTTGACCCGTTCTCTTGATGAGTTGTGATTCTAGCTTCATGCCATCCTCATAATTGTTTTCGATTGTGGGAATTGTTTTCATGTCCCTCAGAGCAATTCTTGAGTTCTTCTCATTGTGATCCTCCGAAGGCCATCATTTCAGAAGATTTCTTCGTTCTCAGTTTGCAACTTCGCCCTCCCAATATTCTTCATTGATGCCTCTTCGTTCGTCTCCATATTCTTACGGTGGTTCTTTCAAGTTTACTCTTCCGTTGTTATCATTTTAATTCACTCGTTCTTTTCATAATCCTACCGGTGGTTCGTTGAAGATTTACCCAAGCTTGTGTTAGATCTCTCTTTAATTATTTTCCAACGAGAATAAGTAGTATGCCAAATCTGTTGCTTGTCATCAATTTAATTTGATGAAGGATAAGCATACAATAAATCTTATTCTTTTCCCCCGAAGTAATTAATCTCTGTTTTCCGGAGCTTGTTCATCATATCATATCCTTGGTTTCAAGTTGTTCATCTTGTTTTCCGGAACTCCAAGTTATTCCAATTATACCATTTCAAAGCTCCATCTAATTCGTCGCAGGCCTTGAATCTTATTCTTTTCATCTTTCACTTTCCATGCTTCATTACCGGAGTTCTCATGGTGGTTCATCATGTTTTAATTCATCCACGAAGTCTTCATCAAGATTCTTGTTGGAGCTCATCCATTCTTCATCATGCTTTCCAAGTGCAATTCTTTTCCCCTTATCTTTTGAGATGGTGTTATGTCATTCTTGACAATTCCTTCATGTTTCATGATTCACGAGTTATCAAGAATGAGATATTTAAAACCATCATTTTCCTTGTTCAGGAGATCTTTCCAACCCTTCAATTATTCGTTGGAGTAATCTTGGGTTGTATTTCACCTAAAAGCTTTCCCTAAGGATTGTTGCTATTATGGTGCTTAATAATGACCCAAGTTCTTCATTTATCATTCCGGTGAGATAAGTTTTTTTCGTCTCCTTGTTGATCTTAATCCAAGCAATTCGTTTCTGTTAGTGGCTGGTTGTCACCTCATAGTTTTGAGATGTTTTTTCCATAAGCCCACAACGAGCTTATTCTTTTCGTTGTTGATTTTCCATCAACCCAATTCAACTCTCTTCGTAAGGATGCTCTTTCAAATTCAATTTTGAGAGAAGTTGTCATTTTCTTCTCCGTTCTTTCTTCCCAACGTTCTAGCATATATTCTTTCATTCCGGAGGCATTGTGATGTTGCTCTCTCCAAACCATCATATCGTTTTATCGAGATCATGTTCTTTTCCTTGCTTATCTTTTAACCGGAGTGTTGTATTCTTCATTCAAGTTTCCTCATCTTATCAAGTTTGCCTCTCTTTTAACCGGAGTGCTGTCTAAATCTTTTCTTACCTCTTGTGCCATTCCTTCTATTGTTCCGGAGGCCGTGTGTTGTTGTTTTCATCAAGTATCATTCCATCTTCTCAAGTTCTTGTTAATTCCTTCCATTTTCAGACGGAGTGCTGTCCAAATTTTGTCATTCTTATTCCTTGGCTATACCATTGCGGTTTCATATTCTTTGGTTCGTAAGCTCTTGTTTCATGTCTTTCAACCTACAAGGTTCTCGTACTATTCCTTGTTCCTCTTTTCTAACGGAGTTTTCATATTCGTTCATCTCCGTGTATTCTTCTTTCATTTTGGTCAACCTCTCAAGGATCCTTGGTTTCACTCGTCTGTCAAAGAAGCAACTTTGTTTTACTTCTTCCTCTTCCGTTTTTACCCGGTGCTATCTCTAGGATCTCGGGTCGAGATCCTCTGTTAGTGTGGGAGAGTTGTGACGCCCGAAGACCGACGTCCCAGAAGATTCCAGAAGATTCCAGAAGATTCCAGATGTTCCGGGTTGCCCGTGTGTGTTATTTGTGCTTGTGTTATTTATTTTGCATTGCACCATGTCATCATGCCATCATGTCATATTTCTTTTGCATCTCAACTTAAATAAATCGTGTGGACCTTCGGTCCATTTAAATCGAGGGAAGAATGTCTTCTCTTTAAAACATATCATCCCAATATTTTAGGGAGCTATATAATAAATATTCCATTGTTTGGAATTACCCGCAACACACTTGCAATATTTCCCCATGTCTTTTCCACTTCGAGTTCTCCTACAAAAACCTTGCCAATAATTCTTTCCGTTGTTTCGAGGTTCCTCCAAAAATTTGAACATTTTTGGACACTTCAATATTCAAGTCTTAGCTCAAACCTATTCGAATTAAATTCAAATATGTTTGAATTATTTTCGTTCACGCCTTTTCTATTTTTCTCGGACCGTGCTCTTTTTATGATGCCCGAGAAAAATACTCCCTTGTGCAAATTCTGCTCCTAACCCCCTCTATCTTTTTCTTTCTTTGTCTCTATTTTTTTTCCTTTTCTCTCTTTTATTAAGAGAGCCTAGCCAGCCTCTTGGGCCTCCTCTTCCCCTAGCCAGCCGGCCCAAGGCCCACTCCCTTCGCTTCCTAACCCTAGCTGCAGCCGCACCCCATCGCACCATCTCCTCTCGTTCCTCCCGAGCCGCCGCCACTCCCTTCGATCTCCCATCTCTTTCCCTCGAGCCCGATCCCCACTCGTCTCGCTCCCTTGCCTCGTCGCCCGAACCCCTCGCAGCGAATCCCTCCTCTTCGATCTCCCTCTTAGGCCGACCCTCCAGCGCCTCGTCCGCGACGGCCAGGAAGCCGCCCCGCCTCGGCCAGGCAGGCCGCGTCCCTAGGCTCCCTCCGGCCTCGCCCCTTGGCGCCCCGCGGGCGAGCCACCGCCCCTTTTTCCTCAGCTCCACGACGGCCTTGCCGTGCCGCCCGCCGGCCCGGCGAGCAGGACCCTTCCGGTCGCCCCGCCTCCAGCGTTAGGCCGACCCTCGCCCGCGCCGCGCCCTCCAGCGCCTCTGCTCCTCGCCAGCGCCGGTCCAAGCCAGGAGCCCTGCGCCCTCCTCTCCAGGCGACAGCGCCGTCCGTCCCCATCGCCAAGGCCAGGTCCTCTGGCCTCCCTCCGTCCAGCGCGCGCGCCGGCGCCCGACCTTGCCTCTGCAGCGTCCATCGCCGCCTCGCCATGGGAGCCGCGTCTCCAGCAACACCAGGACCTCCTACGTCCTCTCCAGCGCCGCGGCCAGGCCCCGCCTCGCCGTCGTCCAGCACCGGATCCCGCGGCCCCTGCCTCTGCCGTGTTGCCTCCTTGCTGCCATGTTGTTTTATTGCTACTGTTGTTCGCCAAACCTTGCCGCCCTTGTCGTTTCCAAGTTCAAAACGAGGGAACCAAGTCTGCCAAGTACCACGACGTCGATGCGGCAAGTACCACGACGACCCTCGAAGAGCTCGGATCCGTCGAGTTACACTACCGTCGCCGAGACCAAGTTCCACTACGTCCACGACAACCTTATGACAAGTACCACGACGACCGAACGACTACGATGACAAGTACATCTACGAACGGGAACGCCTACACGACGACACTACACGACGCGTCAAGTACCCCTTCGGATGCGTCAAGTTCGACTACACATGGAGATCCCGTGTACCCCGACTTCGCAAGTACCACGACACGTAACGTGAACGTCTACCGTTGCCGAAGACCCGTGAACAACTACTTCCTCTACTTCCTCTACGACCTCGAACCGTCCCGAAATGAGTGTTTCGAAGGTATAACCCGTGGATGACCCGTGGATGCTTGTTGTGGCTGTATGAAATGTTTCCCGTGTGTGCTTCGTGCCGTTTCGTCCGTTTGTCATGTTCCTCGGTTGCCTCATCACCGACTCGTGGGAACCCGGTGACGGGATCGCCCCACCTTTCATCTCGTTTGACTCGCTCACGCCATCTTTCCTTTTGCACCGGTCTCTCAACAAGTTACCGGAACCGATATGATGCCGTTGCATCATTTTTCAGATCGTTGCCGTGGCACCTTTTCCTTCCACCACGGTGACAAATGCTTCTTATCTCTTCATGTTAATGTTTAACTAAATTGCATAAACTTGTTCATGTCATCCGCATCATGTTACCAACATTAATATGTGTGAATTGTTGTTGCTTATAATTACTAAACATGCTTATGGGGATTTTCCGGATATGTTGTTGTTATTCTTCCGGCCTCATTTAAAAATGTCTAATTAGTGTAGTTTCTTTATGCTTCACCTCTTGCCATGTTAACAAACATTTAATCTTGTCTTGTAAATAAACGAGAGTCAACTAAATAATAAAATGTGGTGTTTTGTCAATATGCAACTCGTTGCATATTGAGCTCCACTTAACTTGTAGTTTTGCTTGTGCACTTTGCCATGCCTTGCATATTTAAACCGGACATGCATCATACTTGGATGTGCATCGTATGCCATGTTTATGATATGTGTGTTTACCGTGTTGCTTGTTTCTTTCCGGTTGCTTCTCTTGTTAGCTTCGGTTTCGTTCCGGATTTGTGAGGATTCGCTCTATTGTTTCTCCGTATACTTCATGGATCCGTTCTTCTCCCTTGTGGAATCCCAGGCAAGATGATCATACCCTTGGATACCTTTACTACCATTGCCATGCTTAGTTGTCTCGATGCTATCGTTACATGTCGCGCTACCCATCTTTTATGTCAGCCTCTCCTTGTTGCCATGAAACCTCTAACCTTGAAACCTTCCTAGCAAAACCACTGGTTGGCTATGTTACCCGCTTGCTCAGCCCCTCTTATAGCGTTGTTAGTTGCAGGTGAAGATGAAGTTCGTTCCAGGAGGGAACTTGTTGTTGGACATATCACAATATCTATAATTATTATTAACACACCTATATACTGGGCATGGGTGGAAGGCTTGGCCTTTTGCTCGGTGTTTTGTTCCACTCATGCCACCTTAGGCGCCGATAAACCGGCATTATGTTCCTTGATTTTGCGTTCCTTACACAATGGGTGAAATGGGGACCCCTTGACAGTTCGACTTTGAATAAAACTCCTCCAGCAAGGCCCAACATTGGTTTTAATTTGCTCATAATAACAACTTAATTAAATAATTAAATTTGCATATGGGGTCGCGTCCCCGAGGATTCTTAATTCTACATAGCAGGGGGGCCAGTGCTGATGGTGTTGGTCCCAAACGGGCAACCTGCGAGGCCACCTTGGGGAAACTCGAGGTTTGGTTTTACTCGTAGCTTTTCCCATCCGGACGTGGCCTAAGACGAGATACGCGCGGCTACTATCAGGGTGTCGGCACGCCGGGAGGTCTTGCTGGACTTGTTTTACCATTGTCGAAATGACTTGTGCTACCGGGATGCCGAGCCTGATCGGATTTCCCTAAGATAAGGAGTGATGATATTATATTTTATCACTTCAGCTAATCGTGAGAGCTTGTGATGGGCTAAGTTGGGACACCCCTGCAGGGTCATGATCTTTCGAAAGCCGTGCTCGCTGTTATGTGGCAGATTGGAATTTGTTAATGTCCGGTTGTAGAAAACTTGACAGAGGATCCGAAGTAAAACACACAACTGTGTGAGTAACCGTGACCGTCTCTTTTCACTTTGAGAAGAGAACACGGTGGGGTTATGTTTGATTCGTATGTAGTTCAGGATCTTTAGCGATCACCTTTTGCGACCGTTTGCGTAGATGCTCTTCTTATTCTGGTACTCGTAAGTTAGCCACCATATTATGCTTAGCCGCTGCTGCAACCTCACCACTTTACCTCTTCCTACCCATAAAGCTTTGCTAGTCTTGATACCCATGGTTATGGGATTGCTGAGTCCTCGTGGCTCACAGTTACTTCACCACACCAGATGCAGGTTCAACCGAGTTTGATGCAGAAGCTGGTTCAAGTACTTCACTGGGAGCTTGTTGAAGAGTTTGGTCGTTTGCTTGTGACGTTTCGACGATCAGTAGTGGTTTCTACTAGGATTCGATCCCGACCCGTGGCTTTTATGTTGTTTTGGTATCTTTCTTTTGGATCTTCACCCGTAGTCGGGTTGTGATGTTTTGAATGATGTTTTGCTTATGTAATGTATTGTGTGAAGTAGCGAGTGTAAGCCAACTATCTCTCTTTTGCATTTTAATCCCTCTTTTACATGAGTCGTGCAAAGATACCAAACTTGAGATCATTCTAGGATGGGCTTATACCTTTAAGTCGTGCCTCGACACGTAGGAGGTATAGTCCCATCCTGGGCATTACAATAAAGTTGCTCAATTCCTCTCCATATTATGCCCAAGCCAATGGACAAGCTGAGTCTAGCAATAAAATATTGATCAACCTCATCAAGAAGAAGATTGAGGATAATCCAAGGAGATGGCATGAGCTATTTTCCAAAGCTTTGTGGGCACACATAATCTCAAGGCATGTTGCTACAAAGGTAACTCCATATGAGCTCGTATATGGTCAAGAGGCCGTTTTACCAGTGGAAGTGAATTTGAATGCTTTGAGAATAGCCAAAAAATGATTTACCGACCGTGGACTTTTATAACTTGATGATGGACAATATTGATGAGGTCGCCGATAAATGTTTGGCTGCTTTGAAGTCCGTAGAGAAAGATAAGTTGAAAGTGGCTAGATCTTACAATAAAAAGGTCAAGTTGAAGAGTTTTCAAGTTGGCGATCTCGCATGGAAGGTGATTCTACCAATTGGTTCGAAAGAAAGAAAATTCGGGAAGTGGTCTCCAAGTTGGGAAGGTCCTTTTAAGATTACAAGAGTAGTTCCTGGAAACTCATATTTGGTGGACTCCGTACAAGGGACATTGTTACCTCGAGCTCTCAATTGCAAATATTTAAAGAGGTATCATCCAAGTGTGTGGCAAGAATCTTAGACAGCCAACGGCCGATATGTAAGTATTGCCCTAAGTAAAGACATGTCCAATATATAATTATTTCCCTAAGCACATACAAATGGCCGATGAAGTGTTGACATCATCCTTAGAACAAACTCTAGGCAAATTATTTTTCGGTATACAAGCTTTGCTGAAAAACAGGGGGCATGTGTTGACGCTCTAAAATGGTATGATCTGAAAGAGTGACTTTAGGCTATAATGGGATGAGGTTAAAATTATGAGTTCACGTCACCATGTGATGGCTCTCTTCAAGATGATCAAAATAGATATGGTGATGGTCCAAAATGGAGCTCGGATGCGTAACTTATGGCAATCCTAGAGATGCTCGTAAAGACACCAGATTAAAGAATGGCATGAAATATAATTAAGATTTCCTTGGTCAAAAAACTTTCAGCAGCAAAGTTCTTTGTCTCGTCGAAACGGACGATTTTGATATAAAAATTGTCTTAATCCGAGGTCGTATGGAAAAGTTATAAACAAAACTGTGCACTGCAGCACTACATGGCCGGATCATCTAGACCGGGGTCCAGATCATCCGGCCGGGGGCCGAATAATTGACCAAAGTAGAAGCCGGATGATCTGGGTGATGTCCCGGATGATCCGGGTAAGGTTGGACAATCCGGGCAATCGTCCGGACAAATGTTTCAGCAACAGACTTTAGAAAACAGCCCTAAAATCCCTCGAGATGACCTCAGATCAAAAAGTGTTCACCATGAAAGTTGCGTGTCTCGTCGAATCGGTTGATTTTGATATACAAATCGTCTTAATCCGAGGTCGTATGGAAAAGTTACAGAAAAAATTGTGTGTTGCAGCACTGCATGGCCGGATCATCCGGACCGGGGTCCAGATCATCCGGCCGAGGGCCGAAAAATTAACCAAAATAACAGAAGCTAAAAGTTGAAGACGGATGATATGGGTCTTGTCCCGGCTGATCCGGGTAAGGCTGGACAATCCGGGCAATCGTCCGGACGTCCGGACAATTGTTTCTGCAGCAGACTTTAGAAAACGGCCTGAAAATCACTCAAGATGACCTCAGATCAAAAAGTTTTCAACATGAAAGTTATGCATCTCATTGAGTCGGTTGATTTTGATGCAAAAATCGTCCAAATCTGAGGACATATGTTTATTCTAGAGCCAAAACAATGAGCTGCTGTCTGAAAACTGGGCTAGGCCGGATCATGCGGGCCTTGAGCCGGATATCCGGGCCGGAGGTCGTGAATAGTCTGTCTTTTATTAGGTTTTGATGATTTGGACGGCTAGGAAAGTACTTTTCTGGTACGGGAAGTCCATCCGCCTCTTATATAAACAAGATGTGACGGCCGATTGAAAAACCACACAAAATAGCAAACGCATCTACAACTTTTTCATCTACGTTTTGTCATTCCCTCGTTCTTGCTGCCTCTGTATTCATTGTTCTTCGTGTTGGAGAGCTGTGAATTCCGAGGCTCTAGGGGCGGCTTGACCAACCTAGGGTAGCCCATAGCCGCCGCACTCCCCGACGGGTCCCTCCCGGTAGTGTGGGGTTTCGGGTCTTCAAAAGTTCTCTCCGATTGTCTTGCGAGTCGCGCTTCCGGTGAGACTCCTTTGACGTGAGCTGCAGTGCATCACCCCCAACGTCGAGGGTACACATGACGTGTTCATGTGCAAACACTTACCAAGTCAGCTGCCTAGCGACTTGTGATTTTTTTAGCCGAAGTCGTAGAACAATAGTTCTACGGTATTTTCACTTTCATTAAATTAAATATGTACAAACAAGAGTCCAACAAGGATCAACCAATACCAGTACGATCAAACATGGAAATTAAATTACAAGTTCAGTACTATCCAAGAGCTTATATGTGTTTCTTTGGTGTGCTTTGCTCTGAGCCCGGTAATCTGTAGTCCTGCTTTAAGGTAGAATTTCCGTGAGCCTGGATGAGGTGGTGCTCTCCTGAAGATTTTATCATTTCTGATTATCCATGTACTCCAACATCCCATGACAATGATTTCCATTGCAATGCCCACTGCTAATCTCTCTTTTAATAGGTGCGCTTCATCAAAAGTGGATATACCAATGTTTCTGCTTTGTATGATTGCGCTCCAGCATGACCACGTGAAAGGACAGTTCTAGAATTGGTGGGAAATGGTTTCCTCTGTTTTATCAGAACATAAAGCACATTTGTAATCCTCTAGATGCATATTCCTTCTTTTAATCATATTCCTTGTGCTAAGCCTATCGTGCAGTAGATGCTAGAAGAAGATTTTGTGCCTAGGACGGCAAGCAGATTTTCAAACCATCATGAAAATGTTGTTTGTTGTACTCACTCCCATCATTGATTTGTATAGTTTCATGGATGATAATTTTTGGGAAGCTATGTTTAAGGCCCAAACATCTTGAACAACATAGTTTGTTCTATTACTAACGATTTCTTTAAGGGCATTGAATTGATTATAAGCTTCTAGTGAAAGAGGTATGTGGAAGTGCTCACTGAAGTATGCTTGTTGCTGTATTTGAAAGAGAGTGACCTCATGACTGACTGCAAAAGAATCTAGTTCTGGGTATTTCTCATTCGATGGGATCTCTTACCATCTGTCTTTTCAGAAATTAACAATATCAGCCTTTCCTCCTTTGCAAATTGTTATTTTCTTAAATGTTTGAAGCAACTTTAGAATTTCTTTCCACCAGAAGGAGCCTACCATCTTGTCTCTTGCGATACTACCTTGATAGTAAGCTTCCTAGATTATGTTTACCCATGGTATGTCTGCTTTGCTAAGGAATTTGTGTAGGTGTTTCATCAGGTGATTTGGGTTATGTGCATCAAGATCCAATACCCCCAGGCTTCCATGAGTTTTGGGCTTGCAAACTTTCTGCCAAGAGATGAGTGCAGTACCTCTATCTTCAGAGCCATATTTTCTCCAGAAGTAGTTCATGACATAAGTGTTGATTTGTGTGAGCACATTCTTGGGAATCCTCAATGTGCACATGAAGAATGTAGGCATGCTTGTAAATACTAACTTGAGGAGAGTGAGTTTGTCACTAGTGGACAAAAGACTAGAGCATTCCAGTAATTTGTGTTCAATTCTCTTCTGCAAGAGAACATAGTCTATCACTCTGGGTTTAGAACTACAAAGTGGTAGTCATAAATATTTATGTGGCAAGGTTCCAATTCTGTAGCCAAGGAGGTTTGATATCTCTTTTAGTTTGGCCTTAGGTGTGTTGAGAGACACCAGAGTAGATTTAGAGTAGTTGACCTTCAAACATGTATACTGCATAATGAAGTGGCAAGTTCTTGATGTGCCGCACTTGTCTGATATCAGCATGAGCCACTAGGATTGTGTCAACAACATATTGGATTATGAGATAATCTGTACTGGAACTGTGATTTAAAGGAGAGGTGATTAGGGAGTGTTGCATTGCTTCATTCATCATATACTGTAAAATATCAGCAGCAATGACAAAAATCAGGGGTGATAGTGGATCCCCTTGCCTTACACCTTTCTTACACTGGAACTGTTTTCCTGGGATCCCATTGAGTAAGACTGAGGATAATCCAGTCTCATTGATCGTCTTGATCCATTGAATCCATTTGGGACTAAAACCTTTGGCCTGCATAACTTCTATAATAGTATCATGGCTGATCATATCAAATGGCTTTTCAAAATCCACTTTTAAAAGATTTAGCTCTTTTTTACTCTGTTGGCATTGATAAATATATTCATAAGCCCGGGCCAGACAATCTTGGATGCGCCTATTATTGAGAAAGACATATTGGTTTTTATGAATCATGCCCAAGATAACTTTCTGCAATCTATTTGCCAGCAATTTAGTGATGATCTTAATTTTGTAGTTAAGCAAAGAGATAGGTCTGAAGTCTGCTGGAGTTGATGTTGCATCATGCTTGGGTATCAGTGTGACGAAGGAATAATTGATACTCTGAATGTTGAGCTTGCCTGAGTGGAAGTCCTCAATGAGCTTGCAGAAATCTTGTGCAATGAAGTCCCAACATTGCTTGAGGAAAGCTGCATTAAAACCATCTGGACCTGGTGATATGTCAGCTGGCATATGTTGGACCACTTTGTCTATTTCATCTTTGGTGAAAGGTAATTCCAACTCAGAGAGATTATCAATGGGATGCAACAAGTGTTGGATGAGCAGAGGATTCCTTGTCTTTGTATTGGTTCCTAGTCTGTCCTTGAAAGCCCTACAGA
This sequence comes from Secale cereale, assembly GCA_902687465.1. Taxonomy (NCBI): domain Eukaryota; kingdom Viridiplantae; phylum Streptophyta; class Magnoliopsida; order Poales; family Poaceae; genus Secale; species Secale cereale. The sequence continues at coordinate 339,859,259 of LR738714.1, forward strand.
GAATAGCAGTTTTAGCATTATGATCATGATGTTCAAATCTCGTTTCATCTTTCACCATGGCAATGCAGTTATTTCTGAGTTTGATAGTAGCTCTAGCTTGGAAGTATTTGGTATTGGCTTCTCCCACTTTAATTTGTCTGATTGTAGCCCTTTGCTTCCAATATTTTCTTTGGTGCTCCAAGATAGTTTCTAAGTGGGTCTTGATGATGATTCTTCCATTGGATTCTTCCTGTGAGAGATCTCTATATTCCTCCAAATTTTCATAACACATGATTAGGAACTTTGCACAGTCAATAATTTTCTTCAGGTCTGAAATCTCCCTGTCCCAAATTTTCAAACCCTTCGTCAACCTTTTAAATTTCACTGCTATTGTTTTAGCACTGTCCTCTTCATTAACATCTTGAGTTCGGATGTTGTGCACAACTTCCTTAAATTGGTGACGTTCCAGCCAAAAAAATTCAAATCTAAAGACCCTGGATTTGGGGATAGATGATCCAATGGAGATCTTTATTGGGACATGGTCTGAGGTGGTTTTAGCTAATGGGTAAGCATATGTAGCAGGATATTTGAAAGTCCAGGATTCCGAAGTGAAGCGCCAATCCAGTTTTTCTAGCAAAGATCTGTCTTGCATATTGCTCCAGGTAAATTATCTGCCTTTAAGGGGAACTTCAATAAGTTCCTACTTACTGATAGCTTCATTGAAGGCTAACATATCACCAATATTGCCACCATCTCTGCTTCTATTATCTGGGTATCTGATAAAGATAAAGTCTCCCACTATTATCCAGTCTGTATCATCTTGCATTGTGAAGTTTTCAAACCACTAGAGAAAATTGTGTCTCTCACTTTGCTGGCAAGGGCCATAAACATTTGCCAGAATCCAGGTCTCACCATTGTGTTTGTAGGTGAATTGCATGGAGATGGAGAAGTCATTGATATGAAAGAGATATCCTAAATAAATTTGTTCATTCCAGGCTACAAGCAATCCTCGAGAAGCTCGAATGGAAGGAATGAAATGGAATTTTGAGATTCTTCTGGGACTATTTTTTTTATGAATGCAGAGTCAATGACTTCTTTCTTGGTTTCTTGTAAGCATATAATGGAGCATTTGGTTTCTTCAGTCTTGTTAGCTATAGCTGGCCATTTTTGGGGGTCATTCAGACCTCTAATATTCCAGTTAAGAATATTCCAATCTCTGTTCATTTGATAGCAGCTGCTTAATTGACCAACTCAAGAGAGATAGAGTACTCTGACCTAACCCATGAAGCAACACGTAGGTCTTTAACACAAATACAAGCTGGGCAATTGTCATCATGATAAAAAGGCAAAAGAGCACTAAAAGTCTTACATACCATCTGACATAGTTCCTTGCAAACTGAGCACTTTAATGCAAAAGATCTATCCTGACAGAAACAACCATAGATCAAATCCACTTCTTGCTCTTCTCCTTTTCACCTTTGGTGCCTTCTGCTGCAGTGTTGTCTTGGTTTTTCTGGCCTTCTTTCTTAAGATTAATTTTGTGGTGTCCTTGTCAGAAACCTTGCAAAAAGTGGTGTTCAAGCTTTTAATGATCTTTGGAGGTAAAACTAGTGGAGCAGAGTGACAAGCAAGAAAATCTCTATCTCTACATACTGCTTTCCTAAAACCTTTTGACAGTTTCTGTAGCCTGCAATTTCTTCTTACATCGGTTTCCACCAGTGGGATCTTGTCCTTCCTCTTCTTGATTTTGTGCATAGCAGAGGTGGAAGATGCTGACATATCTTAAGATGTGGATTTCTCAGCAGGGGAGGAGTTTTCCTGAGGGCCCTGAGAATGGGAGTATAGAATGCTGGCTAGTGAGCTATCAACATGACACTTATCAGGGATTAAAAATGGCAAGGTTGGGTTGGTTTTAGAGTTGGATGAGATAATTCCCCAGACCGTGGAGGTGATGATTTTTCTTGCCCAATCAAATTTCTCTGGGGAGAGTAAGGTGTCAGACAAAAATTGACCCATTCGGATGGTATCTGGATGATATTGGTACTGTCTTTGGTAGGTGCAAAGTTTTCTTTCCATACCATAGGACCTTCTTTACCAAGCAAGGCTTCTTCGTTGCTCACATTGCAGAGATTACTGTTCTCCAGGTTAGCTACATCTTCATGCTCAAGATGCAGAGGACCTGAGCAAACAGTATGAGCCTAGTTAAGAAATGTAGGAATAGGAAATCCTGGTGGGGCTTATGTGTTAGACTGTTGGTCCTCACCTAAATTTGGATAGAATCAAGAGATGAATTGTTTTTACTAGGTATCAGACTTCCATTTGTATCTGTCTCTCTATCCTCCTTGGCATTAGTTTCTTGGGCAAGTCTGATTGGTTCTGTGTGAGTAACTATGGTGGTCCTCAGAATATTCTGAGTACTGTTCTTAGGAAGACATAGGGACTCATTGATCATAGGGTCAGCCAAAATATCCCTGTGATAACTATCAGACAGTCGGGTGGTGGCCTCCAAAAGTGGATCTGGTCCTATATGGTACAATTGGTTGAGAATCCTATCATGTTGCAGTATAGTGGGCTGGGGTGGAGGCACATGCACTGCCTGATTATGCTCTTGGGCCCGAGGAGGATGTTGAGGCCCATTGGGCTGTAACTCCAAGTTCAAATCTGGCAGGATCTATGGTTGTGGCGCCAAAGGTCCATTTGCTGAAGCATCTGAACTAGCACAGTTATCTGGTGGCATCTCAGATACAGTAATGCTACTATTGGCAGCAAGTGCAATGTTCACCTGATCCTCCATTGGTTATATGATTTCTTGTAGTGCTAGAAATTCTCCAGCATGAAGCTCCTGATATGCATCTTGTGCCAAGGCCCAGTGCCCCCAACCTGGCATGTCCTCCTGCTCATCCTCTTCTTCTAAGTTGTCATTATGTTGCTCATTTTGTGCCACCACATTGAGTGCAAGTTGTAGATTTATGTGTGGATCTTGTTGCTAATTTGGAGCCTCATGATCATCTTGCTCATGTTGCTGCAGAGGACATAGGAACAAGTTGTGGTGGTTTGGATGGTAATTCTGATATTGTGGAGCTAGATGTGGGTTTCCTTGAGGGTCAATGGGGTCATTATCAGGTGCTTCCTCTCCCATAATTTGATGTTGTAGGATCACAACAGGAATATTAAGAGTGTCTATTTGAACATCATAACCTTCACCAAATACAATACTTCTTGGGATGTCTCCGAGCTCCTCAACCCTCACTTTGATCATAAGACTCGCCCGAGAGCTTCTGACTCTGTCCCACTGCAAAAATTTCCCAAACTTGCTAACAACATTATTGACCTCCTGAATGTTCGTTCTGTCGAGTGGGTAGCCACATAATAAAATCCATGCCTCTCTGTTAAGAACCAATCTTCTCCAATTCATACCCTTATTGTGCTTTTGGAAGATAACATGGACATTAGTAAACAGATGAGGACTTGTGGTAACCAACTCATCTCTGTCAAAGATACTATTCATCTTGAGACAGGCTTGACCAAACAAACAAGTCTCAGTCTCAGAAAAACCTAGACGCTTCACATTGAGGAAATCTGATAGTACCTCTCTGACAGTGTTGAATGCCACAGGGAGATTTGGCATCGGAACAATGGATGCAATAGCCCATTCCTCATGCAACTCCGGTGTCGCGCCATTTATGACCTTGATTCTGGCTGGCATGCCCTCTACCTCAATGCTATGGTGGTTAGGAGGAAGTAAAGGAGGGGGATCAAAGGGGAAGGTCGCCATTGGTGCTGGATGAGAGGTTGCACTAGTGCAGGATGCTGCTAACGCGACACTATGATTAGAGACCCTTTGTCGAAACTGTGTGGGATGCATTAATCGCAAACGGTGGTGTAAAAAACCGTCAAAAGGTGCAAAAAGTTTGCGATGACAGATGCATCAAAGACGGTGCAGATTTTAGTTCCGTCTGTGATGTAGGGTGCTTCGCCGCTGCTTTCCCGAGGTAACATTGGTGTTTCCCTTGAAGAGGAAAGGGTGATGCAGCAAAGTGAAATAAGTATTTCTCTCAATTTGTTGAGAACCAAGGTATCAATCCAGTAGGAGATTACACACAAGTCGCCAAATACCTGCACAAACAATCAACAACTTGCACCCAATGCTATAAAGGGGTTGTCAATCCCTTCTAGGTTATTTGCAAAAGTGAGATCCGATAGAGATATATAAACAAATAAAGTAAATATTTTTGGGTTTTTGGTTTATAGATTGAAAAGTAAAAGATTGCAAGATAGTAGATCTGAAACTTATAAGATGTAAAAGAGACCTAGGGGCCATAGGTTTCACTAGTGGCTTCTCTCATGATAGCAAATTTATAGTTGGTGAACGAATTACTGTCAAGAAATTGATAGAAAAGCGAATAATTATAACGACATCTATGGCAATGATCATGAATATATGCATCACGTCCAGGACAAGTAGACCGACTCCTGCCTGCATCTATTACTATTACTCCACACATCGACCGACTCCAGCCTGCATCAAGAGTATTAAGTTCATAAGAATAGAGTAACGCCTTAAGCAAGATGACATGATGTAGAGGAATTAACTTAAGCAATATGATGAAAACCACATCTTTTTATCCTCGATGGCAACAATACAATACGTGTCATGTCCCCTACTATCATTGGGATTGAGCACCGCAAGATTGAACCCAAAGCAAAGCACTTCTCCCATTGCAAGAATTATTAATCTAGTTGGCTAAACAAAACCGATAGATCGAAAAGAATTACTAAGATATAAGATCATGCATAAAAGAATTCAGAAGAAACTCACATATTATTCATAGATAATCTGATCATAAACCCACAATTCATCGGATCTTAAAAAACACACCACAAAAGAAGATTACATCGGATAGATCTCCAAGAACAATGAGGAGAACATGGTATTGAAGAACAACGAGAGAGAAGAAGCCATCTAGCTACTAGCTATGTACCCGTAGGTCTGTGGTAAACTACTCACACTTCATCGGAAGGGCAATAGGGTTGATGTAGATGCCCTTCGTGGTTGATTCCCCCTCCGGCAGAGTATCAGAACATGCCACTAGATGTGATCTCGCGAGAACAGAAGGTTACGGCGGCGGAAAAGTGGTCTCGATGGATGTTCTGACGTTTCTGGAATATATTATATTTATAGGCGGAAGAAGTCGGTCGGGGGAGGCACGAGGTGCCCACAAGGTAGGGGGCGCGCCCTACCCCCTGGGGGCGCCCCCACCCTTGTGGTCACCTCATGGATCCCCTGGCGTGTACTCCAAGTCCATCTGATGTCTTCTGGTCCAAGAAAAATCTCCAAAAAATTTCATTCCGTTTGGACTCCGTTTGATATTCCTTTTCTGCGAAACTCAAAAACAAGGAAACAAAATAGAAACTAGCTCTAGGCTCTGGGTTAATAAGTTAGTCCTGAAAATCATATAAAATAGCATATAAATTCATATAAAACATCCAAGATAGATAATATAATAGCATGGAACAATCAAAAATTATAGATACGTTGGAGACCTATCAAGCATCCCCAAGCTTAATTTCTGCTCGTCCTCGAGTAGGTAAATGATAAAAATAGAAGTTTATGTGGAATGCTACCCAACACATTTATCAATGTAATATTCTTTATTGTTGCATGAATGTTCAGATCCATAAGACTCAAAATATAAATTTCTCAATATCAAAAGAATAATACTTTAATCATACCAAAAGCAATCTATAAAGCTTCAGAAATAAAATGGCTAAAAAACGCTATCCCTACAAATCATATAGTCCTTATGCGCCCTTTTCTTAACACAAAGCACCCCTCATGCCAATTCCAGATTCAGCCAAGCAATTTCTTTCATGCTCTACTCTTTCAAACTTTTCAACTTTTTACGCAATATATGAGCGTGAGCCATGGACATAGCACTATGGGTGGAGTGGAGGTGGTAATAGACAAAAGGTTGGAGAAAGTCTCACATCAACTAGGCAAATCAACGGACTATGGAGATGTCCATCAATTGATATCAATGTGAGTGAGTAGGGATTGCCATGTAACAGATTCACTAGAGCTATAAGTGTACAAAAGCTCAAAAAGACAACTAGTGGGTGTGCATCAACTTTCTTGCTCATGAAGACCTAGGGCATTTGGGGAATCCCATCGTTGGAATATACAAGCCATGCTCTATAATGAGAAATTCCCACTAGTGATATATGAAAGGGACAACATAGGAGACTCTCTATCATTAAGAACATGGTGCTATGACCAAGCACAAGTGTGGAACAAGATAGTAACATTGTCCCTTCTCTTTTTTTTGGTTCTTTGACCTATTTTTTTGGTGGGCTACTTTGGCCTTTTTTTATTTGGGCTTCATTCCACTACTGTAAGATGCTGCTAACGCGACACTACGATTAGAGACCCTTTCATGAAACTGTGTGCGATGCATTAATCACAAACAGGGATGTAAAAAACCCGTCAAAAAAGGTGCAAAACGTTTGCGATGGAGGATGTATCAAACACGGTTCAGATTTTAGTTGCGTGTGCGATCCAGGGCACACGGTTAACCCGTTCGAACTGTTTGCGATGATGCAGAACAACAGAAACGGGCAGCCATATCAATGTGTGTGCGATATACAGCATACAGTTCACTCCGATGAACCATTTGCTATTAGGGAGTGCAACATAAATGGTTAGCCAGATCAGGCTGTGTGTGATATAGGGCATACGGTTCACTCGGACGAACTGTTTTTGATTAGCGAACGCAATAGAAACGGTTCAACTTGTCAAGATGTGTGTGATACGTGGCAAACAACCGACACGGATGAACTGTTTGCGATAAGAATTTACAACATAGAGGGTTAATACAGTTAGTTCGTGCGCGATTCTGTGTGTACAAAAAACTTTATAAAATGCAAACTAGTTGCTTGCGGTGGCTAGGAGTATCGCACACGATGCGTCTGCGAGTACTCGTGTGTGATGATTAGAAAGGTACACATGCATTTCCTTATGTTAACACTTGTGTGATAAATAACACATGGCACCGGATTTGGTATTCGGGTTGTGTGTGTGCTCCACTTAGTCTTCCCACGCTCCACATGGGTGAATTGTAAAATCCACACCTATTCCCTCACCGGTTTCCCGCCACCAGCTAACGACTTGCTACCTATAACCCAGGCGGCAACGGACCGCCGCGACACTATGCGAAGATCTAGTACTCACCATCTACCATTAGTTATTCCAAGCATGCTAGGCAACGACCAAAGCTTCGACGTCGACGCCTACCTGAGTTATATCTTCGACAAGGAGAACGAGCCGGAGCAGGTCAGGGAGCAAGAGCTTCATCGGCCGATGCAGGCACCATGGCCCATCGGCAATGATATCGGCGTCACAGTCCTTGGGAGCACAATCAACATATTGCAGAGGAGGTGTGATGAGCAGTTTGCCATCCACCGTGCAAAAGATCCAGAGCTTCTTGGCGGCATGATCAACGACCCACCGAAGAACCGTCGTCACCAGTGCTCATCGAGAGCCTGATGCCCCGCAAGGAATGGGCAGAGGACCTGTGCAATTCAGTCAAGACAAAGGAAGGTGGCGGCTTCAACATTGCCCGCGGCGGCCGTGTCAACCTCGATCCCGATGATGTAATGGCCAGGCTCGAGCGCATCCTTGGCGGAGTTGACGTCCCCGACGAAGTAGAACATCGCCAACGTGATATCTCGAGGATGCAGGTGATCGGCGGAATTTCCTACCAGGCTAGAGACATGGAAATGGAGCGGTTCCGCGGAGTTGTCATGCGCGTGATTGCATGCTATCAAGGTGTTCTGGAAGAGGCCCAGCAGCCCCAAGAGCCTCCCAGCGCCAGCAGCTCCGTAGGCAGAGGCGGGTCGGCACACTCGGAGTGAACGACCCCAAGTGTGCTATGCTGATCATGGAGTCCGAGAAGACCATCGTCGGAAGGCCGCCAACTCAGCTTTTAGCTTATATTTTATTATAATTGTATGCATATGTAGGTCGTGAGTGTTCTGGGCCTTGCAGCATTTGGCATTTTAAATTATCCTGAATATGTAAGACAATTATTAAGAATTATTAACCATTGCCATTGTAACTTTGCCTCAACAGCGAGAAGAGCGCGTGCAGGGACGCCAGAGCGGACCGCGCCGTGGCCGCCTCAACGGCGAGAAACCACGTGGTCAACCTTCTGCCATCAATAAATGTTGACCTTGTTTCTTGTCACATTGCTGATTACAACGTAATAGATAATTGAAATTTTTTTCACACCTATCAAACTAATATGTGTTCACACTTAGCACCGGGGTATAAAAACTACCCACTCGAAAATTACTTCACAGTTCCTCTCCTCATCACCCACAAAAACTGGTTTTTTCTGTCAAGTCATTTCGCTATGACCTGTAGGAGGATTTTAGGGTGGACATATAACCAAGCAGCAAAGACCAAGGCTGCGGAAGAACTAGAGAGGCCCCATCGCAAAGCTGCAGCCGCAACAGAGATGTCCCAGCATGCCGCGGAGCCCTCGAACGAGCTCTCATGGGCACGCGAGGGCTCTCACAAGCGCATTCGTGGCATCGGCCATCGCGACGAGCCAGCGTTCCTGAAGTCCTTCGACGGTGATGACGACATTCTCACTGGCATCACTACGTAGCAAGAGTTGGTCGATGGCTAGATGAAGTTGTTCAAGATCAGTGATGCCTCATTTGACAAGGCGACCGGCCTCGTCGAGCAACTCATGGGTGACAATGCGAAGCTCCTCAAGTTGGTCGCCGAGAAGGAGGAGGAGGCCGCCTGCTGGAAGATGATGCATGAGGAGAGCAGTGCCTCAAAGATGACGCTGAAAGCGGTCGTCGAGGAACTGATGGGTGGCTTTAGGAAGTTCCGGATCGAGCGCGAGCAGGAGGTGGAGGAATCCGTCGCTGCTTTCCAGCAAAGTCATGAGGAATTGAACAAGGAGCTGGATGATTTTGCCGCCCGACGCTTCATCAACGAGTAGAGACAGTAGCGACCCAGATCGTTGTCTGCAATTTTCTTCTTCTCTTGCCCCCGTGTCTTCCAGGCTTTGCCGCATGTGTCATTTTAAATTATTCGGAATATGTAAGACAATTATTATCTGCGCCATTGTAAATTTGTTGTCGTATTATCCGTTGCCATTTTATTTGTGGTTGTATTATCCGTTGCCCTATGTGGCAATTTAAATTAGGGCGGAATACGAGTTGAAAACACGAACAAAGCAAATGCTGCCATGGAATCACATGCAAACACCCTCCGTCGAGGTGCTTTAATTAACCATTAATGGAGAAGTTGTGAGCGAGGCGGGCGGCAGCTGGTGCATGGAGGTCAAAGAGCTCGCTTCCCAGTGAGCATGGGCGGCCTTGCTGCTCGCACGTGTCCCGTCGAGCCTGCGAGATGGATAGGATGCACACGTCCCGTCGAGCCTACGCGGTGGACTGCTCGCATGCGTCCCGTCGAGCCTGCACGACAGACTTCTCACGCTCGCCCCATCTAATCAAACAGCTGCACGCACGCCACCGAGTATGGTTAAATTTTGACACGGTAAATATAATACAACCGTTTGCGATATTAACGTGTCAGCTTTTTGTTTCGAATAGGACTTCGTTGGCTACTAATGTGTGTGCCTCTTCTCATACTGTACGGTTTTTTTACCACGACATATATGTGCCATGTCATGAAACCATGCGAAGTTTCATGTTTTTTTGGGTAACTTTCTGATTTATTGGGATTTAAAAACCGAGATTCTCATTGTTTCAGGATGACGACAAGTTTGTAACTCATTCCCATTCCTTAAACGAGACCAGATCATGCACCCAATGACACATGTGCGATTTCCTACCCATTTTGCTTCACTTGAGCATGTGGTTGTAGTTCAAATTTGAATTATGGACTAAATTAAATGCATAGAAAACTTATTAATTAGTAATATATATACAGTGGCCAAATGAACCCTGAACAATTTCAAATTTCAGCCCGACACTCCTGTTATTCTATGTTGCCTGTAGAAAACAAAGTTCAAGGCGAGAAGAGGCAACGATGATCATTTCGCCCACAAGAGGGGCATGTATCCCTAACGGAACCACGACGGTTGCGACAGGCTCCGGTTTTGTAAATGGCTTGTAATATAGCTTCACCCAAATTGGACAATTATATGTACCATGTAGTGACACCATGTCAAGTTTCATGATTTCTTGGTGAGTTTTGGATTTACAGACATTTAAAAACCGAGATTCGTAATGTTTGTGACCAAGCCAGGATGGCGAGACGATTGAATTCGTTCCTATTCGTTCCGTGGGACCTAAACATGCACCCCAAGGAAACATGTACGTTTTTTCTAGCCATTTTGGTGCACTGGAGCATGTATTTGTAGTTCGGATTTGAATGATGGACAATAAATGCCTAGAAAACTCAATTAATGAATAAGAAGGTCAAACGAACCCTGAATAATTTCAAAGTTCAGCGTGAATCTCCAGTTGTTCCGTGTCGCGTGTAGAAGAAAATACGATACTAGAAGATGGAGTGATTATTGTTTGGCCCACAAGGGGACACATTTCCGTATCGAAGCCATGAGGGTTCTTGCGGCAGGCTCCGGTTTTTAAGAGGTTTGTAATAAAGCTTGGCCCAAATTGGCAATGTTTTTACCACAACATATATGTGCCATGACGTGACACCATGCCACCTTTGATGACTTTTTGGTGAGTTTAGGATTTATGGGGACTTAATGTAACGCCCAGATAATTAAGCTACAGTAATACTCTGCTAATGATGCCACATCATCGTTTTTACTGTTGCTAAAAGTCACTTTGGTTCAAACCGATTTGAAGTCAAATTAAAATAAAGCCAAAGAAATAAAGTTTTCAAAGTGTCAAAACTAAAATGTTCATAGTGTGGAAAATAATCTTTCGATATTTGTCATGTTGAAACCTATATCTTAAAAGGTGTTTTAATGCCTTTAATAATTAAAACAGTGGCTTAGATACTTAATTAAATGAATTTTATGGCTAATAAAATATTAAACTATTTTAAGTAGGTGCCCAAACTTTTGTGGCAATGGCATAATTAGAGATGCAAATATAGTAACTAGTTTGGACTTTAATTAAACTAAAGTATGGTGGCAGTTAATTAAAACAGAAAAAGGTAAATAGGTAAAAGGCAAAACAAAACAAAAGGGGAAAAGAAGCAAAACAAAAAAAGGAAACCCCCTCCCCTGGGCCTTTTGGCCCAGCTGGCCTCACTGGCCAAGCCAGGCCGGCCCAGCCGCACATCTCGTCGTCCCCCCCCTCCTCGCTACAGGCGCGGGGAGATCGTGTCGGCCATCCGGCCACCGTCCGACGCCGTGGCGGCCATCGGTCGGCGCCGCCCCCCCCCCCTACTTAACTCAGAGACCCCCGCCCCTCCTCCAGAACCCTAACCCTATTCCCCCGTGCACCCCGACCCCTCCTCGAGCTTGAGCTCGAGCTCGAGACCATTACCGCCGTCCGCTCGACGCCTGTCGCCACTGCCTCGTCCTCGACCGGCCTCGTCAAGCCTCGCCGCCCCTCTTCCCAGCAACGGCGGTGAGACCGCATGCGCCACCCTCCTCCCTGTCTCCTCAGTCGTCCCGTAGCTCGCGCCTGCGCCTGGCCCCGACCGGGCTAGCTCTGGCCGGCCGCCCTCGTCGCCGCCGCTCGCCACTCCGGCTCCGGCGCCCCTGAGCCACGCTAGCCTCGGCCTCGCGCGGCGCCCTGCGTGGCCGCTCTCCTGCGCCCGCGCGCCGCCTTCCCACGGCTCCTCGCCGAACCGCGCCGCTGCTGGCGCTCTTCTTCCGGCCGCCCTGGCGACCAGCCACGCGCAGGCCACCGCAGCCGCCCCAGCCGCTGCTGCTCCGCGTGCCTCCGCCCCTCACCCTGCCCGCCTCGCCTCTGCCGATGCGCCTGCGCCAGCCACCCGCAGCGCTCGCGCCCAGGGTCGCCACCCCCTCGTTCCCTGGCCGAGGCACCTCCGCCCCGCCGCGGCTGTGCTGCCACGCCGGCCCCGCGCTCGACCAACGGCGCTCGGCTCCGGCCGCATCCGCCCAGGGCCGCTGCCCCCCTCGGCCCCCTGCGCCGGGGTCCCGACGCCCCCGCCGGCCTAGTCCGTCGCTCGGGCGGGTTACGGCCTCGGGCGCCCTGGCTTCGCCCGTTAAGCCGCCCGCCCCGCAAGGCCTTGAGGGCCGTTGACCAGAAGGGCTCCGCCCCTTTAAAAAAAGAGAAGAAAGAAAAAAAGATTTAAAAAAATATATATTATAAAAATAATTAATTAATTGATTAATTAACTTAATTAACTCAAATCAGTTGTTTTAGTTAAACTAATTAATTAGTTAACCTAACTAATTACTAATTAGTTAGATGTCTCAATGACAGGGGGCCCCACCCCCTGTTGACCAGTCAAACGTTGACTGGTCAACAGGGACCCCCTGGCCCACCTGTCAGCCTCTGATACACTTTTGTGTACGCAGAGCTGGGTACCCGTAGCATTTTAATTTTATTTTCGAATTAATAATAAATTGCAGAATATTAATAGAACTTTGAAAAATCATATAAAATAAACCGTAACTCGGATGAAAAAGATTTATATATGAAAGTAGCTCAGAATTTCGAGACGAATCCGAATACGCGGTCCGTTTGTTTGTCAAACTTCCCTAGCATACCGAACATGGAACATTCCTCCTCCAGTTCGCCTGTCCGAAAATGCCTAACACCGGGAATGCTTTCCCGGGTGTTTTCCCCCTTCGCCGGTATCGTGTAGTAGTGCGTTAGAACACGCCTAGTACCGCTTATTGTCATGTCATGCAACTGTGTGCTATATATTTATTGTTTCTTCCCCCCTCTTCTCTCCGGTAGACCCCGAGACTGCCGTTGATGCCGTTGTGATCAACTACGTTGACAACGACCCCTTCTTCTTGTCTGAGCAACCAGGCAAGCCCCCCCCCTTTGATCATCCCGATATCACCCATTCCATTCTCTCTTATGCTTGCATTAGGATTTTTCTACTATTATTGTTTTATCCTATTCTGATGCATAGCCTGCTTTTGTACCTGCTATTGTTACCTACATGCTATGCTAAACTGCTTAGTATAGGTTGGCTAGTGATCCATCAGTGACCCCACCTTGTCCTTGTTGCCCTTGCTTCATCATCGACTACTCGAGCAACATGATCGAAGACCGAAGCCCGACTGTCCTTGTTACCCCTGCTTCATCATCGACGACTCAAGCAACGTGATCAAAGATCGGAGACCGACACTTCACATCACATCACACCCCCTTTGTTGCTCGACTCTGCAGAGGTACTATCGGGTGCCGAGGGTGAAACCTCGTAACGCACTCATGATGATAACTCTGTAGTGTAGCTATTCGGTCGTGGTCATCGAGGGTGATTCCTCTTTCTCCATTCCTGATATGACTCTGTCGTGCAACCCCTCAAGTGTGAACCTCGGGGGTGATTCCTCATAGTTCGCCTTGACGGACACAACGAGTGGAATTCGCCGAGGGTGATTCCTCGGGTTTTCCACCTTGATGTTTTGGACACACAGTTACATGGACTTTACTTGATACCTTTGTGAAAGGCGGGCGGGCCCGGTGAGCACCCGCGGGAGTTCTTTCGGTGGCGGCTGGCTGTTTAGCAGTATCACCCAGGAGGGGTGATAGCTCCGGACTTGTCCCGACAGTCGTCACTTCTATTAATAATGCACTAACAGATTTGGGTATTTGTTCTGAGTTGGCCTCTGGCCTTTACGCACTAACCGCCACGCGAGAATAGTTATGGGCCTCGGCGTCGTGGTATCAGCCGAAGCTTTGTCAGACGTCTAGTTCAGCATTGCGGCACGGCTGGGCCGGCGCCATCCAGTATAGAGGTGGTGCCTGGTCCGCCATGATCGCAATGACCCGGAGTGCAACGGGCGATGGCCCATGACCCCGGAGTGCTTAGGATGTAGACCGGCGGGGACCTCTCTACTGAGCTTAGGTAGGCCTGCGATGTGTTGATCTTCCGAGGCCGGACATTGACCCAGAAAGGTGTGTCCGGCCAGAGAGGATCGGGCGTGAGGGTAACGTGGTGCACCCCTGCAGGGAAGTTATCTATTCGAATAGCCGTGTCCACGGTAACGGACGTTCAGTCTTATATCCTGATCTACTATAACTAGAAATGGATACTTGAGATATGTGATGGATATGTGGCCGCGAGATTACTTTCTCGCAGGGAGTCGAGGAAGGATCTCTAGGCCGTTAATACTACAACATGCTTGTTAATTATAAACTGCTATTCTGTATTTCTTTCTACTGCTGCAAGATGGTGCTTTCCAGAAGATGTTTGAAGATGCTAGTCTTCGATAGGCTAGGCTTTTCCCCTCCTCTTCTGGCATTCTGCAGTTCAGTCCACATATACAGCTTTCCCTTTGATACTGATGCATACTTAGTATAGATCTGATGCTTGCGAGTACTTTGGATGAGTACTCACGGTTGCTTTGCTCACCTTTTTTCCCCTCCTTCTTTCTGGTTGTTGCAACCAGATGGCGGATCCCAGGAGCCAGAAGCCACCCCAGTCGGCTACTACTACTACTACTACCCCGACGGAGCCTACTACTACGTGGAGATAGCTGACGACCAGGAGTAGTTAGGAGGTCCCAGGCAGGAGGCCTTGCCTCTTCGATCGTTGATGTTTGTGCTAGCCTTCTTAAGGCAAAACTTGTTTAACCTATGTCTGTTCTCAGATATTGTTGCTTCCGCTAACTCTGTTGCTTTCGAGCTTCTGTATTCGAGCCCTCGTGGCCCCTGGCTTGTAATATGAAGCTTGTATTATTTTAATTTGTGTCTAGAGTTGTGTTGTGATATATTCCTGTGAGTCCCTGATCTTGGTCGTACACATTTGCGTGCATGATTAGTGTACGGACAAATCGGGGGCGTCACACCTAAAAACCGAGATTCGAAATGTTTGAGGACGAGCCAGGACACCGGTACGGTGGTAATTCGTTCCCATTCCTGGCATGAGACCTAAACATGCACCCAAGGACACATGTATAATTTTTCTAGCCATTTTGGTGAACTAGAGCATGTATTTGTAGTTTAGATTTGAATTATGGACATTAAATGCGAAGGAAACTCAATTAGTGTATAAGAAGGCCAAACAAACCCTGCATAAGTTTAAATTTCAACACGGATATCGTGTCGTTCCATGTTGCCCGTGGAAGAAAATACAAGGCGAACAGAGGTAGTGATTATATTTCTCCCACAAGGGGAACACGTTTCCCTATCAGAACCACGAGGCTTCTTTGAGATAAGCTCCATTTTTTGTAAGAGGTTTGTAATAAAGCTTGGCCCAAATTGGCAATGTTTTTACCACGACATATATGTGCCATGACGTGACACCATGCCACCTTTGATGACTTTCTAGTGAGTTTAGGATTTATGGAGAGTTAAAAACCGATATTCGAAATGTTTGAGGATGAGCTAGGACACCGGTATGGTTGTAATTCATTCCCATTCCTAGCATGAGACCTCAACATGCACCCAAGGACACATGTATAATTTATCTAGCCATTTTGGTGAACTAGAGCATGTATTTGTAGTTCAGATTTGAATTATGGACATTAAATGCCTAGGAAACTCAATTAGTGTATAAAAAGGACAAACGAACCGTGAATAAGTTTAAATTTCAGCATGGACATCCAGTCATTCCATGTTGCCCGTGGAAGAAAATACATGGCGAAAAGAGGAAGTGATTACGTTTCGCCCACAAGGGGAACATGTTTCCCTATCAGAACCACAAGCCTTCTTTGAGAGAAGCTCCAGTTTTTGTAAGAGGTTTGTAATAAAGCTTGGCCCAAATTGGTCAATGTTTTTACCACGACATATATGTGCCAAGTCATAACACCGTGCCACCTTTGATGACTTTCCGGTGAGTTTAGGATTTATGGGGACTTAAAAACCGAGATTCAAAATGTTTGAGGACGAGCCATGACACCGGTACTGTAACATCCCAAATTTTTAATTTGGAATGTTATACATAGATCATATTGCATTTGCATGTTTTTGCATTTTTGTTCATGGAGTTCCTCGAAATTCTAAGCAACTCAAGGACCTAATGAGAGAGTTGGGAATTTTACCGTTTTCGTATTTGAGTTCGCTCGAATACCGGTACGAGGACAGTGTGATTCTAATTATTTTTCTCTCCTAAAAATATTTCTAAACACAAAATATGAGCGGAGATAATATGACTTCTCCAAAATAACAGAAATATTGGAGGAAAAATATTAAAATCACTTTTGGTATTTTTTTGGATTTAATTGCGGATTTTTTTGCATAGGAAAAATACGCATTTTTCAAAATTGCATTTAGGTCCGGGAAAAATGTTCACTTTGTCCTAAATATTATTAGAGGACGGCGAAAATTTATTTCGGGAATTTTGGAGTCCGTTTGGTATTTCTTTCGTCAGTTTTTCTGCGCCGGGACTCTTTTTAGAAAAAAAAACCCGACTAGGAGTCTTATTAGCCCAGGACTCCTGGGCTTTATAAGCGGCCAAAGCCGGCCCGTCGCCCCAAGCCAGCCCGCCGCGCCGCGCCTCCCCAAACCCTAGCCGCACGAGCCCCGCGCCGCCTCGTCCTCCGCGCCGCGACGCCGCTGCTGCCCCGCCGCCGCGACCGCCGCACCACCCGCCGCCGCCCGCCGCACCGCCCGCCGCCCCGCCGCCCCGTCGCCGGACCGCCGCCCCGCCGCTGCCGTCTCACCGGAGTTCGCGACGTAGATGCCGTTTATTTTAGAAACCGCTCGGTTTTTTTTAAACCGTAGATCTGTTTTTTAGAATAGATCGGTTCGGTTTTTTTCGGTTTAGTTAATTAGCGGACGTTCGTCCGTACGTTCGTTTTAACGAATGGTTTTCATTAGTTAACCGCAGACAGCGAACGTTCATTCGTTAGTCTGTTCGTCGTTTTTCTTTTTCGGGGTATTTATCCGCGGTTATTCCGATCGCGATTTCTGCCCTGATCTTGTTTTGCGTTTTTCCTTTCGCACGAGAGTCGGAATCAGGTGATTCAAAATCCCAGATCTTCGTCTCGAAGCCCTATTTATGTTTAATCAACTTGAACAAAGTTTTGGCTACTGTAAAATTTGACTTTAGGCCAACTAGTAATTCGGAGCTCGTTTCTTTTGCAATTTGAGTTTCGTTGCTTCTTTCGAGTTGATTCTTTTTGCAAACCGGAGTTCTTAAGTTGAACTTTCTGGTTAGATCTCTTATTTGAGTTTTACTCGTGCATTAGTTAAGTACTTATTGTATGCTTGTTTGATTGCGATAGAGTACCCGGAGTGCGCCGCTTGCTACTTTGAGTCTCTAGGTTTTGCGGATCATCAGCAAGGCAAGTAACACTTTGATCATGCTTCCCATTTACCCAGTTTTCATTGCATTAGTCAAACCCTCACACATTGCATGAGTAGGATTAATTAATTTGTGGGATTGGGAAGTAGTTTGAGGTAGTACCTATTACCTGCATTACATTCAAACCTTTGGGAATTACTTCTACGTTTGCTGCTAGGACATGCTATGCTCGTAGACGTGGATTGGGTGAGTGAAATCCATGACAGATGTGAGTTTGTTAATTAATGGTTCAACTTAAGGTGGCAACATTAATACACATCTGGGTGGATTGAGGCATCTGGGTATTCCAGTGATTGCCTATTTTTCTTTTGGACCGCCACCCAGGCTCAAAGGGATCATGAGATTTTTCATACTAGAAACTTCCGTGTGCAGCCACATGCCAATATGGGCTCTGGCATAGTTGAGTAAGTTGTGGGAAACCTTTCCATGAAGGGCTAGCAGATGTAGTTGGGTTTTGTAGGTGTACTGACCTATCTATCTGGTTAAGGGGACCTCCTCGGAAAGACTGTGTCTCGGTCATCCGTTTCTCAAACACCATGCAATGCGAGAAACCAAACGGAGGCGATCGAGTCTTGTGGGGAAAAGTGCACAAAACTCTGCAGAGTGTACAAACTGATCATGATTAGCCGTGTCCCCGGTTATGGACGTCTTGAGTATCTAGTACTTGGATTATCATGTGAATCTCAACATGTTACTCTAATTAATTTTGTTGGGTTTAATGATTACTTTTAATTGGGGTTGAGAGGATGTCTATCATCTCAACGATGTTTCAACTACCATGATAGTAAATTAAAATGCATTCCTTTGATGTAGGGAAAAGTTGGCTTTACGCAAAAACTTAACCATAGAGCTTTCCAGCAGCCAAATATTGCATATAGTATAGCATTATTACCATTGCATTCTCTTGTATTACCTTGCCAGCATATTCCATGTGCTGACCCGTTTTCGGGCTGCAACGTTTCATGTTGTAGACTTTTCAGACGACGATTAAGATGCCCCTTTTTAGGTCGTGGTTCTATACTCAGTGATGCCTTTAGAGTTGATGGACTCACTTATCTTCCAAGCCTTCCGCTGTTATCGTGTTAGATGGCCTTCAGCCATATTATTTGTAATAAATTCATCGTTGGGCTATCGTTGTAATAAGTGTGTGATTGCTACTCTGTTATAAATCCTTCGATTACTATGCGTGTCAGCATTACTGATCCAGGGATGACACTGATGCATAGAGATTAGACTATTTGCGGTCTGGTCGTTACAAGATGGTATCAGAGCACACGCTGACTGTAGGACACGACCACTAAGACAAGCCCTAGAACACAATTCACTCTTCTCTTTCTGACTCCTCATCTTTTCTACTCTTTAGGCTGGTGGAAGCAAATCACAAGTTCATGCAACCGGATGATGATACGCCGTTCGGACGACACCTGAAGGAAGTCACCAGATATCTTAACATTGGATTACCAAGTTTCACTGGAACCTACAATGCCACTCTACCTGAGGAGGAGCGTTGGTTGATTCAAGCCCAAGTTCCAGGAAGGACGTTCGCACCCGTCACCTCACTCATATCATTTTCCTTTAATGCACCCACATGGAGCCTAGGAAGGAGTATGGCAGCCCACATTGCTATGGGAAGGATTGGAGAAGTCTACCAGCAAGAGCTAAAGGACACTATCTACCAGATTTGTGGACGCCGAGATGAGAATTGGGATATGATCAGCACCCGAAAGGGTATGTCCATTGTAGCATTCATCCAGGAGTTGAACCACCACATTCGTCGCCAGGAGCACCAGATGTGTGCAGGGATGATAGATTTGAAGAAGGCCCTAAATAGGAATTTGGAGCTAGAAGAAGAACTCAAGTCTACACGCGACGGATATGAGGAGGAGATGAAGATACTTGTGGAGAAGAATGATGATTTAACCCGGAAGTTAGGGATACACATGGGAGAAGAAGACGAGGAAGAAGAACCCAAGGAGATTCAAACGGAAGATTATATCATCATAGATGACACAGATTCTGAAGATGATAATAGCAAGGATGAAGACTATGAAGATGAAGCTGGGGCAGATATTATGGAATCCTCTGCCGATCAATATTTTTAGATGACCACCCTGTGACTAATAGTTACTACCATATATTAGATTTAGAGCACTTTTGTAACGATCGTTAGATTTGTAAGACCTTGTTTGAAATTGATTGGTGTGATATGATTGTGTGTTTGTCTCATGTGCATATGGGTAGTGATTTTCCCTTAGACCTCTTTTCTATTCTAATCCCTTCCCTCTACACCCATTAGATGCCTCCAAGACGTGAATTTGAGTTTCCCCCTGAGCTCACCTAGTTGATCCAGCAGCAGAACACCCTGATGCAACTTCTTGTCCAGAACACTCAGAATAACCAGAACAACAACAACAACCCTCCACCACCACCACCCGTGGACAACCTGACACGTTTCTTAAGGTTGCAACCACCCGTGTTTGCTAGCAGCATCGAACCAATTGTGGCTGATGACTGGCTACGCAACATTGGAAGGGATTTGACCACCGCCAATTGCTCGGATGCTGAGAAAGTGCGATTTGCCGCACACCAGTTGTCTGGACCAGCCACAGCATGGTGGGAGAATTACACAGCCACTTACCCCGTAGCCAATGTGACTTGGGATCAGTTTCAGCAAGCTTTTCGTACCGCCCATGTCTCAACTGGAGCCATGAGTATGAAGAAGCAGGTGTTTCGCAATTTGCGCCAAGGAAATCGTACTGTGGCCCAGTACGTGGATGAGTTTAGTACCCTATCTCGTTATGCCCCCGATGATGTGGCCACAGATGCCAAGAAGCAGAAGAGATTCATGGAAGGGCTGAATGATGAGATGAGTGTACAGTTGATGGTGGCAACTTTCAATAACTACCAGGAGTTGGTTGACCGCGCCCTAATGATTGAAAGGAAGCATCAACAGATTGAGAGTCGCAAGAGGAAGTATGGGCAAGGAAAGTATAATTCTGGAGCTCAGCAGAAGCCCCGCTTTACCCCTAAAGCGGTAGGACAGTTTCAGCATACCCATGGAGGAAGTAACTCGCACAACCACAATGGCACCAAGAATGGTAATGGGAATGGGAATGGAGCCAATGGAAACCAGAACCGCCCTACACCGTCCACCCCCAACAAGAGGGATTTTAGCCATGTCACTTGTTATAAGTGCGGGAAGACTGGACATTATGCCAATGAATGCCCAGAAGCTAAGAATGGGAACGGCAATGGAAGCGCTGGGAAGCAACCCAACCCGTTCAACAATGGACAAGTGAACCACGTGACCGTGGAGGAGGTAGAAGAGCAACCAGATGCTGTTGTCGGTAAGTTTTTGGTTAAGACATTTACCGCAATAGTTCTTTTCGATACTCGTGCATCGCATTCGTATATTTCAAGGGGATTCGTAAATAGACATAGGATGTCCACCCGAGTTCTTAAGACCCCCATGTTAGTAAGTTCACCTGGAGCAGATTATATGGCACACCAAGGATGTTTTCAGACGCCATTGATCATAGGACGCCATACTTTCCCCTCTGACCTAATAGTTCTGGAGTCACAAGGATTGGATGTGATATTAGGTATGGATTGGCTATCAAAGTATGGAGGTAACATTGACTATGCCAGTAAGTCTATTTTGCTCACCACCCTGGAGGTAAAAAGGATTAAGTATGTATCTAGGCATTCGCCTACAAGGACTCAAGTACATTCTCTCACGGGAGTTGTTCAGGAGGAAGTGCCAGTAGTGAAGGATTATCCAGATGTGTTTCCAGAGGAGTTACCTGGCATGCCACCGGATAGAGATATAGAGTTTTTGATTGAACTTTTGCCAGGCACCGGGCCAATTTCTAAGAGACCCTATAGGATGCCCGCAAAGGATTTGGAGGAGATAAAGAAGCAGATTAAGGAGTTACTGGATAAAGGATTCATACGCCCAAGTTCTTCGCCTTGGGGTTCGCCAGTACTTCTAGTGGAGAAGAAGGATGGATCGTTAAGAATGGTTGTCGATTACCGAGGATTGAATGAAGTAACGATCAAGAACAAGTACCCACTGCCAATGATCAATGATCTGTTCAATAGATTGCAAGGAGCTAAGATATTTTCCAAGATTGGTTTGCGATCAGGGTACCATCAATTGAAGATCCGAGAGCAGGATATACCTAAGACGGCCTTTACCACTAGGTATGGGTTGTACGAGTATACCGTTATGTCGTTTGGTCTGACAAACGCACCGGCATACTTTATGAACCTGATGAACAAAGTGTTTATGGAGTATTTGGATAAGTTCGTCGTAGTGTTCATAGATGATATATTGATCTTCTCGAAGGATGGAGAGGAGCATGCAGAGCATTTGCGTTTGGTGTTGGAGAAGCTCAGAGAACACCAGTTATATGCCAAGTTTAGCAAATGCGAGTTTTGGTTGAAGGAAGTCGGATTCCTCGGACATGTTATATCCGGAGAAGGAATAGCAGTAGATCCCGCTAAGGTGGACACTGTGACCCATTGGGAAGCACCAACAACAGTTGGAGAGATCCGGAGTTTTCTTGGGCTCGCAGGATACTACCGGAGATTTATCGAGAATTTCTCGAAGATTGCCAAACCCATGACGGAGTTGTTGAAGAAGGACACCAAGTTCAGATGGACCGAAGAATGTGAGACTAGTTTCCAGGAGTTGAAGAAAAGGTTGATATCATCCCCTGTGTTGATTCTGCCAAATCAACATAAGGATTATGAGGTGTACTACGACGCTTCACGTCGAGGACTTGGAGCAGTTCTGATGCAGGAAGGAAGAGTTGTTTCGTATGCTTCACGACAACTAAAACCTCATGAGATGAACTAAGCCACCCACGATTTGGAGTTAGCAGCCGTAGTGCATGCATTGAAGACGTGGAGACATTTTCTCATTGGAAACCATTGTGAAGTATATATGGATCACAAGAGTTTGAAGTATATATTCACTCAAAAGGAGTTGAATCTTAGACAAAGGAGATGGCTGGAACTCATTAAGGATTACGACATGAGATTGCATTATCATCCCGGAAAGGCTAACGTAGTAGCCGATGCGCTAGGTCGTAAGAGCCATGTCAATACCCTAATGATGGAAGTATTTCCAAGGGAGTTAGCCGAGGACCTACGAGAACTATGTATGGAGATAGTTCCGAGAGGCTATGTAGCAACACTAGAAATCCAGTCTACCCTGATGGATAAAATCAGAGAAGCTCAGAAAGCTGACAAGGAGGTTGTCGCTATAAAGGAGAGGATGCGCGAAGGTAAAGCTAAAGGTTTTCGTGAGGATGAGCACGACACACTATGGTTTGAGGATCGAATCTATGTGCCCAATGACTCAGAGATCAGGAAGTTGATTTTACAGGAGGCCCATGATTCACCGTACTCGATTCACCCAGGAAATACTAAGATGTATTTGGATTTGAAGGATATTTTCTGGTGGACCGGTATGAAGAAGGATATTGCGGAGTATGTAGCAGTTTGTGATGTATGTCAGATAGTAAAGGCAGAGCATCAGAAGCCAGCAGGATTGTTACAACCTATGCCAATACCCTAATGGAAGTGGGAGAAGCTTGGCATGGATTTTATCACCGGATTGCCGAGGACCAAAGCAGGATATGATTCAATCTGGGTAGTAGTAGACCGATGGACGAAGGTAGCCCACTTTATCCCTGTGAAAATCACTTATACCAGTGCAAGGTTGGCTAAGATATACATGACCCGAATTGTATGTCTGCATGGAGTTCCGAAGAGCATCGTATCAGATAGAGGAACCCAGTTTACCTCAAAGTTCTAGAATCAGTTACATGAAACTTTGGGTACCAGGCTAGAGTTTAGCACAACGTTTCATCCACAGACAGATGGACAGACTGAAAGAGTCAATCAGATTTTGGAAGATATGCTGAGAGCCTGTGCATTAGATTATGGATCTAGTTGGGATGACAACTTGCCTTACGCGGAGTTCTCATACAACAACAGTTACCAGGCCAGTTTGAAGATGGCACCGTTCGAGGCATTGTATGGAAGAAGATGCCGAACACCGTTGTCGTGGGACGAAGTTGGAGACCCACCGTTGTTTGGACCAGACTTAATCAAAGAGTCTGAGGAGAAGGTTAAGTTGATCCGAGATAGACTGAATGTAGCTCAGTCCAGGCAGAAGAGTTATGCAGACTCGAAGCGCAAGGAGATAACCTATGAGATCGGAGACAGAGCGTACTTGAGAGTATCGCCTCTGCGAGGAGTTAAACGTTTCAGAGTTAAAGGGAAGTTAGCCCCTAGATTTGTGGGACCTTACCGTGTTTTGGAACGCATGGGAGAGGTTGCCTACATGTTGGAATTGCCAGAAGGATTGTCAGGAGTGCACGACGTGTTTCACGTTTCACAGCTTAAGAAGTGTCATGCGGAGATGACCGATATACCGCTTAGAGACACAGTACCCCTGGAAGCAATTCAGTTGGACAGTGATCTGACCTACGAGGAGAAACCTGTTAGGATTCTCGAATTTTCGAGCAGAGTTACTCGCAGCAAGGTTATCAAGTTTTGCAAAGTTCAGTGGAGTCACCACACCGAGGAAGAAGCCACCTGGGAACGAGAAGATGATCTACGCAAGGACCACCCACACCTGTTCTCTAGCCAAGTCGAATCTCGATGGCGAGATTCATTCTAAGGGGGGTAGGTTTGTAACATCCCAAACTATTAATTTGGAATGTTATACATAGATCATATTGCATTTGCATGTTTTTGCATTTTTGTTCGTGGAGTTCCTCGAAATTCTAAGCAACTCAAGGACCTACGGAGAGAGTTGGGAATTTTACCGTTTTCGCATTTGAGTTCGATCGAATACCGGTACGAGGACAGTGTGATTCTAATTATTTTTCTCTCCTAAAAATATTTCTAAACACAAAATATGAGCGGAGATAATATGACTTCTCCAAAATAACAGAAATATTGGAGGAAAAATATTAAAATCACTTTTGGTATTTTACTGGATTTAATTGCGGATTTTTTTGCATAGGAAAAATACGCGTTTTTCAAAATTGCATTTAGGTGAAAAATGTTCACTTTGTCCTAAATATTATTAGAGGACGGTGAAAATTTATTTCGGGAATTTTGGAGTCCGTTTGGTATTTCTTTCGTTAGTTTTTCTGCGTCGGGACTCTTTTTAGAATAAAAAAAGAAACCGACTACGAGTCTTATTAGCCCAGGTCTCCTGTGCTTTATAAGTGGCCGAAGCCGGCCCGTCGCCCCAAGCCAACACGCCGCGCCGCGCCTCCCCAAACCCTAGCCGTCCGAGCCCCGCGCCGCCTCGTCCTCCGTGCCGCGCCGCCGCCGCCGCCAGCCGCCGCCGCCAGCCGCCGCCGCCGGTTGCCGCCGCCGCCGCTGCTGCCCCGCCACCCCGCCGCCGCGACCACTGCCGCCGCCGCCGCACCACCCGTCGCCGCCCGCCGCCGCGACCGCCGTCGCCGCACCACCCGCCGCCATGCCGCCTCGTCGCCGGACCGCCGCCCCGCCGCTGCCGTCTCGCCGGAGTTCGCGAGGTAGATGCCGTTTCTTTAGAAACCGCTCGGTTTTTTTTTTTAAATCGTAGATCTGTTTTTTAGAATAGATTGGTTCATTTTTTCGGTTTAGTTAATTAGCGGACGTTTGTCCGTACGTTCGTTTTAACGAACGGTTATTGTTAGTTAACCGCAGACAGCGAACGTTCGTTCGTTAGCCTGTTCGTCGTTTTTCTTTTTCGGGGTATTTATCCACGGTTATTCCGATTGCGATTTCTGCCCTGATCTTGTTTTGCGTTTTTCTTTTCGCTCGAGAGTCGGAATCAGGTGATTCAAAATCCCAGATCTTCGTCTCGAAGCCCTCTTTACGTTTAATCAACTTGAACAAAGTTTTGGCTACTGTAAACTTTGACTTTAGGCCAACTAGTAATTCGGAGCTCGTTTCTTTTGCAGTTTGAGTTTCGTTGCTTCTTTCGAGTTGATTCTTTTTGCAAACCGGAGTTCTTAAGTTGAACTTTCTGGTTAGATCTCTTATTTGAGTTTTACTCATGCATTAGTTAAGTACTTATTGTATGCTTGTTTGATTGTGATAGAGTACCTGGAGTGCGCCGCTTGCTACTTTGAGTCTCTAGGTTTTGCGGATCATCAGCAAGGCAAGTAACACTTTGATCATGCTTTTCATTGCATTAGTCAAACCCTCACACATTTCATGAGTAGGATTAATTAACTTGTGGGATTGGGAAGTAGTTTGAGGTAGTACCTATTACCTGCATTACATTCAAACCTTTGGGAATTACTTCTACGTTTGCTGCTAGGACATGTTATGCTCGTAGACGTGGATTGGGTGAGTGAAATCCATGACAGATGTGAGTTTGTTAATTAATGGTTCAACTTAAGGTGGCAACATTAATACACATCTGGGTGGATTGAGGCATCTGGGTATTCCAGTGATTGCCTGTTTTTCTTTTGGACCGCCACCCAGGCTCAAAGGGATCATGAGATTTTTCATGCTAGAAACTTCCGTGTGCAGCCACATGCAAATATGGGCTCTGGCATAGTTGAGTAAGTTGTGGGAAACCTTTCCATGATGGGCTAGCAGATGTAGTTGGGTTTTGTAGGTGTACCGGCCTATCTATCTGGTTAAGGGGACCTCCTCGGAAAGACTGTGTCTCGGTCATCCGTTTCTCAAACACCATGCAGTGCGAGAAACCAAACGGAGGCGATCGAGTCTTGTGGGGAAAAGTGCACAAACCTCTGCAGAGTGTACAAACTGATCATGATTAGCCGTGTCCCCGATTATGGACGTCTTGAGTATCTAGTACTTGGATTATTATGTGAATCTCAACATGTTACTCTAATTAATTTTGTTGGGTTTAATGATTACTTTTAATTGGGGTTGAGAGGATGTCTATCATCTCAACGATGTTTCAAATACCATGATAGTAAATTAAAATGCATTCCTTTGATGTAGGGAAAAATTGGCTTTACGCGAAAACTGAACCATAGAGCTTTCCACCAGCCAAATATTGCATATAGTATAGCATTATTACCATTGCATTCTCTTGTGTTACCTTGCCAGCATATTCCATGTGCTGACCCGTTTTCGGGCTGCAACGTTTCATGTTGCAGACTTTTCAGACGACGAGTAAGATGCCCCTTTTTAGGTCGTGGTTCTATACTCAGTGATGCCGCTGGAGTTGATGGACTCACTTATCTTCTAAGCCTTCCGCTGTTATCGTGTTAGATGGCCTTCAGCCATATTATTTGTAAGAAATTCATCGTTGGACTATCGATGTAATAAGTGTGTGATTGCTACTCTGTTATAAATCCTTCGAGTACTGTGCGTGTCAGCATTACTGATCCAGGGATGACACTGATGCACAGAGATCAGAATGTTTGAGGTCTGGTCGTTACAGGTACGGTTGTAATTCGTTCCCATTCCTGGCATGGGACCTAAACATGCACCCAAGGACACATGTATAATTTTTCTAGCCATTTTGGTGAACTGGAGCATGTATTTGTAGTTCAGATTTGAATTGACATTAATGCCTAGGAAATTCAATTAGTGTGTAAAAAGGCGAAACAAACCATGAATAAGTTTAAATTTCAGCACGGATATCCTGTCATTCTATGTTGCCCGTGGAAGAAAATACAAGGCGAAAAGAGGCAGTGATTAAGTTTCGCCCACAAGGGGAACACGTTTCCCTATCGGAACCATGAGGCGTCTTTGAGAGAAGCTACAGTTTGTAAGAGGCTTGTAATAAAACTTGCGCCACAATGGACGAAAAAAATTCCTTGACATATAAGTGCTATGTCGTGACACCATGGCATGTTTCACGATTTTCAGCTTAGTTTTGGATATATGGGGATTTAAAAACCAAGATTCTTCTCACGAAATGTTTTCAAATAGCACACTGTTCACTCACGGAAACCGATATTCAAAGAAAACTTCATGGAAACCATATTTTAAAGTTTCATATAAATATGGAAAAAAATGTGGGATGTTAAGAAGGTGATGTTTTATTGCGACACAAAATTTGAAGTTGAAAAACATTACGAGATGTGAGGTATGAACAAGACAAATTCCGCCCTGTATACTGACATTAATATTTGGCACAATTCAACACTGATTTTGTCTTTTTCATAGCTCGCATCTCGTAATGTGTTTCTACTTGAAATTTTGTGTGGCAATATAACATCATCCTCTTAACATCCCGCATTTTCTTGATTTTTTTTTTGAAACTTGAAAACATATTTTTCTCGTGGTTTTCACTGGTTTCCACTGAATGTTGGTTTCCGTATGATATCCCCCCTCGCTGCACGCGCGATCTGAGTCGTGCGTTTTGACTGGCCAGAACCCAAACCCCATGGATCATACGTGTGCACCGTTGGATGCTCCCAGATCGAACGAAAACCCTGAGCCCTTTTGACAACACATACAGTACATGTGTAAGCACTGTGCGCATGCGTCGTGTAGCTCACACTTCCTTCTCTACTAGGTTTTCATTCAAAATAGGCTACCGTTTCTCGTCACTCCTCTCATCGGTTTCCCGCCTCTTCTTCCAGATATGCATGGTGTAGATGTTCGTTTAATTCTTATAGTCCATCTCATCCAAAATCAATTAGTTTTATTAAAAAAACTATTTTAAGATTCATGGAATTGTGCATTGTAAAGGTGAAAACAAAAAGTGACAATTCATTTAGAAACAAAAGGTTTGGGCAATTAAGATATGGAAGATTCTAGAGAACAAAGGAGAAGTGCTTGTGTTTTGAGGTTTGTGCATTATGCTCAAGTTCAACCATGGAGTCTTCTAGATTGTACATGTGGCAGAATTTGGTGGAATGTAGATGATATCCAACAGCCAGTAGTGCTCGGATTTGGCATCTCTGTACCGTCGGATAGGCTTCATCCAACGAGCAACATTCAAAGTTATTCGCACACTATATAGGTGTATATATGTGTGTGTGTGTGTGTATATATATATATATATGTGTGTGTGTGTGTGTGTGTGTGTGTGTGTGTCCCATGCTAGACAAAATAAAGTTTGAGCGCTTGCGTGGGAGGACCCCCCCTGCCGGCGCCTCGAAGTTGGGAAACTGACATCATAGGTATTGAAGTAGGCTTGGAGTTGGGTACGGTGTTCGGTTTGTAATGTAGTTGGCATGGCCCATCGAAGTTGTGCATTTGGGATTTAAAAACATCATACACCATCGTACCCATACATATTTTCGGGGCGCATGCAGTGTATACGGGGTCTTCTGATCGACCACGTCTCCCTTGTGCGGTTTTTTGTGACGACACAGATATATGTGGGCTCCTCGAGTGTATATATATCATCCCTTTGACCGACAATGAGGGGTATGTGTTGGCCATGAATGGATTCCTCCTAGTTCGTTTTAGGGCCGATCAGCGTCAAATGTCGGTCAACCAAAGCTCAAGCTCATGCGTTTTCAGGATTCCCTCCCAGATGCTCGGATTGCTGGGTTCGACCTACATCAAACCCTATGCATGTATCTCGTCCTTAACTACCTTGCCTTCATGGTTGTTGTATGTATCGAGAGGTAGGCACCACATCTAAATTGTACATTATTCTATATTGAAAACACACATCACCCCTTCCCAATGTACATCATTTTGGGCCGCATGCAAGAGGTGCTGGTTTTGTGGTCCCTCTCATGCGATTTTTATGATGGTTCAATCTACTGGCCCAGACGGTTTATCGACAACAACAACTGTCATTTGACCAAACGAAAGATTCATTGGTCCGTCTTATGGTAGGTCATGGCGACATGCATGTATGACCAAAGTATCGATCATTACGTGGATCCGCCCCACCGACACGAAGTGGGAGGTGGTGGGCCAAGCATCCTAGCTGGGTATGACATTATGTCAATATATATATATATATATATATATATATATATATATATATCCTAGCTAGGTGGTTGTTAGGGTGCTTTCGGGTTTGCGAGGAAGGTGCCACCAAAGTTATGCATTGTGTATTTAAAGTTTTAAACATCCCCAATATTCGTACATATATTTGGCCACTTCCAGGTGGTTCTTGACTTCTGGCGCCTCTCATCGATCTTCAATGACGCGCCCAACCGTGGGCCCGCGGGGTCAAAGTAGTGCATTGGAATTGTGAACACCATAGACCACCCTTTTCACTCATATATATTTGGGCCCCATGCTGGTGTGGCTGTCTGTTGACCCTCTCTAACATTATTTTTTGCTGCAAAGATTTTGATGACCCTCAGCGGACATGGGGTATAATATCTTAACCGTGTGCGATACAAGTGCGATGTGAATCACCACGACTGCGCAAGCGCAAGCAAATTAAGGTGGAGGTACTGGCTCAACCGTGTGCGATGCAAGTGCGCTAAAATCACCACGACCGCGCAAGCGCGAGCAAATTAAGGTGGAGCTACTGGCTCAAACGTGTACGATTCAAGTGCGCTGAAATCACCAGGACCACGCAAGCGCGAGCAAAGGGTGGAGGTACTCGCTCAACCGTGTGCGATCTAAGTGCGCTGAAATCACCACGACCGCGCAAGCACGAGCAAAGGGTGGAGGTACTGGCTTAACCGTGTGCGATGCAAGTGCGCTGTAAAACCACCACCTATGCAAGCTAAAGGCGGGTAAGTTTATTTGGAAATTAGGACGAACCGTGTGCGATAGACCAGTTAGCTAGAAATATAAAAAACAAAGTACCCGCCTTGAGCATTGCAAAAATAGGCGGATTCGCACCACTTTTCCTTATTATCATACACACATATTGCTATTGGACCGTGCGCGATCTTGGGCACTCCCACCCAGCATCAATTTCTTTACCCAAATTTTAGTACCCGCCGTACTTCAACCGTCGCCCACACTCCTCCAGCACTGACATTATAGTAAAATTCGAGTAGTCAAGGCATTTGAACCGTCGCCCTCCCTCGTCCACCACCATCTCCACCCACCACCATTACTAAAAAAATTAGTAGTCACGGCGTATCCTCAAACACCAACCGCCCTCCTCCACAGTTCCCCACCCGCCCCTCCCCCCTCGAACCCTAGCTCGCGGCCACCGCCGGCACCACCGCCAACCCTGCCAGTCTGCCCGTTCCTCTTAGCTTAGATAATAAAGTTCAAGTTACCCAGCGATTCCCATACCGTTGCCTCGCTCCCCTGAGTTTTTAGATGAGGCCCGCGGTGTCCCTCACCGCCATATGCACATCTCCTACTCTAGAATATGGCAGCCTAGCTTGACCACATATCCCGGGGAGCCCGACGAGCGTTCGGCAAGAAGAGGTTTATCATGGCCTCTCCGACGGATGTTGGCGAGGTGGCCGCCGTTCGCCCCGACCTGTCGATTCTGGAGCAACACGTCGCCATGGAAGCCGGCGAAGACGTTGACAACATTGCCATGCCGAAGGCTTCATGTCAGCACGCTACGACATCAAGCTCGTCCACACCGACGGCTTCATGCGGGACATGTCACAAGTTAAGTGGTCCATTCCCAACCCCACTAGTTCAACCACCGTCGATCTCTTCGACGGCCCTGCCGCTGATCTCCTCCGCCAAGCGTTCACGGATTTGCGAGCTTTATACGCCATCGAGCCCATTTTGTCACTTCTGAAGGACACGTTGTACGACGATGGCTTGGGATCCTCAATTGCCAAGTCAGATCTCATTGACGACGACCACGATAATGAGGAAGGCACCCACGAAGGTTCTTCTAAGGTGAAACAGCCCATCTGTGACATCAAAGAGCGCACCATGGGTCTGTGCTCTTCCAACTGGAAGGATCTCGTCCATGAAATGTGAGGCAACATTCTATCAGCAAATCTTACGTTTTTTAGCTTGCCAACCCGTACCCTTTGTTTTAGTAGCATTTGTCATGCGGTGATTTAACTGTGCCATGTTTAATTATTTCAGTTATGCAAAAAAGTATTATTCGATAGGTCTACGTGATGTTTAAGTATGAATTGTCCACTTTAGTTTCACGAATGGCTATATTTGGTTCTTTGTAGTGAGTAGATGCCTTGTTTATCTGTATTTGGTTGTTAGGTTGGTTGGAGTGAGTATTTTTCCAGTTATCGAGCAGATGCCTTGTTTATCTATATTTGGTTCTTAGTTTGGTTGTAGTGAGTATTTGTCCAGTTATCAAGCAAATGCCTTGTTTATCTATATTTGGTTGTTAGGTTATTTTTTTAGCATTTGTCCAGTTATCAAGAAGATGCCTTGTTTATCTGTATTTGGTTGTTAGGTTGCTTTTTTTAGCATTTGTCAAGTTATGAAGCAGATGCCTTGTTTATCTTTATCTTCTTGTTAGGTTGGTTGAAGTGAGCATTTGTCTAGTTTTCAAGCATATGCCCTGTTTATCTGCATTTGCTTGTTAGGTTGGTTCCAGTGAAACAATGTCTAGTTTTCAATGGCTATATTTGGTTGTTATACTGGTCATTTATGTCTTGTTTATTTCAGTCATTCATAATGTGTTGTTCATTATGTGCAAGTCGGAACTGTGCTGCTTGACTGCATCAATACCAGTTCGAACGGCTATATTTGGTTCCAGTTATTCCTGGTGTAGTTAACACATGACCTTTATTTCTGTTTTACACATTTATCCAGTGTGATGTTTAAGCATTACCTACGTTCTATTCAGTTTCAACAATACCAGTTTGAATTGCAATATTTGATGGCTGTTAAGCCTGCTGTCGGTAACATTGCCTTCCATTTTATATATTCTGTAATAGCATGTTGAAACCAACACATTCAAGCTATCATTTGGAGATGTTGTTGTTTACCTTTGCTATATTTGTTTGATGTATAGATTGCTGTACTTATCATGCCTTTCACTACTTATGCAGGACAACAATGGGAGTGGCAACCATTTTCCACCGAGGTTAGCTTCATCCCTTGGCTTGTACTCCCCCCATCGTTCCATAATGTAGTGCATGTAGATACATGCCTGGACACTAGTTAGCTTCTAATATTGACTTGTTGCTTGTAGGTACATATGCCCTTGGAAAGGATCCATGCATCGACCCTTTTTGCTTATGGGGCAATGAGATATTGATGAACAAGCATCAAGTGAGGAAACTCATTAGGATTATTATCAAAAAGATACGAATGGTGGCAAGCAAATTATTTGTTTATGCTCTATCCAACACAACAGTGAGCTCTAGGATGGTAACTACAAATTCTACAGCCTTCTCTTTTTACTGCCCACAATGAGTTGTTAGATAACAATGTCTGAATCTTTTTTGTTCCCAGTTGTTCCCGAAGCAGTTCACTCAAGATTACCTCGCAAAGTACATGATTGGTGGACACACAATGAAGGTTAAAGTATTTCATCCAGACTACAATGAGCATCGGGAAGTCTAAATGCAGACAGTAAAGGATGGACGGGCAGCCATCACAAGGGTTTGGCCTAGAGTCGTACGCGCATTACGCATGGAGGAGGGAACAATATGGGCATTCCGCTTCACCTTCTCCAGCAACCACTCTTTCACCTCTCTCTTTGCAGTCTATAGTACAACTATGGTTCATCATTCTTTACTTGGTGCTTCTGTAGTTCTTCAGTATATGTACTTGTGCATCGAATTATGGATTCGTGATTGAACCTATATTTGTAATAAACATGGTTGGGTATGAAATAAGTGATTTCCTACTTTCAAATTCAAAACATGTGAATTTTACATTAGGGATTAATTGGATTAATTAGGGATTACACTGCACACGGTTTGCAAAAGCGAAACGTCTGTGATATACGTGGAGATCAGAAACGTTTCTAGGATTCACTACGTGTGCGATCAATCTCCACTGCACACACAACTTTCTCTTGAAAACTTTTTGCATTAGGCCACCTTGCGCAAATGTTTACCATATAAAAAGTGTGTGTGATGGACAACCTTTGCCACACAGTTTCTTCTACGCACCGTGTGATGCATTCAATAACGCAAACGCTAAATTTGTTAATATCGTGTGCAATGGCAATGCTATCACAAACGATTTAATGGGAAAAATTGTGTGTGATGTATCTGTGAACGGAAATGTTTTCCTTGGAGCGACTGTGTGGGATGTACATATGAACGAAAACGTTTAGCGGGGACTGACTGTGTGGGATGTACTTGCGCCCGGAAACAAATTCGTCGTATAATTGTATTTTTTAGCTCTACTATACGTATTTCCGTATTTGAGCGCTCGTCGGTCGCACACGACCTTATTTTGCCGAGCGTGTGTGCCAGGAGGGCATATCCTCGATGGTTTCTGGGTCATGTGGGAAGGACCACCCTATCGCCCACACTCAATTGGCGACGGTTCCAAATGCCGTCGCGGAAAGGGGTTAAAAACCGTTTGTTTAGGACCGACGTTGTCAGGACCCTGATCCTAAGTCACATCGATCTAGCTTGTAACACGTCATATCACTTTGCGGCCTCACGCAAGGTATCCCCACGGGTGCCACCTTACCTGGCTCGGGACCGTTTGCGCATTTTGGCACACGTATATGACAATGTCGCTAGCATCCATATGACAGAGAACCCGGGCCGACATGGCTAGTTATAAACCAAAAGTGGCACTAAATTACAGAGACAGGCATCCATGACCCAACAACGAACGTGTCAGTCATCAACGTATGAACCCAAGTCGTAGCAAGCTACATGGACTTAAAGGAACAACGCGTGACATTTCCCCTAAGGGACAGACACAGGAACGAAGAAGGACACATGCCGGCTAGCCTACGTGTTCCGAGCAGTAGCAAGCTACCAAGGCTCAGTGGAAGCACTAGGAGGCATTTCCCTGTAAAATAGGCTACCAAAGGTAAACAACTAGGTGTAGGATCCCACACATACCAAGCATTTCAATCATACACACAATATGCTCAATATGTGCAAATACAACATTGCATCACAACAGAACTCTATGACTCAAAGTACTTTATTTAAGAGGCTCCAAAGAGACATACATAACATATCCATACAGGTAGGGGTCACATGACCCAATACTCAAGTCATACAACCATACAAGCACAAGCGGAAGCTAACATGTCTGAGTACAGACAACTTGGAAATAAACATGCTTGGTGTAGCCTGACTATCTACAATGCCCTTCACAAGCTCAGGATCTCCGTCTGGGTAGCAAGCTACTCGTCGATGTCAATGTCTATGTAAAACCCATCAGAAGGGGCAGGGTTCTCCTCTGCAACAGTTATTAAGCAAACATGAGTACAAAGGTACTCAGCAAGTCTTACAACAGAACCTATCATACATGCATCTTTATCAACAAGGGTAGTGGAGTTCATAGCAGCAAGCCAGCTTTGACTCTTGGCTAACCTATACTACGACTCTCAGCAGATTGCAAGATAAGACTACGTACACGAGTCCTCTACTCACCACAACAATACACCACCGTGGATCCTCTTCCGTCATCCTACGGAAGGCCATCCACGGCACTCACACTTGTCTTGAGGCTTTTAGTAGTATCCATCAACTTGTCTATGAACTGTAAGAGCAACCAAGTAGTCCGTACCGCAAACAATGGCTATTCGAATAGATTGGTAACCCTGCAAGGGTGTACTTCTTCACACATCCTTCCACCACTTAGCGTCTGCACACGACATGTGATCGGCAGACTTCAAGTGAAAGCCGACGTGGGTGTAGACCACGACCTAATCAACCACTCAAGTCTCTCGTCCAGGTTTATCGCCTATTTTGGTTCCATCCGTGGGGAGATCCGGCCGGGGTGTCGCTCACGGCCCCAAACGATGTGTACTGGGTTCTCGAGTCACCAAATGGGCGACCGGTACACCATGCCACGTACCTGCCGCATCACAGCCCACCTCGAGGGTCTGCGCTGTGCACGACCACCAGTAAACTACAAACACCAGAAACTAGTTTCAACTCCTGGACAGAGAACAAGGGCAGTCAATAAGTCGAGCGGGGTCATATTTCAGGGCCCAATGTGTGGTAGTAGCTGTAGCTTGAACCACACATACAGATCTCGGGTCCTATGGACGGTTCCAATGAAACAACCCACCATGTACTCCTACATGGCCTTTCATTAATACCTTTACCAAACATGTTCCACGCTTCCCTCTCTTTATCGAGCATGATCATTTCACTCTGATCCATCACCCAGATGAACCAGACCTAACACAACTCTAAGCATAGCAGGCAACATAAACAAATAGCATGGTGGAACACACATCACATGGCTCAATCAACTCCTACACATGCTAGTGGGTTTCAACTATTTACTGTGGCAATGACAGGTCATGCAAAGGAATGGGGTTCAACTACCGCAGCAAGTAGCAGTTCACACGCTGTTGCCTTAATGCAGTAAAAGAGAGCAGGAGCGAGAAGATGGGTTTGTATTGGAATGATCAATGGTTGCTTGCCTGACAGATTGGTTGTCGGGTACTGCTCTTCAGTTGGATACGCAGAAGTATCCTCAGGAGCAGGACCTACCACGGAGAATACCGGCGCTACAATCAAAATGCAAACAAATGCAACAATATGATGCATGCTCATGACAAGGCAAGATGAATGTGTTTTGGGCTAATGCAACTATAAACAGAAGGGTTTGAGCCTATTTGAATCAAAGATTCAAATTTATACCCAACTATTATTTATTAAAGTGCATTATCATGTTTTAATGTGAACAGCAAGGTTAACTTGCTCAAACATGCATGAAACCCGTGCCATTGTAAAGATTGGATTTTTCTGATCAATTTTCATATATAAATTTTTTCCATCTGAGCTACTGTTGAATTTATATGATTTTTTGAAGTTTGAAGCATTTTTTGGAATTTCCTGAATTGTTTTAAATAAATTAATCCCAGAAAAGCATTTACTGCGTTAGCATGACATCATGCTGACGTCAGCAAGTCAACAGGGCGGTCCAGGTCAAACCTGACCAGTGGGACAAACTGGTCAGTGTCACAGTTAGTTAACTAACTAATTAAGATTATTTTAGACACTAACCTAGGTTTGACTAACAGGCAGGGCCCACATGTCAGTGACCCAGGGGGGTCAAACCCTTGGTCAAACGGGGTTGACTCGCCGGCGTTTAGCCGCCGGCGAGGCCAGACGTGGCGGTGAGGTGCGGAAAACGTGCTCCGGCGACCAAATCGACGGCGGAGCACACCTACGGGCAGCTGGGAGTGAGCCGCGTCGAGTGGTGGTGGTGGCTGGCCTCGGGGTCGCCGGAAACCATGCCTGCGACGAGTCCAGCGGCTGCCGGAGTTCGGGCGAGGACGAACTCATCGGTGCGGTGCTCCTGGAGGCGCGTGGATTGGTCCTACCGCACCTACGCGAGACGGTGAAGCTAGTGGGCACGATGGCCGGGCTATTAGATGGCCGGAGCCTCGTCGACAACGAGCTCCACGGCGGCGTGCAGGTGAGTTTCGTGCAGTGCATACGATGCAGGAGAGAGCTAACAGAGAGGATGGGGAGGTAGCTGGGCTCACGGCGGTTGCAGCAAGCGTCGAAACGGGCTCGGGGAAGGACGGAGCTGAGCGTGGCGGCGATGGCGATCTCAGCGGCCGGAGTTGGGGAAGACGGGGTCGGGGGCGACTCCAGAGCGGGCGAGCGCTCAGGGCTCGGCCTGCTCGATGTAGTCGACGATGGCGGAGCGAACGGACACGGTGATGCGGCAAGGGGACGACGGTGGACGCGGTTATCACGACGGCGCGGGCGTGGCAGTGTCGGCCATGGTGTGGGGTGGGAGCGAGGGAGAGGAGCTGGGGAGGAGGAGACGTGTCTGCGAGCTTGGGGGAGGAGTGGGTGGTCGATTCAGGCCAGCCGAACGGCGAGGGGAGGAAGCAGGGCGGCGGGCAGCTGCCTGGCGCGCACTGCTGCCGGCGTCGAGCACCTGCCTGCCTGCCTGGCCGAGCCAAGCAGCTCGGTGGAGCGGTGGCTGGGCTGGGCCGGCAGGTGGGCCTGCTAGTGGGCGCCAGGTAAGTCTTTCTCTCTCCTCTCTTTTCTAAATTATTTCTGTTTGTTTTCTGTTGCAACTTTGTTGAATTAATAAAAATGCTAGAACATTTTTATAAATCATAAAACTAGTCATGCCCACTGTATACAATATGAGCAGCATGGAACATTTTAGTTTATGATTATTTGGGCACATAAAATATTTTATAGCATTTAAATGCCCAAATGCAATTACAATTTGAATTAATCCAGAGACCTTTGGATGTCCTAGAAAATTGTGCACCATTTTTGGCAGAGGTTTAAGACCAAGGCAAAGATGATGAACATTTTTGAAGGGCATTTTGGGTACATTGGAAAAGATTTTATTAAACCCTAGTTGTTAGAAGAGGGGTGCTGGGGTTTCTGTCATTCCCATTTCAAGTTTCTGTGGAAAGTAAACATGATGCACACTCTAGCTAGTCCTAATGCAAGCACTGACTAGGGATGTGACAACTCACCCCCACTCAAAAGAATCGCGTCCCGAGATTCGGGTTCCTCCAGAAAAAGGGTGGGGTACTCAAGTCGAAGACGATCTTCCCTTTCCCAAGTAGCTTCACTCTCGGAATGATGTGACCACTGAACCTTGAGAAACTTGATATTGCGACATCGAGTGGTACGCTCGGTTTGATCAAGAATACGAACGGGGTATTCTCGATATGTGAGTTGTCCTGGAGATCAAGCGTTTCGTGGTCCACTCCACGGATAGGATCCGAGAAGCAACGCCTGAGTTGAGAAATGTGGAAGACATCATGAACTATGGAAAGGTGCGGAGGTAGTTCCAATTGGTAGGCAACTTCTCCTCGTTTGGCAAGAATACGAAAAGGACCGATGTAACGAGGAGCCAATTTGCCTTTGATACCGAAACGATGGGTTCCTTTAAGAGGAGTAACCCAAAGGTAAGCCTTATCGCCGACTTCAAAAGTCACAGCCTTATGATGACTATCATATTGGCTCTTCTGGCGAGACTGGGTTGTTCTCAATTTCTCACGAACGATGCGAACTTGCTCTTCTGCTTCCTGGATGATATCCGGACCAAAGAATTGTCTTTCCCCGGTTTTTGACCAGTTAAGAGGCGTTTGACACCTTCGTCCATATAGAACTTCGAAGGGAGCCTTGCCCAAGATGGCTAAGCGAATTCGGCGAATGGAAGACACTTCTCCCAATCCATACCGAAAGAGATGACAGAGGCTCGAAGCATATCTTCCAGAATTTGATAGACTCTTTCCACTTGACCACTTGACTGAGGATGAAAGGCGGTGCTAAAAGAGAGATGAGTCCCCATAGCATTCTGGAAACTTTCCCAAAATCGTGAAGTGAAAAGACTTCCACGGTCTGAGTTAATC
Organism: Secale cereale; assembly: GCA_902687465.1. Classification (NCBI taxonomy): domain Eukaryota; kingdom Viridiplantae; phylum Streptophyta; class Magnoliopsida; order Poales; family Poaceae; genus Secale; species Secale cereale. The sequence continues at coordinate 339,897,976 of LR738714.1, forward strand.
TCCAACGGCACACCATGAAGAGATACTATCTGGGAGATCTACAGGTCTGCTAGCTGGCTAGCGGTTATACTCTCTCGAACAGGTAGGAAATGGGCTACTTTGGAGAGGCGGTCGATAACGACGAAGATAGCATTATTCCATTTCCTGGTCCTGGGAAACCCGGTAATGAAGTCCATACCGATCTTGTCCCATTTCCATTCAGGAATAGCTAAAGGTTGAAGGGTGCCAGCAGGCCGTTGATGCTCTGCTTTGACTCGACGACAAACGTCGTAGTTAGCAATGAACTGAGTGATTTCTCTCTTCGTCCTAGTCCACCAGAACCTTCGGCGTAGGTCCTGATACATTTTGGTACTAACGGGATGAATCGTGAGAGGAGATTCATGAGCCTCCTTAAGAATCAGCTGCCGTAGATTTTGGTTCTTGGGAACCACTAGGCGGTTCTCGAAGAAGACAACACCTCGATCATCCGTAGAGAAACTTCTAGCAGCTCCGCTAACAATGCTCTCCTTGAGTCGGGATATACCCTTATCAAGCTTCTGGGCAGCTATGATTTGATCCGTAAGGGTAGGTTTCGCCACCAAGGTGGAAAGGAATCCTCGAGGAACAATGTGAAGGTTAAGCTTACGAAATTCCTTGTGGAGAAGTGGTTGCCCTTGTTGTAACATCAGGTTGTTACAATAAGACTTACGACTTAGTGCGTCAGCCATGACATTGGCCTTCCCAGGGATGTAAGTGATTCCTAAGTCGTAATTTGTGAGCAACTCAACCCAATGTCTTTGCCTGAGGTTCAAATCTGGTTGGGTGAAGATGTATTTCAGACTTTGGTGATCAGTGAAGATCTCACAGCGATTACCAAGAAGGTAATGTCGCCATGTTTTGACTGCGTGTACTACAGCTGCAAGCTCTAGATCATGTGTAGGATAGTTATGCTGATGTGGACGCAACTGTCGAGATGCGTATGCGATCACTTGACGATCTTGCATGAGTATGCAACCTAGTCCATGTCATGAGGCGTCACAGTAGATAATAACGTCCTTGGAAAAGTGTGGTGGTACCAGTACGGGTGCAGATGTGACGCGTCTTTTCAGTTCCTGAAAGCTGGACTCGCACTGCGGGGTCCAGTCGAACTTTTTATCTTTCTTGAGAAGTTCAGTTAGAGGTTTAGCAACCTTGGAGAAATTCTCGATGAAGCGTCGGCGATAGCTCGCTAAGCCAAGGAAACTCCTAACTTGCTTGACCGATTCAGGAGGAGTCCAATCAAGGACGACCTGAACTCACTCGGGATTGACGGCAATACCCTTGCCAGAGATTACATGACCCAGATAGGTTACTTCTGGCAACTAGAATTCACACTTGGAGAATTTGGCATAAAGGCGGTGCTCTCGAAGTTTCGTCAATACCAGCCTTAAATGCTAGGCATGATCTTCCTTGTTCTTGGAGTAAATGAGTATATCATCGAGGTATACTACGACAAATTTATCCAAGTACTCCATGAATATAGAATTCATTAGCCGGGAGAAAGTGGCTGGGGCATTGGTTAACCCAAAGGGCATGACGGTGTACTCGTATTGGCCATAACGAGTAACAAAAGCCGTCTTGGGAATGTCCCCGTTCTTGATTTTGATTTGATGGTAACCCAACCTCAAATCCATTTTGGAAAAGACTGAGGATCCAGTGAGCTGATCATACAGATCGTTGATCCTAGGGAGCAAATACTTGTTCTTTATGGTGACCAAATTGACAGGTCGATAATCTACAACCATCCGTTCCGTTCCATCCTTCTTCTTGACGAAGAGGACGGGACAAGCCCAAGGGGAAGAACTAGGACGGATGAAACCCTTTTTCAAGGACTCATCAAGTTGTTTCTTAAGCTCCGCTAGTTCTAGGGGTGCCATCTTATAGGGTCTTCTAGAGATTGGGATAGTTCCTGGAACAAGATCTATCACGAACTCGACATCTCTGTGAGGTGGAACACCTGGCAGTTCTTCTGGAAAGACATCCGGAAAGTCACGGACTACCGGGATATCTTCGAGTTCTGGTAGTGGACTAGCATTAAGAGAGTAGAGCTGACACCCAGCCATTCGGGTCAAGACATTGACTGTCTTGCCGAATGGGTGTGTAAGTTGAACAGTCCTAGTGTAGCAATCAATCTTGGCGTAATGAGCTGTCATCCAGTCCATACCCAAGATGATGTTTATGTCCGAAGACTTGAGAGCTATTAGCGATGCAAGGAAAACAAGTCTATCGACAAGCCATGGCTTACCCTAGAGGTTTGCCATTTTGAACCAGGAGTTTGAATAACCATGGAAGTGGGCATGTCACAAAATGTCATGTTGTGCATTCGAGGATAGCTCTCAGATATGAACGAATGAGATGCTCCAGTATCGAAAAGAACAGATGCCGGATGGCAGTTAACAAGAAGCATACCAAGGACGATGTTAGGATCCTCATAAGCTTCCTCAGCAGAGACATAGTTGACATGGCCACGTGCAGTGGGGATTGGCTTGACATAGTTCACCTTGCCTGTTGGCTTACCACGGCCAACGGGCTTTCCTGGCTGGTTCTGAGGACACTCACGCATGTAGTGCCCTAGTTCTCCACACTTGAAACATGTCATAGTGCCAGTGCGTGGAGCAAAATTGGCAGGTGGTTCTCCATAATTCTTGGCAGGTGCATACTGTTGAGTTGGGCGAGGCGCCTCATAGGATGGCCTCGGAGTGTACTTGGGTGGCAGAGCAGTGTTAGGAACCCACACACGGCGCTTGTGAGAGCCAGAGCCGGATGAAGAACCGAAGTCACGAGGATGCTTGCGTGTGGCTTCGAAATCAGTCTGGCCCATCTCAGCACTGATAGCTTTGTTCACCAACTTCTGGAAGGAGGTGCACTCGTGCAGACATAGGTCTCGGCGAAGTTCAGGGCTGAGTCCCTTGCGGAACCTCGCCTGCTTCTTGGCATCGGTGGATACTTCCTCGGGTGCATAGCGTGCCAAGTTGCCAAACTCGCGACTATAGCCATCCACGGTTAACTGGCCATGGGTGAAATTGCAGAATTCCTCCCGCTTGCGATCCATGAGACCTTCCGGAATGTGATGTTCACGGAATGCCTCACTGGACTCAGCCCAAGTACTGATTTGGCCAGCAGGACGCATAGCCTCAAAGTTTTCCCACCAGAGGCTGGCAGGGCCCTCAAGATGGTAGGCGGCGCAAGTAACCTTGTCAGCTTTGGCCACACGGGCAGGGTGTAGCTTGTGGGTGATACTGCGAAGCCAGTCATACGCATCCAGAGGTTCAGTGGAATGATGGAACTTCGGTGGGCACATCTTGATAAAGTCATTGATTGACACCATGTCATTCCTCTAACGAAACTCAGTGTTCTGCTCTATGTGTTCCAGCAGACGGTTGGTGTCTCTCTTATTCCTTTCTGCCTCGAGCATAACTTCAGCCAAGGAGGGTGGTTGGGGCAGATTCTCATCTCTAGCACCACTAGCCTCACCCTGCTCCTGAGCAGCAGGAGTGCTGCGGGTGTTGAACATCCTAGGTAAACAAAACAACGATTTAGACAAGGATGGAAAAAATTGACAAAGGAGTGCAGAATGTAATGGATGACACGGAATGCAGAGATGTTCATCCGTACGACATGGTAATATAGAAACTGCCATATATACACCAGTGGTCATACACACCATACATAGTTTAGTACAAGCCAAGGCTAGAGTACAACTGCGGTGAAGGACGAAACGTCTCATCAGAGGCATTCCAAGCTCCTATACATTATTTAACTACGCCTCCGGAACTCAGTACAAGCTAAGTCTTATTCCACAAGACATGCAGGACTGTGGAAATACAACTACTATGGTACTACTACTGCCATGGTCTAGCTCAGACACTCCCGTAGTAATCTTCGTAAAGATCACCACCATAGCCTGGAAGTGGAATAGGTGGATCTTGAAACTCTCGAGCACTCGAAGGCTGTGGACCATAGGGACATGGATGCGGTCTCGGTCCCGATGCTGGTGGTAACCGACGCCCACGTGGAGGTGTAATACCCCCAACGTCACGCCAATCCATACGATCAGGCAGACGAGTCCGCGCGGGGTACAAATCCCGCATATCCAGATATCCAGCGTGCACGGCAGGTGCAAGCCATGTCAAAGTAGTCCAGTGGGCGGCTCGAGTGTTATAAAGCTCCATCCGAAGGGCACGGACCTCACGGTCCCTATCCTCCAGCATCTGAGTAGTAGTCTGAAGCAGTGGCCCCTCATGAGTGGCATCAGTATACAAACCAGTGTAATAGCCTTCCTCTCGAGGAAGTGAGGCTGGCATGTAACATAACTCAGTGTTCAGCAGCTGGGCATGCCTAGCCCAGATGATGGTCATCATCGAGTAAGCGGCATCCTGCACTGCCATCTCGATGGTAACGCCGAGTCCATAAGACCAATGAATGGGGTCAGTAGCTCCGGGATATGAGGGGTATATCCGGACAGTGCAGAAATACCGACTCTGGTTGAAATCCCGGTACTGTTCCTCCACAGTGCACTCAGGATACCAACGGTAGCCGGTCTCAGTCAACACACGGACTAGCATAGCCGTGTGACCTGGCACATTAATGCACCGAGTCAAACGGACCACCTAGTGAGGTGTGCGACTAGACATCTGAAACACGAAATAATGCAAAGGCATTAGAATTTCTGGAAGAAATCGGGCAGCATAACAACTGTAAATGCTCAAAAAGGATTTTGAGACATCATACAAATGATAGCATAGCCACTCAACAACATCATATCAAGGTTCCGGGGTCCAACTAATCATCATACTAGAAGGGTAGAAACTGAACTGAGGCTTGAAACCAACAATCCTAAGAGTCTACGGATTAGTAACACGTGAACCTAGTAAGGATGAGAGGCCTAGTCCTAAACCCCCGTAGAAAGAATAGGCTGACTCAGATTAGAAGGGCATAAGGTAAATAAGTAGAAAGAGCCTTACATTCCCTTCCAAAATCAATTCCCCTACATATAACTAAGAATTTTTCTAGACTCAACATCGACCAGTTTGGCTTGAGAAGCCTATAGGCAGTCCGGCTCTGATGCCAACGCTGTCAGGACCCCGATCCTAAGTCACACCGACCTAGCTTGTAACACGTCATATCACTTTGCGGCCTCACGCACGGTATCCCCACGGGTGCCACCTTACCTGGCCCGGGACCGTTTGCGCATTTTGGCACACATATATGACAGTGTCGCTAGCATCCATATGACAGAGAACCCGAGCCGACAAGGCTAGTTATAAACCAAAAGTGGCACTAAATTACAGAGACAGGCATCCATGACCCAGCAACGAACGTGTCGGTCATCAACGTATGAACCCAAGTCATAGCAAGCTACATGGACTTAAAGGAACAACGCGTGACATTTCCCCTAAGGGAAAGACACAGGAATGAAGAAGGACACATGCCGGCCAGCCTACGTGTTCCGAGCAGTAGCAAGCTACCAAGGCTCAGTGGAAGCACTAGGAGGCATTTCCCTGTAAAATAGGCTACCAAAGGTAAACAACTAGGTGTCAGATCCCACACATACCAAGCATTTCAATCATACACACAATATGCTCAATATGTGCAAATACAACATTGCATCACAACAGAACTATATGACTCAAAGTACTTTATTTAAGAGGCTCCGAAGAGGCATACATAACATATCCATACAGGTCACATGACCCAACACTCAAGTCATACAACCATACAAGCACAAGCGGAAGCTAACATGTCTGAGTACAGACAACTTGGAAATAAAACAGGCTTGGTGTAGCCTGACTATCTACAAGGCCCTTTAGAAGCTCAGGATCTCCGTCTGGGTAGCAAGCTACTCGTCGACGTGAACGTCTATGTAAAACCCATCAGAAGGGGCAGGGTTCTCCTCTGCAACAGTTATTAAGCAAACATGAGTACAAAGGTACTCAGCAAGTCTTACAACAGAACCTATCATACATGCATCTTTATCAACAAGGGTAGTGGAGTTCATAGCAGCAAGCCAGCTTTGACTCTTGGCTAACCTATACTACGACTCTCAGCAGATTGCAAGATAAGACTACGTACACGAGTCCTCTACTCACCCCAACAATACACCACCGTGGATCCTCTTCCGTCATCCTACGGAAGGCCATCCACGACACTCACACTTGTCTTGAGGCTTTTAGTAGTATCCATCAACTTGTCTATGAATTGTAAGAGCAACCAAGTAGTCTGTACCGCAAACAACGGCTATTCGAATAGATTGGTAACCCTGCAGGGGTGTACTTCTTCACACATGCTTCCACCACTTAGTGTCTGCACACGACATGTGCTCGGCAGACTTCAAGAGAAAGCCGATGTGGGTGTAGACCACGACCTAATCAACCACTCAAGTCTCTCGTCCAGGTTTATCGCCTATTTGGGTTCCATCCGTGGGGAGATCCAACCGGGGTGTCGCTCACGGCCCCAAATGATGTGTACAGGGTTCCCGAGTCACCAAACGGGCGACCGGTACACCGTGCACCGTACCTGCCGCATCACAGCCCATCCCGAGGGTAAGCGCTGTGCACGACCACCAGTAAACTACAAACACCAGAAACTAGTTGCAACTCCTGGACAGAGAACAAGGGTAGCCAATAAGTCGAGGGGGTTCATATTTCAGGGCCCAATGTGTCGTAGTAGCTGTAACTTGAACCACACATACAGATCTCGGGTCCTATGGACGGTTCCAATGAAACAACCCACCATGTACTCCTACATGGCCTTTCATCGATACCTTTACCAAACATGTTCCACGCTTCCCTCTCTTTATCGAGCATGATCATTTCACTCTGATCCATCACCTAGATGAACCAGACCTGTCACAACTCTAAGCATAACAGGCAACATAAACAAATAGCATGGTGGAACACACATCACATGGCTCAATCAACTCCTACACATGCTAGTGGGTTTCAACTATTTACTGTGGCAATGACAGGTCATGCAAAGGAATGGGGTTCAACTACATCAGCAAGTTGCAGTTCACACGCTGTTGCCTTAATGCAGTAAAAGAGAGCAGGTGCGAGAAGATGGGTTTGTATCGGAATGATCAATGGTTGCTTGCCTGACAGATTGGTTTTTGGGTACTGCTCTTCAGTTGGATACGCTGAAGTATCCTCGGGAGTAGGACCTACCACGGAAAATACCGGCGATACAATCAAAATACAAACAAATGCAACAATATGATGCATGCCCATGACATGGCAAGATGAATGTGTTTTGGGCTAATGCAACTATAAACAGAAGGGTTTGAGCCTATTTGAATCAAAGATTCAAATTTATACCCAACTATTATTTATTAAAGTGCATTATCATGTTTTAATGTGAACAGCAAGGTTAACTTGCTCAAACATGCATGAAACCAGTGCCATTGCAAAGATTGGATTTTTCTGATCAATTTTCATATATAAATCTTTTCCATGTGAGCTACTGTTGAATTTATATGATTTTTTGAAGTTTAAAATATTTTCTGGAATTTCCTGAAATGTTTTAAATCAATTAATCCCAGAAAAGCATTTACTGCGTCAGCATGACATCATGCTGACGTCAGCAAGTCAACAGGGCGGTCCAGGTCAAACCTGACCAGTGGGACCCACTGGTCAGTGTCACAGTTAGTTAACTAACTAATTAAGATTAGTTTAGACACTAACCTAGGTTTGACTAACAGGCAGGGCCCACATGTCAGTGACCCAGGGGGGTCAAACCCTTGGTCAAACGGGGTTGACTCGCCGGCGTTTAGCCACCGGCGAGGCCAGAAGCGGCGGTGAGGTACGGAGAACGTGCTCCGGCGACCAAATCGACGGCGGAGCACACCTACGGGCAGCTGGGAGTGAGCCGCGTCGAGTGGTGGTGGTGGCTGGCCTCGGGGTCGCCGGAAACGACGTCGGCGACGAGTCCAGCGGCTGCCGGAGTTCGGGCGAGGACGAACTCATCGGTGCGGTGCTCCTGGAGGCGCGTGGATTGGTCCTACATCACCTACGCGAGACGGTGAAGCTAGTGGGCACGATGGCCGGGCCGTTAGATGGCCAGAGCCTCGACGACGACGAGCTCCATGGCGGCGCGTGAAGGTGAGCTTCGTGCAGTGCGTACGGTGCAGGAGAGAGCTAACGGAGAGGATGGGGAGGTCGCTGGGCTCACGGCAGTTGCAGCAAGCGTTGAAGCGGGATCGGGGAAGGACGGAGCTGAGCGTGGCGGCGATGGCGATCTCAGCGGCCGGAGTTGGGGAAGACGGGGTCGGGGGCGACTCCAGAGTGGGCGAGCGCTCGGAGCTCGGCCTGCTCGACGTAGTCGACGACGGCGGAGCGAACAGACACGGTGACGCGGCACGGGGACGATGGTGGATGCGGTTATCACGACGGCG